>OX101795.1:10401043-11139650 GCA_944452715.1 Ophion slaviceki | reverse complement strand
CTCGATCAAAAGATTTTCGTGTACGTTAGCCAATAACGGTATGGCTAATATGCATCTTGAATTTTCGTTTATTACCTTGAGTCGTAAATACGTGGTTTCCTCGATTTTGGGAAACAAATTTTGAGTTTGGAGATCTTTTGCTCCATCATCGATTGGTCTCCCGGAAGTGGTGACAAAGACGACGAGATTGTCCTTGAACATGGACAAATTATCACGCGTTTCGCGTATGGTGAGTCTACCTTGGACTTCACTGTTTTCCCTCGGTAATGCATACTCGGGGTTTTCATTATCAAATATATCGCTATTTACAGAGTCGTCGTCTGAGTAGCTTGAGCTTCCGGTGAGATCGTCGATATTCTCAATGTTTTCTCCATGTTCCGACGGTTCCGGTGTTACGGAATCCTCAGGAAATGGGACTATTTCTCGATCTTCTAAAACTTGCGGTATTTGAAAATTTTCCGCGTTTCCGTCGTCTGGACTTGCGTCTGGAATAGACATGTGCAAGGTTGTTTCTTTTACAGGTTCGAAGGATTGAGGATGGGAAGGCGGTTCTTCCAGGTTCCGGATTTTCGGAGTTTCTTTTTCTTTTTCCCAACGACGAGGCGTTTTGCCAGACGTTTGCGAAATTGTCGGGAAATTTCGGAAACCGAGGAAATCGTCCTCGTCCGCGGAGTCGTCTAACTTTTTCCTTTTTTCAGGTGGATTTTTCCTTTGGTTGCCGTCCGACGGATCGGGGATTTCCTCCGTATCCGTGTCAGGATTTAAGGTAGGTTTTCGTTTTTTAGCTGGGTTTCTTCCAGCTGGTGGATCGAACAATCTTTCGTCCGAGTCCGAATCGTCGTTTTCACTAGGAGTCGGTTTACCGATTTTTGCCCGACCTGGACCAACGATAGGCGATTCGGATTTTCTTTTACATTTCTTTTACATCTTTACTTTCTTCACCATGAGCACAGTCTGATTTTTTACTGGCGGGTTCCGGGAAAGGGCGTCAGCATTGCTGTTTACCCTTCCTGGTTTGTATACAATTTTATAAGTATAATTAGCAAGGCTAAGGCGCCAATGCACAAGCCGATTGGCCGGGTCTTTTACGGAGTGAAGCCATACGAGCGGCTTGTGAACCGTTACCAATAAGAACTCACGGCCGTAGACATAAGGTCTGAAATGATTTACACAATAAATGATAGCCAATAATTCCTTCTCGATCACTGAGTAATTAACTTCGTGTTTTCCAAGAGTTCGAGAGGTGTAACTAACGGGTCTATCTTTACCAATTTCGCCTTGGCTAAAAATTCCGCCAATGGCGTGGTCGGATGCGTCCGTTGTTATGATGAATGGTTTTGTGAAATCCGGATATTGAAGAATTGGTTCTTTACATAACGCCTCGATAAGCGTATCAAAGGCTTTTTGGTGAGATTCGGTCCATTTGAAGGTCGATCCCTTGTTTAATAAATTTGTAAGTGGCTTTGCAATGCCTGAAAAATTTTCGATAAACCTGCGGTAATAACCTGCAAGTCCTGAAAATTGTTTTATCTTTTTCGGAGTGGTAAGCCTAGGGTATCCCTGTAGAGCCTCCAATTTTTTGGGATCGGGTTTAGCCCCGTCCTCACTTATGATGTGACCCAAATATGCCACTTCTCGTCTTAAGAATTCACACTTGTCCGGTTGTAGCTTTAAGTTGGCTTGCCTTAATTTTTTCGCAAGTTTGTTGAATTTATTTTCGTGTTCAACTAGTGTCTTTGCATAAATGACGATGTCGTCCAAATAAACAAACAGCTCGATGCCTTGAAGGCCTGTTAAGACTCGATCCATTAATCTTTGAAATGTCGCCGGAGCGTTTTTTAAACCAAACGGCATTCGGTCGAACTCGTAGTGACCGAATGGTGTAGCAAATGCTGTCTTGTGAGAATCATCTGGATTTACTTTAATTTGATGGAAACCGCTGGCCAGGTCGAATACTGAAAAATATTTCGCATTACCCAATTGGTCGAGAATTTCGGTTATTTGAGGTAATCGATAAGCATCGCCAATTGTCTTTTCGTTTAAGTTTCTATAATCAATGACCATGCGCCACTTTGGATTTCCTTGTGAGTCCGCCTTTTTCGGAACGATCCACAGGGGCGAACTATACGGGGAGTTCGACGGTTTTATTACTTCCCCTTCGATTAATTCTTTAACTTGTTTTGTAATTTCATCTTTATGAACGGGCGGAAATCTATACTGCCTCGTAAAAACTGGTTGATCGTCGTTCGTCGTTATTTTATGCTCGATTTTATCTGTAAAGCCTAGGACTTTTCCTGGCAAATGAAATAGGTCCGAATTCTCGCTTATAATTTTATCCACGCTTGACCGTTCCTCATCGTTTAGATGGTTGAGACGGAGTAAGTCGCGAATTCCGTTTACTTTATTTTTCTTTTCAACTTTTAAAACTTTTTTGTTGCGCGCAATTTCAAACCGTAATACACCCTCTTCCCGAGACGCCATTTGGTCGTCCGGGTGGGGAACAATTAAACTTTTCTCCTCTTCCTGAAACGCCTTTTGGTCGTCCGGAGTGAGGGAATCATTTTCACATGGGGTCCTATCCTCTTCCTGAAACGCCTTTTGGTCGTCCGGAGTGAGGGAACCCGTTTGATTTTTATCCTCTTCCTGAAACGCCATTTGGTCGTCCGGAGTAAGGAAATTATTTTCACATTCGGTCCTATCCTCTTCCTGAAACGCCTTTTGGTCGTCCGGAGTGAGGGAACCTTTTTTCGTGCCTTTGCACCTGAATTCTTCGACTACTACCGTTGGTATAGTCAGTAACAAATTATCACCGGTTGAATTGTGCGCAATAAGATAAGCGATACCATTTTTGACCGTAACGACTGCGTCGCCAAAAAAGATCCCTTCTCCCAAGTAGAGCATCGGAATATATCCTTCTTTGATTTTGGGATTACTTACTTTGACATAACAGACCGTTTTGGACCGTTTTGGAATCGAAATAGTTTGTTTACTTTTAAACGGGATCCTTTGATTTCCCCAAGTTAATTGTTCATGTCTCCAATCTACGAGAGCTTTAGTTTCAGCAAGAAATTCGGTACCAAGTAATGCGTGTTGGTCCATTGGGAACCAATCATCGACGACGTGAAATTCCGCAGGGGTGTCATTGATCATTATTCTTATAGACCCCTTTGTTCTTACGGGGATACTCGAGATCCCATCCAATTTTAATATATCGTATTTATTTATATACGTATGAGCATTTACGATTTGATTTTTGACGAGTTTACTTCCGAGTGTTACGTCGTGGGGCCCATTTTTTAATCGATAATTAATCGTTTTTTATTTTACCTTTCAGGATTTAAATTTACGAATGGGAAGTGTGCCACGAACGTACGGTTTATAATGAAGTGAGTCGTATGACTTATATGACGGTAAGTTACCGTCGGAGAATTAAAGCGCCACGTTTAAGCGGGAATGTGCCCACTTGGGATAGGCGCTTGGTAAAGTCGTTGGTGTATAAATTGACGCATGAGCGACAGGTAAGCAAATAAGAAAGTAGCGTGAAATTGTGCTTACCTTGGTGTGAAAGAGCGGCGGTGCGTAGCGGGTCAAAACTACTCGACCGTGTGACCGAATTTGTCCAGGAATCGCAAAGATGTTCCAGCTCGATCCGACCTGTCGTTGCCCAGACGGGTACCCGGCGCTTGTGCTAATGCGATGGCCCGGTGATGCCGATGTTTTTTGGGAGCAATCGGAGACTACGAGGACTGGATTAATTTATGAGGGATACATTCGCTTCGAAAAATAAATATACATGTATAGATTTTATAATTATTTGAACCGCTGAGTGAGTGCAAGACGTGCCAGGTTACGGCACCGTCGACTCGCTACGTCTGGCTCCACCTCCGCCCGGTTACGGCGATTGGCGGCCAGCCGCGAGAACAAATGTTGAGAATAACGGAAGCCGACGCCCGAACACTAAGCACCGGTGTGACCGTGCCAGTCGCTGACCTACCGAAGTACGGCGGGTCGGCGCGTGTGGCGTGTTCGTGCGGCAACCCTTCCGAATTCCTCGGAAAACACCCTGTTTATACGTCCGATTTTGGACGGATGAGGATTTTTTATTTGTCGAGCGAATGTATCGGGAAACGTATTCATCTAACGCATAGGTTCAGATTAAGATCAAATAAAATTTGGTACGCTGAGCGAGTCTAGTGCGTGCCAGATTACGGCACCGCCGACTCGCTCGTCCGGCCCACCTCCGCCCGGTTACGGCGATTGGCGGCCAGCCGCGAATACAAATATAAAGGTCAAGGGAAATCGACGTCCGAACACTAAGCACCGGATTAACCGTGCCAGTCGCTAACCTGCCAGATTACGGCGAGTCAGCGGATGTAGCGTGTTCGTGCGTCAGCTTTCCCAAGCCTCATAAAAAGGGCACTTCGAGATTTGTCCGATTTTGGACAAGTAGGATTTTATGAGTGAGACGAATACGTGTGATAGGAAAAATGGCGTGAGCGAGAGGAAGAGAGAAAGAGAGAAAGAAATGCACTACGAAGATTTGTTCGTTGCGTGATTACACGCACGAACGAGAGCCAAATATATTTTAGTTATTTGCTCGAGAAAATGTTACACTTTTTCGCGGTCGCCGTATTTTGCGTAATTTAAATAGCGCGAAGAAATTATATAAACGATTGTGTATTTTACACGTGAATAAGCGTAGTTACATTCAATAAAGGCAATAATATATGTTTCGTAAATTTATTTGTTGCAGTGTTTGATTTGATATGTTTCCTTTTATTTTTATTATGATTTAAACAATTAATACCGGTTTTACAGAGACTTATAGTTACACTGACGAAGAGACCGGGGTAAACTCGAAAAGAATATAAAATAGAATAAAATAAGTGTACCGGTTTTCAGAGCGTCGACTCTGCGACGCGCGCTGTTGGAGAGACCGGACGGAACTGACTGGCCAGCTCCCGGAGCGCAATATGTATCCTCGCCCTCTTTGTCTCCGAGACAAAGGGCTTGGCGTCATTACCCTCGCTCTCGAGCTCGGGCCCCATGTAACCGAATATTAGCACTGATAACGTTATTTTTCTCGAGTTGTACATGAGCAATGAAATGAATATTTTTCGTTATCGGCAGGATGTGCTGACTACGTGGTGACCAAGCTACGAGGGGGTCTGTGAGAAAACTCGCGATGAAGCTGACCGTTTGGGAACAGTTTCGCGGGTTATTCGAGGACTCTCGCGTCCCCAATATATACATAATATAGATATGACAATATTTCTTATTTCTAGGACCATTGTATTATGGTCAACACGAATATACATATATATGTTGGATACTAGTTCGGGGACTCGTGAATGTCCCCGAAATATACATGTAAGTATAGGTATTAAAATTATTATTTGTACTCCGGAGACTCTCTTGGATGTCCCGAGTATATATATATGTATATTGGTGAGTGTCACTTTGAGGACTTATGTCCCCGAAGTATGCATGAAAGTAGTTATGTATGAAATATTGCCCCGGGACTCGGCTATATGTCCCTAAAGCATATGGAGTACGTATATGTATATATATATATATATATATACATGTATAGATATTCACTAAAGTTATTGCGAGGACTAATGCCTTCGAAGTATGCATATGAGTATACGAATGGTATATGAGGACTCTGAGGTCCTAGAGTATGTATATATATATATATTCGGTAAAGTTATTTCGAGGACTTATGTCCCTAAAGTATGCATGGAAATAGACATGCGGAATTATTATAGGAGGTACTCCAGGGACTCTCGAATATGTCCCTGAAGCATGCAGGTACGTGTATATTTATGTACATATGAGACATAATGATATGGTACTCCGGGGACCCATGTGCGTGTCCCAGAAGTGTACAGGCAAACAGATATGTACGTGTATATGAGGCTAATTGTAAAGTTAATCCGAGCACCCATGTGCTCGTCCCTGAAGTTACAGGTAAGCTTAGCGGTAAAGTTATTATGGGAACTGGTTGTCCCTAAAGTATACGGGTAGATGAACGCATGCTAAATTTAAAGATATATTCACGAATATTTTATATAACGGGGTTTCTACGTGAAATCGACCATATATGGGTCGTTTTGATTAACATGTACCCCAAGAAAAACATAAATACGCGCGTTTAGCGCGAGGAAAAAATCTTAATAATTATTACAATTCGTACCAGATATGAATATTTGGAGGGCGAGAGTGCTAGGACGTAACACCTCCCCCCTAAAAGTCTGAAGCAATGCGTCAGCTTTGCTGAGGACCGGCGTTGAGCCGCTCCAAGAGTCCGTGATCGACGCCCGACAAACGCCTCGACGTCGTCGGATGGTCGCGATTGTCATTGATGGTCACCAGCTCCAGAGGTTCGTCGTTGGTAATCTTCGACGACCGTTGTTCAGCATGGTGAGCTCTGCTAATTAGGAGGCTTGTCACCGAGTTCCAGATGACTCCTAGGAGGGTGAAACTCCATCCGTACAGAGTGTGGAGTGTATATCCATGGATGAAAGTATCGATGATCGCCTTGATGATGGTGAGGATTGCGAGGACCCCGAACAGTCCCGCACTGATGATCCCGAATTTTTCGAAACCACCCCAGATTTTGTGCATTACTCCATCAGCCACGTGTTGGAGAGCGTCCTCGTCCATCAGTGTCTTGATGGAAACGCTTCCCGGGGGTATGTCGCGTCCTGCGAAACCCCTTGCGATGTTGTTGAGCAATGCTGGTTTTTCAGCGGGGAACATGATCCTGTCCCTCAGCTGGTTGATCTCGTGGTCAGAATAAATTCCGCTGGATGCCAAATTTCCAATGGGGTTGTATCCCCAGGTAGGCATGGAAGCGGGATGCAGTTGTCCAGGAGGCGGTACCTCGACTGGATGTGGTGTGAAACGATACCAAGTGCCGTTGATCCAATGTTTGGCAGGCAGCATGGGGTTGCACTCGATATGTGTTCGTTCGACGAAGGGTGCATTTCACACACATGCTGAGTTTATAATCGGGTGCCTCTTAATTTGTTGGGATGGACTACCCGAGGTTTATTTTTATAGAGGATCTTTACGTTTCCTCCTGATAAAATTTCCAAAATTTCGCATGGTTCGGTGTATTGGTCACCGAATTTTCCCTTTTTTGGTTCCTTCAACATGAGAACCTTGTCGCCGACCTTGAAGGTTTTCGGATTAATCCTTCGATCGTAATACACTTTCGATTTCTCCTTGGATTTCTTCAGATTTTCGGCGGCAAGTTGTTGGAGTTCGTAAATTCGAGAGAAGAGCTCCTCCAGGTATGCGGCATAAGTCGTATCCTGTTGCTCCTCGATTTGTTGATGACCCGACGGATGGCGGGCCAGTTTACCGAAAACTAGCTCGTGAGGGGTGTACCCTGTACCCTCGTGTTGGCTCGTATTATACGAGAACATCGCCAACTCGATGAGCTCGTCCCAATCGGTGTTTTCGTTGACGTACTGTTTCAGATATTCCGCGAGGACATGGTGAGACCTTTCGATTGACCCGTTGGACTGCGGGTAGAAGGCTGATGTTTGGTACATTTTGATTCTGAATTTCCTCGCGATGGCCTTCATAAGACTGCTCCGAAAGTTCGCCCCCTGGTCGGTGAGAAGGGCGCGAGGAGCACCAAAACGAGCGATGAAGTTTTTGACGAACGCCTCGCTGATGTCGATCGCCGTTGTCCTTTTCAGCGGAATTGCCAATGAGTACTTAGTAAGAAGATCCTGGATGGTCAGCACGTACTCGTTGCCCATCTTCGTAACAGGAAGTGGTCCGACCACGTCCATGGCCACCTTGTCGAAGGCCGCCCTTGGGGTGTCGGTGATAACCATGGGTTGCTTAGTTTTGACGCGAACTAACTTTTTTAATTGGCAACCTCTACAATGTTGAATGTACTCTTGAATTTCGCCTTTCATGTTTTTCCAAAAGAAATTTTCTCTGATGCGTTTGTACGTTTTATTTACTCCCTTATGACCTCCTACCAACGAGTCGTGGTTTTCTTCTATAATTGCGACACGATTTTCCTCGGAAGGATATTGAATGAGTTGTTTACAAATGGTCAACGTAACTTCGTCGTTGCCTAGCGTTCGTATCAAAAGATTTTTAATTTCGTTCCATGATACATTTCCGATTGAGTTTGTTTTCGCGACATAAATTAGTTTCGTAGATGTTTCGCGGACAAAGTTTTTCAAGGAGTCGAGGGCTTCCTCAAGGTCCTCGATCAAAAGATTTTCGTGTACATTAGCCAATAACGGTATAGCTAATATGCATCTTGAATTTTCGTTTATTACCTTGAGTCGTAAATACGTGGTTTCCTCGATTTTGGGAAACAAATTTTGAGTTTGGAGATCTTTTGCTCCATCATCGATTGGTCTCCCGGAAGTGGTGACAAAGACGACGAGATTGTCCTTGAACATGGACAAATTATCACGCGTTTCGCGTATGGTGAGTCTACCTTGGACTTCACTGTTTTCCCTCGGTAATGAATACTCGGGGTTTTCATTATCAAATATATCGCTATTTACAGAGTCGTCGTCTGAGTCGCTTGAGCCTTCGGTGAGATCATCGATATTCTCAATGTTTTCTCCATGTTCTGACGGTTCCGGTGTTTCGGAATCCTCAGGAAATGGGGCTATTTCTCGATCTTCTAAAAGTTGCGGTATTTGAAATTTTTCCGCGTTTCCGTCGTCTGGACTTGCGTCTGGAATAGACGTGTGCAAGGTTGTTTCTTTTACAGGTTCGACGGATTGAGGATGGGAAGGCGGTTCTTCCAGGTTCCGGATTTTCGGAGTTTCTTTTTCTTTTTCCCAACGACGAGGCGTTTTGCCAGACGTTTGCGAAATTGTCGGGAAATTTCGGAAACCGAGGAAATCGTCCTCGTCCGCGGAGTCGGCTAACTTTTTCCTTTTTTCAGGTGGATTTTTCCTTTGGTTGCCGTCCGACGGATCGGGGATTTCCTCCGTTTCCGTGTCAGGATTTAAGGTAGGTTTTCGTTTTTTAGCTGGGTTTCTTCCAGCTGGTGGATCGAACAATCTTTCGTCCGAGGCCGAATCGTCGTTTTCGCTAGGAGTCGGTTTACCGATTTTTGCCCGACTTGGGCCAACGATAGGCGATTCGGATTTTCTTTTACATGGCGTATGCTTCACCATGAGCACAGTCTGATTTTTTACTGGCGGGTTCCGGGAGAGGGCGTCAGCATTGCTGTTTACCCTTCCTGGTTTAAATACAATTTTATAAGTTTAATTAGCAAGGCTAAGGCGCCAATGCACAAGCCGATTGGCCGGGTCTTTTACGGAGTGAAGCCATACGAGCGGCTTGTGATCCGTTACCAATAAGAACTCACGGCCGTAGACATAAGGTCTGAAATGATTTACACAATAAATGATAGCCAACAATTCCTTCTCGATCACTGAGTAATTAACTTCGTGTTTTCCAAGAGTTCGAGAGGTGTAACTAACGGGTCTATCTTTACCAATTTCGCCTTGGCTCAAAATTCCGCCAATGGCGTGATCGGATGCGTCCGTTGTTATGATGAATGGTTTTGTGAAATCCGGATATTGAAGAATTGGTTCTTTACATAACGCCTCGATAAGCGTATTGTTACGTCCTAGCACTCTCGCCCTCCAAATATTCATATCTGGTACGAATTGTAATAATTATTGAGATTTTTTCCTCGCGCTAAACGCGCGTATTTATGTTTTTCTTGGGGTACATGTTAATCAAAACGACCCATATATGGTCGATTTCACTTAGAAACCCCGTTATATAAAATATTCGTGAATATATCTTTAAATTTAGCATGCGTTCATCTACCCGTATACTTTAGGGACAACCAGTTCCCATAATAACTTTACCGCTAAGCTTACCTGTAACTTCAGGGACGAGCACATGGGTGCTCGGATTAACTTTACAATTAGCCTCATATACACGTACATATCTGTTTGCCTGTACACTTCTGGGACACGCACATGGGTCCCCGGAGTACCATATCATTATGTCTCATATGTACATAAATATACACGTACCTGCATGCTTCAGGGACATATACGAGAGTCCCTGGAGTACCTCCTATAATAATTCCGCATGTCTATTTCCATGCATACTTTAGGGACATAAGTCCTCGAAATAACTTTACCGAATATATATATATATACATACTCTAGGACCTCAGAGTCCTCATATACCATTCGTATACTCATATGCATACTTCGAAGGCATTAGTCCTCGCAATAACTTTAGTGAATATCTATACATGTATATATATATATATATACATATACGTACTCCATATGCTTTAGGGACATATAGCCGAGTCCCGGGGCAATATTTCATACATATCTACTTTCATGCATACTTCGGGGACATAAGTCCTCAAAGTGACACTCACCAATATACATATATATATACTCGGGACATCCAAGAGAGTCTCCGGAGTACAAATAATAATTTTAATACCTATACTTACATGTATATTTCGGGGACATTCACGAGTCCCCGAACTAGTTTCCAACATATATATGTATATTCGTGTTGACCATAATACAATGGTCCTAGAAATAAGAAATATTGTCATATCTATATTATGTATATATTGGGGACGCGAGAGTCCTCGAATAACCCGCGAAACTGTTCCCAAACGGTCAGCTTCATCGCGAGTTTTCTCACAGACCCCCTCGTAGCTTGGTCACCACGTAGTCAGCACATCCTGCCGATAACGAAAAATATTCATTTCATTGCTCATGTACAACTCGAGAAAAATAACGTTATCAGTGCTAATATTCGGTTACATGGGGCCCGAGCTCGAGAGCGAGGGTAATGACGCCAAGCCCTTTGTCTCGGAGACAAAGAGGGCGAGGATACATATTGCGCTCCGGGAGCTGGCCAGTCAGTTCCGTCCGGTCTCTCCAACAGCGCGCGTCGCAGAGTCGACGCTCTGAAAACCGGTACACTTATTTTATTCTATTTTATATTCTTTTCGAGTTTACCCCGGTCTCTTCGTCAGTGTAACTATAAGTCTCTGTAAAACCGGTATTAATTGTTTAAATCATAATAAAAATAAAAGGAAACATATCAAATCAAACACTGCAACAAATAAATTTACAAAACATATATTATTGCCTTTATTGAATGTAACTACGCTTATTTACGTGTAAAATACACAATCGTTTATATAATTTCTTCGCGCTATTTAAATTACGCAAAATAGGGCAACCGCGAAAAAGTGTAACATTTTCTCGAGCAAATAATTAAAATATATTTGGCTCTCGTTCGTGCGTGTAATCATGCAACGAACAAATCTTCGTAGTGCATTTCTTTCTCTCTTTCTCTCTTCCTCTCGCTCACGCCATTTCTCCTATCACACGTATTCGTCTCACTCATAAAATCCTACTTGTCCAAAATCGGACAAATCTCGAAGTGCCCTTTTTATGAGGCTTGGGAAAGCTGACGCACGAACACGCTACATCCGCTGACTCGCCGTAATCTGGCAGGTTAGCGACTGGCACGGTTAATCCGGTGCTTAGTGTTCGGACGTCGATTTCCCTTGACCTTTATATTTGTATTCGCGGCTGGCCGCCAATCGCCGTAACCGGGCGGAGGTGGGCCAGACGTAGCGAGTCGGCGGTGCCGTAATCTGGCACGCACTAGACTCGCTCAGCGTACCAAATTTTATTTGATCTTAATCTGAACCTATGCGTTAGATGAATACGTTTCCCGATACATTCGCTCGACAAATAAAAAATCCTCATCCGTCCAAAATCGGACGTATAAACAGGGTGTTTTCCGAGGAATTCGGAAGGTTTGCCGCACGAACACGCCACACGCGCCGACCCGCCGTACTTCGGTAGGTCAGCGACTGGCACGGTCACACCGGTGCTTAGTGTTCGGGCGTCGGCTTCCGTTATTCTCAACATTTGTTCTCGCGTCTGGCCGCCAATCGCCGTAACCGGGCGGAGGTGGAGCCAGACGTAGCGAGTCGACGGTGCCGTAACCTGGCACGTCTTGCACTCACTCAGCGGTTCAAATAATTATAAAATCTATACATGTATATTTATTTTTCGAAGCGAATGTATCCCTCATAAATTAATCCAGTCCTCGTAGTCTCCGATTGCTCCCAAAAAACATCGGCATCACCGGGCCATCGCATTAGCACAAGCGCCGGGTACCCGTCTGGGCAACGACAGGTCGGATCGAGCTGGAACATCTTTGCGATTCCTGGACAAATTCGGTCACACGGTCGAGTAGTTTTGACCCGCTACGCACCGCCGCTCTTTCTCACCAAGGTAAGCACAATTTCACGCTACTTTCTTATTTGCTTACCTGTCGCTCATGCGTCAATTTATACACCAACGACTTTACCAAGCGCCTATCCCAAGTGGGCACATTCCCACTTAAACGTGGCGCTTTAATTCTCCGACGGTAACTTACCGTCATATAAGTCATACGACTCACTTCATTATAAACCGTACGTTCGTGGCACACTTCCCATTCGTAAATTTAAATCCTGAAAGGTAAAATAAAAAACGATTAATTATCGATTAAAAAATGGGCCCCACGACGTAACAGGTTGTATATAAAATTAAATTGGTGGCAGCGGTGGGATACGCTTAAAGTCTTTGGTGTAAAAATAAAAAAAAAAATCAATATAAAAATTTGTTACATATCGCAAAGTGTAAAATAAAATAAGAGGTTCAAAATGGCTGAGCATTCCCAAAATTCGAAACGTTTAAGTGAAGACGAACTCCGCGTATTAGCGGATCAATTAGATAAAAAACGCGAAATACTTCGCGAACAAGAACAAGCGTTATTAAGAAGAGAATTAGAAACGCACGAAAAATTAGAAGCCCTGAGTGCGCGTGAAAGTGAATTTAGTGATCAAGTGAATAATAGAGATGAACCAATCTCAACCACTCACCACGCCCTCGAGGCTATGCAAAATACCCTGTCGACAATGATAAACGAAGTCAGTCGAATTAGTAGGGAAATTGGTTCGATTAAAAATAGTGAGGGTCAACGACAATCCGGTCCAGTCCCTCACGTACAACAAAACGAAAATAACGTTCGCGACGATCGAGAATTACCCGCGAACATTAAATTTAAAGACGCACTTGAATCTGTGCCCATCTTCAATGGGTACAACGTACCGGTTCTCCGGTTTGTTCGCGCTTGTAAAAGGGCAAGGGACATGTTCCGCCCTCATCAGGAGTTGGGCCTCACTCAGCTCCTTCGTAACAAATTAAAAGGTCATGCCGCAACGGCACTGGAAGATTATAACTTCCAGAACGTTCACCAATTCGGTGAGCGGTTGAAAACGTTATTTGGTGCCGCGAAAACTTTGAACGAATTTCGTGGTGAACTTGGAAATATTTCAAAAAGCAAAAACGAACATATTATCGACTATATCAGTCGAACCAAAGATTTGCATACGGCGATTCTCGAAGCCGAAATTGATAATCACGGAACACTCCGAAACGGTCAATACGATATTTTCGAAAACGACACGCTGGATTGTTTCGTCAAGGGTCTTCCACCCGACTTTCGAATCCGTCTCAAACTCGAAGGATTCGATAATCTCGAAGATGCCTATTCAAAGGCAATAAAAGTTGAAAAAGATATGGAACGCGATAGGTCACATTTCAAGGACACGCGTTTCGAAAGCCGAACTCAAAATCAGTCGGCCCAAATAAAAGCGGTCCCCCCTTCAGGAGGACCGATTTGTAAACATTGCAACCGCAATCACGCGTCCGACGATTGCTGGTCAAAGTTTCCGGACAAGAAACCGGGAAATTCAAATAAACAAAGTTCAAACAGTAGAATCACGTGGTCAAAGCCCACGAACGTTCAAGGATCTCGACCCCCGTCGATGTGTAATTATTGCAACAGAGCGGGCCACCTCGAGTCATCCTGCTTTAAAAAACAAAACGAAGAAAGGAATAGGGCAACCGAATTGCCAAAAAACGAGAACTCTCGACCAGTGGCACGGGCCTCCCCGCGGGACGAGAAATCGACGGAGCGCCCGGTAAAAATAATCGACGCGTCTCCGTGCGAACCGTCCACGTCTTATTACCGCGTTCAAAACAAATAGCTTCCGTAGACCTCGACTCGCCCAACTTATCGGGACTTAACGAATTTTTAATAGATTCAGGCTCGGAAGTAAATTTCGTCAAAAATCAAATCGTAAATGCTCATACGTATATAAATAAATACGATATATTAAAATTGGAGGGGATCTCGAGTATCCCCGTAAGAACAAAGGGGTCTATAAGAATAATGATCAATGATACCCCCGCGGAATTTCACGTTGTCGATGATTGGTTCCCAATGGACCAACATGCATTACTTGGTACCGAATTTCTTGCTGAAAATAAAGCTCTCGTAGATTGGAGACATGAACAATTAAGTTGGGGAAATCAAAGGATCCCGTTTAAAAGTAAACAAACTATTTCGATTCCAAAACGGTCCAAAACGGTCTGTTATGTCAAAGTAAGTAATCCCAAAATCAAAGAAGGATATATTCCGATGCTCTACTTGGGAGAAGGGATCTTTTTTGGCGAAGCAGTCGTTACGCCCGGTAAAAATAATCGACGCGTCTCCGTGCGAACCGTCCACGTCTTATTAACGCGTTCAAAACAAATAGCTTCCGTAGACCTCGACTCGCCCAACTTATCGGGACTTAACGAATTTTTAATAGATTCAGGCTCGGAAGTAAATCTCGTCAAAAATCAAATCGTAAATGCTCATACGTATATAAATAAATACGATATATTAAAATTGGAGGGGATCTCGAGTATCCCCGTAAGAACAAAGGGGTCTATAAGAATAATGATCAATGATACCCCCGCGGAATTTCACGTTGTCGATGATTGGTTCCCAATGGACCAACATGCATTACTTGGTACCGAATTTCTTGCTGAAAATAAAGCTCTCGTAGATTGGAGACATGAACAATTAAGTTGGGGAAATCAAAGGATCCCGTTTAAAAGTAAACAAACTATTTCGATTCCAAAACGGTCCAAAACGGTCTGTTATGTCAAAGTAAGTAATCCCAAAATCAAAGAAGGATATATTCCGATGCTCTACTTGGGAGAAGGGATCTTTTTTGGTGAAGCAGTCGTTACGGTCAAAAACGGTATCGCTTATTAAGACAAATTATCATCGGTTGAATTGTGCGCAATAAGTTGCGCACAATTCAACCGATGATAATTTGTTGCTGACTATACCAACGGTAGTAGTCGAAGAATTCAGGTGCAAAGGCACGAAAAAGGGTTCCCTCACTCC
Source organism: Ophion slaviceki (assembly GCA_944452715.1). NCBI lineage: Eukaryota > Metazoa > Arthropoda > Insecta > Hymenoptera > Ichneumonidae > Ophion > Ophion slaviceki. The sequence continues at coordinate 11,124,350 of OX101795.1, read as the reverse complement.
GGACGACCAAAAGGCGTTTCAGGAAGAGGATAGGACCCGATGTGAAAATAATTTCCTCACTCCGGACGACCAAAAGGCGTTTCAGGAAGAGGATAAAAATCAAACGGGTTCCCTCACTCCGGACGACCAAAAGGCGTTTCAGGAAGAGGATAGGACCCGATGTGAAAATAATTCCCTCACTCCGGACGACCAAAAGGCGTTTCAGGAAGAGGAGAAAAGTTTAATTGTTCCCCACCCGGACGACCAAATGGCGTCTCGGGAAGAGGGTGTATTACGGTTTGAAATTGCGCGCAACAAAAAAGTTTTAAAAGTTGAAAAGAAAAATAAAGTAAACGAAATTCGCGACTTACTCCGTCTCAACCATCTAAACGATGAGGAACGGTCATGCGTGGATAAAATTATAAGCGAGAATTCGGACCTGTTTCATTTGCCAGGAAAAGTCCTAGGCTTTACAGATAAAATCGAGCATAAGATAACGACGAACGACGATCAACCAGTTTTTACGAGGCAGTATAGATTTCCGCCCGTTCATAAAGATGAAATTACAAAACAAGTTAAAGAACTAATTGAAGGGGAAGTAATAAAACCGTCAAACTCCCCGTATAGTTCGCCCCTGTGGATCGTTCCGAAAAAGCCGGACTCACAAGGAAATCCAAAGTGGCGCATGGTCATTGATTATAGGAACTTAAACGAAAAGACAATTGGCGATGCTTATCCATTACCTCAAATAACCGAAATTCTCGACCAATTGGGTAATGCGAAATATTTTTCAGTATTCGACCTGGCCAGCGGTTTCCATCAAATTAAAGTACATCCAGATGATTCTCACAAGACAGCATTTGCTACACCATTCGGTCACTACGAGTTCGACCGAATGCCGTTTGGTTTAAAAAACGCTCCGGCGACATTTCAAAGATTAATGGATCGAGTCTTAACAGGCCTTCAAGGCATCGAGCTGTTTGTTTATTTGGACGACATCGTCATTTATGCAAAGACACTAGTTGAACACGAGAATAAATTCAACAAACTTGCGAAAAAATTAAGGCAAGCCAACTTAAAATTACAACCGGACAAGTGTGAATTTTTAAGACGAGAAGTGGCATATTTGGGTCACGTCATAAGTGAGGACGGGGTTAAACCCGATCCCAAAAAATTGGAGGCTCTACAGGGATACCCTAGGCCTACCACTCCGAAAAAGATAAAACAATTTTTAGGACTTGCAGGTTATTACCGCAGGTTTATCGAAAATTTTTCAGGCATTGCAAAGCCACTCACAAATTTATTAAAAAAGGGATCGACCTTCAAATGGACCGAATCTCACCAAAAAGCCTTTGATACGCTTATCGAGGCGTTATGTAAAGAACCAATTCTTCAATATCCGGATTTCACAAAACCATTCGTCATAACAACGGACGCATCCGATCACGCCATTGGCGGAATTTTGAGCCAAGGCGAAATTGGTAAAGATAGACCCGTTAGTTACACCTCTCGAACTCTTGGAAAACACGAAGTTAATTACTCAGTGATCGAGAAGGAATTGTTGGCTATCATTTATTGTGTAAATCATTTCAGACCTTATGTCTACGGCCGTGAGTTCTTATTGGTAACGGATCACAAGCCGCTCGTATGGCTTCACTCCGTAAAGGACCCGGCCAATCGGCTTGTGCATTGGCGCCTTAGCCTTGCTAATTATACTTATAAAATTGTATATAAACCAGGAAGGGTAAACAGCAATGCTGACGCCCTCTCCCGGAACCCGCCAGTAAAAAATCAGACTGTGCTCATGGTGAAGCATACGCCATGTAAAAGAAAATCCGAATCGCCTATCGTTGGCCCAAGTCGGGCAAAAATCGGCAAACCGACTCCTAGCGAAAACGACGATTCGGACTCGGACGAAAGACTGTTCGATCCACCAGCTGGAAGAAACCCAGCTAAAAAACGAAAACCTACCTTAAATCCTGATACGGATACGGAGGAAATCCCCGATCCGTCGGACGGCAACCAAAGGAAAAATCCACCTGAAAAAAGGAAAAAGTTAGCCGACTCCGCGGACGAGGACGATTTCCTCGGTTTCCGAAATTTCCCGACAATTTCGCAAACGTCTGGCAAAACGCCTCGTCGTTGGGAAAAAGAAAAAGAAACTCCGAAAATCCGGAACCTGGAAGAACCGCCTTCCCATCCTCAATCCGTCGAACCTGTAAAAGAAACAACCTTGCACCCGTCTATTCCAGACGCAAGTCCAGACGACGGAAACGCGGAAAATTTTCAAATACCGCAACTTTTAGAAGATCGAGAAATAGCCCCATTTCCTGAGGATTCCGAAACACCGGAACCGTCAGAACATGGAGAAAACATTGAGAATATCGATGATCTCACCGAAGGCTCAAGCGACTCAGACGACGACTCTGTAAATAGCGATATATTTGATAATGAAAACCCCGAGTATTCATTACCGAGGGAAAACAGTGAAGTCCAAGGTAGACTCACCATACGCGAAACGCGTGATAATTTGTCCATGTTCAAGGACAATCTCGTCGTCTTTGTCACCACTTCCGGGAGACCAATCGATGATGGAGCAAAAGATCTCCAAACTCAAAATTTGTTTCCCACAATCGAGGAAACCACGTATTTACGACTCAAGGTAATAAACGAAAATTCAAGATGCATATTAGCTATACCGTTATTGGCTAATGTACACGAAAATCTTTTGATCGAGGACCTTGAGGAAGCTCTCGACTCCTTGAAAAACTTTGTCCGCGAAACATCTACGAAACTAATTCATGTCGCGAAAACAAACTCAATCGGAAATGTATCATGGAACGAAATTAAAAATCTTTTGATACGAACGCTAGGCAACGACGAAGTTACGTTGACCATTTGTAAACAACTCATTCAATATCCTTCCGAGGAAAATCGTGTCGCAATTATAGAAGAAAACCACGACTCGTTGGTAGGAGGTCATAAGGGAGTAAATAAAACGTACAAACGCATCAGAGAAAATTTCTTTTGGAAAAACATGAAAGCCGAAATTCAAGAGTACATTCAACATTGTAGAGGTTGCCAATTAAAAAAGTTAGTTCGCGTCAAAACTAAGCAACCCATGGTTATCACCGACACCCCAAGGGCGGCCTTCGACAAGGTGGCCATGGACGTGGTCGGACCACTTCCTGTTACGAAGATGGGCAACGAGTACGTGCTGACCATCCAGGATCTTCTTACTAAGTACTCATTGGCAATTCCGCTGAAAAGGACAACGGCGATCGACATCAGCGAGGCGTTCGTCAAAAACTTCATCGCTCGTTTTGGTGCTCCTCGCGCCCTTCTCACCGACCAGGGGGCGAACTTTCGGAGCAGTCTTATGAAGGCTATCGCGAGGAAATTCAGAATCAAAATGTACCAAACATCAGCCTTCTACCCGCAGTCCAACGGGTCAATCGAAAGGTCTCACCATGTCCTCGCGGAATATCTGAAACAGTACGTCAACGAAAACACCGATTGGGACGAGCTCATCGAGTTGGCGATGTTCTCGTATAATACGAGCCAACACGAGGGTACAGGGTACACCCCTCACGAGCTAGTTTTCGGTAAACTGGCCCGCCATCCGTCGGGTCATCAACAAATCGAGGAGCAACAGGATACGACTTATGCCGCATACCTGGAGGAGGTCTTCTCTCGAATTTACGAACTCCAACAACTTGCCGCTGAAAATCTGAAGAAATCCAAGGAGAAATCGAAAGTGTATTACGATCGGAGAATTAATCCGAAAACCTTCAAGGTCGGCGACAAGGTTCTCATGTTGAAGGAACCAAAAAAGGGAAAATTCGGTGACCAATACACCGAACCATGCGAAATTTTGGAAATTTTATCAGGAGGAAACGTAAAGATCCTCTATAAAAATAAACCTCGGGTAGTCCATCCCAACAAATTAAGAGGCACCCGATTATAAACTCAGCATGTGTGTGAAATGCACCCTTCGTCGAACGAACACATATCGAGTGCAACCCCATGCTGCCTGCCAAACATTGGATCAACGGCACTTGGTATCGTTTCACACCACATCCAGTCGAGGTACCGCCTCCTGGACAACTGCATCCCGCTTCCATGCCTACCTGGGGATACAACCCCATTGGAAATTTGGCATCCAGCGGAATTTATTCTGACCACGAGATCAACCAGCTGAGGGACAGGATCATGTTCCCCGCTGAAAAACCAGCATTGCTCAACAACATCGCAAGGGGTTTCGCAGGACGCGACATACCCCCGGGAAGCGTTTCCCTCAAGACACTGATGGACGAGGACGCTCTCCAACACGTGGCTGATGGAGTAATGCACAAAATCTGGGGTGGTTTCGAAAAATTCGGGATCATCAGTGCGGGACTGTTCGGGGTCCTCGCAATCCTCACCATCATCAAGGCGATCATCGATACTTGCATCCATGGATATACACTCCACACTCTGTACGGATGGAGTTTCACCCTCCTAGGAGCCATCTGGAACTCGGTGACAAGCCTCCTAATTAGCAGAGCTCACCATGCTGAACAACGGTCGTCGAAGATTACCAACGACGAACCTCTGGAGCTGGTGACCATCAATGACAATCGCGACCATCCGACGACGTCGAGGCGTTTGTCGGGCGTCGATCACGGACTCTTGGAGCGGCTCAACGCCGGTCCTCAGCAAAGCTGACGCATTGCTTCAGACTTTTAGGGGGGAGGTGTTACGTCCTAGCACTCTCGCCCTCCAAATATTCATATCTGGTACGAATTGTAATAATTATTGAGATTTTTTCCTCGCGCTAAACGCGCGTATTTATGTTTTTCTTGGGGTACATGTTAATCAAAACGACCCATATATGGTCGATTTCACTTAGAAACCCCGTTATATAAAATATTCGTGAATATATCTTTAAATTTAGCATGCGTTCATCTACCCGTATACTTTAGGGACAACCAGTTCCCATAATAACTTTACCGCTAAGCTTACCTGTAACTTCAGGGACGAGCACATGGGTGCTCGGATTAACTTTACAATTAGCCTCATATACACGTACATATCTGTTTGCCTGTACACTTCTGGGACACGCACATGGGTCCCCGGAGTACCATATCATTATGTCTTATATGTACATAAATATACACGTACCTGCATGCTTCAGGGACATATACGAGAGTCCCTGGAGTACCTCCTATAATAATTCCGCATGTCTATTTCCATGCATACTTTAGGGACATAAGTCCTCGAAATAACTTTACCGAATATATATATATATACATACTCTAGGACCTCAGAGTCCTCATATACCATTCGTATACTCATATGCATACTTCGAAGGCATTAGTCCTCGCAATAACTTTAGTGAATATCTATACATGTATATATATATATATATACATATACGTACTCCATATGCTTTAGGGACATATAGCCGAGTCCCGGGGCAATATTTCATACATATCTACTTTCATGCATACTTCGGGGACATAAGTCCTCAAAGTGACACTCACCAATATACATATATATATACTCGGGACATCCAAGAGAGTCTCCGGAGTACAAATAATAATTTTAATACCTATACTTACATGTATATTTCGGGGACATTCACGAGTCCCCGAACTAGTTTCCAACATATATATGTATATTCGTGTTGACCATAATACAATGGTCCTAGAAATAAGAAATATTGTCATATCTATATTATGTATATATTGGGGACGCGAGAGTCCTCGAATAACCCGCGAAACTGTTCCCAAACGGTCAGCTTCATCGCGAGTTTTCTCACAGACCCCCTCGTAGCTTGGTCACCACGTAGTCAGCACATCCTGCCGATAACGAAAAATATTCATTTCATTGCTCATGTACAACTCGAGAAAAATAACGTTATCAGTGCTAATATTCGGTTACATGGGGCCCGAGCTCGAGAGCGAGGGTAATGACGCCAAGCCCTTTGTCTCGGAGACAAAGAGGGCGAGGATACATATTGCGCTCCGGGAGCTGGCCAGTCAGTTCCGTCCGGTCTCTCCAACAGCGCGCATCGCAGAGTCGACGCTCTGAAAACCGGTACACTTATTTTATTCTATTTTATATTCTTTTCGAGTTTACCCCGGTCTCTTCGTCAGTGTAACTATAAGTCTCTGTAAAACCGGTATTAATTGTCTAAATCATAATAAAAATAAAAGGAAACATAACAAATCATACACTGCAACGATTAAATTTACGAAACATATATTATTGCCTTTATTGAATGTAACTACGCTTATTTACGTATAAAATACACAATCGTTTATAAAATTTCCTCGCGCTATTTAAATTACGCAAAATACGGCAACCGCGAAAAAGTGTAACATTTTCTCGAGCAAATAATTAAAATATATTTGGCTCTCGTTCGTGCGTGTAATCACGCAACGAACAAATCTTCGTAGTGCATTTCTTTCTCTCTTTCTCTCTTCCTCTCGCTCACGCCATTTTTCCTAACACACGTATTCGTCTCACTCGTAAAATCATACCTGTCCAAAAATTGGACAAATCTCGAAGTGCCCTTTTTTATGAGGCCTTGGGAAAGCTGACGCACGAACACGCTACATCCGCTGACTCGCCGTAATCTGGCAGGTTAGCGACTGGCACGGTTAATCCGGTGCTTAGTGTTCGGACGTCGATTTCCCTTGACCTTTATATTTGTATTCGCGGCTGGCCGCCAATCGCCGTAACCGGGCGGAGGTGGGCCAGACGTAGCGAGTCGGCGGTGCCGTAATCTGGCACGCACTAGACTCGCTCAGCGTACCAAATTTTATTTGATCTTAATCTGAACCTATGCGTTAGATGAATACGTTTCCCGATACATTCGCTCAACAAATAAAAAACCCTCATCCGTCCAAAATCGGACGTATAAACAAGGTATTTTCCGAGGAATTCGGAAGGTTTGCCGCACGAACACGCCACACGCGCCGACCCGCCGTACTTCGGTAGGTCAGCGACTGGCACGGTCACACCGGTGCTTAGTGTTCGGGCGTCGGCTTCCGTTATTCTCAACATTTGTTCTCGCGGCTGGCCGCCAATCGCCGTAACCGGGCGGAGGTGGAGCCAGACGTAGTGAGTCGACGGTGCCGTAACCTGGCACGTCTTGCACTCACTCAGCGGTTCAAATAATTATAAAATCTATACATGTATATTTCTTTTTCGAAGCGAATGTATCCCTCATAAATTAATCCAGTCCTCGTAGTCTCCGATTGCTCCCAAAAACATCGGCATCACCGGGCCATCGCATTAGCACAAGCGCCGGGTACCCGTCTGGACAACGACAGGTCGGATCGAGCTGGAACATCTTTGCGATTCCTGGACAAATTCGGTCACACGGTCGAGTAATTTTGACCCGCTACGCACCGCCGCTCTTTCTCACCAAGGTAAGCACAATTTCACGCTACTTTCTTATTTGCTTACCTGTCGCTCATGCGTCAAATTATACACCAACGACTTTACCAAGTGCCTATCCCAAGTGGGCACATTCCCGCTTAAACGTGGCGCTTTAATTCTCCGACGGTAACTTACCGTCATATAAGTCATATGACTTAATTCATTATAAACCGTACGTTCGTGGCACACTTCCCATTCGTAAATTTAAAACCTAAAAGGTAAAATAAAAAACGATTAATTATCGATTAAAAATGGGCCCCACGACGTAACAGGTTGTATATATATATATATAAAAAATTGGTGGCAGCGGTGGGATACGCTTAAAGTCTTTGGTGTAAAAATAAAAAAAAAATCAATATAAAAAATTCATGTTCACATATCGCAAAGTGTAAAATAAAATAAGAGGTTCAAAATGGCTGAGCATTCCCAAAATTCGAAACGTTTAAGTGAAGACGAACTCCGCGTATTAGCGGATCAATTAGATAAAAAACGCGAAATACTTCGCGAACAAGAACAAGCGTTATTAAGAAGAGAATTAGAAACGCACGAAAAATTAGAAGCCCTGAGTGCGCGTGAATGTCAATTTAGTGATCAAGTGAATAATAGAGATGAACCAATCTCAACCACTCACCACGCCCTCGAGGCTATGCAAAATACCCTGTCGACAATGATAAACGAAGTCAGTCGAATTAGTAGGGAAATTGGTTCGATTAAAAATAGTGAGGGTCAACGACAATCCGGTCCAGTCCCTCACGTACAACAAAACGAAAATAACGTTCGCGACGATAGAGAATTACCCGCGAACATTAAATTTAAAGACGCACTTGAATCTGTGCCCATCTTCAATGGGTACAACGTACCGGTTCTCCGGTTTGTTCGTGCTTGTAAAAGGGCAAGGGACATGTTCCGCCCTCATCAGGAGTTGGGCCTCACTCAGCTCCTTCGTAACAAATTAAAAGGTCATGCCGCAACGGCACTGGAAGATTATAACTTCCAGAACGTTCACCAATTCGGTGAGCGGTTGAAAACGTTATTTGGTGCCGCGAAAACTTTGAACGAATTTCGTGGTGAACTTGGAAATATTTCAAAAAGCAAAAACGAACATATTATCGACTATATCAGTCGAACCAAAGATTTGCATACGGCGATTCTCGAAGCCGAAATTGATAATCACGGAACACTCCGAAACGGTCAATACGATATTTTCGAAAACGACACGCTGGATTGTTTCGTCAAGGGTCTTCCACCCGACTTTCGAATCCGTCTCAAACTCGAAGGATTCGATAATCTCGAAGATGCCTATTCAAAGGCAATAAAAGTTGAAAAAGATATGGAACGCGATAGGTCACATTTCAAGGACACGCGTTTCGAAAGCCGAACTCAAAATCAGTCGGCCCAAATAAAAGCGGTCCCCCCTTCAGGAGGACCGATTTGTAAACATTGCAACCGCAATCACGCGTCCGACGATTGCTGGTCAAAGTTTCCGGACAAGAAACCGGGAAATTCAAATAAACAAAGTTCAAACAGTAGAATCACGTGGTCAAAGCCCACGAACGTTCAAGGATCTCGACCCCCGTCGATGTGTAATTATTGCAACAGAGCGGGCCACCTCGAGTCATCCTGCTTTAAAAAACAAAACGAAGAAAGGAATAGGGCAACCGAATTGCCAAAAAACGAGAACTCTCGACCAGTGGCACGGGCCTCCCCGCGGGACGAGAAATCGACGGAGCGCCCGGTAAAAATAATCGACGCGTCTCCGTGCGAACCGTCCACGTCTTATTAACGCGTTCAAAACAAATAGCTTCCGTAGACCTCGACTCGCCCAACTTATCGGGACTTAACGAATTTTTAATAGATTCAGGCTCGGAAGTAAATCTAGTCAAAAATCAAATCGTAAATGCTCATACGTATATAAATGAATACGATATATTAAAATTGGAGGGGATCTCGAGTATCCCCGTAAGAACAAAGGGGTCTATAAGAATAATGATCAATGATACCCCCGCGGAATTTCACGTCGTCGATGATTGGTTCCCAATGGACCAACACGCATTACTTGGTACCGAATTTCTTGCTGAAAATAAAGCTCTCGTAGATTGGAGACATGAACAATTAAATTGGGGAAATCAAAGGATCCCGTTTAAAAGTAAACAAACTATTTCGATTCCAAAACGGTCCAAAACGGTCTGTTATGTCAAAGTAAGTAATCCCAAAATCAAAGAAGGATATATTCCGATGCTCTACTTGGGAGAAGGGATCTTTTTTGGCGAAGCAGTCGTTACGGTCAAAAATGGTATCGCTTATCTTATTGCGCACAATTCAACCGATGATAATTTGTTACTGACTATACCAACGGTAGTAGTCGAAGAATTCAGGTGCAAAAACACGAAAAGGGGTTCCCTCACTCCGGACGACCAAAAGGCGTTTCAGGAAGAGGATAGGACCCGATGTGAAAATAATTTCCTCACTCCGGACGACCAAATGGCGTTTCAGGAAGAGGATAAAAATCAAACGGGTTCCCTCACTCCGGACGACCAAAAGGCGTTTCAGGAAGAGGATAGGACCCGATGTGAAAATAATTCCCTCACTCCGGACGACCAAAAGGCGTTTCAGGAAGAGGAGAAAAGTTTAATTGTTCCCCACCCGGACGACCAAATGGCGTCTCGGGAAGAGGGTGTATTACGGTTTGAAATTGCGCGCAACAAAAAAGTTTTAAAAGTTGAAAAGAAAAATAAAGTAAACGAAATTCGCGACTTACTCCGTCTCAACCATCTAAACGATGAGGAACGGTCAAGCGTGGATAAAATTATAAGCGAGAATTCGGACCTGTTTCATTTGCCAGGAAAAGTCCTAGGCTTTACAGATAAAATCGAGCATAAGATAACGACGAACGACGATCAACCAGTTTTTACGAGGCAGTATAGATTTCCGCCCGTTCATAAAGATGAAATTACAAAACAAGTTAAAGAACTAATTGAAGGGGAAGTAATAAAACCGTCAAACTCCCCGTATAGTTCGCCCCTGTGGATCGTTCCGAAAAAGGCGGACTCACAAGGAAATCCAAAGTGGCGCATGGTCATTGATTATAGGAACTTAAACGAAAAGACAATTGGCGATGCTTATCCATTACCTCAAATAACCGAAATTCTCGACCAATTGGGTAATGCGAAATATTTTTCAGTATTCGACCTGGCCAGCGGTTTCCATCAAATTAAAGTACATCCAGATGATTCTCACAAGACAGCATTTGCTACACCATTCGGTCACTACGAGTTCGACCGAATGCCGTTTGGTTTAAAAAACGCTCCGGCGACATTTCAAAGATTAATGGATCGAGTCTTAACAGGCCTTCAAGGCATCGAGCTGTTTGTTTATTTGGACGACATCGTCATTTATGCAAAGACACTAGTTGAACACGAGAATAAATTCAACAAACTTGCGAAAAAATTAAGGCAAGCCAACTTAAAATTACAACCGGACAAGTGTGAATTTTTAAGACGAGAAGTGGCATATTTGGGTCACATCATAAGTGAGGACGGGGTTAAACCCGATCCCAAAAAATTGGAGGCTCTACAGGGATACCCTAGGCCTACCACTCCGAAAAAGATAAAACAATTTTTAGGACTTGCAGGTTATTACCGCAGGTTTATCGAAAATTTTTCAGGCATTGCAAAGCCACTCACAAATTTATTAAAAAAGGGATCGACCTTCAAATGGACCGAATCTCACCAAAAAGCCTTTGATACGCTTATCGAGGCGTTATGTAAAGAACCAATTCTTCAATATCCGGATTTCACAAAACCATTCATCATAACAACGGACGCATCCGATCACGCCATTGGCGGAATTTTGAGCCAAGGCGAAATTGGTAAAGATAGACCCGTTAGTTACACCTCTCGAACTCTTGGAAAACACGAAGTTAATTACTCAGTGATCGAGAAGGAATTGTTGGCTATCATTTATTGTGTAAATCATTTCAGACCTTATGTCTACGGCCGTGAGTTCTTATTGGTAACGGATCACAAGCCGCTCGTATGGCTTCACTCCGTAAAAGACCCGGCCAATCGGCTTGTGCATTGGCGCCTTAGCCTTGCTAATTATACTTATAAAATTGTATATAAACCAGGAAGGGTAAACAGCAATGCTGACGCCCTCTCCCGGAACCCGCCAGTAAAAAATCAGACTGTGCTCATGGTGAAGCATACGCCATGTAAAAGAAAATCCGAATCGCCTATCGTTGGCCCAAGTCGGGCAAAAATCGGTAAACCGACTCCTAGCGAAAACGACGATTCGGACTCGGACGAAAGATTGTTCGATCCACCAGCTGGAAGAAACCCAGCTAAAAAACGAAAACCTACCTTAAATCCTGACACGGATACGGAGGAAATCCCCGATCCGTCGGACGGCAACCAAAGGAAAAATCCACCTGAAAAAAGGAAAAAGTTAGCCGACTCCGCGGACGAGGACGATTTCCTCGGTTTCCGAAATTTCCCGACAATTTCGCAAACGTCTGGCAAAACGCCTCGTCGTTGGGAAAAAGAAAAAGAAACTCCGAAAATCCGGAACCTGGAAGAACCGCCTTCCCATCCTCAATCCGTCGAACCTGTAAAAGAAACAACCTTGCACACGTCTATTCCAGACGCAAGTCCAGACGACGGAAACGCGGAAAATTTTCAAATACCGCAACTTTTAGAAGATCGAGAAATAGCCCCATTTCCTGAGGATTCCGAAACACCGGAACCGTCAGAACATGGAGAAAACATTGAGAATATCGATGATCTCACCGAAAGCTCAAGCGACTCAGACGACGACTCTGTAAATAGCGATATATTTGATAATGAAAACCCCGAGTATGCATTACCGAGGGAAAACAGTGAAGTCCAAGGTAGACTTACCATACGCGAAACGCGTGATAATTTGTCCATGTTCAAGGACAATCTCGTCGTCTTTGTCACCACTTCCGGGAGACCAATCGATGATGGAGCAAAAGATCTCCAAACTCAAAATTTGTTTCCCAAAATCGAGGAAACCACGTATTTACGACTCAAGGTAATAAACGAAAATTCAAGATGCATATTAGCCATACCGTTATTGGCTAATGTACACGAAAATCTTTTGATCGAGGACCTTGAGGAAGCCCTCGACTCCTTGAAAAACTTTGTCCGCGAAACATCTACGAAACTAATTTATGTCGCGAAAACAAACACAATCGGAAATGTATCATGGAACGAAATTAAAAATCTTTTGATACGAACGCTAGCCAACGACGAAGTTACGTTGACCATTTGTAAACAACTCATTCAATATCCTCCCGAGGAAAATCGTGTCGCAATTATAGAAGAAAACCACGACTCGTTGGTAGGAGGTCATAAGGGAGTAAATAAAACGTACAAACGCATCAGAGAAAATTTCTTTTGGAAAAACATGAAAGGCGAAATTCAAGAGTACATTCAACATTGTAGAGGTTGCCAATTAAAAAAGTTAGTTCGCGTCAAAACTAAGCAACCCATGGTTATCACCGACACCCCAAGGGCGGCCTTCGACAAGGTGGCCATGGACGTGGTCGGACCACTTCCTGTTACGAAGATGGGCAACGAGTACGTGCTGACCATCCAGGATCTTCTTACTAAGTACTCATTGGCAATTCCGCTGAAAAGGACAACGACGATCGACATCAGCGAGGCGTTCGTCAAAAACTTCATCGCTCGTTTTGGTGCTCCTCGCGCCCTTCTCACCGACCAGGGGGCGAACTTTCGGAGCAGTCTTATGAAGGCCATCGCGAGGAAATTCAGAATCAAAATGTACCAAACATCAGCCTTCTACCCGCAGTCCAACGGGTCAATCGAAAGGTCTCACCATGTCCTCGCGGAATATCTGAAACAGTACGTCAACGAAAACACCGATTGGGACGAGCTCATCGAGTTGGCGATGTTCTCGTATAATACGAGCCAACACGAGGGTACAGGGTACACCCCTCACGAGCTAGTTTTCGGTAAACTGGCCCGCCATCCGTCGGGTCATCAACAAATCGAGGAGCAACAGGATACGACTTATGCCGCATACCTGGAGGAGCTCTTCTCTCGAATTTACGAACTCCAACAACTTGCCGCCGAAAATCTGAAGAAATCCAAGGAGAAATCGAAAGTGTATTACGATCGAAGGATTAATCCGAAAACCTTCAAGGTCGGCGACAAGGTTCTCATGTTGAAGGAACCAAAAAAGGGAAAATTCGGTGACCAATACACCGAACCATGCGAAATTTTGGAAATTTTATCAGGAGGAAACGTAAAGATCCTCTATAAAAATAAACCTCGGGTAGTCCATCCCAACAAATTAAGAGGCACCCGATTATAAACTCAGCGTGTGTGTGAAATGCACCCTTCGTCGAACGAACACATATCGAGTGCAACCCCATGCTGCCTGCCGAATATTGGATCGACGGCACTTGGTATCGTTTCACACCACATCCAGTCGAGGTACCGCCTCCTGGACAACTGCATCCCGCTTCCATGCCTACCTGGGGATACAACCCCATTGGAAATTTGGCATCCAGCGGAATTTATTCTGACCGCGAGATCAACCAGCTGAGGGACAGGATCATGTTCCCCGCTGAAAAACCAGCATTGCTCAACAACATCGCAAGGGGTTTCGCAGGACGCGACATACCCCCGGGAAGCGTTTCCCTCAAGACACTGATGGACGAGGACGCTCTCCAACACGTGGCTGATGGAGTAATGCACAAAATCTGGGGTGGTTTCGAAAAATTCGGGATCATCAGTGCGGGACTGTTCGGGGTCCTCGCAATCCTCACCATCATCAAGGCGATCATCGATACTTGCATCCATGGATATACACTCCACACTCTGTACGGATGGAGTTTCACCCTCCTAGGAGCCATCTGGAACTCGGTGACAAGCCTCCTAATTAGCAGAGCTCACCATGCTGAACAACGGTCGTCGAAGATCACCAACGACGAACCTCTGGAGCTGGTGACCATCAACGACAATCGCGACCATCCGACGACGTCGAGGCGTTTGTCGGGCGTCGATCACGGACTCTTGGAGCGGCTCAACGCCGGTCCTCAGCAAAGCTGAAGCATTGCTTCAGACTTTTAGGGGGGAGGTGTTACGTCCTAGCACTCTCGCCCTCCAAATATTCATATCTGGTACGAATTGTAATAATTATTAAGATTTTTTCGTCGCGCTAAACGCGCTCATTTATGTTTTTCTTGGGGTACATGTTAATCAGAACGACCTATATATGGTCGATTTCGCTTAGAAACCCCGTTATATAAAATATTCGCGAATATATCTTTAAATTTAGCATGGGTATATCTACCCGTATACTTTAGGGACAACCAGTTCCCATAATAACTTTACCGCTAAGCTTACCTGTAACTTCAGGGACGAGCACATGGGTGCTCGGATTAACTTGACAATTAGCCTCATATACACGCACATATCTGTTTGCCTGTACACTTCGGGGACACGCACATGGGTCCCCGGAGTACCATATCATTATGTCTCATATGTACATAAATATACACGTACCTGCATGCTTCAGGGACATATACGAGAGTCCCTGGAGTACCTCCTATAATAATTCCGCATGTCTATTTCCATGCATACTTTAGGGACATAAGTCCTCGAAATAACTTTACCGAATATATATATATATACATACTCTAGGACCTCAGAGTCCTCATATACCATTCGTATACTCATATGCATACTTCGAAGGCATTAGTCCTCGCAATAACTTTAGTGAATATCTATACATGTATATATATATATATACATATACGTACTCCATATGCTTTAGGGACATATAGCCGAGTCCCGGGGCAATATTTCATACATATCTACTTTCATGCATACTTCGGGGACATAAGTCCTCAAAGTGACACTCACCAATATACATATATATATACTCAGGACATCCAAGAGAGTCTCCGGAGTACAAATAATAATTTTAATACCTATACTTACATGTATATTTCGGGGACATTCACGAGTCCCCGAACTAGTATCCAACATATATATGTATATTCGTGTTGACCATAATACAATGGTCCTAGAAATAAGAAATATTGTCATATCTATATTATGTATATATTGGGGACGCGAGAGTCCTCGAAATAACCCGCGAAACTGTTCCCAAACGGTCAGCTTCATCGCGAGTTTTCTCACAGACCCCCTCGTAGCTTGGTCACCACGTAGTCAGCACATCCTGCCGATAACGAAAAATATTCATTTCATTGCTCATGTACAACTCGAGAAAAATAACGTTATCAGTGCTAATATTCGGTTACATGGGGCCCGAGCTCGAGAGCGAGGGTAATGACGCCAAGCCCTTTGTCTCGGAGACAAAGAGGGCGAGGATACATATTGCGCTCCGGGAGCTGGCCAGTCAGTTCCGTCCGGTCTCTCCAACAGCGCGCATCGCAGAGTCGACGCTCTGAAAACCGGTACACTTATTTTATTCTATTTTATATTCTTTTCGAGTTTACCCCGGTCTCTTCGTCAGTGTAACTATAAGTCTCTGTAAAACCGGTATTAATTGTCTAAATCATAATAAAAATAAAAGGAAACATAACAAATCATACACTGCAACGAATAAATTTACGAAACATATATTATTGCCTTTATTGAATGTAACTACGCTTATTTACGTATAAAATACACAATCGTTTATAAAATTTCCTCGCGCTATTTAAATTACGCAAAATACGGCAACCGCGAAAAAGTGTAACATTTTCTCGAGCAAATAATTAAAATATATTTGGCTCTCGTTCGTGCGTGTAATCACGCAACGAACAAATCTTCGTAGTGCATTTCTTTCTCTCTTTCTCTCTTCCTCTCGCTCACGCCATTTTTCCTAACACACGTATTCGTCTCACTCGTAAAATCATACCTGTCCAAAAATTGGACAAATCTCGAAGTGCCCTTTTTTATGAGGCCTTGGGAAAGCTGACGCACGAACACGCTACATCCGCTGACTCGCCGTAATCTGGCAGGTTAGCGACTGGCACGGTTAATCCGGTGCTTAGTGTTCGGACGTCGATTTCCCTTGACCTTTATATTTGTATTCGCGGCTGGCCGCCAATCGCCGTAACCGGGCGGAGGTGGGCCAGACGTAGCGAGTCGGCGGTGCCGTAATCTGGCACGCACTAGACTCGCTCAGCGTACCAAATTTTATTTGATCTTAATCTGAACCTATGCGTTAGATGAATACGTTTCCCGATACATTCGCTCAACAAATAAAAAACCGTCATCCGTCCAAAATCGGACGTATAAACAAGGTATTTTCCGAGGAATTCGGAAGGTTTGCCGCACGAACACGCCACACGCGCCGACCCGCCGTACTTCGGTAGGTCAGCGACTGGCACGGTCACACCGGTGCTTAGTGTTCGGGCGTCGGCTTCCGTTATTCTCAACATTTGTTCTCGCGGCTGGCCGCCAATCGCCGTAACCGGGCGGAGGTGGAGCCAGACGTAGTGAGTCGACGGTGCCGTAACCTGGCACGTCTTGCACTCACTCAGCGGTTCAAATAATTATAAAATCTATACATGTATATTTCTTTTTCGAAGCGAATGTATCCCTCATAAATTAATCCAGTCCTCGTAGTCTCCGATTGCTCCCAAAAACATCGGCATCACCGGGCCATCGCATTAGCACAAGCGCCGGGTACCCGTCTGGACAACGACAGGTCGGATCGAGCTGGAACATCTTTGCGATTCCTGGACAAATTCGGTCACACGGTCGAGTAATTTTGACCCGCTACGCACCGCCGCTCTTTCACACCAAGGTAAGCACAATTTCACGCTACTTTCTTATTTGCTTACCTGTCGCTCATGCGTCAATTTATACACCAACGACTTTACCGAGCGCCTATCCCAAGTGGGCACATTCCCGCTTAAACGTGGCGCTTTAATTCTCCGACGGTAACTTACCGTCATATAAGTCATATGACTTAATTCATTATAAACCGTACGTTCGTGGCACACTTCCCATTCGTAAATTTAAAACCTAAAAGGTAAAATAAAAAACGATTAATTATCGATTAAAAATGGGCCCCACGACGTAACACATATATATATATATATATATATATATATACGTACATATAGATATGTAGTTGTATACATATACATACATATAATCCACTACACCACATCACTGTATACATATACGTATCCGCTATAGCATATGTACGCGTACGCGCCCCTCCTATACCTTCCTCTTATCCTGGTACTATAGAGTCACGACTCTATCTCTTTCTCTCTCTTCCTCAGTCTCCACGGATACCTCCTACGATTCCTCCTATCCCTATACATCTACCCAGCACCAGTGAACTCCAAATTTCGTTTTTCCAGAACAATATATATTCTCACGATGCAAGAACACGTGCATCCACGAAACCCCGTTCCCATGCATAACCGAGCTGGGAAAAATCCAGAAAAGTAGAAAACCGCTTGAAATCCATTAGTCTCCCTAATGCACTCAAGTGCCCACGTGCACCCTAATGCTAACGTGCATCTTTTCCAAAACATGCATTTCCCACGTCGTACGCCGCCGCCGTGTCGCGCCGTCGCCCGCCATGACAGCCGCCACGAGGCGCACGTACATACCGAGAAATCATTGTTAATAATAAATTGAATAAACACCCCGTCGAATATCACATATCACCCTAAGACTAAACATCCTTAACCGATAATCCCGTCACCAGCGTATCATGTAACACTCCTTTCGCGCCACCGATGCGTAAAATATATTTATTAATTAATACCATAAACTAACGATAGTTAACAATTTCATACCTCTTTTATTATATTACAAATACTATAATAATCCTTACGAATTATGCAACGTTCGTCATGAAAAACATATACATATATTAACAACAATAAATGCAACAAACCATTCACAACAAACAATAATATCGAAACGATTGCATAATAAGATGCGGTATAATAAAAGGAATTATTTTTACCCATCCGTATGAAATACTTTAAACACTTGTAAACATTTATTATATCCCGTAATAATTAATTATTATGAAATAAGATACTTCAACACAGTTTCACATGAAATTACACAACGTACGAGTATAAATAATCACGCACAGAACGACATTGCGTACCAATAATTATTATAAATAATTACATACAAAAATCATATTTTCACAGCAACACAAACAATATACGACTTACTACTATTGTTATCAAACACAATTGAACACGTCAAATTATATTATATAGCGCAACCATTCATTCACATATAACAATAAACAAACAAAAATGTTACGAACACAAAATAATAATCTTGTCACGAATATATTATATAACGAATCCGAAATTACATGTAATATAAAAATGTAAACTAATGATAAATTAATTAACTTAATTTATTATTAGTCTCCCATACATTCCTGTAAGAGCGAGCGAGAGAACTATATCATCTACGTCACGCAGCTTCCCCCTCCATCGGTCGAGCGTACCAACAGGGAGAACCGCCTATAAGAGATGTGGTCCAGCGCTCCTCCACAGTTCTCCGGTCTCTCCACCAGTCAGTCGCGCTTCTCCGTTCGTCGGACCCGCGCGCTGGAAAATCGGTTCTTGTAATTTTTGAATCTTTTATTCTTTTCGGGTAATAGTCATACCCTTTTTATACGAATATTCATTTCGTACGTTATTTTCATTATATTCAATCTATTCTCTGCGATTTAATCCATTTTTAAAGTTGTAACAATATATTGATAATCTTCAAAGGTGATCATCGTCTTGTGTTAATTTATTGTGTTAATCCTGAATTCCTCGATTTAAACAAAAGTGTCACTCATCGTTTCTTCGGCATTTTTGTTCAGAATTCCAAGTGTATTCAAGAAATACTTGTCAAAGGAATTGTGCCAGTTTATCCAAAGTTTCTCTACTACTTTTGCCTTGTGTTTTAGTGCTCCTCAGTTGAGCACGAAACGTCCACATCCTTTTCCGGTGATTAGGTGATCTTTGGTGCTGCCTAGTGGCCAGGCACGGTCACCACGATCTACCGTGCAATCTCATTTCCCAAATAAATTTGAATTCAGTGCTACTACATTTGCACGAATTCATATCCTTTTCAGTGTTGCGAGTGTGCTGCCTAGAGGCCAAGCACGCGTACCACAATTTGGAAACTGGGCCAATACCCGAAACAAATTATTTCGAATTTATGACCTAACTTACTTTTTCTCTAATGCCAAGAAGACGTGCAGGTGCTCACTTTCAACGACGCCGCGCTCAGTCTAGCCGAGGCGAACCATCGGGTCGACAATCCCGCGGAGACAAGAGAACTCTAGAACAACGGTTCAATCAATTACCGCTTAGCGCAAGGTTGCGCATTATTTCAAATACTCTTCTCCATTCGCGAGTGTATATCTTGGACGATCGTTCTATCCGTCGCGTATCTCCGCCGTCACCTGTCAGCGATTCGGAGACATCCACCGTCGTTGCATCACCTGAACACGAAGTAACATTTCCGGTTATTTCATTCGACGTCGAATCCTGGTCTATCGTCGTCGAACCGGAAATTAGTCCTTACGTCGCGGACTCACCTGTTGCTGATTCCATTCCATCCGAATCTCCATTCGGTTCGAGATTATTCACACCGATCGCGGGAATTCTCTTCGGATACAGCAGCGTCCTCTTCCTCCACCCGCTACGCACCGCCGCTCGTAGGGTAAGTTGCATGTTCACGGTACCATTCGTTATTTTCTTTGCCGACTACCCTATTTTCGCGAGTGATAATTATTTACCGATCAAATAGTGACTGATCCTCATCCCTGTTGGGCACATTCCCGACTAAAGGCAGGATCTCAAGGCTGGCGTCCGTTTCCTGAAATTAGAAGAAAAATACATTCTCACAGTCCAAAGCACATATCTCTCTTTTTATTAAATATATATATTTTTTTTATCTATAATAAATTCCCGGACGTAACACAGGATCATGTTCCCCGCTGAAAAACCAGCATTGCTCAACAACATCGCAAGGCGTTTCGCAGGACGCGACATACCCCCGGGAAGCGTTTCCCTCAAGACACTGATGGACGAGGACGCTCTCCAACACGTGGCTGATGGAGTAATGCACAAAATCTGGGGTGGTTTCGAAAAACTCGGGATCATCAGTGCGGGACTGTTCGGGGTCCTCGCTATCCTCACCATCATCAAGGCGATCATCGATACTTGCATCCATGGATATACACTCCACAGTCTGTACGGATGGAGTTTCACCCTCCTAGGAGCCATCTGGTGTTACGTCGTGCGGCCCATTTTTTAATCGATAATTAATCGTCTTTTAATTTACCTTTCTGGATTTGAATTTACGAATGGGAAGTGTGCCACGAACGTACCGTTTATAATGAAGTAAGTCATATGACTTATATGACGGTAAGTTACCGTCGGAGAATTAAAGCGCCACGTTTAAGAGGGAGTGTGCCCACTTGGGATAGGCGCTTGGTAAAGTCGTTGGTGTATAAATTGACGCATGACCGACAGGTAAGCAAATAAGAAAGTAGCGTGAAATTGTGCTTACCTTGGTGAGAAAGAGCGGCGGTGCGTAGCGGGTCAAAACTACTCGACTGTGTGACCGAATTTTTCCCGGAATCGCAAAGATGTTCCAGCTCGATCCGACCTGTCGTTGCCCAGACGGGTACCCGGCGCTGGTGCTAATGCGATGGCCCGGTGATGCCGATGTTTTTGGGAGCAATCGGAGACTACGAGGACTGGATTAATTTATGAGGGATACATTCGCTTCGAAAAATAAATATACATGTATAGATTTTATAATTATTTGAACCGCTCAGTGAGTGCAAGACGTGCCAGGTTACGGCACCGTTGACTCACTACGTCTGGCTCCACCTCCGCCCGGTTACGGCGATTGGCGGCCAGCCGCGAGAACAAATGTTGAGAATAACGGAAGCCGACGCCCGAACACTAAGCACCGGTGTGACCGTGTCAGTCGCTGACCTACCGAAGTACGGCGGGTCGGCGCGTGTGGCGTGTTCGTGCGGCAAACCTTCCGAATTCCTCGGAAAATACCTTGTTTATACGTCCGATTTTGGACGGAAGAGGGTTTTTTATTTGTTGAGCGAATTTATCGGGAAACGTATTCATCTAAGGCATAGGTACAGATTAAGATCAAATAAAATTTGGTACGCTGAGCGAGTCTAGTGCGTGCCAGATTACGGCACCGCCGACTCGCTACGTCTGGCCCACTTGATTTGTTATGTTTCCTTTTATTTTTATTATGATTTAAACAATTAATACCGGTTTACAGAGAATTATAGTTACACTGACGAAGAGACCGGGGTAAACTCGAAAAGAATATAAAATAGAATAAAATAAGTGTACCGGTTTTCAGAGCGTCGACTCTGCGATGCGCGCTGTTGGAGAGACCGGACGGAACTGACTGGCCAGCTCCCGGAGCGCAATATGTATCCTCGCCCTCTTTGTCTCCGAGACAAAGGGCTTGGCGTCATTACCCTCGCTCTCGAGCTCGGGCCCCATGTAACCGAATATTAGCACTGATAACGTTATTTTTCTCGAGTTGTACATGAGCAATGAAATGAATATTTTTCGTTATCGGCAGGATGTGCTGACTACGTGGTGACCAAGCTACGAGGAGGTCTGTGAGAAAACTCGCGATGAAGCTGACCGTCTGGGAACAGTTTCGCGGGTTATTCGAGGACTATCGCGTCCCCAATATATACATAATATAGATATGACAATATTTCTTATTTCTAGGACCATTGCATTATGGTCAACACGAATATACATATATATGTTGGATACTAGTTCGGGGACTCGTGAATGTCCCCGAAATATACATGTAAGTATAGGTATTAAAATTATTATTTGTACTCCGGAGACTCTTTTGGATGTCCCGAGTATATATATATGTATATTGGTGAGTGTCACTTTGAGGTCTTATGTCCCCGAAGTATGCATGAAAGTAGATATGTATAAAATATTGCCCCGGGACTCGGCTATATGTCCCCGAAGCATATGGAGTACGTATATGTATATATATATATATATACATGTATAGATATTCACTAAAGTTATTGCGAGGACTAATGCCTTCGAAGTATGCGTATGAGTATACGAATGGTATATGAGGACTCTGAGGTCCTAGAGTATGTATATATATATATTCGGTAAAGTTATTTCGAGGACTTATGTCCCTAAAGTATGCATGGAAATAGACATGCGGAATTATTATAGGAGGTACTCCAGGGACTCTCGTATATGTCCCTGAAGCATGCAGGTACGTGTATATTTATGTATATATGAGACATAATGATATGGTACTCCGGGGACCCATGTGCGTGTCCCAGAAGTGTACAGGCCAACAGATATGTACGTGTATATGAGGCTAATTGTAAAGTTAATCCGAGCACCCATGTGCTCGTCCCTGAAGTTACAGGTAAGCTTAGCGGTAAAGTTATTATGGGAACTGTTTGTCCCTAAAGTATACGGGTAGATATACGCATGCTAAATTTAAAGATATATTCGCGAATATTCTATATAACGGGGTTTCTAAGTGAAATCGACCATATATAGGTTGTTCTGATTAACATGTACCCCAAGAAAAACATAAATGAGCGCGTTTAGCGCGAGGAAAAAATCTTAATAATTATTACAATTCGTACCAGATATGAATATTTGGAGGGCGAGAGTGCCAGGACGTAACACATTACTCCATCAGCCACGTGTTGGAGAGCGTCCTCGTCCATCAGTGTCTTGAGGGAAACGCTTCCCGGGGGTATGTCGCGTCCTGCGAAACCCCTTGCGATGTTGTTGAGCAATGCTGGTTTTTCAGCGGGGAACATGATCCTGTCCCTCAGCTGGTTGATCTCGTGGTCAGAATAAATTCCGCTGGATGCCAAATTTCCAATGGGGTTGTATCCCCAGGTAGGCATGGAAGCGGGATGTGTTACGTCCTGGCGATCTTGCCCTCCACAATATATATATATACATGAACATATACATAGGTATATATACTTAGACATACATACCTTTTTTATTCAAGCGTACATACGCAATTTAACATATCCGGGTGCCTACATATGCATAGGACCATATAACACATAAGGAGTTATACGTAGTCACACACACACACACATATATATATATATATATACGTATATATAGAGAGGTAGTTGTAAACATATACATACATATAATCCACTACATCACTGTATACATATACGTATCCGCTATAGCATATGTACGCGTACGCGCTCCTCCTATAATTTCCTCTTATCCTGGTACTATAGAGTCACGACTCTATCTCTTTCTCTCTCTTCCTCAGTCTCCACGGATACCTCCTACGATTCCTCCTATCCCTATACATCTACCCAGCACCAGTGAACTCCAAATTTCGTTTTTCCAAAACAATATATATTCTCACGATGCAAGAACACGTGCATCCACGAAACCCCGTTCCCATGCATAACCGAGCTGGGAAAAATCCAGAAACGTAGAAAACCGCTTGAAATCCATTAGTCTCCCTAATGCACTCAAGTGCCCTAATGCACTCAAGTGCCCACGTGCACCCTAATGCTCACGTGCATCTTTTCCAAAACATGCATTTCCCACGTCGTACGCCGCCGCCGTGTCGCGCCGTCGCCCGCCATGACAGTCGCCTCGAGGCGCACGTACAACCGAGAAATCATTGTTAATAATAAATTGAGTAGAGTAGCTGTAGCGGTTCTAAGCCACTTTTTGGGGGGAGGGTCAAGTGGTGGAGGGTCAGGTGGGGGAGGGCCAAGGGGGGATGGTTGAGGGGGAGGGGTCAGGGGGGGTCAAGGGTGGCGGGTCAGAGAGCGGTCAAGGGGGGATGGCACAGGGGCGGTCCAGGGGGGCGGCAGGGGGCGATGTCAACGGGTGAGGGTTCAGGGTGGAGTGTACACGGTGCGGTGTCCGGGGGGGTGTGTCGCCGGGGCGCGTGTGACGTCACAGAGTGGCCTATGTGGGAGGGGCGGGGGGGGGGGGTGGGCATGTCGTCCGTGGAGCGTCTGGCCACTTTGGGGGGAGGGTCAGCCGACAGACAAGTCCTGACAGGTTTCTTGGAAAAACGTGCGTGCATGTGTGTGTGACAACCATATATGGGTCGGAAAATTTTCGGTCATATGGAAACGCTAGGCGCCACATGAAGGGCGGCGCCTTTCAAAGCCCATTATTTATGACATGCAGGTGGATCCATTCCGAAAGACAATGTCAATTGCATCCGCCCCGTCCTCAAGTTCGCCGACACTCGAGACAGGTCCTGACAGGTTTCTCGGGAAAAATCTTTAGGGATGAAAGGGACCGCGGATGGACCACTTGAGCGCAGCTGTTGAAAACGCGAGGTCTCCATTCCAAAATATAACGTCAAGATGTTCGCATGTGCGAGTATGTACGCAGTGCATCCGGCCAAGCACCCCCTGGACTTGACCAAAAACGAGCTCGAACAAGTTCCAAAGGTCTTGCTCCTAAAATATTGGGGTAAATATGTTGGCTTATTGTGGGATCGTTTGCCAGAACATCATCGAAATGACAGTGAAGTGATATCATATCTTCCATGCTTGGAGCATTATAATACGCCACAGATGAAAGATCACATCGATGGCCCTCCACCTCAACGTCGGGAGTGTACAAAATGCTGTGAAAATTCTCCACGTACGAGGTTCTTCGAACGTGTTTGAACCTGTTTTTCGGGAGCGTGAAAAAATGTCTTGGGGAAAATTCTCCA
This sequence comes from Ophion slaviceki, assembly GCA_944452715.1. NCBI lineage: Eukaryota > Metazoa > Arthropoda > Insecta > Hymenoptera > Ichneumonidae > Ophion > Ophion slaviceki. The sequence goes on along the minus strand of OX101795.1, from coordinate 11,099,172 downwards.
CGGTTCTTCGAACGTGTTCAAGCCTGTTTTTCACGATTGGAAGGGGGGCATTTGAGTGGGAGGCTTACGAGGGAGCTTATAATTTCGTGGACCACGCTCAGACTGCACAATTCCACTGCACCATCAACATCTAAAAAGAACTTTGAAAGTGCGCGGAAAATGGATCTCTCGAGTATCAACAAAGTCGGCCGGATGGCAGAATTCCTCCCAACGAAGAAGCTGTCAGAACTCTCCGTTAAGTCGGAACGACTAATCTCCGACATAAGGGCCGTACAAACCAAATTTGGGAAACGCTACATCGCAGACATCGCGGGTGAGTTCTCCGTCTTCTTACCAGCGCGACTTGTGAAGGTCTTCGACCAAGATCCAACAATGTTCGAGAGTATGCCGCAACTGGCGCGCAACGGTCAACTCTACATGAAGTACATTGGTGGAAAATACAACAGCGTCGAGTTCCATCGAATCTGAGTATGGTGGAAAAAAACGCTCGTGAAGGCCCGGTGGAAACAACGAGTTCAGCGGCGGCTGGTATCGTCACCATCGTAGAGCGCAACGACTGTTTGATTCATCATCGTAGATTTTTCAACGCTTAGTGCTATGTAAAAATGTACAAAAAAAACGTTTTCATCGAATATAATGTAAAAAAAAAAATTGTCGTCTAACTGTATTCGCCGTAAATATAGGAAACAAATGGAGAAGGATATTTGTTCAAAATGTTTTTATTCATTTTTAAAAAATCTCTCGCTCACGCTTCGTACACAGAGAGCCAGCTTTTAAACGACTTTACATTCGCGTTGGCGCAATTGTATTCTGTATTGAAGGAATGATGGGGACATTTAACGTTTGCGATTTTCGGCAACTTCTGCAGCGATGGACAGTCCAGAGTCTCCAGATCGATGACTTTTGTTGCTGAATGCGTGAATCTCGACAGCCATGAGCACTTCTCGAATCCCTTGGCATAGATCGTAGGAGCTCCTTCCAAGATTCCTCGAATTGTCGTTCTAGCTGCCTCGTATGATATGCCGCTGTGATCCCATCGTATTCCATGATAATTGCGTTCCAGCCACTTGTTTGTCATTTTGTACTTGGCCGGTAAAGCGTCCCAGGCGAATGGTGCATCGAAGAAGAATGTCAGCGGTTCAGCATTCTTCTCATGGAGTTTGACGATAGACATCTCCTTCAGGACAAATTCGTTGACCGGTCTCTTGAAGCCCTGCACATCGACGATAAGCTCCATGTTGACCGAAGTGAATGAGAATCATCGGCATGATTTTATACCATTTTTTTAACTCCATCACTGATTGGATTGTACTCATGGTGAGACGTTCCAGAGACTTCCGAAGACATTCATAAGACGTTCAAAGACATTTAAGAGACGTTCGAAAACATTCATAAGGCGTTTGAAGACATGCATGAGGGGTTCAAAGAGTTTCAAAAGACATTCTATAACGTCATGAGACGTTTGAAGATGTTCGTGAGACCTTCAAGAGACTTTCGAAAACGTTTAAAGACTTTCATGAGAGGTTCGAAGACGTTCAAAAGATCTGTGACGATATTCATAATATGTTTGAAGACATCGATGAGGGGTTCGAAGATGTTTTAGAGACTTTCAAAGACATTCACGAGGGGTTTGAAGACGTTCAACAAACTTTCGGATCCGTTCAAGAGCCTTTTGACGACATTCATAATACGTTTGAAGACATTCTTGTGGGGTTCGAAGACGCTTGAGAGACTTTCAAAGGCATCCACGAGGGTTTCGAATACGTCCAAGAGACTTTCGAATACGTTCAAGAGACTTTCAGAGACATTTGCGAGAGGTGCGAAGACGTTCAGAGACTTTCGAAGACATTGAAGAGATCTTTGACAATATTCATAATACGTTTGAAGATATCGATGAGGGGTTCGACGACGTTTTAGAGACTTTCAAAGACATTCACGAGGGGCTTGAAGACGTTCAAGAGACATTCGGCGACATTCATGATACGTTTGAAGACATTCATAAGGGGTTCCAAGACGCTTGAGAGACTTTCAAAGACATTCACGAGGCGTTCGAAGACGTTCAAGAGAATTTCGATAGCATTCATAATACGGTTGAAGACATTCATAAGGGGTTCGAAGACACTCATAATACGTTTGAAGACGTTAAAGAGACTTTCGAATACATTCAAGAGACTTTCAGAGACATTCGCGAGAGGTGCGAAGACGTTCAGAGACCTTCGAAGACATTCAAGAGATCTTTGACAATATTCATAATACGTATAAAGACATCGATGAGGGGTTCAAAGACGCTTGAGAGACTTTCAAAGGCATTCACGAGAGTTTCGAAGACGTTCAAGAGACTTTCGACGATATTCATAATACGTTTGAAGACATTCATGAGGGGTTCGAAGACGCTTGAGCGACTTTCAAAGACATTCACGAGGGGTTTGAAGACGGTTAAAAGACTTTCGAATACGTTCGAGAGACTTTCAGAGACATTCGCGAGAGGTGCGAAGACATTCAGAGACTTTCGAAGACATTCACAAGACTTTCGAATACGTTCAAGAGAATTTCAGAGACATTCATGAGGGGTTCGAAGACGCTTGAGAGACTTTCAAAGGCATTCACGAGGATTTCGAAGACGTTCAAGAGACTTTCAGAGACATTCGCGAGAGGTGCGAAGACGTGCAGAGACTTTCGACGACATTCATGATACGTTTGAGTACATTCATGAGGGGTTCGAAAACGCTTAAGAGAGACTTTCAAAGACATTCAGGAGTAGTTTTAAGACGTTTAGAGGACTTCTGACGACACTCATAATACGTTTGAAGACGTTCAAGAGACTTTCGAATACGTTCAAGAGACTTCGAGTGACATTCATGAGGGGTTCGAAGACGCTTGAGAGACTTTCAAAGGCATTCACGAGGGTTTCGAATACGTTCAAGAGACTTTCAGAGACATTCGCGAGAGGTTCGAAGACGTTCAAGAGATCTGTGACCATATTCGGAATGTGTTTGAACACATCGATGAGGGGTTCGAATACGTGTAAGTGACTTTCAAAGACATTCACGAGGGGTTGGAAGATGTTCAAAAACTTTCGAATTCGTTCATAATACGTTTGAAGACATTCATGAGGGGTTCGAAGACGCTTAAGAGATTTTCAAAGACATTCACGAGAGGTGCGAAGACGTTCAGAGACCTTCGAAGACATTGAAGAGATCTTTGACAATATTCATAATACGTTCGAAGACATGGATGAGAGGTTCGACGATGTTATAGAGACTTTCAAAGACAATCATGAGGGGTTTGAAGACGTTCAGAGACTTTCGAAGACATTCAAGAGATCTTTGACAATATTCATAATACGTTTGAAGACATCGATGAGGGGTTCGAAGACGTTTGAGAGACTTTCAAAGGCATTCACGAGAGTTTCGAAGACGTTCAAGAGACTTTCGACGACTTTTATGATATGTTTAAAGACATTCATGAGAGGTTCGAAGACGGTCAAGATACTTTCGACACCATTCATAATACGTTTGAAAACATTCATGTGGGGTTCAAAGACAAGTGTCTTTGAAGACTTGAGAGACTTTCAAAGACATTGACGAGGGGTTCGAAGACGTTTAAAAGACTTTCGACGACACTCATAATACGTTTGAAGGCATTCATGAGGGGTTCGAAGACTCTTAAGCAGACTCTTAAGTCTCTTAAGCAAGAGACTTTCAGAGAGATTCGCGAGAGGTGTGAAGACGTTCAGAGACTTTCGAAGACATTCAAGAGATCTTTGACAATATTCATAATACGTTTAAAGACATCGATGTGGGGTTCGACGACGTTTTAGAGACGTTCAAAACACTTTCGACGACATTCATGATACGTTTGAAGATGTTCGTGAGGGGTTCGAAGAAGCTTAAGCGAAACTTTCAAAGACATTCACGAAGGGTTCGAAGACGTTCAAAAGACTTTCGACGACACTCATAATACGTTTGAAGACATTCGTGAGGGGTTCGAAGACGCTTGAGAGACTTTCAAAGACATTCACGAGGGGTTCGAAGACCTTCAGAGACCTTCGAAGACATTCAAGAGATCTTTGACAATATTCGTAATACGTTCGAAGATATCGATGAGGGGTTCGACGATGTTTTAGAGACTTTCAAAGACATTCACGAGGGGTTTGAAGACGTTCAGAGACTTTCGAAGACATTCAAGAGATCTTTGACAATATACATAATACGTTTGAAGACATCGATGAGGGGTTCGAAGACGTTTGAGAGACTTTCAAAGGCATTCGCGAGGGTTTCGAAGACGTTCGAGAGACTTTCGAATACGTTCAAGAGACTTTCAGAGACATTCGCGCGAGGTGCGAAGACGTTCAGAGACTTTCGAAGACATTCAAGAGATCTTTGACAATATTCATAATACGTTTGAAGACATTCATGAGGGGTTCGAAGACGCTCGAGAGACTTTCAAAGGCATTCACGAGGGTTTCGAAGACGTTCAAGTGACTTTCGAATACGTTCAAGAGACTTTCATAGACATTCGCGAGAGGTGCGAAGACGTTCAGAGGCTTTCGAAGACATGCAAGAGATCTTTGACAATATTCATAATACGTTTGAAGACATCGATGAGTGGTTCTGTTACGTCGTGGGGCCCATTTTTTAATCGATAATTAATCGCCTTTTAATTTACCTTTCAGGATTTGAATTTACGAATGGGAAGTGTGCCACGAACGTACGGTTTATAATGAATTAAGTCATATGACTTATATGACGGTAAGTTACCGTCGGAGAATTAAAGCGCCACGTTTAAGCGGGAATGTGCCCACTTGGGATAGGCGCTTGGTAAAGTCGTTGGTGTATAATTTGACGCATGAGCGACAGGTAAGCAAATAAAAAAGTAGCGTGAAATTGTGCTTACCTTGGTGAGAAAGAGCGGCGGTTTGTAGCGGGTCAAAACTACTCGACCGTGTGACCGAATTTGTCCAGGAATCGCAAAGATGTTCCAGCTCGATCCGACCTGTCGATGCCCAGACGGGTACCCGGCGCTAGGGCTAACGCGATGGCCCGGTGATGCCGATGTTTTTTGGGAGCAATCGGAAACTACGAGGACTGGATTAATTTATGAGGGATACATTCGCTTCGAAAAATAAATATACATGTAAAGATTTTATAATTATTTGAACCGCTGAGTGAGTGCAAGACGTGCCAGGTTACGGCACCGTCGACTCACTACGTCTGGCTCCACCTCCGCCCGGTTACGGCGATTGGCGGCCAGCCGCGAGAACAAATGTTGAGAATAACGGAAGCCGACGCCCGAACACTAAGCACCGGTGTGACCGTGCCAGTCGCTGACCTACCGAAGTACGGCGGGTCGGCGCGTGTGGCGTGTTCGTGCGGAAAATACCTTTTTTATACGTCCGATTTTGGACGGATGAGGGTTTTTTTTATTTGTTGAGCGAATGTATCGGGAAACGTATTCATCTAACGCATAGGTACAGATTGGTATAAAATAAAATTTGGTACGCTGAGCGAGTCTAGTGCGTGCCAGATTACGGCACCGCCGACTCGCTACGTCTGGCCCACCTCCGACCGGTTACGGCGATTGGCGGCCAGCCGCGAATACAAATATAAAGGTCAAGGGAAATCGACGTCCGAACACTAAGCACCGGATTAACCGTGCCAGTCGCTAACCTGCCAGATTACGGCGAGTCAGCGGATGTAGCGTGTTCGTGCGTCAGCTTTCCCAAGCCTCATAAAAAAGGGCACTTCGAGATTTGTCCAATTTTGGACAAGTATGATTTTATGAGTGAGACGAATACGTGTGTTAGGAAAAATGGCGTGAGCGAGAGGAAGAGAGAAAGAGAGAAAGAAATGCACTACGAAGATTTGTTCGTTGCGTGTTTACACGCACGAACGAGAGCCAAATATATTTTAATTATTTGCTCGAGAAAATGTTACACTTTTTCGCGGTCGCCGTATTTTGCGTAATTTAAATAGCGCGAAGAAATTATATAAACGATTGTGTATTTTACATGTACATAAGCGTAGTTACATTCAATAAAGGCAATAATATATGTTTCGTAAATTTATTCGTTGCAGTGTTTGATTTGTTATGTTTCCTTTTATTTTTATTATGATTTAAACAATTAATACCGGTTTTACAGAGACTTATAGTTACACTGACGAAGAGACCGGGGTAAACTCGAAAAGAATATAAAATAAAATAAAATAAGTGTACCGGTTTTCAGAGCGTCGACTCTGCGATGCGCGCTGTTGGAGAGACCGGACGGAACTGACTGGCCAGCTCCCGGAGCGCAATATGTTTCCTCGCCCTCTTTGTCTCCGAGACAAAGGGCTTGGCGTCATTACCCTCGCTCTCGAGCTCGGGCCCCTTGTAACCGAATATTAGCACTGATAACGTTATTTTTCTCGAGTTGTACATGAGTAATGAAATGAATATTTTTCGTTATCGGCAGGATGTGCTGACTACGTGGTGACCAAGCTACGAGGGGGTCTGTGAGAAAACTCGCGATGAAGCTGACTGTCTGGGAAAAGTTTCGCGGGTTATTCGAGGACTCTCGCGTCCCCAATATATACAGAATATGGATATGACAATATTTCTTATTTCTAGGACCATTGCATTATGGTCAACACGAATATACATATATATGTTGGATACTAGTTCGGGGAATCGTGAATGTCCCCGAAATATACATGTAAGTATAGGTATTAAAATTATTATTTGTACTCCGGAGACTCTTTTGGATGTCCCGAGTATATATATATGTATATTGGTGAGTGTCACTTTGAGGACTTATGTCCCCGAAGTATGCATGAAAGTAGATATGTATGAAATATTGCCCCGGGACTCGGCTATATGTCCCCGAAGCATATGGAGTACGTATATGTATATATATATATATATATACATGTATAGATATTCACTAAAGTTATTGCGAGGACTAATGCGTTCGAAGTATGCGTATGAGTATACGAATGGTATATGAGGACTCTGAGGTCCTAGAGTATGTATATATGTATATATATTCGGTGAAGTTATTTCGAGGACTTATGTCCCTAAAGTATGCATGGAAAGAGACATGCGGAATTATTATAGGAGGTACTCCAGGGACTCTCGTATATGTCCCTGAAGCATGCAGGTACGTGTATATTTATGTATATATGAGACATAATGATATGGTACTCCGGGGACCCATGTGCGTGTCCCAGAAGTGTACCGGCAAACAGATATGTACGTGTATATGAGGCTAATTTGTAAAGTTAATCCGAGCACCCATGTGCTCGTCCCTGAAGTTACAGGTAAGTTTAGCGGTAAAGTTATTATGGGAACTGTTTGTCCCTAAAGTATACGGGTAGATATACGCGTGCTAAATTTAAAGATATATTCGCGAATATTTTATATAACGGGGTTTCGAAGTGAAATCGACCATATATAGGTCGTTCTGATTAACATGTACCCCAAGAAAAACATAACTGAGCGCGTTTAGCGCGAAGAAAAAATCTTAATAATTATTACAATTCGTACCAGATATGAATATTTGGAGGGCGAGAGTGCTAGGACGTAACAGTTCGACGAGGTTTTAGAGACATTCGACGACATTCATAAAACGTTTGAAGACATTCATGCGCGTTTCGAAGACGCTTAACAGACTTTCAAAGACATTCACGAGCGGTTTGAAGACGTTCAAGAGATTTTCAAAGACATTCACGAGGCGTTCGAAGACGTTCAAGAGACTTTTGGCGACATTCACAATACGTTTGAGGACATTCATGAGCATTTCGACGACGCTTAAGAGACTTTCAAAGAAATTCGCGAGCGGTTTGAAGACGTTCAAGAGACTTTTGACGACATTCATAATACGATATTCGACGATACATGACGTTTGAGTTTCGCTGGAATTGTTTGGGTTTGTTTGGGATTTTCACAGTTTTGGTAAAATGTGTTTGGGTTTGTTTGGGATTTTCACAGTGTTACGTCCTAGCACTCTCGCCCTCCAAATATTCATATCTGGTACGAATTGTAATAATAATTAAGATTTTTTCCTCGCGCTAAACGCGCGTATTTATGTTTTTCTTGGGGTACATGTTAATCAGAACGACCTATATATGGTCGATTTCACTTAGAAACCCCGTTATATAAAATATTCGTGAATATATTGTTACGTCCTAGCACTCTCGCCCTCCAAATATTCATATCTGGTACGAATTGTAATAATTATTAAGATTTTTTCCTCGCGCTAAACGCGCGTATTTGTGTTTTCTTGGGGTACATGTTAATCAAAACGAACCATATATGGTCGATTTCACTTAGAAACCCCGTTATATAAAATATTCGTGAATATATCTTTAAATTTAGCATGCGTTTATCTACCCGTATACTTTAGGGACAACCAGTTCCCATAATAACTTTACCGCTAAGCTTACCTGTAACTTCAGGGACGAGCACATGGGTGCTCGGATTAACTTTACAATTAGCCTCATATACACGTACATATCTGTTTGCGTGTACACTTCGGGGACACGCACATGGGTCCCCGGAGTACCATATCATTATGTCTCATATGTACATAAATATACACGTACCTGCATGCTTCAGGGACATATACGAGAGTCCCTGGAGTACCTCCTATAATAATTCCGCATGTCTATTTCCATGCATACTTTAGGGACATAAGTCCTCGAAATAACTTTACCGAATATATATATATATACATACTCTAGGACCTCAGAGTCCTCATACACCATTCGTATACTCATATGCATACTTCGAAGGCATTAGTCCTCGCAATAACTTTAGTGAATATCTATACATGTATATATATATATATACATATACGTACTCCATAAGTAGATGTACTATGGGGATTCTAAGCCACTTTTAGGGGGAGGGTAAAGTGGGGGAGGGTAAAGTGGGGGAGGGTCAAGTGGGGGAGGGTCAGGTGGGGGAGGGTCAGGTGGGGGAGGGTCAAGTGGGGGAGGGTCAGGTGGGGGAGGGTCAGGTGGGGGGTCAAGGGGGGAGGGTTAAGGGGGAGGGTCAGGTGGGTGAGGGTTAAGGGGGGGGGTCAAAGGGGGGCGGGGTGTCGCCGGGCGCGTGTGACGTCACAGGGGGGCCTCGGTGGAGGGGGTACCCATGTGGTTCGAAGACTACTGGGAGCAGGAAGCCGCCGTCGGGGGGGGGGGGTCCAGCGCGGAAAAGCCAAGTGCGGGGATACGGCGGAGGGGAGTCACCGGGCGCGTGTGACGTCACAGAGGGGGCCTCTTTAGGGGGCCATGTGGTCCGTGGAGCGTCTGGCGGGGAAGCCGCCGTCGATGAGTGTTGTGTGTGTGAAGGGCGGCCTTTCAAAGCCCAATATTTATGACATGCAGCTGGTTCCATTCCGAAAGACAATGTATATGGCATCCGCCTCGTCGCCAAGCTCGTCGACACTCGAAACAGGTCCTGACAGGTTTCTCGGGAAAAATCTTTAGGGATCAAAGGGACTGCGGATAGACCACTTGAGCGCAGCTCTTGAAAAGTCGCGCTCTCCATTCCAAAATATAACGTCAAGATGTTCGCATGTGCGAGTGTGTACGCAGTGCATCCAGCCAAGCACCCCCTGGACTTGACCAAAAACGAGCTCGAACAGGTTCCAAAGGTCTTGCTCCTAAAATATTGGGGTAAATATGTTGGCTTATTGTGGGATCGTTTGCCAGAACATCATCGAAAAGACAGTGAAGTGATATCATATCTTCCATGCTTGGAGCATTATAATACGCCGCAGATGAAAGATCACATCGATGGCCCTCCACCTCAACGTCGGGAGTGTACAAAATGCTGTGAAAATTCTCCACGTACGAGGTTCTTCGAACGTGTTTGAACCTGTTTTTCGGGAGTATGAAAAAAATGTCGGGGGCGGGGGATTCCCACGGTTCTTCGAACGTGTTCAAACCTGTTTTTCACGATTGGAAGGGGAGGGGGGATTTGAGTGGTAGGCTTACAAGGGAGCTTATAATTTCGTGGACCACGCTCAGACTGCACGATTCCACTGCACCATCGACATCTAAAAAGAACTTTGAAAGTGCGCGGAAAATGGATCTCTCGAGTATCAACAAAGTCGGCCGGATGGCAGAATTCCTCCCAACGAAGAAGCTGTCAGAACTCTCCGTTAAGTCGGAACGACTAATCTCCGACATAAGGGCCGTACAAACCAAATTTGGAAAACGCTACATCGCAGACATCGCGGATGAGTTCTCCGTCTTCTTACCAGCGCGACTTGTGAAGGCCTTCGACCAAGATCCAACAATGTTCGAGAGTATGCTGCAACTGGCGCGCAACGGTCAACTCTGCATGCAGTATATTGGTGGAAAATACAACAGTGTTGAGTTCCGTCGTCTCTGAACATGGTGGACGGGGAAAAAAAAATTCGTTGGAACACCATCGTCGAACGGCTAGCCGCATCATCGAGCGTATTCTGCAACTGGCGCACAAATGGATACATGCAGTTGCGGGGAATACAACAGCGTTCCATCGTGTCTGAGGCGAAAAAGAAGACTCAATTCGTTGGGACACCATCATCGAACTGTTAGCACCACAGTCGTCTTACCATCATTTTCGACGCTTAGTGTTGACTATGAAAAAAAAATGTATATGTTTGATCGAATTGTAAATGATGGATGATTTCACCGTAGAATAAAGAATACAAATCATATATATTTTCATCGAAATGTGTTTTATTCATTCAAAAGAATCCCTCACTTACGCTTCGTATACGCTCAACCAGCTTTTCACCGATTTTACATTCTCATGGGCGCAGTTCGTGTTGAAGGGATGATGGGGACACTTGGAGTTTATGATTTTCGGCAGCCTCTGCAGCGATGGACAGTCCAGAGTCTCAAAGTCGATGACGTTTGTCGCAGGATCTGTGAATCGTGATAGCCATGCGCATTTCTCAAATCCCTTAGCATAGATCGTAGCAGCTCTTTCCAAGATTCCTCGAACTGTTGTTCTAGCTGCCTCGTACGGTATGCCGCTGTGATCCCATCGTATTCCATGATAATTGCATTCCAGCCACTTGTTTGTCATTTTGTACTTGGCCGGTAAAGCGTCCCAGGCTAATGGTACATCGAAGAAGAATGTCAGCGGTTCAGCATTCTTCTCATGGAGTTTGACGATGGACATCTCCTTCAGGACAAATTCGTTGACGGGTCTCTTGAAGCCCTACACATCGACGATAAGCTCCATGTTGACCGAAGTGGTGTTACGTCGTGGGGCCCATTTTTTTAATCGATAATTAATCGTTTTTTATTTTACCTTTCAGGATTTAAATTTACGAATGGGAAGTGTGCCACGAACGTACGGTTTATAATGAAGTGAGTCGTATGACTTATATGACGGTAAGTTACCGTCGGAGAATTAAAGCGCCACGTTTAAGCGGGAATGTGCCCACTTGGGATAGGCGCTTGGTAAAGTCGTTGGTGTATAAATTGACGCATGAGCGACAGGTAAGCAAATAAGAAAGTAGCGTGAAATTGTGCTTACCTTGGTGTGAAAGAGCGGCGGTGCGTAGCGGGTCAAAATTACTCGACCGTGTGACCGAATTTGTCCAGGAATCGCAAAGATGTTCCAGCTCGATCCGACCTGTCGTTGCCCAGACGGGTACCCGGCGCTTGTGCTAATGCGATGGCCCGGTGATGCCGATGTTTTTTGGGAGCAATCGGAGACTACGAGGACTGGATTAATTTATTAGGGATACATTCGCTTCGGAAAATAAATATACATGTATAGATTTTATAATTATTTGAACCGCTGAGTGAGTGCAAGACGTGCCAGGTTACGGCACCGTCGACTCGCTACGTCTGGCTCCACCTCCGCCCGGTTACGGCGATTGGCGGCCAGCCGCGAGAACAAATGTTGAGAATAACGGAAGCCGACGCCCGAACACTAAGCACCGGTGTGACCGTGCCAGTCGCTGACCTACCGAAGTACGGCGGGTCGGCGCTTGTGGCGTGTTCGTGCGGCAAACCTTCCGAATTCCTCGGAAAACACCCTGTTTATACGTCCGATTTTGGACGGATGAGGATTTTTTATTTGTCGAGCGAATGTATCGGGAAACGTATTCATCTAACGCATAGGTTCAGATTAAGATCAAATAAAATTTGGTACGCTGAGCGAGTCTAGTCCGTGCCAGGTTACGGCACCGCCGACTCGCTACGTCTGGCCCACCTCCGCCCAGTTACGGCGATTGGCGGCCAGCCGCGAATACAAATATAAAGGTCAAGGGAAATCGACGTCCGAACACTAAGCACCGGATTAACCGTGCCAGTCGCTAACCTGCCAGATTACGGCGGGTCAGCGGATGTAGCGTGTTCGTGCTTTCCCAAGCCTCATAAAAAGGGCACTTCGAGATTTGTCCGATTTTGGACAAGTAGGAATTTATGAGTGAGACGAATACGTGTGATAGGAGAAATAGCGTGAGCGAGAGGAAGAGAGAAAGAGAGAAAGAAATGCACTACGAAGATTTGTTCGTTGCGTGATTACACGCACGAACGAGAGCCAAATATATTTTAATTATTTGCTCGAGAAAATGTTACACTTTTTCGCGGTCGCCGTATTTTGCGTAATTTAAATAGCGCGAAGAAATTATATAAACGATTGTGTATTTTACACGTAAATAAGCGTAGTTACATTCAATAAAGGCAATAATATATGTTTTGTAAATTTATTTGTTGCAGTGTTTGATTTGATATGTTTCCTTTTATTTTTATTATGATTTAAACAATTAATACCGGTTTTACAGAGACTTATAGTTACACTGACGAAGAGACCGGGGTAAACTCGAAAAGAATATAAAATAGAATAAAATAAGTGTACCGGTTTTCAGAGCGTCGACTCTGCGATGCGCGCTGTTGGAGAGACCGGACGGAACTGACTGGCCAGCTCCCGGAGCGCAATATGTATCCTCGCCCTCTTTGTCTCCGAGACAAAGGGCTTGGCGTCATTACCCTCGCTCTCGAGCTCGGGCCCCATGTAACCGAATATTAGCACTGATAACGTTATTTTTCTCGAGTTGTACATGAGCAATGAAATGAATATTTTTCGTTATCGGCAGGATGTGCTGACTACGTGGTGACCAAGCTACGAGGGGGTCTGTGAGAAAACTCGCGATGAAGCTGACCGTTTGGGAACAGTTTCGCGGGTTATTCGAGGACTCTCGCGTCCCCAATATATACATAATATAGATATGACAATATTTCTTATTTCTAGGACCATTGCATTATGGTCAACACGAATATACATATATATGTTGGATACTAGTTCGGGGACTCGTGAATGTCCCCGAAATCTACATGTAAGTATAGGTATTAAAATTATTATTTGTACTCCGGAGACTCTCTTGGATGTCCCGAGTATATATATATGTATATTGGTGAGTGTCACTTTGAGGACTTATGTCCCCGAAGTATGCATGAAAGTAGATATGTATGAAATATTGCCCCGGGACTCGGCTATATGTCCCTAAAGCATTTGGAGTACGTATATGTATATATATATATACATGTATAGATATTCACTAAAGTTATTGCGAGGACTAATGCCTTCGAAGTATGCATATGAGTATACGAATGGTATATGAGGACTCTGAGGTCCTAGAGTATGTATATATATATATATATATTCGGTAAAGTTATTTCGAGGACTTATGTCCCTAAAGTATGCATGGAAATAGACATGCGGAATTATTATAGGAGGTACTCCAGGGACTCTCGTATATGTCCCTGAAGCATGCAGGTACGTGTATATTTATGTACATATGAGACATAATGATATGGTACTCCGGGGACCCATGTGCGTGTCCCAGAAGTGTACAGGCAAACAGATATGTACGTGTATATGAGGCTAATTGTAAAGTTAATCCGAGCACCCATGTGCTCGTCCCTGAAGTTACAGGTAAGCTTAGCGGTAAAGTTATTATGGGAACTGGTTGTCCCTAAAGTATACGGGTAGATGAACGCATGCTAAATTTAAAGATATATTCACGAATATTTTATATAACGGGGTTTCTAAGTGAAATCGACCATATATGGGTCGTTTTGATTAACATGTACCCCAAGAAAAACATAAATACGCGCGTTTAGCGCGAGGAAAAAATCTTAATAATTATTACAATTCGTACCAGATATGAATATTTGGAGGGCGAGAGTGCTAGGACGTAACAGTGGATGAGAATCATCGGCATGATTTTAAACCACTCTTTTTAACTCCATCACTGATTGGATTGTACTCTTGGTGAGACGTTCCAGAGACTTCCGAAGACATTCATAAGACATTCAAGAGACGTTCGAAAACATTCATAAGGCGTTTGAAGACATGCATGAGGGGTTCAAAGAGTTTCAAAAGACATTCTACAACGTCATGAGACGTTTGAATGTTACGTCCTAGCACTCTCGCCCTCCAAATATTCATATCTGGTACGAATTGTAATAATTATTAAGATTTTTTCCTCGCGCTAAACGCGCGTATTTATGTTTTTCTTGGGGTACATGTTAATCAAAACGACCCATATATGGTCGATTTCACTTAGAAACCCCGTTATATAAAATATTCGTGAATATATCTTTAAATTTAGCATGCGTTCATCTACCCGTATACTTTAGGGACAACCAGTTCCCATAATAACTTTACCGCTAAGCTTACCTGTAACTTCAGGGACGAGCACATGGGTGCTCGGATTAACTTTACAATTAGCCTCATATACACGTACATATCTGTTTGCCTGTACACTTCTGGGACACGCACATGGGTCCCCGGAGTACCATATCATTATGTCTCATATGTACATAAATATACACGTACCTGCATGCTTCAGGGACATATACGAGAGTCCCTGGAGTACCTCCTATAATAATTCCGCATGTCTATTTCCATGCATACTTTAGGGACATAAGTCCTCGAAATAACTTTACCGAATATATATATATATACATACTCTAGGACCTCAGAGTCCTCATATACCATTCGTATACTCATATGCATACTTCGAAGGCATTAGTCCTCGCAATAACTTTAGTGAATATCTATACATGTATATATATATATATACATATACGTACTCCATATGCTTTAGGGACATATAGCCGAGTCCCAGGGCAATATTTCATACATATCTACTTTCATGCATACTTCGGGGACATAAGTCCTCAAAGTGACACTCACCAATATACATATATATATACTCGGGACATCCAAGAGAGTCTCCGGAGTACAAATAATAATTTTAATACCTATACTTACATGTATATTTCGGGGACATTCACGAGTCCCCGAACTAGTATCCAACATATATATGTATATTCGTGTTGACCATAATACAATGGTCCTAGAAATAAGAAATATTGACATATCTATATTATGTATATATTGGGGACGCGAGAGTCCTCGAATAACCCGCGAAACTGTTCCCAAACGGTCAGCTTCATCGCGAGTTTTCTCACAGACCCCCTCGTAGCTTGGTCACCACGTAATCAGCACATCCTGCCGATAACGAAAAATATTCATTTCATTGCTCATGTACAACTCGAGAAAAATAACGTTATCAGTGCTAATATTCGGTTACATGGGGCCCGAGCTCGAGAGCGAGGGTAATGACGCCAAGCCCTTTGTCTCGGAGACAAAGAGGGCGAGGATACATATTGCGCTCCGGGAGCTGGCCAGTCAGTTCCGTCCGGTCTCTCCAACAGCGCGCGTCGCAGAGTCGACGCTCTGAAAACCGGTACACTTATTTTATTCTATTTTATATTCTTTTCGAGTTTACCCCGGTCTCTTCGTCAGTGTAACTATAAGTCTCTGTAAACCGGTATTAATTGTTTAAATCATAATAAAAATAAAAGGAAACATAACAAATCAAACACTGCAACGAATAAATTTACGAAACATATATTATTGCTTTATTGAATGTAACTACGCTTATTTACGTGTAATATACACAATCGTTTATAAAATTTCTTCGCGCTATTTAAATTACGCAAAATACGGCGACCGCGAAAAAGTGTAACATTTTCCGAGCAAATAATTAAAATATATTTGTCTCTCGTTCGTGCGTGTAATCACGCAACGAACAAATCTTCGTAGTGCATTTCTTTCTCTCTTTCTCTCTTCCTCTCGCTCACGCCATTTTTCCTAACGCACGTATTCGTCTCACTCATAAATTCATACCTGTCCAAAATTGGACAAATCTCGAAGTGCCCTTTTTTATGAGGCTTGGGAAAGCTGACGCACGAACACGCTACATCCGCTGACTCGCCGTAATCTGGCAGGTTAGCGACTGGCACGGTTAATCCGGTGCTTAGTGTTCGGACGTCGATTTCCCTTGACCTTTATATTTGTATTCGCGGCTGGCCGCCAATCGCCGTAACCGGGCGGAGGTGGTCCAGACGTAGCGAGTCGGCGGTGCCGTAATCTGGCACGCACTAGACTCGCTCAGCGTACCAAATTTTATTTGATCTTAATCTGTACCTATGCGTTAGATGAATACGTTTCCCGATACATTCGCTCGACAAATAAAAAATCCTCATCCGTCCAAAATCGGACGTATAAACAGGGTGTTTTCCGAGGAATTCGGAAGGTTTGCCGCACGAACACGCCACACGCGCCGACCCGCCGTACTTCGGTAGGTCAGCGACTGGCACGGTCACACCGGTGCTTAGTGTTCGGGCGTCGGCTTCCGTTATTCTCAACATTTGTTCTCGCGGCTGGCCGCCAATCGCCGTAACCGGGCGGAGGTGGAGCCCGACGTAGCGAGTCGACGGTGCCGTAACCTGGCACGTCTTGCACTCACTCAGCGGTTCAAATAATTATAAAATCTATACATGTATATTTATTTTTCGAAGCGAATGTATCCCTCATAAATTAATCCAGTCCTCGTAGTCTCCGATTGCTCCCAAAAAACATCGGCATCACCGGGCCATCGCATTAGCACAAGCGCCGGGTACCCGTCTGGGCAACGACAGGTCGGATCGAGCTGGAACATCTTTGCGATTCCTGGACAAACTCGGTCACACGGTCGAGTAGTTTTGACCCGCTACGCACCGCCGCTCTTTCACACCAAGGTAAGCACAATTTCACGCTACTTTCTTATTTGCTTACCTGTCGCTCATGCGTCAATTTATACACCAACGACTTTACCAAGCGCCTATCCCAAGTGGGCACATTCCCGCTTAAACGTGGCGCTTTAATTCTCCGACGGTAACTTACCGTCATATAAGTCATACGACTCACTTCATTTCAAACCGTACGTTCGTGGCACACTTCCCATTCGTAAATTTAAATCCTGAAAGGTAAAATAAAAAACGATTAATTATCGATTAAAAAATGGGCCCCACGACGTAACAGGTTGTATATAAAATTAAATTTGGTGGCAGCGGTGGGATACGCTTAAAGTCTTTGGTGTAAAAATTAAAAAAAATCAATATAAAAAATTCATGTTCACATATCGCAAGGTGTAAAATAAAATACGAGGTTCAAAATGGCTGAGCATTCCCAAAATTCGAAACGTTTAAGTGAAGACGAACTCCGCGTATTAGCGGATCAATTAGATAAAAAACGCGAAATACTTCGCGAACAAGAACAAGCGTTATTAAGAAGAGAATTAGAAACGCACGAAAAATTAGAAGCCCTGAGTGCGCGTGAAAGTGAATTTAGTGATCAAGTGAATAATAGAGATGAACCAATCTCAACCACTCACCACGCCCTCGAGGCTATGCAAAATACCCTGTCGACAATGATAAACGAAGTCAGTCGAATTAGTAGGGAAATTGGTTCGATTAAAAATAGTGAGGGTCAACGACAATCCGGTCCAGTCCCTCACGTACAACAAAACGAAAATAACGTTCGCGACGATCGAGAATTACCCGCGAACATTAAATTTAAAGACGCACTTGAATCTGTGCCCATCTTCAATGGGTACAACGTACCGGTTCTCCGGTTTGTTCGCGCTTGTAAAAGGGCAAGGGAAATGTTCCGCCCTCATCAGGAGTTGGGCCTCACTCAGCTCCTTCGTAACAAATTAAAAGGTCATGCCGCAACGGCACTGGAAGATTATAACTTCCAGAACGTTCACCAATTCGGTGAGCGGTTGAAAACGTTATTTGGTGCCGCGAAAACTTTGAACGAATTTCGTGGTGAACTTGGAAATATTTCAAAAAGCAAAAACGAACATATTATCGACTATATCAGTCGAACCAAAGATTTGCATACGGCGATTCTCGAAGCCGAAATTGATAATCACGGAACACTCCGAAACGGTCAATACGATATTTTCGAAAACGACACGCTGGATTGTTTCGTCAAGGGTCTTCCACCCGACTTTCGAATCCGTCTCAAACTCGAAGGATTCGATAATCTCGAAGATGCCTATTCAAAGGCAATAAAAGTTGAAAAAGATATGGAACGCGATAGGTCACATTTCAAGGACACGCGTTTCGAAAGCCGAACTCAAAATCAGTCGGCCCAAATAAAAGCGGTCCCCCCTTCAGGAGGACCGATTTGTAAACATTGCAACCGCAATCACGCGTCCGACGATTGCTGGTCAAAGTTTCCGGACAAGAAACCGGGAAATTCAAATAAACAAAGTTCAAACAGTAGAATCACGTGGTCAAAGCCCACGAACGTTCAAGGATCTCGACCCCCGTCGATGTGTAATTATTGCAACAGAGCGGGCCACCTCGAGTCATCCTGCTTTAAAAAACAAAACGAAGAAAGGAATAGGGCAACCGAATTGCCAAAAAACGAGAACTCTCGACCAGTGGCACGGGCCTCCCCGCGGGACGAGAAATCGACGGAGCGCCCGGTAAAAATAATCGACGCGTCTCCGTGCGAACCGTCCACGTCTTATTAACGCGTTCAAAACAAATAGCTTCCGTAGACCTCGACTCGCCCAACTTATCGGGACTTAACGAATTTTTAATAGATTCAGGCTCGGAAGTAAATCTCGTCAAAAATCAAATCGTAAATGCTCATACGGATATAAATAAATACGATATATTAAAATTGGAGGGGATCTCGAGTATCCCCGTAAGAACAAAGGGGTCTATAAGAATAATGATCAATGATACCACCGCGGAATTTCACGTTGTCGATGATTGGTTCCCAATGGACCAACATGCATTACTTGGTACCGAATTTCTTGCTGAAAATAAAGCTCTCGTAGATTGGAGACATGAACAATTAACTTGGGGAAATCAAAGGATCCCGTTTAAAAGTAAACAAACTATTTCGAGTCCAAAACGGTCCAAAACGGTCTGTTATGTCAAAGTAAGTAATCCCAAAATCAAAGAAGGATATATTCCGATGCTCTACTTGGGAGAAGGGATCTTTTTTGGCGAAGCAGTCGTTACGGTCAAAAACGGTATCGCTTATCTTATTGCGCACAATTCAACCGATGATAATTTGTTGCTGACTATACCAACGGTAGTAGTCGAAGAATTCAGGTGCAAAGGCACGAAAACGGGTTCCCTCACTCCGGACGACCAAAAGGCGTTTCAGGAAGAGGATAGGACCCGATGTGAAAATAATTTCCTCACTCCGGACGACCAAATGGCGTTTCAGGAAGAGGATAAAAATCAAACGGGTTCCCTCACTCCGGACGACCAAAAGGCGTTTCAGGAAGAGGATAGGACCCGATGTGAAAATAATTCCCTCACTCCGGACGACCAAAAGGCGTTTCAGGAAGAGGAGAAAAGTTTAATTGTTCCCCACCCGGACGACCAAATGGCGTCTCGGGAAGAGGGTGTATTACGGTTTGAAATTGCGCGCAACAAAAAAGTTTTAAAAGTTGAAAAGAAAAATAAAGTAAACGAAATTCGCGACTTACTCCGTCTCAACCATCTAAACGATGAGGAACGGTCAAGCGTGGATAAAATTATAAGCGAGAATTCGGACCTGTTTCATTTGCCAGGAAAAGTCCTAGGCTTTACAGATAAAATCGAGCATAAGATAACGACGAACGACGATCAACCAGTTTTTACGAGGCAGTATAGATTTCCGCCCGTTCATAAAGATGAAATTACAAAACAAGTTAAAGAACTAATTGAAGGGGAAGTAATAAAACCGTCAAACTCCCCGTATAGTTCGCCCCTGTGGATCGTTCCGAAAAAGGCGGACTCACAAGGAAATCCAAAGTGGCGCATGGTCATTGATTATAGGAACTTAAACGAAAAGACAATTGGCGATGCTTATCCATTACCTCAAATAACCGAAATTCTCGACCAATTGGGTAATGCGAAATATTTTTCAGTATTCGACCTGGCCAGCGGTTTCCATCAAATTAAAGTACATCCAGATGATTCTCACAAGACAGCATTTGCTACACCATTCGGTCACTACGAGTTCGACCGAATGCCGTTTGGTTTAAAAAACGCTCCGGCGACATTTCAAAGATTAATGGATCGAGTCTTAACAGGCCTTCAAGGCATCGAGCTGTTTGTTTATTTGGACGACATCGTCATTTATGCAAAGACACTAGTTGAACACGAGAATAAATTCAACAAACTTGCGAAAAAATTAAGGCAAGCCAACTTAAAATTACAACCGGACAAGTGTGAATTTTTAAGACGAGAAGTGGCATATTTGGGTCACATCATAAGTGAGGACGGGGTTAAACCCGATCCCAAAAAATTGGAGGCTCTACAGGGATACCCTAGGCCTACCACTCCGAAAAAGATAAAACAATTTTTAGGACTTGCAGGTTATTACCGCAGGTTTATCGAAAATTTTTCAGGCATTGCAAAGCCACTCACAAATTTATTAAAAAAGGGATCGACCTTCAAATGGACCGAATCTCACCAAAAAGCCTTTGATACGCTTATCGAGGCGTTATGTAAAGAACCAATTCTTCAATATCCGGATTTCACAAAACCATTCATCATAACAACGGACGCATCCGATCACGCCATTGGCGGAATTTTGAGCCAAGGCGAAATTGGTAAAGATAGACCCGTTAGTTACACCTCTCGAACTCTTGGAAAACACGAAGTTAATTACTCAGTGATCGAGAAGGAATTGTTGGCTATCATTTATTGTGTAAATCATTTCAGACCTTATGTCTACGGCCGTGAGTTCTTATTGGTAACGGATCACAAGCCGCTCGTATGGCTTCACTCCGTAAAAGACCCGGCCAATCGGCTTGTGCATTGGCGCTTTAGCCTTGCTAATTACACTTATAAAATTGTATTTAAACCAGGAAGGGTAAACAGCAATGCTGACGCCCTCTCCCGGAACCCGCCAGTAAAAAATCAGACTGTGCTCATGGTGAAGCATACGCCATGTAAAAGAAAATCCGAATCGCCTATCGTTGGCCCAAGTCGGGCAAAAATCGGTAAACCGACTCCTAGCGAAAACGACGATTCGGACTCGGACGAAAGATTGTTCGATCCACCAGCTGGAAGAAACCCAGCTAAAAAACGAAAACCTACCTTAAATCCTGACACGGAAACGGAGGAAATCCCCGATCCGTCGGACGGCAACCAAAGGAAAAATCCACCTGAAAAAAGGAAAAAGTTAGCCGACTCCGCGGACGAGGACGATTTCCTCGGTTTCCGAAATTTCCCGACAATTTCGCAAACGTCTGGCAAAACGCCTCGTCGTTGGGAAAAAGAAAAAGAAACTCCGAAAATCCGGAACCTGGAAGAACCGCCTTCCCATCCTCAATCCGTCGAACCTGTAAAAGAAACAACCTTGCACACGTCTATTCCAGACGCAAGTCCAGACGACGGAAACGCGGAAAAATTTCAAATACCGCAACTTTTAGAAGATCGAGAAATAGCCCCATTTCCTGAGGATTCCGAAACACCGGAACCGTCAGAACATGGAGAAAACATTGAGAATATCGATGATCTCACCGAAGGCTCAAGCGACTCAGACGACGACTCTGTAAATAGCGATATATTTGATAATGAAAACCCCGAGTATTCATTACCGAGGGAAAACAGTGAAGTCCAAGGTAGACTCACCATACGCGAAACGCGTGATAATTTGTCCATGTTCAAGGACAATCTCGTCGTCTTTGTCACCACTTCCGGGAGACCAATCGATGATGGAGCAAAAGATCTCCAAACTCAAAATTTGTTTCCCAAAATCGAGGAAACCACGTATTTACGACTCAAGGTAATAAACGAAAATTCAAGATGCATATTAGCTATACCGTTATTGGCTAATGTACACGAAAATCTTTTGATCGAGGACCTTGAGGAAGCCCTCGACTCCTTGAAAAACTTTGTCCGCGAAACATCTACGAAACTAATTTATGTCGCGAAAACAAACTCAATCGGAAATGTATCATGGAACGAAATTAAAAATCTTTTGATACGAACGCTAGGCAACGACGAAGTTACGTTGACCATTTGTAAACAACTCATTCAATATCCTTCCGAGGAAAATCGTGTCGCAATTATAGAAGAAAACCACGACTCGTTGGTAGGAGGTCATAAGGGAGTAAATAAAACGTACAAACGCATCAGAGAAAATTTCTTTTGGAAAAACATGAAAGGCGAAATTCAAGAGTACATTCAACATTGTAGAGGTTGCCAATTAAAAAAGTTAGTTCGCGTCAAAACTAAGCAACCCATGGTTATCACCGACACCCCAAGGGCGGCCTTCGACAAGGTGGCCATGGACGTGGTCGGACCACTTCCTGTTACGAAGATGGGCAACGAGTACGTGCTGACCATCCAGGATCTTCTTACTAAGTACTCATTGGCAATTCCGCTGAAAAGGACAACGGCGATCGACATCAGCGAGGCGTTCGTCAAAAACTTCATCGCTCGTTTTGGTGCTCCTCGCGCCCTTCTCACCGACCAGGGGGCGAACTTTCGGAGCAGTCTTATGAAGGCCATCGCGAGGAAATTCAGAATCAAAATGTACCAAACATCAGCCTTCTACCCGCAGTCCAACGGGTCAATCGAAAGGTCTCACCATGTCCTCGCGGAATATCTGAAACAGTACGTCAACGAAAACACCGATTGGGACGAGCTCATCGAGTTGGCGATGTTCTCGTATAATACGAGCCAACACGAGGGTACAGGGTACACCCCTCACGAGCTAGTTTTCGGTAAACTGGCCCGCCATCCGTCGGGTCATCAACAAATCGAGGAGCAACAGGATACGACTTATGCCGCATACCTGGAGGAGCTCTTCTCTCGAATTTACGAACTCCAACAACTTGCCGCCGAAAATCTGAAGAAATCCAAGGAGAAATCGAAAGTGTATTACGATCGAAGGATTAATCCGAAAACCTTCAAGGTCGGCGACAAGGTTCTCATGTTGAAGGAACCAAAAAAGGGAAAATTCGGTGACCAATACACCGAACCATGCGAAATTTTGGAAATTTTATCAGGAGGAAACGTAAAGATCCTCTATAAAAATAAACCTCGGGTAGTCCATCCCAACAAATTAAGAGGCACCCGATTATAAACTCAGCATGTGTGTGAAATGCACCCTTCGTCGAACGAACACATATCGAGTGCAACCCCATGCTGCCTGCCAAACATTGGATCAACGGCACTTGGTATCGTTTCACACCACATCCAGTCGAGGTACCGCCTCCTGGACAACTGCATCCCGCTTCCATGCCTACCTGGGGATACAACCCCATTGGAAATTTGGCATCCAGCGGAATTTATTCTGACCACGAGATCAACCAGCTGAGGGACAGGATCATGTTCCCCGCTGAAAAACCAGCATTGCTCAACAACATCGCAAGGGGTTTCGCAGGACGCGACATACCCCCGGGAAGCGTTTCCCTCAAGACACTGATGGACGAGGACGCTCTCCAACACGTGGCTGATGGAGTAATGCACAAAATCTGGGGTGGTTTCGAAAAATTCGGGATCATCAGTGCGGGACTGTTCGGGGTCCTCGCAATCCTCACCATCATCAAGGCGATCATCGATACTTTCATCCATGGATATACACTCCACACTCTGTACGGACGGAGTTTCACCCTCCTAGGAGCCATCTGGAACTCGGTGACAAGCCTCCTAATTAGCAGAGCTCACCATGCTGAACAACGGTCGTCGAAGATTACCAACGACGAACCTCTGGAGCTGGTGACCATCAATGACAATCGCGACCATCCGACGACGTCGAGGCGTTTGTCGGGCGTCGATCACGGACTCTTGGAGCGGCTCAACGCCGGTCCTCAGCAAAGCTGACGCATTGCTTAAGACTTTTAGGGGGGAGGTGTTACGTCCTAGCACTCTCGCCCTCCAAATATTCATATCTGGTACGAATTGTAATAATTATTAAGATTTTTTCCTCGCGCTAAACGCGCGTATTTATGTTTTTCTTGGGGTACATGTTAATCAAAACGACCCATATATGGTCGATTTCACTTAGAAACCCCGTTATATAAAATATTCGTGAATATATCTTTAAATTTAGCATGCGTTCATCTACCCGTATACTTTAGGGACAACCAGTTCCCATAATAACTTTACCGCTAAGCTTACCTGTAACTTCAGGGACGAGCACATGGGTGCTCGGATTAACTTTACAATTAGCCTCATATACACGTACATATCTGTTTGCCTGTACACTTCTGGGACACGCACATGGGTCCCCGGAGTACCATATCATTATGTCTCATATGTACATAAATATACACGTACCTGCATGCTTCAGGGACATATACGAGAGTCCCTGGAGTACCTCCTATAATAATTCCGCATGTCTATTTCCATGCATACTTTAGGGACATAAGTCCTCGAAATAACTTTACCGAATATATATATATATATACATACTCTAGGACCTCAGAGTCCTCATATACCATTCGTATACTCATATGCATACTTCGAAGGCATTAGTCCTCGCAATAACTTTAGTGAATATCTATACATGTATATATATATATATACATATACGTACTCCATATGCTTTAGGGACATATAGCCGAGTCCCAGGGCAATATTTCATACATATCTACTTTCATGCATACTTCGGGGACATAAGTCCTCAAAGTGACACTCACCAATATACATATATATATACTCGGGACATCCAAGAGAGTCTCCGGAGTACAAATAATAATTTTAATACCTATACTTACATGTATATTTCGGGGACATTCACGAGTCCCCGAACTAGTATCCAACATATATATGTATATTCGTGTTGACCATAATACAATGGTCCTAGAAATAAGAAATATTGTCATATCTATATTATGTATATATTGGGGACGCGAGAGTCCTCGAATAACCCGCGAAACTGTTCCCAAACGGTCAGCTTCATCGCGAGTTTTCTCACAGACCCCCTCGTAGCTTGGTCACCACGTAGTCAGCACATCCTGCCGATAACGAAAAATATTCATTTCATTGCTCATGTACAACTCGAGAAAAATAACGTTATCAGTGCTAATATTCGGTTACATGGGGCCCGAGCTCGAGAGCGAGGGTAATGACGCCAAGCCCTTTGTCTCGGAGACAAAGAGGGCGAGGATACATATTGCGCTCCGGGAGCTGGCCAGTCAGTTCCGTCCGGTCTCTCCAACAGCGCGCGTCGCAGAGTCGACGCTCTGAAAACCGGTACACTTATTTTATTCTATTTTATATTCTTTTCGAGTTTACCCCGGTCTCTTCGTCAGTGTAACTATAAGTCTCTGTAAAACCGGTATTAATTGTTTAAATCATAATAAAAATAAAAGGAAACATATCAAATCAAACACTGCAACAAATAAATTTACAAAACATATATTATTGCCTTTATTGAATGTAACTACGCTTATTTACGTGTAAAATACACAATCGTTTATATAATTTCTTCGCGCTATTTAAATTACGCAAAATACGGCGACCGCGAAAAAGTGTAACATTTTCTCGAGCAAATAATTAAAATATATTTGGCTCTCGTTCGTGCGTGTAATCACGCAACGAACAAATCTTCGTAGTGCATTTCTTTCTCTTTTTCTCTCTTCCTCTCGCTCACGCCATTTCTCCTATCACACGTATTCGTCTCACTCATAAAATCCTACTTGTCCAAAATCGGACAAATCTCGAAGTGCCCTTTTTATGAGGCTTGGGAAAGCTGACGCACGAACACGCTACATCCGCTGACTCGCCGTAATCTGGCAGGTTAGCGACTGGCACGGTTAATCCGGTGCTTAGTGTTCGGACGTCGATTTCCCTTGACCTTTATATTTGTATTCGCGGCTGGCCGCCAATCGCCGTAACCGGGCGGAGGTGGGCCAGACGTAGCGAGTCGGCGGTGCCGTAATCTGGCACGCACTAGACTCGCTCAGCGTACCAAATTTTATTTGATCTTAATCTGAACCTATGCGTTAGATGAATACGTTTCCCGATACATTCGCTCGACAAATAAAAAATCCTCATCCGTCCAAAATCGGACGTATAAACAGGGTGTTTTCCGAGGAATTCGGAAGGTTTGCCGCACGAACACGCCACACGCGCCGACCCGCCGTACTTCGGTAGGTCAGCGACTGGCACGGTCACACCGGTGCTTAGTGTTCGGGCGTCGGCTTCCGTTATTCTCAACATTTGTTCTCGCGGCTGGCCGCCAATCGCCGTAACCGGGCGGAGGTGGAGCCAGACGTAGCGAGTCGACGGTGCCGTAACCTGGCCCGTCTTGCACTCACTCAGCGGTTCAAATAATTATAAAATCTATACATGTATATTTATTTTTCGAAGCGAATGTATCCCTCATAAATTAATCCAGTCCTCGTAGTCTCCGATTGCTCCCAAAAAACATCGGCATCACCGGGCCATCGCATTAGCACAAGCGCCGGGTACCCGTCTGGGCAACGACAGGTCGGATCGAGCTGGAACATCTTTGCGATTCCTGGACAATTCGGTCACACGGTCGAGTAATTTTGACCCGCTACGCACCGCCGCTCTTTCACACCAAGGTAAGCACAATTTCACGCTACTTTCTTATTTGCTTACCTGTCGCTCATGCGTCAAATTATACACCAACGACTTTACCAAGCGCCTATCCCAAGTGGGCACATTCCCACTTAAACGTGGCGCTTTAATTCTCCGACGGTAACTTACCGTCATATAAGTCATACGACTCACTTCATTATAAACCGTACGTTCGTGGCACACTTCCCATTCGTAAATTTAAATCCTGAAAGGTAAAATAAAAAACGATTAATTATCGATTAAAAAATGGGCCCCACGACGTAACAATGGTGTCCCAACGAATTGAGTCTTTTTTTTTCGCCTCAGACACGATGGAACGCTGTTGTATTCCCCGCAACTGCATGTATCCATTTGTGCGCCAGTTGCAGCATACGCTCGATGATGCGGCTAGCCGTTCGACGATGGTGTTCCAACGAATTTTTTTTTCCCCGTCCACCATGTTCAGAGACGACGGAACTCAACACTGTTGTATTTTCCACCAATATACTGCATGCAGAGTTGACCGTTGTGCGCCAGTTGCAGCATACTCTCGAACATTGTTGGATCTTGGTCGAAGGCCTTCACAAGTCGCGCTGGTAAGAAGACGGAGAACTCATCCGCGATGTCTGCGATGTAGCGTTTTCCAAATTTGGTTTGTACGGCCCTTATGTCGGAGATTAGTCGTTCCGACTTAACGGAGAGTTCTGACAGCTTCTTCGTTGGGAGGAATTCTGCCATCCGGCCGACTTTGTTGATACTCGAGAGATCCATTTTCCGCGCACTTTCAAAGTTCTTTTTAGATGTCGATGGTGCAGTGGAATCGTGCAGTCTGAGCGTGGTCCACGAAATTATAAGCTCCCTTGTAAGCCTCCCACTCAAATCCCCCCTCCCCTTCCAATCGTGAAAAACAGGTTTGAACACGTTCGAAGAACCGTGGGAATCCCCCGCCGCCGACATTTTTTTCATGCTCGCGAAAAACAGGTTCAAACACGTTCGAAGAACCTCGTACGTGGAGAATTTTCACAGCATTTTGTACACTCCCGACGTTGAGGTGGAGGGCCATCGATGTGATCTTTCATCTGCGGCGTATTATAATGCTCCAAGCATGGAAGATATGATATCACTTCACTGTCTTTTCGATGATGTTCTGGCAAACGATCCCACAATAAGCCAACATATTTACCCCAATATTTTAGGAGCAAGACCTTTGGAACCTGTTCGAGCTCGTTTTTGGTCAAGT
The DNA here is from genome assembly GCA_944452715.1 of Ophion slaviceki. NCBI lineage: Eukaryota > Metazoa > Arthropoda > Insecta > Hymenoptera > Ichneumonidae > Ophion > Ophion slaviceki. Next base: position 11,071,044 of record OX101795.1, on the reverse strand, counting down.
CCAGGGGGTGCTTGGCTGGATGCACTGCGTACACACTCGCACATGCGAACATCTTGACGTTATATTTTGGAATGGAGAGCGCGACTTTTCAAGAGCTGCGCTCAAGTGGTCTATCCGCAGTCCCTTTGATCCCTAAAGATTTTTCCCGAGAAACCTGTCAGGACCTGTTTCGAGTGTCGACGAGCTTGGAGACGAGGCGGATGCCATATACATTGTCTTTCGGAATGGAACCAGCTGCATGTCATAAATATTGGGCTTTGAAAGGCCGCCCTTCACACACACAACACTCATCGACGGCGGCTTCCCCGCCAGACGCTCCACGGACCACATGGCCCCCTAAAGAGGCCCCCTCTGTGACGTCACACGCGCCCGGTGACTCCCCTTCGCCGTATCCCCGCACTTGGCTTTCCCGCGCTGGACCCCCCCCCCCCCCCCCGACGGCGGCTTCCTTCTCCCAGTAGTCTTAGAACCACATGGGTACCCCCTCCACCGAGGCCCCCCTGTGACGTCACACGCGCCCGGCGACACCCCGCCCCCCTTTGACCCCCCCCCCTTAACCCTCACCCACCTGACCCTCCCCCTTAACCCTCCCCCCTTGACCCCCCACCTGACCCTCCCCCACTTGACCCTCCCCCACCTGACCCTCGCCCACTTGACCCTCCACCACTTTACCCTCCCCCACTTTACCCTCCCCCTAAAAGTGGCTTAGAATCCCCATACTACATCTACTTCCATATGCTTCAGGGACATGTAGCCGAGTCCCGGGGCAATATTTCATACATATCTACTTTCATGCATACTTCGGGGACATAAGTCCTCAAAGTGACACACCAATATACATATATATATATACTCAGGACATCCAAGAGAGTCTCCGGAGTACAAATAATAATTTTAATACCTATACTTACATGTATATTTCGGGGACATTCACGTGTCCCCGAACTAGTATCCAACATATATATGTATATTCGTGTTGACCACAATACAATGGTCCTAGAAATAAGAAATATTGTCATATCTATATTATGTATATATTGGGGACGCGAGAGTCCTCGAATAACCCGCGAAACTGTTCCAAACGGTCAGCTTCATCGCGAGTTTTCTCACAGACCCCCGTAGCTTGGTCACCACGTAGTCAGCACATCCTGCCGATAACGAAAAATATTCATTTCATTGCTCATGTACAACTGGAGAAAAATAACGTTATCAGTGCTAATATTCGGTTACATGGGGCCCGAGCTCGACAGCGAGGGTAATGACGCCAAGCCCTTTGTCTCGGAGACAAAGAGGGCGAGGATACATATTGCGCTCCGGGAGCTGGCCAGTCAGTTCCGTCCGGTCTCTCCAACAGCGCGCATCGCAAAGTCGACGCTCTGAAAACCGGTACACTTATTTTATTCTATTTTATATTCTTTTCGAGTTTACCCCGGTCTCTTCGTCAGTGTAACTATAAGTCTCTGTAAACCGGTATTAATTGTTTAAATCATAATAAAAATAAAAGGAAACATAACAAATCGAACACTGCAACGAATAAATTTACGAAACATATATTATTGCCTTTATTGAATGTAACTATGCTTATTTACGTGTAAAATACACAATCGTTTATATAATTTCTTCGCGCTATTTAAATTACGCAAAATACGGCGACCGCGAAAAAGTGTAACATTTTCCGAGCAAATAATTAAAATATATTTGTCTCTCGTTCGTGCGTGTAAACACGCAACGAACAAATCTTCGTAGTGCATTTCTTTCTCTCGTTCTCTCTTCCTCTCGCTCACGCCATTTTTCCTAACACACGTATTCGTCTCACTCATAAAATCATACTTGTCCAAAATTGGACTAATCTCGAAGTGCCCTATTTTATGAGGCTTGGGAAAGCTGACGCACGAACACGCTACATCCGCTGACTCGCCGTAATCTGGCAGGTTAGCGACTGGCACGGTTAATCCGGTGCTTAGTGTTCGGACGTCGATTTCCCTTGACCTTTGTATTTGTATTCGCGGCTGGCCGCCAATCGCCGTAACCGGGCGGAGGTGGGCCGGACGTAGCGAGTCGGCGGTGCCGTAATCTGGCACGCACTAGACTCGCTCAGCGTACCAAATTTTATTTGATCTTAATCTGAACCTATGCGTTAGATGAATACGTTTCCCGATACATTCGCTCGACAAATAAAAAATCCTCATCCGTCCAAAATCGGACGTATAAACAGGGTGTTTTCCGAGGAATTCGGAAGGTTTGCCGCACGAACACGCCACACGCGCCGACCCGCCGTACTTCGGTAGGTCAGCGACTGGCACGGTCACACCGGTGCTTAGTGTTCGGGCGTCGGCTTCCGTTATTCTCAACATTTGTTCTCGCGGCTGGCCGCCAATCGCCGTAACCGGGCGGAGGTGGAGCCAGACGTAGCGAGTCGACGGTGCCGTAACCTGGCACGTCTTGCACTCACTCAGCGGTTCAAATAATTATAAAATCTATACATGTATATTTATTTTTCGAAGCGAATGTATCCCTCATAAATTAATCCAGTCCTCGTAGTCTCCGATTGCTCCCAAAAAACATCGGCATCACCGGGCCATCGCATTAGCACAAGCGCCGGGTACCCGTCTGGGCAACGACAGGTCGGATCGAGCTGGAACATCTTTGCGATTCCTGGACAATTCGGTCACACGGTCGAGTAATTTTGACCCGCTACGCACCGCCGCTCTTTCACACCAAGGTAAGCACAATTTCACGCTACTTTCTTATTTGCTTACCTGTCGCTCATGCGTCAAATTATACACCAACGACTTTACCAAGCGCCTATCCCAAGTGGGCACATTCCCACTTAAACGTGGCGCTTTAATTCTCCGACGGTAACTTACCGTCATATAAGTCATACGACTCACTTCATTATAAACCGTACGTTCGTGGCACACTTCCCATTCGTAAATTTAAATCCTGAAAGGTAAAATAAAAAACGATTAATTATCGATTAAAAAATGGGCCCCACGACGTAACAATGGTGTCCCAACGAATTGAGTCTTTTTTTTTCGCCTCAGACACGATGGAACGCTGTTGTATTCCCCGCAACTGCATGTATCCATTTGTGCGCCAGTTGCAGCATACGCTCGATGATGCGGCTAGCCGTTCGACGATGGTGTTCCAACGAATTTTTTTTTCCCCGTCCACCATGTTCAGAGACGACGGAACTCAACACTGTTGTATTTTCCACCAATATACTGCATGCAGAGTTGACCGTTGTGCGCCAGTTGCAGCATACTCTCGAACATTGTTGGATCTTGGTCGAAGGCCTTCACAAGTCGCGCTGGTAAGAAGACGGAGAACTCATCCGCGATGTCTGCGATGTAGCGTTTTCCAAATTTGGTTTGTACGGCCCTTATGTCGGAGATTAGTCGTTCCGACTTAACGGAGAGTTCTGACAGCTTCTTCGTTGGGAGGAATTCTGCCATCCGGCCGACTTTGTTGATACTCGAGAGATCCATTTTCCGCGCACTTTCAAAGTTCTTTTTAGATGTCGATGGTGCAGTGGAATCGTGCAGTCTGAGCGTGGTCCACGAAATTATAAGCTCCCTTGTAAGCCTCCCACTCAAATCCCCCCTCCCCTTCCAATCGTGAAAAACAGGTTTGAACACGTTCGAAGAACCGTGGGAATCCCCCGCCGCCGACATTTTTTTCATGCTCGCGAAAAACAGGTTCAAACACGTTCGAAGAACCTCGTACGTGGAGAATTTTCACAGCATTTTGTACACTCCCGACGTTGAGGTGGAGGGCCATCGATGTGATCTTTCATCTGCGGCGTATTATAATGCTCCAAGCATGGAAGATATGATATCACTTCACTGTCTTTTCGATGATGTTCTGGCAAACGATCCCACAATAAGCCAACATATTTACCCCAATATTTTAGGAGCAAGACCTTTGGAACCTGTTCGAGCTCGTTTTTGGTCAAGTCCAGGGGGTGCTTGGCTGGATGCACTGCGTACACACTCGCACATGCGAACATCTTGACGTTATATTTTGGAATGGAGAGCGCGACTTTTCAAGAGCTGCGCTCAAGTGGTCTATCCGCAGTCCCTTTGATCCCTAAAGATTTTTCCCGAGAAACCTGTCAGGACCTGTTTCGAGTGTCGACGAGCTTGGAGACGAGGCGGATGCCATATACATTGTCTTTCGGAATGGAACCAGCTGCATGTCATAAATATTGGGCTTTGAAAGGCCGCCCTTCACACACACAACACTCATCGACGGCGGCTTCCCCGCCAGACGCTCCACGGACCACATGGCCCCCTAAAGAGGCCCCCTCTGTGACGTCACACGCGCCCGGTGACTCCCCTTCGCCGTATCCCCGCACTTGGCTTTCCCGCGCTGGACCCCCCCCCCCCCCGACGGCGGCTTCCTTCTCCCAGTAGTCTTAGAACCACATGGGTACCCCCTCCACCGAGGCCCCCCTGTGACGTCACACGCGCCCGGCGACACCCCGCCCCCCTTTGACCCCCCCCCCTTAACCCTCACCCACCTGACCCTCCCCCTTAACCCTCCCCCCTTGACCCCCCACCTGACCCTCCCCCACTTGACCCTCCCCCACCTGACCCTCGCCCACTTGACCCTCCACCACTTTACCCTCCCCCACTTTACCCTCCCCCTAAAAGTGGCTTAGAATCCCCATACTACATCTACTTCCATATGCTTCAGGGACATGTAGCCGAGTCCCGGGGCAATATTTCATACATATCTACTTTCATGCATACTTCGGGGACATAAGTCCTCAAAGTGACACACCAATATACATATATATATATACTCAGGACATCCAAGAGAGTCTCCGGAGTACAAATAATAATTTTAATACCTATACTTACATGTATATTTCGGGGACATTCACGTGTCCCCGAACTAGTATCCAACATATATATGTATATTCGTGTTGACCACAATACAATGGTCCTAGAAATAAGAAATATTGTCATATCTATATTATGTATATATTGGGGACGCGAGAGTCCTCGAATAACCCGCGAAACTGTTCCAAACGGTCAGCTTCATCGCGAGTTTTCTCACAGACCCCCGTAGCTTGGTCACCACGTAGTCAGCACATCCTGCCGATAACGAAAAATATTCATTTCATTGCTCATGTACAACTGGAGAAAAATAACGTTATCAGTGCTAATATTCGGTTACATGGGGCCCGAGCTCGACAGCGAGGGTAATGACGCCAAGCCCTTTGTCTCGGAGACAAAGAGGGCGAGGATACATATTGCGCTCCGGGAGCTGGCCAGTCAGTTCCGTCCGGTCTCTCCAACAGCGCGCATCGCAAAGTCGACGCTCTGAAAACCGGTACACTTATTTTATTCTATTTTATATTCTTTTCGAGTTTACCCCGGTCTCTTCGTCAGTGTAACTATAAGTCTCTGTAAACCGGTATTAATTGTTTAAATCATAATAAAAATAAAAGGAAACATAACAAATCGAACACTGCAACGAATAAATTTACGAAACATATATTATTGCCTTTATTGAATGTAACTATGCTTATTTACGTGTAAAATACACAATCGTTTATATAATTTCTTCGCGCTATTTAAATTACGCAAAATACGGCGACCGCGAAAAAGTGTAACATTTTCCGAGCAAATAATTAAAATATATTTGTCTCTCGTTCGTGCGTGTAAACACGCAACGAACAAATCTTCGTAGTGCATTTCTTTCTCTCGTTCTCTCTTCCTCTCGCTCACGCCATTTTTCCTAACACACGTATTCGTCTCACTCATAAAATCATACTTGTCCAAAATTGGACTAATCTCGAAGTGCCCTATTTTATGAGGCTTGGGAAAGCTGACGCACGAACACGCTACATCCGCTGACTCGCCGTAATCTGGCAGGTTAGCGACTGGCACGGTTAATCCGGTGCTTAGTGTTCGGACGTCGATTTCCCTTGACCTTTGTATTTGTATTCGCGGCTGGCCGCCAATCGCCGTAACCGGGCGGAGGTGGGCCGGACGTAGCGAGTCGGCGGTGCCGTAATCTGGCACGCACTAGACTCGCTCAGCGTACCAAATTTTATTTGATCTTAATCTGAACCTATGCGTTAGATGAATACGTTTCCCGATACATTCGCTCGACAAATAAAAAATCCTCATCCGTCCAAAATCGGACGTATAAACAGGGTGTTTTCCGAGGAATTCGGAAGGTTTGCCGCACGAACACGCCACACGCGCCGACCCGCCGTACTTCGGTAGGTCAGCGACTGGCACGGTCACACCGGTGCTTAGTGTTCGGGCGTCGGCTTCCGTTATTCTCAACATTTGTTCTCGCGGCTGGCCGCCAATCGCCGTAACCGGGCGGAGGTGGAGCTAGACGTAGTGAGTCGACGGTGCCGTAACCTGGCACGTCTTGCACTCACTCAGCGGTTCAAATAATTATAAAATCTATACATGTATATTTATTTTTCGAAGCGAATGTATCCCCCATAAATTAATCCAGTCCTCGTAGTCTCCGATTGCTCCCAAAAACATCGGCATCACCGGGCCATCGCATTAGCACAAGCGCCGGGTACCCGTCTGGACAACGACAGGTCGGATCGAGCTGGAACATCTTTGCGATTCCTGGACAAATTCGGTCACACGGTCGAGTAATTTTGACCCGCTACGCACCGCCGCTCTTTCACACCAAGGTAAGCACAATTACACGCTACTTTCTTATTTGCTTACCTGTCGCTCATGCGTCAAATTATACACCAACGACTTTACCAAGCGCCTATCCCAAGTGGGCACATTCCCGCTTAAACGTGGCGCTTTAATTCTCCGACGGTAACTTACCGTCATATAAGTCATATGACTTAATTCATTATAAACCGTACGTTCGTGGCACACTTCCCATTCGTAAATTCAAAGCCTGAAAGGTAAATTAAAAAACGATTAATTATCGATAAAAAAATGGGCCCCACGACGTAACAATATCTTTAAATTTAGCATGCGTATACCTACCCGTATACTTTAGGGACAAACAGTTCCCATAATAACTTTACCGCTAAACTTACCTGTAACTTCAGGGACGAGCACATGGGTGCTCGGATTAACTTTACAATTAGCCTCATATGCACATACATATCTGTTTGCCTGTACACTTCGGGGACACGCACATGGGTCCCCGGAGTACCATATCATTATGTCTCATATATACATAAATACACACGTACCTGCATGCTTCAGGGACATATACGAGAGTCCCTGGAGTACCTCCTATAATAATTCCGCATGTCTATTTCCATGCATACTTTAGGGACATAAGTCCTCGAAATAACTTTACCAAATATATATATATATACATACTCTAGGACCTCAGAGTCCTCATATACCATTCGTATACTCATACGCATACTTCGAAGGCATTAGTCCTCGCAATAACTTTAGTGAATATCTATACATGTATATATATATATATACAGGGTGACAATTTTAATGTGGCCATGCTTTTTTTGAGGGCCTTGCGCAAAGATTTTGGGTCTGAAAAAAATATGATTTTGAATGGTTTTTCGAGCCTTCTTCGAAAAAAAATACGGCAGATTTTTGTCTTGAAAAATGTACGCCAGAAGAAATAAGGCATTGCGAAAAAAAACGCAAAATACATTCCGAGCACATGAGATTGAAGTTTTTTAAATTCCTCATACAATGCACTCCGGAAAACTTGATTTGCGCCCGCCATCATGGTGGAAAAAATTGTTAAAAGTACGCCGTAAAGTGGCAATTTGCGTGAAACAAGCGATTTAAGTCAGACGCGATCGTGCTATGGGATGTCCTAGCTTGGTACGTTACAGCTGCAACTTCCGAATGTTCGGCTGTCACACGAAGGTGGTTGAGAATCCCTTGACCCGCGAATGAGCTAAGGGATCTGAATTTGTACCCATCCGAGTCCATTGCAGAGAATATGGTCAATTTCGAAAAAGTTCGAAAATTCCATGTACTGCAAATAATATTTTGAATAATTTGGAATTCGTTTCCAGCTCTTGGACACATCATTTTGAAAAAAAAACTTTAACACAGATTAGGGAAAATTTACAGACTTTTTCCCATTACGCGTATTATTTTTCCCACATTCATTACTGCGAGCATTGTGTGAGCGTGTGCGTGCATGAGGATGCACGAGTGCACACGCGCGTGTGCGTAATATGGACATTTGCCACGTTTCGAGCGCGCTCTGAACTCGGGTTCGGAGAGCACGCTACGCGGTTCGGTCCGAACGCATCGTCAAACGTCAAAACGCGTTATTTGACGTTTCGGATTAGTCAGCTGATATTGTCAGCTGATACCATCTTGGATATGCAGATTTAGCGCACACACGTCGAACTGTCGTCGAAAGGCCAAATTTGACGCGTGATTTGACGTTTCATCAATCGTCTGCTATTAATTTCTGACATCTTGGGCAAATGGGGAGCACGCGCGTTGAAGGTTTGCCGAAATGCACTGTTTGGCGCGTGATTTGATATTACGTGATATCGCCGGCCATGATTGTTTGCCATTTTGGATGTGCAAAATCATGATTCGAGACGGCGAGCGATTATCTCTAGAGTTATTTATCATTTCGATTCGAATAAAAATCTACAGTACGTGTCTTTGTCTTTTTTGCGTTCACAAGACGTAAATGAAAACACAACTACGTACTGGAAAAAGGTGTTTTTAATGATTAATTGAAAAATACCGAACATCGGAACAAAAACAAGTTTGGTATTTTTTTCAGACAAGTTGACCGTGCCTCTACCTGGAGCGCCGATTCGATTTCTATCTACGCAATAAATAATTAATACATGTCTGCGATGGTTCTGAAGGCGTAAACCAGTTATTCCATAATGATGATTATGGTTCTGGGGGATGGGTTCGGAAATCCCCGATATGACTGTCCCAAGCTTATTTTCGCTTTTACCTTACTTTCGGTTATTTTGCGTCAAAGGGTATCGAGACGCTCCGTGGACGGTTTCAAGCGCATTTGTTGATTGACAAAGGTAAAAGCAATGGTGATGGTGGTTCTGGGGAATTCGATACGCCACATGGACGACGATTATAAGCGCATTTATTAATAAAAATAAAAGCAATGATTGTGATGATTCTGGGGTACCTGATTGAACATGCCTGATATGACGGCATCGAGTTCTTCTCTGCTTTTACCTGTATTTCTATCATATCGCATCAAATACAATAACGAGGATTTAAGGATCATTACGGGCGCATTTCTTAATAAACAAAGATAAAAGCAATGATTGTGCGGATTCTGGGGGACCCGAATGGACATTACTAATATGACGGCGTCGAGTTCTTCTCTGCTTTTACCTTTATTTCTGTCATATTGCTTCAAATACAATGACGACATATTGAGGATGATTTCAGGCGCATTTGTTAATAAAAAAAGGTAAAAGCAATGATTGTGATGAATCTGGGGGATCCGAATGGATATTACTAATATGACGGCATTGAGTTCTTCTCTGCTTTTACCTTTATTTCTGTCATATTGCTTCAAATACTATGACGACGATTTGAGGATGATTTCAGGCGTATTTGTTAATAAAAAAAGGTAAAAGCAGTGATTGTGATGAATCTGGGCGACCCGAATGGGCATTGCTAATATGACGGCATCGAGTTCTTCTCTGCTTTTACCTTTCTTTCAGTCATACCGCATCGAATAAAATGACGAAGATTTGGGGATGATAACAGGCGCATTTGTTAATATACAAAGGTAAAAGCAATGATTGTGCCGATTCTGCGGCACCCAATTGGACAGGCCTGATATGACGGCATCGAGTTCTTCTCTGCTTTTACCTTTCTTTCTGTCATATCGCATCAAATACGCTGACGACGATTTAAAGACGATTACAGGCGCATTTTTTAATAAAAAAAGATAAAAGCAATAATTGTGCTCATTCTGGGGGACCCGAATGGACATTACTAACATGACGGCATCGAGTTCTTCTCTGCTTTTACCTTTATTTCTGTCATATTGCTTCAAATACAATGACGACGATTTGAGGATGATTTCAGGCGCATTTGTTAATAAAAAAGGTAAAAGCAATGACTGTGATGAATCTGGGGAACCCGAATGAATATTACTAATATGACGGCATCGAGTTCTTCTCTGCTTTTACCTTTGTTTCTGTCATATTGCTTCAAATACAATGACGACGATTTGATGATGATTTCAGGCGCATTTGTTAATAAAAAAAGGTGGAAGCAATAATTGTGATGACTCTAGGGGACCCGACTGGGCATTGCTAATATGACGGCATCGAGTTCTTCTCTGCTTTTACCTTTATTTCTATCATATCGCATCGAATAAAATGACGAAGATTTGGGGATGATAACAGGCGCATTTGTTAATAAACAAAGGTAAAAGCAATGGTTGTGTCGATTCTGGGGGACCCAATTGGACAGGCCTGATATGACGGCATCGAGTTCTTCTCTGCTTTTACCTTTCTTTCTGGCATATCGCATCAAATACACTGACGACGATTTGAAGACGATTACAGGCGCATTTGTTAATAAAAAAAGATAAAAGCAATAATTGTGCTCATTCTGGGGGACCCGAATAGACATTACTAACATGACGGCATCGAGTTCTTCTCAGCTTTTACCTTTATTTCTGTCATATTGCTTCAAATACAATGACGACGATTTGAGGATGATTCCAGGCGCATTTGTTAATAAAAAAAGGTGAAAGCAATGACTCTGATGAATCTGGGGAACCCGAATGACTATTACTAATATGACGGCATCGAATTCTTCTCTGCTTTTACCTTTGTTTCTGTCATATTGCTTCAAATACATTGACGACAATTTGAGTATGATTTCAGGCGCCTTTGTTAATAAAAAAAGGTAAAAGCAATAATTGTGATGAATCTAGGGGACCCGACTGGGCATTGCTAATATAACGGCATCAAGTTCTTCTCTGCTTTTACCTTTATTTCTGTCATATTGGATCAAATAAAATGACGACGATTTAAGGATGATTACAGGCGCATTTCTTAACAAACAAAGATAAAAGCAATGATTGTGCAAATTCTGGAAGACCCGAATGGACATTGCTAATATGACGGCATCGAGTTCTTCTCTGCTTTTACCTTTATTTCTGTCGTATCGCATCAAATACAACGTCGAGGATTTGAGGATGATTACAGGCGCATTTGTTAATAAAAAAGATAAAAGCACTAATTGTGCTCATTCTGGGGGACCCGAATGGACATTGCTAACATGACGGCATCGAGTTCTTCTCTGCTTTTACCTTTCTTTCTGTCATATCGCATCAAATACACTGACGACGATTCGAAGACGATTACAGGCGCATTTGTTGATAAAAAAAGATAAAAGCAATAATTGTGCTCATTCTGGGGGACCCGAATGGACATTACTAACATGACGGCATCGAGTTCTTCTCTGCTTTTACCTTTCTTTCTGTCATATTGCTTCAAATACAATGACGACAATTTGAGGATGATTTCGGGCGCATTTGTTAATAAAAAAAAGGTAAAAGCAATAATTGTGATGAATCCAGGGGACCCGACTGGGCATTGCTAATATGACGGCATCGAGTTCTTCTCTGCTTTTACCTTTATTTCTGTCGTATCGCATCAAATACAACGACGACAATTTGAGGATGATTTCAGGCGCATTTGTTAATAAAAAAGGCAAAAGCAATGATTGTGATGAATCTGGGGGCCCCGAATGGATATTACTATTATGACCTCATTGAGTTCTTCTCTGCTTTTACCTTTATTTCTGTCATATTGCTTCAAATACTATGACGACGATTTGAGGATGATTTCAGGCGCATTTGTTAATAAAAAAAAGGTAAAAGCAATGATTGTGATGAATCTGGGGGACGCGAATGAACATTGCTAATATGACGGCATCGAGTTCTTCTCTGCTTTTACCTGTATTTCTGTCATATCGCATCAAATACAATAACGAGGATTTAAGGATCATTACGGGCGCATTTCTTAATAAACAAAGATAAAAGCAATGATTGTGCCGATTCTGGGGGACCCGAATGGACAATACTAATATGACGGCGTCGAGTTCTTCTCTGCTTTTACCTTTATTTCTGTCATATTGCTTCAAATACAATGACGACAATTTGAGGATGATTTCAGGCGCATTTGTTAATAAAAAAAGGTAAAAGCAATGACTCTGATGAATCTGGGGAACCCGAATGACTATTACTAATATGACGGCATCGAGTTCTTCTCTGCTTTTACCTTTGTTTCTGTCATTTTGCTTCAAATACATTGACGACAATTTGAGGATGATTTCAGGCGCATTTGTTAATAAAAAAAGGTAAAAGCAATAATTGTGATGAATCTAGGGGACCCGACTGGGCATTGCTAATATGACGGCATCGAGTTCTTCTCTGCTTTTACCTTTATTTCTGTCGTATCGCATCAAATACAACGACGACAATTTGAGGATGATTTCAGGCGCATTTGTTAATAAAAAAAGGCAAAAGCAATGATTGTGATGAATCTGGGGGACCCGAATGGATATTACTATTATGACCTCATTGAGTTCTTCTCTGCTTTTACCTTTATTTCTGTCATATTGCTTCAAATACTATGACGACGATTTGAGGATGATTTCAGGCGCATTTGTTAATAAAAAAAAGGTAAAAGCAATAATTGTGCTCATTCTGGGGGACCCGAATGGGCATTGCTAATATGACGGCATCGAGTTCTTCTCTGCTTTTACCTTTATTTCTGTCATATCGTATCAAATACAATAACGACGATTTAAGGGTGATTACGGGCACATTTCTAAATAAACAAAGATAAAAGCAATGATTGTGATGAATCTGGTGGACCCGAATGAACATTGCTAATATGACGGCATCGAGTTCTTCTCTGCTTTTACCTGTATTTCTGTCATATCGCATCAAATACAATAACGAGGATTTAAGGATCATTACGGGCGCATTTCTTAATAAACAAAGATAAAAGCAATGATTGTGCCGATTCTGGGGGACCCGAATGGACATTACTAATATGACGGCGTCGAGTTCTTCTCTGCTTTTACCTTTATTTCTGTCATATTGCTTCAAATACAATGACGACAATTTGAGGATGATTTCAGGCGCATTTGTTAATAAAAAAAGGTAAAAGTGTTACGTCCTAGCACTCTCGCCCTCCAAATATTCATATCTGGTACGAATTGTAATAATTATTAAGATTTTTTCCTCGCGCTAAACGCGCGTATTTATGTTTTTCTTGGGGTACATGTTAATCAAAACGACCCATATATGGTCGATTTCACTTAGAAACCCCGTTATATAAAATATTCGTGAATATATCTTTAAATTTAGCATGCGTTCATCTACCCGTATACTTTAGGGACAACCAGTTCCCATAATAACTTTACCGCTAAGCTTACCTGTAACTTCAGGGACGAGCACATGGGTGCTCGGATTAACTTTACAATTAGCCTCATATACACGTACATATCTGTTTGCCTGTACACTTCTGGGACACGCACATGGGTCCCCGGAGTACCATATCATTATGTCTCATATGTACATAAATATACACGTACCTGCATGCTTCAGGGACATATACGAGAGTCCCTGGAGTACCTCCTATAATAATTCCGCATGTCTATTTCCATGCATACTTTAGGGACATAAGTCCTCGAAATAACTTTACCGAATATATATATATATATACATACTCTAGGGCCTCAGAGTCCTCATATACCATTCGTATACTCATATGCATACTTCGAAGGCATTAGTCCTCGCAATAACTTTAGTGAATATCTATACATGTATATATATATATATATACATATACGTACTCCATATGCTTTAGGGACATATAGCCGAGTCCCGGGGCAATATTTCATACATATCTACTTTCATGCATACTTCGGGGACATAAGTCCTCAAAGTGACACTCACCAATATACATATATATATACTCGGGACATCCAAGAGAGTCTCCGGAGTACAAATAATAATTTTAATACCTATACTTACATGTATATTTCGGGGACATTCACGAGTCCCCGAACTAGTTTCCAACATATATATGTATATTCGTGTTGACCATAATACAATGGTCCTAGAAATAAGAAATATTGTCATATCTATATTATGTATATATTGGGGACGCGAGAGTCCTCGAATAACCCGCGAAACTGTTCCCAAACGGTCAGCTTCATCGCGAGTTTTCTCACAGACCCCCTCGTAGCTTGGTCACCACGTAGTCAGCACATCCTGCCGATAACGAAAAATATTCATTTCATTGCTCATGTACAACTCGAGAAAAATAACGTTATCAGTGCTAATATTCGGTTACATGGGGCCCGAGCTCGAGAGCGAGGGTAATGACGCCAAGCCCTTTGTCTCGGAGACAAAGAGGGCGAGGATACATATTGCGCTCCGGGAGCTGGCCAGTCAGTTCCGTCCGGTCTCTCCAACAGCGCGGATCGCAGAGTCGACGCTCTGAAAACCGGTACACTTATTTTATTCTATTTTATATTCTTTTCGAGTTTACCCCGGTCTCTTCGTCAGTGTAACTATAAGTCTCTGTAAAACCGGTATTAATTGTTTAAATCATAATAAAAATAAAAGGAAACATATCAAATCAAACACTGCAACAAATAAATTTACAAAACATATATTATTGCCTTTATTGAATGTAACTACGCTTATTTACGTGTAAAATACACAATCGTTTATATAATTTCTTCGCGCTATTTAAATTACGCAAAATACGGCAACCGCGAAAAAGTGTAACATTTTCTCGAGCAAATAATTAAAATATATTTGGCTCTCGTTCGTGCGTGTAATCACGCAACGAACAAATCTTCGTAGTGCATTTCTTTCTCTCTTTCTCTCTTCCTCTCGCTCACGCCATTTCTCCTATCACACGTGTTCGTCTCACTCATAAAATCCTACTTGTCCAAAATCGGACAAATCTCGAAGTGCCCTTTTTATGAGGCTTGGGAAAGCTGACGCACGAACACGCTACATCCGCTGACTCGCCGTAATCTGGCAGGTTAGCGACTGGCACGGTTAATCCGGTGCTTAGTGTTCGGACGTCGATTTCCCTTGACCTTTATATTTGTATTCGCGGCTGGCCGCCAATCGCCGTAACCGGGCGGAGGTGGGCCAGACGTAGCGAGTCGGCGGTGCCGTAATCTGGCACGCACTAGACTCGCTCAGCGTACCAAATTTTATTTGATCTTAATCTGAACCTATGCGTTAGATGAATACGTTTCCCGATACATTCGCTCGACAAATGAAAAATCCTCATCCGTCCAAAATCGGACGTATAAACAGGGTGTTTTCCGAGGAATTCGGAAGGTTTGCCGCACGAACACGCCACACGCGCCGACCCGCCGTACTTCGGTAGGTCAGCGACTGGCACGGTCACACCGGTGCTTAGTGTTCGGGCGTCGGCTTCCGTTATTCTCAACATTTGTTCTCGCGGCTGGCCGCCAATCGCCGTAACCGGGCGGAGGTGGAGCCAGACGTAGCGAGTCGACGGTGCCGTAACCTGGCACGTCTTGCACTCACTCAGCGGTTCAAATAATTATAAAATCTATACATGTATATTTATTTTTCGAAGCGAATGTATCCCTCATAAATTAATCCAGTCCTCGTAGTCTCCGATTGCTCCCAAAAAACATCGGCATCACCGGGCCATCGCATTAGCACAAGCCCCGGGTACCCGTCTGGGCAACGACAGGTCGGATCGAGCTGGAACATCTTTGCGATTCCTGGACAAATTCGGTCACACGGTCGAGTAGTTTTGACCCGCTACGCACCGCCGCTCTTTCACACCAAGGTAAGCACAATTTCACGCTACTTTCTTATTTGCTTACCTGTCGCTCATGCGTCAATTTATACACCAACGACTTTACCAAGCGCCTATCCCAAGTGGGCACATTCCCGCTTAAACGTGGCGCTTTAATTCTCCGACGGTAACTTACCGTCATATAAGTCATACGACTCACTTCATTTCAAACCGTACGTTCGTGGCACACTTCCCATTCGTAAATTTAAATCCTGAAAGGTAAAATAAAAAACGATTAATTATCGATTAAAAAATGGGCCCCACGACGTAACAGGTTGTATATATATAAATTTAAATTTGGTGGCAGCGGTGGGATACGCTTAAAGTCTTTGGTGTAAAAATAAAAAAAAAATCAATATAAAAAATTTGTTACATATCGCAAAGTGTAAAATAAAATAAGAGGTTCAAAATGGCTGAGCATTCCCAAAATTCGAAACGTTTAAGTGAAGACGAACTCCGCGTATTAGCGGATCAATTAGATAAAAAACGCGAAATACTTCGCGAACAAGAACAAGCGTTATTAAGAAGAGAATTAGAAACGCACGAAAAATTAGAAGCCCTGAGTGCGCGTGAATGTGAATTTAGTGATCAAGTGAATAATAGAGATGAACCAATCTCATTCATACATGACGCCCTCGAGGCTATGCAAAATACCCTTTCGACAATGATAAACGAAGTCGGTCGAATCAATAGGGAAATTAATTCAATTATAAATGGTGAGGGTCAACTACAAATCGGTCCAATCCCTCACGTAGAACAAAAAAGTGTTATTAAATTTGGAGGGGATCTCGAGTATCCCCGTAAGAACAAAGGGGTCTATAAGAATAACGATCAATGATACCCCCGCGGAATTTCACGTTGTCGATGATTGGTTCCCAATGGACCAACATGCATTACTTGGTACCGAATTTCTTGCTGAAAATAAAGCTCTCGTAGATTGGAGACATGAACAATTAACTTGGGGAAATCAAAGGATCCCGTTTAAAAGTAAACAAACTATTTCGATTCCAAAACGGTCCAAAACGGTCTGTTATGTCAAAGTAAGTAATCCCAAAATCAAAGAAGGATATATTCCGATGCTCTACTTGGGAGAAGGGATCTTTTTTGGCGAAGCAGTCGTTACGGTCAAAAACGGTATCGCTTATCTTATTGCGCACAATTCAACCGATGATAATTTGTTGCTGACTATACCAACGGTAGTAGTCGAAGAATTCAGGTGCAAAGGCACGAAAAAGGGTTCCCTCACTCCGGACGACCAAAAGGCGTTTCAGGAAGAGGATAGGACCCGATGTGAAAATAATTTCCTCACTCCGGACGACCAAAAGGCGTTTCAGGAAGAGGATAAAAATCAAACGGGTTCCCTCACTCCGGACGACCAAAAGGCGTTTCAGGAAGAGGATAGGACCCGATGTGAAAATAATTCCCTCACTCCGGACGACCAAAAGGCGTTTCAGGAAGAGGAGAAAAGTTTAATTGTTCCCCACCCGGACGACCAAATGGCGTCTCGGGAAGAGGGTGTATTACGGTTTGAAATTGCGCGCAACAAAAGTTTTAAAAGTTGAAAAGAAAAATAAAGTAAACGAAATTCGCGACTTACTCCGTCTCAACCATCTAAACGATGAGGAACGGTCAAGCGTGGATAAAATTATAAGCGAGAATTCGGACCTGTTTCATTTGCCAGGAAAAGTCCTAGGCTTTACAGATAAAATCGAGCATAAGATAACGACGAACGACGATCAACCAGTTTTTACGAGGCAGTATAGATTTCCGCCCGTTCATAAAGATGAAATTACAAAACAAGTTAAAGAACTAATTGAAGGGGAAGTAATAAAACCGTCAAACTCCCCGTATAGTTCGCCCCTGTGGATCGTTCCGAAAAAGGCGGACTCACAAGGAAATCCAAAGTGGCGCATGGTCATTGATTATAGGAACTTAAACGAAAAGACAATTGGCGATGCTTATCCATTACCTCAAATAACCGAAATTCTCGACCAATTGGGTAATGCGAAATATTTTTCAGTATTCGACCTGGCCAGCGGTTTCCATCAAATTAAAGTACATCCAGATGATTCTCACAAGACAGCATTTGCTACACCATTCGGTCACTACGAGTTCGACCGAATGCCGTTTGGTTTAAAAAACGCTCCGGCGACATTTCAAAGATTAATGGATCGAGTCTTAACAGGCCTTCAAGGCATCGAGCTGTTTGTTTATTTGGACGACATCGTCATTTATGCAAAGACACTAGTTGAACACGAGAATAAATTCAACAAACTTGCGAAAAAATTAAGGCAAGCCAACTTAAAATTACAACCGGACAAGTGTGAATTTTTAAGACGAGAAGTGGCATATTTGGGTCACATCATAAGTGAGGACGGGGTTAAACCCGATCCCAAAAAATTGGAGGCTCTACAGGGATACCCTAGGCCTACCACTCCGAAAAAGATAAAACAATTTTTAGGACTTGCAGGTTATTACCGCAGGTTTATCGAAAATTTTTCAGGCATTGCAAAGCCACTCACAAATTTATTAAAAAAGGGATCGACCTTCAAATGGACCGAATCTCACCAAAAAGCCTTTGATACGCTTATCGAGGCGTTATGTAAAGAACCAATTCTTCAATATCCGGATTTCACAAAACCATTCGTCATAACAACGGACGCATCCGATCACGCCATTGGCGGAATTTTGAGCCAAGGCGAAATTGGTAAAGATAGACCCGTTAGTTACACCTCTCGAACTCTTGGAAAACACGAAGTTAATTACTCAGTGATCGAGAAGGAATTGTTGGCTATCATTTATTGTGTAAATCATTTCAGACCTTATGTCTACGGCCGTGAGTTCTTATTGGTAACGGATCACAAGCCGCTCGTATGGCTTCACTCCGTAAAAGACCCGGCCAATCGGCTTGTGCATTGGCGCCTTAGCCTTGCTAATTATACTTATAAAATTGTATATAAACCAGGAAGGGTAAACAGCAATGCTGACGCCCTCTCCCGGAACCCGCCAGTAAAAAATCAGACTGTGCTCATGGTGAAGCATACGCCATGTAAAAGAAAATCCGAATCGCCTATCGTTGGCCCAAGTCGGGCAAAAATCGGTAAACCGACTCCTAGCGAAAACGACGATTCGGACTCGGACGAAAGATTGTTCGATCCACCAGCTGGAAGAAACCCAGCTAAGAAACGAAAACCTACCGTAAATCCTGACACGGATACGGAGGAAATCCCCGATCCGTCGGACGGCAACCAAAGGAAAAATCCACCTGAAAAAAGGAAAAAGTTAGCCGACTCCGCGGACGAGGACGATTTCCTCGGTTTCCGAAATTTCCCGACAATTTCGCAAACGTCTGGCAAAACGCCTCGTCGTTGGGAAAAAGAAAAAGAAACTCCGAAAATCCGGAACCTGGAAGAACCGCCTTCCCATCCTCAATCCGTCGAACCTGTAAAAGAAACAACCTTGCACACGTCTATTCCAGACGCAAGTCCAGACGACGGAAACGCGAAAAATTTTCAAATACCGCAACTTTTAGAAGATCGAGAAATAGCCCCATTTCCTGAGGATTCCGAAACACCGGAACCGTCAGAACATGGAGAAACATTGAGAATATCGATGATCTCACCGAAGGCTCAAGCGACTCAGACGACGACTCTGTAAATAGCGATATATTTGATAATGAAAACCCCGAGTATTCATTACCGAGGGAAAACAGTGAAGTCCAAGGTAGACTCACCATACGCGAAACGCGTGATAATTTGTCCATGTTCAAGGACAATCTCGTCGTCTTTGTCACCACTTCCGGGAGACCAATCGATGATGGAGCAAAAGATCTCCAAACTCAAAATTTGTTTCCCACAATCGAGGAAACCACGTATTTACGACTCAAGGTAATAAACGAAAATTCAAGATGCATATTAGCTATACCGTTATTGGCTAATGTACACGAAAATCTTTTGATCGAGGACCTTGAGGAAGCCCTCGACTCCTTGAAAAACTTTGTCCGCGAAACATCTACGAAACTAATTCATGTCGCGAAAACAAACTCAATCGGAAATGTATCATGGAACGAAATTAAAAATCTTTTGATACGAACGCTAGGCAACGACGAAGTTACGTTGACCATTTGTAAACAACTCATTCAATATCCTTCCGAGGAAAATCGTGTCGCAATTATAGAAGAAAACCACGACTCGTTGGTAGGAGGTCATAAGGGAGTAAATAAAACGTACAAACGCATCAGAGAAAATTTCTTTTGGAAAAACATGAAAGCCGAAATTCAAGAGTACATTCAACATTGTAGAGGTTGCCAATTAAAAAAGTTAGTTCGCGTCAAAACTAAGCAACCCATGGTTATCACCGACACCCCAAGGGCGGCCTTCGACAAGGTGGCCATGGACGTGGTCGGACCACTTCCTGTTACGAAGATGGGCAACGAGTACGTGCTGACCATCCAGGATCTTCTTACTAAGTACTCATTGGCAATTCCGCTGAAAAGGACAACGGCGATCGACATCAGCGAGGCGTTCGTCAAAAACTTCATCGCTCGTTTTGGTGCTCCTCGCGCCCTTCTCACCGACCAGGGGGCGAACTTTCGGAGCAGTCTTATGAAGGCCATCGCGAGGAAATTCAGAATCAAAATGTACCAAACATCAGCCTTCTACCCGCAGTCCAACGGGTCAATCGAAAGGTCTCACCATGTCCTCGCGGAATATCTGAAACAGTACGTCAACGAAAACACCGATTGGGACGAGCTCATCGAGTTGGCGATGTTCTCGTATAATACGAGCCAACACGAGGGTACAGGGTACACCCCTCACGAGCTAGTTTTCGGTAAACTGGCCCGCCATCCGTCGGGTCATCAACAAATCGAGGAGCAACAGGATACGACTTATGCCGCATACCTGGAGGAGCTCTTCTCTCGAATTTACGAACTCCAACAACTTGCCGCCGAAAATCTGAAGAAATCCAAGGAGAAATCGAAAGTGTATTACGATCGAAGGATTAATCCGAAAACCTTCAAGGTCGGCGACAAGGTTCTCATGTTGAAGGAACCAAAAAAGGGAAAATTCGGTGACCAATACACCGAACCATGCGAAATTTTGGAAATTTTATCAGGAGGAAACGTAAAGATCCTCTATAAAAATAAACCTCGGGTAGTCCATCCCAACAAATTAAGAGGCACCCGATTATAAACTCAGCATGTGTGTGAAATGCACCCTTCGTCGAACGAACACATATCGAGTGCAACCCCATGCTGCCTGCCAAACATTGGATCAACGGCACTTGGTATCGTTTCACACCACATCCAGTCGAGGTACCGCCTCCTGGACAACTGCATCCCGCTTCCATGCCTACCTGGGGATACAACCCCATTGGAAATTTGGCATCCAGCGGAATTTATTCTGACCACGAGATCAACCAGCTGAGGGACAGGATCATGTTCCCCGCTGAAAAACCAGCATTGCTCAACAACATCGCAAGGGGTTTCGCAGGACGCGACATACCCCCGGGAAGCGTTTCCCTCAAGACACTGATGGACGAGGACGCTCTCCAACACGTGGCTTGTGGAGTAATGCACAAAATCTGGGGTGGTTTCGAAAAATTCGGGATCATCAGTGCGGGACTGTTCGGGGTCCTCGCAATCCTCACCATCATCAAGGCGATCATCGATACTTTCATCCATGGATATACACTCCACACTCTGTACGGATGGAGTTTCACCCTCCTAGGAGCCATCTGGAACTCGGTGACAAGCCTCCTAATTAGCAGAGCTCACCATGCTGAACAACGGTCGTCGAAGATTACCAACGACGAACCTCTGGAGCTGGTGACCATCAATGACAATCGCGACCATCCGACGACGTCGAGGCGTTTTTCGGGCGTCGATCACGGACTCTTGGAGCGGCTCAACGCCGGTCCTCAGCAAAGCTGAAGCATTGCTTCAGACTTTTAGGGGGGAGGTGTTACGTCCTAGCACTCTCGCCCTCCACATATTCATATCTGGTACGAATTGTAATAATTATTAAGATTTTTTCCTCGCGCTAAACGCGCGTATTTATGTTTTTCTTGGGGTACATGTTAATCAAAACGACCCATATATGGTCGATTTCACTTAGAAACCCCGTTATATAAAATATTCGTGAATATATCTTTAAATTTAGCATGCGTTCATCTACCCGTATACTTTAGGGACAACCAGTTCCCATAATAACTTTACCGCTAAGCTTACCTGTAACTTCAGGGACGAGCACATGGGTGCTCGGATTAACTTTACAATTAGCCTCATATACACGTACATATCTGTTTGCCTGTACACTTCTGGGACACGCACATGGGTCCCCGGAGTACCATATCATTATGTCTCATATGTACATAAATATACACGTACCTGCATGCTTCAGGGACATATACGAGAGTCCCTGGAGTACCTCCTATAATAATTCCGCATGTCTATTTCCATGCATACTTTAGGGACATAAGTCCTCGAAATAACTTTACCGAATATATATATATATACATACTCTAGGGCCTCAGAGTCCTCATATACCATTCGTATACTCATATGCATACTTCGAAGGCATTAGTCCTCGCAATAACTTTAGTGAATATCTATACATGTATATATATATATATATACATATACGTACTCCATATGCTTTAGGGACATATAGCCGAGTCCCGGGGCAATATTTCATACATATCTACTTTCATGCATACTTCGGGGACATAAGTCCTCAAAGTGACACTCACCAATATACATATATATATACTCGGGACATCCAAGAGAGTCTCCGGAGTACAAATAATAATTTTAATACCTATACTTACATGTATATTTCGGGGACATTCACGAGTCCCCGAACTAGTTTCCAACATATATATGTATATTCGTGTTGACCATAATACAATGGTCCTAGAAATAAGAAATATTGTCATATCTATATTATGTATATATTGGGGACGCGAGAGTCCTCGAATAACCCGCGAAACTGTTCCCAAACGGTCAGCTTCATCGCGAGTTTTCTCACAGACCCCCTCGTA
Organism: Ophion slaviceki; assembly: GCA_944452715.1. Classification (NCBI taxonomy): domain Eukaryota; kingdom Metazoa; phylum Arthropoda; class Insecta; order Hymenoptera; family Ichneumonidae; genus Ophion; species Ophion slaviceki. Next base: position 11,048,171 of record OX101795.1, on the reverse strand, counting down.
GCTTGGTCACCACGTAGTCAGCACATCCTGCCGATAACGAAAAATATTCATTTCATTGCTCATGTACAACTCGAGAAAAATAACGTTATCAGTGCTAATATTCGGTTACATGGGGCCCGAGCTCGAGAGCGAGGGTAATGACGCCAAGCCCTTTGTCTCGGAGACAAAGAGGGCGAGGATACATATTGCGCTCCGGGAGCTGGCCAGTCAGTTCCGTCCGGTCTCTCCAACAGCGCGCATCGCAGAGTCGACGCTCTGAAAACCGGTACACTTATTTTATTCTATTTTATATTCTTTTCGAGTTTACCCCGGTCTCTTCGTCAGTGTAACTATAAGTCTCTGTAAAACCGGTATTAATTGTTTAAATCATAATAAAAATAAAAGGAAACATCAAATCAAACACTGCAACAAATAAATTTACAAAACATATATTATTGCCTTTATTGAATGTAACTACGCTTATTTACGTGTAAAATACACAATCGTTTATATAATTTCTTCGCGCTATTTAAATTACGCAAAATACGGCAACCGCGAAAAAGTGTAACATTTTCTCGAGCAAATAATTAAAATATATTTGGCTCTCGTTCGTGCGTGTAATCACGCAACGAACAAATCTTCGTAGTGCATTTCTTTCTCTCTTTCTCTCTTCCTCTCGCTCACGCCATTTCTCCTATCACACGTGTTCGTCTCACTCATAAAATCCTACTTGTCCAAAATCGGACAAATCTCGAAGTGCCCTTTTTATGAGGCTTGGGAAAGCTGACGCACGAACACGCTACATCCGCTGACTCGCCGTAATCTGGCAGGTTAGCGACTGGCACGGTTAATCCGGTGCTTAGTGTTCGGACGTCGATTTCCCTTGACCTTTATATTTGTATTCGCGGCTGGCCGCCAATCGCCGTAACCGGGCGGAGGTGGGCCAGACGTAGCGAGTCGGCGGTGCCGTAATCTGGCACGCACTAGACTCGCTCAGCGTACCAAATTTTATTTGATCTTAATCTGAACCTATGCGTTAGATGAATACGTTTCCCGATACATTCGCTCGACAAATGAAAAATCCTCATCCGTCCAAAATCGGACGTATAAACAGGGTGTTTTCCGAGGAATTCGGAAGGTTTGCCGCACGAACACGCCACACGCGCCGACCCGCCGTACTTCGGTAGGTCAGCGACTGGCACGGTCACACCGGTGCTTAGTGTTCGGGCGTCGGCTTCCGTTATTCTCAACATTTGTTCTCGCGGCTGGCCGCCAATCGCCGTAACCGGGCGGAGGTGGAGCCAGACGTAGCGAGTCGACGGTGCCGTAACCTGGCACGTCTTGCACTCACTCAGCGGTTCAAATAATTATAAAATCTATACATGTATATTTATTTTTCGAAGCGAATGTATCCCTCATAAATTAATCCAGTCCTCGTAGTCTCCGATTGCTCCCAAAAAACATCGGCATCACCGGGCCATCGCATTAGCACAAGCCCCGGGTACCCGTCTGGGCAACGACAGGTCGGATCGAGCTGGAACATCTTTGCGATTCCTGGACAAATTCGGTCACACGGTCGAGTAGTTTTGACCCGCTACGCACCGCCGCTCTTTCACACCAAGGTAAGCACAATTTCACGCTACTTTCTTATTTGCTTACCTGTCGCTCATGCGTCAATTTATACACCAACGACTTTACCAAGCGCCTATCCCAAGTGGGCACATTCCCGCTTAAACGTGGCGCTTTAATTCTCCGACGGTAACTTACCGTTATATAAGTCATACGACTCACTTCATTTCAAACCGTACGTTCGTGGCACACTTCCCATTCGTAAATTTAAATCCTGAAAGGTAAAATAAAAAACGATTAATTATCGATTAAAAAATGGGCCCCACGACGTAACAAAAGCAATGATTGTGATGAATCTGGGGGAACCGAATGGATATTACTAATATGACGGCATTGAGTTCTTCTCTGCTTTTACCTTTATTTCTGTCATATTGCTTCAAATACTATGACGACGATTTGAGGATGATTTCAGGCGCATTTGTTAATAAAAAAAGGTAAAAGCAATGATTGTGATTAATCTGGGGGACCCTAATGGATATTACTAATATGACGGCATTGAGTTCTTCTCTGCTTTTACCTTTATTGCTGTCATATTGCTTCAAATACTATGACGACGATTTGAGGATGATTTCAGGCGCATTTGTCAATAAAAAAAGGTAAAAGCAATGATTGTGATTAATCTGGGGGACCCTAATGGATATTACTAATATGACGGCATTGAGTTCTTCTCTGCTTTTACCTTTATTTCTGTCATATTGCTTCAAATACTATGACGACGATTTGAGGATGATTTCAGGCGCATTTGTTAATAGAAAAAGGTAAAAGCAGTGATTGTGATGAATCTGGGGGACCCGAATAGGCATTGCTAATATGACGGCATCGAGTTCTTTTCTGCTTTTACCTTTTTTTCAGTCATACCGCATCGAATAAAATGACGAAGATTTGGGGATGATAACAGGCGCATTTGTTAATAAACAAAGGTAAAAGCAATGGTTGTGTCGATTCTGGGGGACCCAATTGGACAGGCCTGATATGACAGCATTGAGTTCTTCTCTGCTTTTACCTTTCTTTCTGTCATATCACATCAAATACACTGATGACGATTTGAAGACGATTACAGGCGCATTTGTTAATAAAAAAAGATAAAAGCAATAATTGTGCTCATTCTGGGGGACCCGAATGGACATTACTAACATGACGGCATCGAGTTCTTCTCTGCTTTTACCTTTATTTCTTTCATATTGCTTCAAATACAATGACGACGATTTGAGGATGATTTCAGGCGCATTTGTTAATAAAAAAAGGTAAAAGCAATGGTTGTGTCGATTCTGGGGGACCCAATTGGACAGGCCTGATATGACGGCAACGAGTTCTTCTCTGCTTTTACCTTTCTTTCTGTCATATCGCATCAAATACACTGACGACGATTTGAAAACGATTACAGGCGCATTTGTTAATAAAAACAGATAAAAGCAATAATTGTGCTCATTCTGGGGGAACCGAATGGACATTACTAACATGACGGCATCGAGTTCTTCTCATACTTTACCCAATGTATTTGAAGCAATATGACAGAAGCAAAGGTAAAAGCAGAGAAGAATTCGATACCGTCATATTAGTAATAGTCATTCGGGTTCCCCAGATTCATCAGAGTCATTGCTTTTACCTTTTTTTATTAACAAATGCGCCTGGAATCATCCTCAAATCGTCGTCATTGTATTTGAAGCAATATGACAGAAATAAAGGTAAAAGCTGAGAAGAACTCGATGCCGTCATGTTAGTAATGTCCATTCGGGTCCCCCAGAATGAGCACAATTATTGCTTTTATCTTTTTTTATTAACAAATGCGCCTGTAATCGTTTTCAAATCGTCGTCAGTGTATTTGATGCGATATGACAGAAAGAAAGGTAAAAGCAGAGAAGAACTCGGTGCCGTCATATCCGGCCTGTCCAATTGGGTCCCCCAGAATCGACACAACCATTGCTTTTACCTTTTTTTATTAACAAATGCGCCTGAAATCATCCTCAAATCGTCGTCATTGTATTTGAAGCAATATGAAAGAAATAAAGGTAAAAGCAGAGAAGAACTCGATGCCGTCATGTTAGTAATGTCCATTCGGGTCCCCCAGAATGAGCACAATTATTGCTTTTATCTTTTTTTATTAACAAATGCGCCTGTAATCGTCTTCAAATCGTCGTCAGTGTATTTGATGTGATATGACAGAAAGAAAGGTAAAAGCAGAGAAGAACTCAATGCCGTCATATCAGGCCTGTCCAATTGGGTCCCCCAGAATCGACACAACCATTGCTTTTACCTTTTTTTATTAACAAATGCGCCTGAAATCATCCTCAAATCGTCGTCATTGTATTTGAAGCAATATGAAAGAAATAAAGGTAAAAGCAGAGAAGAACTCGATGCCGTCATGTTAGTAATGTCCATTCGGGTCCCCCAGAATGAGCACAATTATTGCTTTTATCTTTTTTTATTAACAAATGCGCCTGTAATCGTCTTCAAATCGTCGTCAGTGTATTTGATGTGATATGACAGAAAGAAAGGTAAAAGCAGAGATGAACTCAATGCCGTCATATCAGGCCTGTCCAATTGGGTCCCCCAGAATCGACACAACCATTGCTTTTACCTTTGTTTATTAACAAATGCGCCTGTTATCATCCCCAAATCTTCGTCATTTTATTCGATGCGGTATGACTGAAAAAAAGGTAAAAGCAGAGAAGAACTCGATGCCGTCATATCAGGCCTGTCCAATTGGGTCCCCCAGAATCGACACAACCATTGCTTTTACCTTTGTTTATTAACAAATGCGCCTGTTATCATCCCCAAATCTTCGTCATTTTATTCGATGCGGTATGACTGAAAAAAAGGTAAAAGCAGAGATGAACTCGATGCCGTCATATTAGCAATGCCTATTCGGGTCCCCCAGATTCATCACAATCACTGCTTTTACCTTTTTCTATTAACAAATGCGCCTGAAATCATCCTCAAATCGTCGTCATAGTATTTGAAGCAATATGACAGAAATAAAGGTAAAAGCAGAGAAGAACTCAATGCCGTCATATTAGTAATATCCATTAGGGTCCCCCAGATTAATCACAATCATTGCTTTTACCTTTTTTTATTGACAAATGCGCCTGAAATCATCCTCAAATCGTCGTCATAGTATTTGAAGCAATATGACAGAAATAAAGGTAAAAGCAGAGAAGAACTCAATGCCGTCATATTAGTAATATCCATTAGGGTCCCCCAGATTAATCACAATCATTGCTTTTACCTTTTTTTATTGACAAATGCGCCTGAAATCATCCTCAAATCGTCGTCATAGTATTTGAAGCAATATGACAGAAATAAAGGTAAAAGCAGAGAAGAACTCAATGCCGTCATATTAGTAATATCCATTAGGGTCCCCCAGATTAATCACAATCATTGCTTTTACCTTTTTTTATTAACAAATGCGCCTGAAATCATCCTCAAATCGTCGTCATAGTATTTGAAGCAATATGACAGAAATAAAGGTAAAAGCAGAGAAGAACTCAATGCCGTCATATTAGTAATATCCATTCGGTTCCCCCAGATTCATCACAATCATTGCTTTTACCTTTTTTTATTAACAAATGCGCCTGAAATCATCCTCAAATTGTCGTCATTGTATTTGAAGCAATATGACAGAAATAAAGGTAAAAGCAGAGAAGAACTCGACGCCGTCATATTAGTAATGTCCATTCGGGTCCCCCAGAATCGGCACAATCATTGCTTTTATCTTTGTTTATTGAGAAATGCGCCCGTAATGATCCTTAAATCCTCGTTATTGTATTTGATGCGATATGACAGAAATACAGGTAAAAGCAGAGAAGAACTCGATGCCGTCATATTAGCAATGTTCATTCGGGTCCACCAGATTCATCACAATCATTGCTTTTATCTTTGTTTATTTAGAAATGTGCCCGTAATCACCCTTAAATCGTCGTTATTGTATTTGATACGATATGACAGAAATAAAGGTAAAAGCAGAGAAGAACTCGATGCCGTCATATTAGCAATGCCCATTCGGGTCCCCCAGAATGAGCACAATTATTGCTTTTACCTTTTTTTTATTAACAAATGCGCCTGAAATCATCCTCAAATCGTCCTCATAGTATTTGAAGCAATATGACAGAAATAAAGGTAACAGCAGAGAAGAACTCAATGAGGTCATAATAGTAATATCCATTCGGGTCCCCCAGATTCATCACAATCATTGCTTTTGCCTTTTTTTATTAACAAATGCGCCTGAAATCATCCTCAAATTGTCGTCGTTGTATTTGATGCGATACGACAGAAATAAAGGTAAAAGCAGAGAAGAACTCGATGCCGTCATATTAGCAATGCCCAGTCGGGTCCCCTAGATTCATCACAATTATTGCTTTTACCTTTTTTTATTAACAAATGCGCCTGAAATCATCCTCAAATTGTCGTCAATGTATTTGAAGCAAAATGACAGAAACAAAGGTAAAAGCAGAGAAGAACTCGATGCCGTCATATTAGTAATAGTCATTCGGGTTCCCCAGATTCATCAGAGTCATTGCTTTTACCTTTTTTTATTAACAAATGCGCCTGAAATCATCCTCAAATTGTCGTCATTGTATTTGAAGCAATATGACAGAAATAAAGGTAAAAGCAGAGAAGAACTCGACGCCGTCATATTAGTAATGTCCATTCGGGTCCCCCAGAATCGGCACAATCATTGCTTTTATCTTTGTTTATTAAGAAATGCGCCCGTAATGATCCTTAAATCCTCGTTATTGTATTTGATGCGATATGACAGAAATACAGGTAAAAGCAGAGAAGAACTCGATGCCGTCATATTAGCAATGTTCATTCGGGTCCCCCAGATTCATCACAATCATTGCTTTTACCTTTTTTTTATTAACAAATGCGCCTGAAATCATCCTCAAATCGTCGTCATAGTATTTGAAGCAATATGACAGAAATAAAGGTAAAAGCAGAGAAGAACTCAATGAGGTCATAATAGTAATATCCATTCGGGTCCCCCAGATTCATCACAATCATGGCTTTTGCCTTTTTTTATTAACAAATGCGCCTGAAATCATCCTCAAATTGTCGTCGTTGTATTTGATGCGATACGACAGAAATAAAGGTAAAAGCAGAGAAGAACTCGATGCCGTCATATTAGCAATGCCCAGTCGGGTCCCCTAGATTCATCACAATTATTGCTTTTACCTTTTTTTATTAACAAATGCGCCTGAAATCATCCTCAAATTGTCGTCAATGTATTTGAAGCAAAATGACAGAAACAAAGGTAAAAGCAGAGAAGAACTCGATGCTGTCATATTAGTAATAGTCATTCGGGTTCCCCAGATTCATCAGAGTCATTGCTTTTACCTTTTTTTATTAACAAATGCGCCTGAAATCATCCTCAAATCGTCGTCATTGTATTTGAAGCAATATGACAGAAAGAAAGGTAAAAGCAGAGAAGAACTCGATGCCGTCATGTTAGTAATGTCCATTCGGGTCCCCCAGAATGAGCACAATTATTGCTTTTATCTTTTTTTATTAACAAATGCGCCTGTAATCGTCTTCAAATCGTCGTCAGTGTATTTGATGCGATATGACAGAAAGAAAGGTAAAAGCAGAGAAGAACTCGATGCCGTCATGTTAGTAATGTCCATTCGGGTCCCCCAGAATGAGCACAATTATTGCTTTTATCTTTTTTTTATCAACAAATGCGCCTGTAATCGTCTTCGAATCGTCGTCAGTGTATTTGATGCGATATGACAGAAAGAAAGGTAAAAGCAGAGAAGAACTCGATGCCGTCATGTTAGCAATGTCCATTCGGGTCCCCCAGAATGAGCACAATTAGTGCTTTTATCTTTTTTATTAACAAATGCGCCTGTAATCATCCTCAAATCCTCGACGTTGTATTTGATGCGATACGACAGAAATAAAGGTAAAAGCAGAGAAGAACTCGATGCCGTCATATTAGCAATGTCCATTCGGGTCTTCCAGAATTTGCACAATCATTGCTTTTATCTTTGTTTGTTAAGAAATGCGCCTGTAATCATCCTTAAATCGTCGTCATTTTATTTGATCCAATATGACAGAAATAAAGGTAAAAGCAGAGAAGAACTTGATGCCGTTATATTAGCAATGCCCAGTCGGGTCCCCTAGATTCATCACAATTATTGCTTTTACCTTTTTTTATTAACAAAGGCGCCTGAAATCATACTCAAATTGTCGTCAATGTATTTGAAGCAATATGACAGAAACAAAGGTAAAAGCAGAGAAGAATTCGATGCCGTCATATTAGTAATAGTCATTCGGGTTCCCCAGATTCATCAGAGTCATTGCTTTTACCTTTTTTTATTAACAAATGCGCCTGGAATCATCCTCAAATCGTCGTCATTGTATTTGAAGCAATATGACAGAAATAAAGGTACAAGCTGAGAAGAACTCGATGCCGTCATGTTAGTAATGTCTATTCGGGTCCCCCAGAATGAGCACAATTATTGCTTTTATCTTTTTTTATTAACAAATGCGCCTGTAATCGTCTTCAAATCGTCGTCAGTGTATTTGATGCGATATGCCAGAAAGAAAGGTAAAAGCAGAGAAGAACTCGATGCCGTCATATCAGGCCTGTCCAATTGGGTCCCCCAGAATCGACACAACCATTGCTTTTACCTTTGTTTATTAACAAATGCGCCTGTTATCATCCCCAAATCTTCGTCATTTTATTCGATGCGGTATGACTGAAAGAAAGGTAAAAGCAGAGAAGAACTCGATGCCGTCATATTAGCAATGCCCATTCGGGTCGCCCAGATTCATCACAATCACTGCTTTTACCTTTTTTTATTAACAAATGCGCCTGAAATCATCCTCAAATCGTCGTCATAGTATTTGAAGCAATATGACAGAAATAAAGGTAAAAGCAGAGAAGAACTCAATGCCGTCATATTAGTAATATCCATTCGGATCCCCCAGATTCATCACAATCATTGCTTTTACCTTTTTTTATTAACAAATGCGCCTGAAATCATCCTCAAATTGTCGTCATTGTATTTGAAGCAATATGACAGAAATAAAGGTAAAAGCAGAGAAGAACTCGACGCCGTCATATTAGTAATGTCCATTCGGGTCCCCCAGAATCCGCACAATCATTGCTTTTATCTTTGTTTATTAAGAAATGCGCCTGTAATGATCCTTAAATCCTCGTTATTGTATTTGATGCGATATGATAGAAATACAGGTAAAAGCAGAGAAGAACTCGATGCCGTCATATCAGGCATGTTCAATCAGGTACCCCAGAATCATCACAATCATTGCTTTTATTTTTATTAATAAATGCGCTTATAATCGTCGTCCATGTGGCGTATCGAATTCCCCAGAACCACCATCACCATTGCTTTTACCTTTGTCAATCAACAAATGCGCTTGAAACCGTCCACGGAGCGTCTCGATACCCTTTGACGCAAAATAACCGAAAGTAAGGTAAAAGCGAAAATAAGCTTGGGACAGTCATATCGGGGATTTCCGAACCCATCCCCCAGAACCATAATCATCATTATGGAATAACTGGTTTACGCCTTCAGAACCATCGCAGACATGTATTAATTATTTATTGCGTAGATAGAAATCGAATCGGCGCTCCAGGTAGAGGCACGGTCAACTTGTCTGAAAAAAATACCAAACTTGTTTTTGTTCCGATGTTCGGTATTTTTCAATTAATCATTAAAAACACCTTTTTCCAGTACGTAGTTGTGTTTTCATTTACGTCTTGTGAACGCAAAAAAGACAAAGACACGTACTGTAGATTTTTATTCGAATCGAAATGATAAATAACTCTAGAGATAATCGCTCGCCGTCTCGAATCATGATTTTGCACATCCAAAATGGCAAACAATCATGGCCGGCGATATCACGTAATATCAAATCACGCGCCAAACAGTGCATTTCGGCAAACCTTCAACGCGCGTGCTCCCCATTTGCCCAAGATGTCAGAAATTAATAGCAGACGATTGATGAAACGTCAAAGCATGCGTCAAATTTGGCCTTTCGACGACAGTTCGACGTGTGTGCGCTAAATCTGCATATCCAAGATGGTATCAGCTGACAATATCAGCTGACTAATCCGAAACGTCAAATAACGCGTTTTGACGTTTGACGATGCGTTCGGACCGAACCGCGTAGCGTGCTCTCCGAACCCGAGTTCAGAGCGCGCTCGAAACGTGGCAAATGTCCATATTACGCACACGCGCGTGTGCACTCGTGCATCCTCATGCACGCACACGCTCACACAATGCTCGCAGTAATGAATGTGGGAAAAATAATACGCGTAATGGGAAAAAGTCTGTAAATTTTCCCTAATCTGTGTTAAAGTTTTTTTTTCAAAATGATGTGTCCAAGAGCTGGAAACGAATTCCAAATTATTCAAAATATTATTTGCAGTACATGGAATTTTCGAACTTTTTCGAAATTGACCATATTCTCTGCAATGGACTCGGATGGGTACAAATTCAGATCCCTTAGCTCATTCGCGGGTCAAGGGATTCTCAACCACCTTCGTGTGACAGCCGAACATTCGGAAGTTGCAGCTGTAACGTACCAAGCTAGGACATCCCATAGCACGATCGCGTCTGACTTAAATCGCTTGTTTCACGCAAATTGCCACTTTACGGCGTACTTTTAACAATTTTTTCCACCATGATGGCGGGCGCAAATCAAGTTTTCCGGAGCGCATTGTATGCGGAATTTAAAAAACTTCAATCTCATGTGCTCGGAATGTATTTTGCGTTTTTTTTTCGCAATGCCTTATTTCTTCTGGCGTACATTTTTCAAGACAAAAATCTGCCGTATTTTTTTTCGAAGAAGGCTCGAAAAACCATTCAAAATCATATTTTTTTCAGACCCAAAATCTTCGCGCAAGGCCCTCAAAAAAAGCATGGCCACATTAAAATTGTCACCCTGTATATATACATATACGTGCTCCATATGCTTCGGGGACATATAGCCGAGTCCCGGGGCAATATTTCATACATATCTACTTTCATGCATACTTCGGGGACATAAGTCCTCAAAGTGACACTCACCAATATACATATATATATACTCGGGACATCCAAAAGAGTCTCCGGAGTACAAATAATAATTTTAATACCTATACTTACATGTATATTTCGGGGACATTCACGAGTCCCTGAACTAGTATCCAACATATTTATGTATATTCGTGTTGACCATAATGCAATGGTCCTAGAAATAAGAAATATTGTCATATCTATATTATGTATATATTGGGGACGCGAGAATCCTCGAATAACCCGCGAAACTGTTCCCAGACGGTCAGCTTCATCGCGAGTTTTCTCACAGACCCCCTCGTAGCTTGGTCACCACGTAGTCAGCACATCCTGCCGATAACGAAAAATATTCATTTCATTGCTCATGTACAACTCGAGAAAAATAACGTTATCAGTGCTAATTTTCGGTTACATGGGGCCCGAGCTCGAGAGCGAGGGTAATGACGCCAAGCCCTTTGTCTCGGAGACAAAGAGGGCGAGGATACATATTGCGCTCCGGGAGCTGGCCAGTCAGTTCCGTCCGGTCTCTCCAACAGCGCGCATCGCAGAGTCGACGCTCTGATAACCGGTACACTTATTTTATTCTATTTTATATTCTTTTCGAGTTTACCCCGGTCTCTTCGTCAGTGTAACTATAAGTCTCTGTAAACCGGTATTAATTGTCTAAATCATAATAAAAATAAAAGGAAACATAACAAATCATACACTGCAACGAATAAATTTACGAAACATATATTATTGCCTTTATTGAATGTAACTACGCTTATTTACGTGTAAAATACACAATCGTTTATATAATTTCTTCGCGCTATTTAAATTACGCAAAATACGGCGACCGCGAAAAAGTGTAACATTTTCTCGAGCAAATAATTAAAATATATTTGGCTCTCGTTCGTGCGTGTAAACACGCAACGAACAAATCTTCGTAGTGCATTTCTTTCTCTCTTTCTCTCTTCCTCTCGCTCACGCCATTTTTCCTAACACACGTATTCGTCTCACTCATAAAATCCTACTTGTCCAAAATCGGACGAATCTCGAAGTGCCCTTTTTATGAGGCTTGGGACAGCTGACGCACGAACACGCTACATCCGCTGACTCGCCGTAATCTGGCAGGTTAGCGACTGGCACGGTTAATCCGGTGCTTAGTGTTCGGGCGTCGATTTCCCTTGACCTTTATATTTGTATTCGCGGCTGGCCGCCAATCGCCGTAACCGGGCGGAGGTGGGCCAGACGTAGCGAGTCGGCGGTGCCGTAATCTGGCACGCACTAGACTCGCTCAGCGTACCAAATTTTATTTTATACCAATCTGTACCTATGCGTTAGATGAATACGTTTCCCGATACATTCGCTCAACAAATAAAAAATCCTCATCCGTCCAAAATCGGACGTATAAACAGGGTGTTTTCCGAGGAATTCGGAAGATTTGCCGCACGAACACGCCACACGCGCCGACCCGCCGTACTTCGGTAGGTCAGCGACTGGCACGGTCACACCGGTGCTTAGTGTTCGGGCGTCGGTTTCCGTTATTCTCAACATTTGTTCTCGCGGCTGGCCGCCAATCGCCGTAACCGGGCGGAGGTGGAGCCAGACGTAGTGAGTCGACGGTGCCGTAACCTGGCACGTCTTGCACTCACTCAGCGGTTCAAATAATTATAAAATCTATACATGTATATTTATTTTTCGAAGCGAATGTATCCCTCATAAATTAATCCAGTCCTCGTAGTCTCCGATTGCTCCCAAAAACATCGGCATCACCGGGCCATCGCATTAGCACGAGCGCCGGGTACCCGTCTGGGCAACGACAGGTCGGATCGAGCTGGAACATCTTTGCGATTCCTGGACAAATTCGGTCACACGGTCGAGTACTTTTGACCCGCTACGCACCGCCGCTCTTTCACACCAAGGTAAGCACAATTTCACGCTACTTTCTTATTTGCTTACCTGTCGCTCATGCGTCAATTTATACACCAACGACTTTACCAAGCGCCTATCCCAAGTGGGCACATTCCCGCTTAAACGTGGCGCTTTAATTCTCCGACGGTAACTTACCGTCATATAAGTCATATGACTTAATTCATTATAAACCGTACGTTCGTGGCACACTTCCCATTCGTAAATTTAAATCCTGAAAGGTAAAATAAAAAACGATTAATTATCGATTAAAAAATGGGCCCCACGACGTAACATTATATGCAACTCGCATATTTTGCGTCGTAATTATTATTCTTTCATTTAATTACCATACTTCGCAACAACGAACTTAAAAATAAATTATCCTCATAATATTATATCAAATCACTTCCATACCTCACGCAAAAGAATAAACAACAACAACAATTGTAACTTATATAAAGTTATATATCTTTATTTAAAAAGACAAACATCATTGTAACAAATTGTAAGACTAACGATAAATTAAAAACATTAATTTATCGTCAGTCCGACCATAACAAACCCGCATAGTTGTTTGTTGTAACTTTTAAATAGTAATAATTAATTCATCGTTGAATCTTCCGTTTAAACGATATAAGAGCAAGCGAGAAGGAACATCGACGTCGGCGTCTCCTCTCCGCGGCGCATGCGCACCACACCGTTCCACCGCCGCACCAATAAAAAGCCGAGTCCTCCGCTGCTCGCCAGTTCTCCGGTCTCTCCACCAGTCAGTTGCGCTTCTCCGCTCGCCGCGTTCGTGTCGGACCCGCACGCTGGAAAATCGGAACATTTCTTTATTTTCACACTTTTATTTTGTCGAATTGTAACTGAAAGTCGAGTTTAATTTCATCGTGTTCAACATCGCAGAGTTGTTTGTAATTAATTATATTTCTTTCCAAGTTTGTAACAATACATACATTATACGTGTACATTTTAATAGAGTCAGTGAATAATCATTTCGTAAACCTTTATCCCTCGTCGAATATATTCTTTTTCGAACGTGTCGTGTGTCGTTTGTTCATTTATTATCTACAACCATTCGTCGTCGCTTCATGGCATTTCGCTAATTCAAAACATCTCGTTTCACAAATTTTCTTATTGTGTGTGAAAATCTATCGTCCGTTATAAAAACCAATTTACCATCCATTTTTCCTTACTTTCCGAAGAGTGGTCAGTTGTGCTACATATTGCACGTTGGCAAACTCTTACCCCGCTTAATTTCAAGACTCGATCCATTGGTTGTGCTCTTACTACTGCACGTCGATTAGCTCGTGTCTTGTATCCACGCTTGCATGACAATCCTACCTATTCTCTCGTTCTTCCAACCAACGGTCAATTGATTTCTCAATAAATATTTGTCTGTAATTTTCCAATTTTTATAAATGCCAAGAAGACGAGGTGGTCGAAAGTTTCGTCTCCACCGCGCAATCGCGATAGCCGTGCAAAAGCCACGGCCGGTATCTCGTGGAAATAATTCATCTGTATTCGAACAAATTATTCGTGACGCCTTAAAAGAACTTACGGTGAAAATTGCACCGAAAATTGTGTCGGAGGTTCCGTTCTGTGGAAAAGTCTTCCTTATCGACCCCCGTGGGTACATCCGTGCAGTGACTCGATCGACCGGCAGTGACGCTTCCGACGCGTCTACCACCGTTGCAACATCGAACATCGAGATTATCACCGTTGACTAATACTCCCGTCGTCAACGTCGTTTCCATCCACTCCACGAGTTCGCCGCTGCGGTCGGCCAACAGGAACCCGTCCTTACCTGCAACGAGTCGGTACATCGATGGGCGGATGCTCGTCGAAAAATAAGAAACATACTACCTCGCCGTCTACCATTGAAATCATCGTTCACCTAGAGATCATCATTACCGACGGAAGGACCTCTCTCCGGGTGCCAGACCATCCGTCGATAAACCCGCTACGCACCGCCGCTCGTAGGGTAAGTCGCATGTTCACGTTACCACTCTCTATCTTCTTTACCGACTGCCCTATCCCCGCGAGTGTTTCATAAAATTATCGATCAAACCGTGGCTCGATCCTCATCCCTGTTGGGCACATTCCCGACTAAACGTAGGATCTCAAGGCTGGCGTCCGTTCTGTAAAATAAAATAAATTGCAATTATTTAACGTAAAATCATCCTCGCAACCGAAATCGCGTTTTAACTTTTGAAAATATATTTTTTTTATCCAATATAAAAATCCGGACGTAACACGGGTCAAAACTACTCGACCGTGTGACCGAATTTGTCCAGGAATCGCAAAGATGTTCCAGCTCGATCCGACCTGTCGTTGCCCAGACGGGTACCCGGCGCTTGTGCTAATGCGATGGCCCAGTGATGCCGATGTTTTTGGGAGCATTCGGAGACTATGAGGACTGGATTAATTTATGAGGGATACATTCGCTTCGAAAAATAAATATACATGTATAGAATTTATGATTATTCGAACCGCTGAGTGAGTGCAAGACGTGCCAGGTTACGGCACCGTCGACTCACTACGTATGGCTCCACCTCCACCCGGTTACGGCGATTGGCGGCCAGCCGCGAGAACAAATGTTGAGAATAACGGAAGCCGACGCCCGAACACTAAGCACCGGTGTGACCGTGCCAGTCGCTAACCTACCGAAGTACGGAGGGTCGGCGCGTGTGGCGTGTTCGTGCGGCAAACCTTCCGAATTCCTCGGAAAATACCCTGTTTATACGTCCGATTTTGGACGGATGAGGGGTTTTTTATTTGTTGAGCGAATGTATCGGGAAACGTATTCGTCTAACGCATAGGTACAGATTGGTATAAATTAAAATTTGGTACGCTGAGCGAGTCTAGTGCGTGCCAGATTACGGCACCGCCGACTCGCTACGTCTGGCCCACCTCCGCCCGGTTACGGCGATTGGCGGCCAGCCGCGAATACAAATATAAAGGTCAAGGGAAAACGACGTCCGAACACTAAGCACCGGTGTGACCGTGCCAGTCGCTGACCTACCGAAGTACGGCGGGTCGGCGCGTGTGGCGTGTTCGTGCGGCAAACCTTCCGAATTCCTCGGAAAATACCTTGTTTATACGTCCGATTTTGGACGGATGAGGGTTTTTTATTTGTTGAGCGAATGTATCGGGAAACGTATTCATCTAACGCATAGGTACAGATTAAGATCAAATGAAATTTGGTACGCTGAGCGAGTCTAGTGCGTGCCAGATTACGGCACCGCCGACTCGCTACGTCTGGCCCACCTCCGCCCGGTTACGGCGATTGGCGGCCAGCCGCGAATACAAATATAAAGGTCAAGGGAAATCGACGTGCGAACACTAAGCACCGGATTAACCGTGCCAGTCGCTAACCTGCCAGATTACGGTGAGTCAGCGGATGTAGCGTGTTCGTGCGTCAGCTTTCCCAAGCCTCATAAAAAGGGCACTTCGAGATTTGTCCAATTTTGGACAAGTATGATTTTATGAGTGAGACGAATACGTGTGTTAAGAAAAATGGCGTGAGCGAGAGGAAGAGAGAAAGAGAGAAAGAAATGCACTACCAAGATTTGTTCGTTGCGTGTTTACACGCACGAACGAGAGACAAATATATTTTAATTATTTGCTCGGAAAATGTTACACTTTTTCGCGGTCGCCGTATTTTGCGTGATTTAAATAGCGCGAAGAAATTATATAAACGATTGTGTATTTTACACGTAAATAAGCGTAGTTACATTCAATAAAGGCAATAATATATGTTTCGTAAATTTATTCGTTGCAGTGTTTGATTTGTTATGTTTCCTTTTATTTTTATTATGATTTAAACAATTAATACCGGTTTTACAGAGACTTATAGTTACACTGACGAAGAGACCGGGGTAAACTCGAAAAGAATATAAAATAGAATAAAATAAGTGTACCGGTTTTCAGAGCGTCGACTCTGCGATGCGCGCTGTTGGAGAGACCGGACGGAACTGACTGGCCATCTCCCGATGCGCAATATGTATCCTCGCCCTCTTTGTCTCCGAGACAAAGGGCTTGGCGTCATTACCTTCGCTCTCGAGCTCGGGCCCCATGTAACCGAATATTAGCACTGATAACGTTATTTTTCTCGAGTTGTACATGAGCAATGAAATGAATATTTTTCGTTATCGGCAGGATGTGCTGACTACGTGGTGACCAAGCTACGAGGGGGTCTGTGAGAAAACTCGCGATGAAGCTGACCGTCTGGGAACAGTTTCGCGGGTTATTCGAGGACTCTCGCGTCCCCAATATATACATAATATAGATATGACAATATTTCTTATTTCTAGGACCATTGCATTATGGTCAACACGAATATACATACAGGGTGACAATTAAATGTGGCCATGCTTTTTTTGAGGGCCTTGCGCGAAGATTTTGGGTCTGAAAAAAATATGATTTTGAATGGTTTTGCGAGCCTTTTTCGAAAAAAAATACGGCAGATTTTTGTCTAGAAAAATGTACGTCAGAAGAAATAAGGCATTGCGAAAAGAATGCAAAATACATTCCGAGCACATGAGATTGAAGTTTTTTAAATTCCGAATACAATGCACCCCGGAAAACTTGATTTGCGCCCGCCATCATGGTGGAAAAAATTGTTAAAAATACGTCGTAAAGTGGCAATTTGCGTGAAACAAGCGATTTAAGTCAGACGCGATCGTGCTATGGGATGTCCTAGCTTGGTACGTCACAGCTGCAACTTCCGAATGTTCGGCTGTCACAAGAAGGTGGTTGAGAATCCCTTGACCCGCGAATGAGCTAAGGGATCTTAATTTGTACCCATCCGAGTCCATTGCAAAGAATATGGTCAATTTCGTAAAAGTTCAAAAATTCCATGTACTGCAAATAATATTTTGAATAATTTGGAATTCGTTTCCAGCTCTTGGACACATCATTTTGAAAAAAAACTTTAACACGGATTATGGCAAATTTACAGACTTTTTCCTATTACGCGTATTATTTTTCCCACATTCATTACTGCGAGCATTGTGTGAGCGTGTGCGTGCATGAGGATGCACGAGTGCACACGCGCGTGTGCGTATTGTGGACATTTGCCACGTTTCGAGCGCGCTCTGAACTCGGGTTCGGAGAGCACGCTACGCGGTTCGGTCCGAACGCATCGTCAAACGTCAAAACGCGTTATTTGACGTTTCGGATTAGTCAGCTGATATTGTCAGCTGATACCATCTTGGATATGCAGATTTAGCGCACACACGTCGAACTGTCGTCGAAAGGCCAAATTTGACGCGTGATTTGACGTTTCATCAATCGTCTGCTATTAATTTCTGACATCTTGGGCAAATAGGGAGCACGCGCGTTGAAGGTTTTCCGAAATGCACTGTTTGGCGCGTGATTTGATATTACGTGATATCGCCGGCCATGATTGTTTGCCATTTTGGATGTGGAAAATCATGATTCGAGACGGCGAGCGATTATCTCCAGAGTTATTTAACATTTCGATTCGAATAAAAATCTACAGTACGGGTCTTTGTCTTTTTTTGCGTTCACAAGACGTAAATGAAAACACAACAACGTACTGGAAAAAGGTGTTTTTAATGATTAATTGAAAAGTACCGAACATCGGAACAAAAACAAGTTTGGTATTTTTTTCAGACAAGTTGACCGTGCCTCTACCTGGAGCGCCGATTCGATTTATATCTCCGCAATAAATAATTAATACGTGTCAGCGATGGTTCTGAAGGCGTAAACCAGAAATTCCATAATGATGATTATGGTTCTGGGGGATGGGTTCGGAAATCCCCGATATGACTGTCCCGAGCTTATGTTCGCGTTTACCTTACTTTCGGTTATTTTGCGTCAAAGGGTATCGAGACGCTCGGTGGACGGTGGTTCTGGGGAATTCGATACGCCACATGGACGACGATTATAAGCGCATTTATTAATAAAAATAAAAACAATGATTGTGATGATTCTGGGGTACCCGATTGGACATGCCTGATATGACGGAATCGAGTTCTTCTCTACTTTTACCTTTCTTTCAGTCATATCGCATCGAATAAAATGACGAAGATTTGGGGATGATAACAGGCGCATTTGTTAATAAACAAAGGTAAAAGCAATGATTGTGTCGTTTCTGGGTGACGAAATTGGACAGGCCTGATATGACGGCATCGAGTTCTTCTCTGCTTTTACCTTTCTTTCTCATATCGCGTCAAATACACTGACGACGATTTAAAGACGATTACAGGCGCATTTCTTAATAAAAAAAGATAAAAGCAATAATTGTGCTCATTCTGGGGGACCCGAATGGACATTACTAACATGACGGGATCGAGTTCTTCTCTGCTTTTACCTTCATTTCTGTCGTATTGCTTCAAATACAATGACGACGATTTGAGGATGATTTCAGGCGCATTTGTTAATAAAAAAAAAGGTAAAATCAATGATTGTGATGAATCTGGGGAACCCGAACGAATATTACTAATATGACGGCATCGAGTTCTTCTCTGCTTTTACCTTTGTTTCTGTCGTATCGGATCAAATACAATGACGACAATTTGTGGATGATTTCAGGCGCCTTTGTTAATAAAAAAAAGGTAAAAGCAATAACTGTGATGAATCTAGGGGACCCGACTGGGCATTGCTAATATGACGGCATCGAGTTCTTCTCTGCTTTTACCTTTATTTCTGTCATATTGGATCAACTAAAATGACGACGACTTAAGGATGATTACAGGCGCAATTCTTAACAAACAAAGATAAAAGCAATGATTGTGAAAATTCTGGAAGACCCGAATGGACATTGTTAATATGACGGTGTTACGTCGCGGGGCCCATTTTTTTATCGATAATTAATCGTTTTTTAATTTACCTTTCAGGCTTTGAATTTACGAATGGGAAGTGTGCCACGAACGTACGGTTTATAATGAATTAAGTCATATGACTTATATGACGGTAAGTTACCGTCGGAGAATTAAAGCGCCACGTTTAAGCGGGAATGTGCCCACTTGGGATAGGCGCTTGGTAAAGTCGTTGGTGTATAATTTGACGCATGAGCGACAGGTAAGCAAATAAGAAAGTAGCGTGAAATTGTGCTTACCTTGGTGTGAAAGAGCGGCGGTGCGTAGCGGGTCAAAATTACTCGACCGTGTGACCGAATTTGTCCAGGAATCGCAAAGATTTTCCAGCTCAATCCGACCTATCGATGGCCAGACGGGTATCCGGCGCTAGTGCTAACGCGATGGCCCGGTGATGCCGATGTTTTTGGGAGCAATCGGAGACTACGAGGACTGGATTAATTTATGAGGGATACATTCGCTTCGAAAAATAAATATACATGTATAGATTTTATAATTATTTGAACCGCTGAGTGAGTGCAAGACGTGCCAGGTTACGGCACCGTCGACTCACGACGTCTGGCTCCACCTCCGCCCGGTTACGGCGATTGGCGGCCAGCCGCGAGAACAAATGTTGAGAATAACGGAAGCCGACGCCCGAACACTAAGCACCGGTGTGACCGTGCCAGTCGCTGACCTACCGAGTACGGCGGGTCGGCGCGTGTGGCGTGTTCGTGCGGCAAACCTTCCGAATTCCTCGGAAAATACCTTGTTTATACGTCCGATTTTGGACGGATGAGGGTTTTTTATTTGTTGAGCGAATGTATCGGGAAACGTATTCATCTAACGCATAGGTACAGATTAAGATCAAATAAAATTTGGTACGCTGAGCGAGTCTAGTGCGTGCCAGATTACGGCACCGCCGACTCGCTACGTCTGGCCCACCTCCGCCCGGTTACGGCGATTGGCGGCCAGCCGCGAATACAAATATAAAGGTCAAGGGAAATCGACGTGCGAACACTAAGCACCGGATTAACCGTGCCAGTCGCTAACCTGCCAGATTACGGCGAGTCAGCGGATGTAGCGTGTTCGTGCGTCAGCTTTCCCAAGCCTCATAAAAAGGGCACTTCGAGATTTGTCCAATTTTGGACAAGTATGATTTTATGAGTGAGACGAATACGTGTGTTAGGAAAAATGGCGTGAGCGAGAGGAAGAGAGAAAGAGAGAAAGAAATGCACTACGAAGATTTGTTCGTTGCGTGTTTACACGCACGAACGAGAGCCAAATATATTTTAATTATTTGCTCGAGAAAATGTTACACTTTTTCGCGGTCGCCGTATTTTGCGTAATTTGAATAGCGCGAAGAAATTATATAAACGATTGTGTATTTTACACGTAAATGAGCGTAGTTACATTCAATAGAGGCAATAATATATGTTTCGTAAATTTATTCGTTGCAGTGTTTGATTTGTTATGTTTCCTTTTATTTTTATTATGATTTAAACAATTAATACCGGTTTACAGAGACTTATAGTTACACTGACGAAGAGACCGGGGTAAACTCGAAAAGAATATAAAATAGAATAACATAAGTGTACCGGTTTTCAGAGCGTCGACTTTGCGATGCGCGCTGTTGGAGAGACCGGACGGAACTGACTGGCCAGCTCCCGGAGCGCAATATGTATCCTCGCCCTCTGTGTCTCCGAGACAAAGGGCTTGGCGTCATTACCCTCGCTCTCGAGCTCGGGCCCCATGTAACCGAATATTAGCACTGATAACGTTATTTTTCTCGAGTTGTACATGAGCAATGAAATGAATATTTTTCGTTATCGGCAGGATGTGCTGACTACGTGGTGACCAAGCTACGAGGGGGTCTGTGAGGAAACTCGCGATGAAGCTGACCGGTTGGGAACAGTTTCGCGGGTTATTCGAGGACTCTCGCGTCCCCAATATATACATAATATAGATATGACAATATTTCTTATTTCTAGGACCATTGTATTGTGGTCAACACGAATATACATATATATGTTGGATACTAGTTCGGGGACTCGTGAATGTCCCCGAAATATACATGTAAGTATAGGTATTAAAATTATTATTTGTACTCCGGAGACTCTCTTGGATGTCCCGAGTATATATATATGTATATTGGTGAGTGCCACTTTGAGGACTTATGTCCCCGAAGTATGCATGAAAGTAGATATGTATGAAATATTGCCCCGGGACTCGGCTATATGTCCCTGAAGCATATGGAGTACGTATATGTATATATATATATATATATACATGTATAGATATTCACTAAAGTTATTGCGAGGACTAATGCCTTCGAAGTATGCATATGAGTATACGAATGGTATATGAGGACTCTGAGGTCCTAGAGTATGTATATATATATATATTCGGTAAAGTTATTTCGAGGACTTATGTCCCTAAAGTGTGCATGGAAATAGACATGCGGAATTATTATAGGGGGTACTCCAGGGACTCTCGTATATGTCCCTGAAGCATGCAGGTACGTGTATATTTATGTACATATGAGACATAATGATATGGTACTCCGGGGACCCATGTGCGTGTCCCAGAAGTGTACAGGCAAACAGATGTGTACGTGTATATGAGGCTAATTGTAAAGTTAATCCGAGCACCCATGTGCTCGTCCCTGAAGTTACAGGTAAGCTTAGCGGTAAAGTTATTATGGGAACTGGTTGTCCCTAAAGTATACGGGTAGATAAACGCATGCTAAATTTAAAGATATATTCACGAATATTTTATATAACGGGGTTTCTAAGTGAAATCGACCATATATGGGTCGTTTTGATTAACATGTACCCCAAGAAAACATAAATACGCGCGTTTAGCGCGAGGAAAAAATCTTAATAATTATTACAATTCGTACCAGATATGAATATTTGGAGGGCGAGAGTGCTAGGACGTAACAACGGCATCGAGTTCTTCTCTGCTTTTACCTTCATTTCTGTCGTATCGCATCAATTACAATAACGACGATTTGAGGATGATTACAGGCGCATTTGTTAATAAAAAAGATGAAAGCAATAATTGTGCTCATTCTGGGGGACCCGAATGGACATTGCTAACATGACGGCATCGAGTTCTTCTCTGCTTTTACCCTTATTTCTGTCATATCGTATCAAATACAATAACGACGATTTAAGGATGATTACGGGCACATTTCTTAATGAACAAAGATAAAAGCAATGATTGTGATGAATCTGGGGGACCCGAATGGACATTGCTAATATGACGGCATCGAGTTCTTCTCTGCTTTTACCTGTATTTCTGTCATATCGCATCAAATACAATCACGAGGATTTAAGAATCATTACGGGCGCATTTCTTAATAAACAAATATAAAAGAAATGATTGTGCCGATTCTGGTGGACCCGAATGGACATTACTAATATGACCGCCTCGAGATCTTCTCTGCTTTTACCTTTCTTTCTGTCATATCGCATCAAATACACTGACGACAATTTGAAGACGATTACAGGCGCATTTGTTAATAAAAAAAGGTAAAAGCAATGACTCTGATGAATCTGGGGAACCCGAATGACTGTTACTAATCTCTTCTCTGCTTTTACCTTTGTTTCTCTTCTCTGCTTTTACCTTTGTTTCTGTCATATTGGTTCAAATACATTGACGACAATTTGAGGATGATTTCAGGCGCCTTTGTTAATAAAAAAAGGTAAAAGCAATAATTGTGATGAATCTAGGGGACCCGACTGGGCATTGCTAATATGACGGCATCAAGTTCTTCTCTGCTTTTGCCTTTATTTCTGTCATATTGGATCAAATAAAATGACGACGATTTAAGGATGATTACAGGCGCATTTCTTAACAAACAAAGATAAAAGCAATGATTGTGTAAATTCTGGAAGATCCGAATGGACATTGCTAGATGACGGCATCGAGTTCTTCTCTGCTTTTACCTTTATTTCTGTCATATTGGATCAAATAAAATGACGACGATTTAAGGATGATTACAGGCGCATTTCTTAACAAACAAAGATAAAAGCAATGATTGTGCAAATTCTGGAAGACCCGAATGGACATTGCTAGTATGACGGCATTGAGTTCTTCTCTGCTTTTACCTTCATTTCTGACGTATCGCATCAAATACAATGACGACGATTTGAGGGTGATTACAGGCGCATTTGTTAATAAAAAAAGATAAAAGCAATAATTGTGCTCATTCTGGGGGACCCGAATGGATATTGCTAATATGGCAGCATCGAGTTCTTCTCTGCTTTTGCCTTTATTTCTGTCATATTGCTTCACATACAATGACGACGATTTGAGGATGATTTCAGGCGCATTTGTTAATAAAAAAAGGTAAAAGCAATGACTGTGATGAATCTGGGGATCCCGAATGAACATTACTAATATGGGGGCATCGAGTTCTTCTCTGCTTTTACCTTTGTTTCTGTCATATTGCTCCAAATACATTGACGACGATTTGAGGATGATTCCAGGCGCATTTGTTACTAAAAAAAGGTAAAAGCAATGACTCTGATGCATCTGGGGAACCCGAATGACTATTACTAATATGACGGTATCGAGTTCTTCTCTGCTTTTACCGTTGTTTCTGTCATATTGGTTCAAATACATTGACGACAATTTGAGGATGATTTCAGGCGCGTTTGTTAATAAAAAAAGGTAAAAGCAATAATTGTGATGAATCTAGGGGACCCGACTGAGCATTGCTAATATGACGGCATCAAGTTCTTCTCTGCTTTTACCTTCATTTCTGTCATATTGGATCAAATAAAATGACGACGATTTAAGGATGATTACAGGCGCATTTCTTAACAAACAAAGATAAAAGCAATGATTGTGCAAATTCTGGAAGACCCGAATGGACATTGCTAGTATGACGGCATTGACTTCTTCTCTGTTTTTACCGTTATTTCTGACGTATCGCATCAAATACAATGACGACGATTTGAGGGTGATTACAGGCGCCTTTGTTAATAAAAAAAGATAAAAGCAATAATTGTGCTCATTCTGGGGGACCCGAATGGATATTGCTAATATGGAAGCATCGAGTTCTTCTCTACTTTTACCTTTATTTCTGTCATATTGCTTCAAATACAATGACGACGATTTGAGGATGATTTCAGGCGCATTTGTTAATAAAAAAAGGTAAAAGCAATGACTGTGATGAATCTGGGGAACCCGAATGAACATTACTAATATGGGGGCATCGAGTTCTTCTCTGCTTTTACCTTTGTTTCAGTCATATTGCTTCAAATACATTGACGACAATTTGAGGATGATTTCAGGCGCCTTTGTTAATAAAAAAAGGTAAAAGCAATAATTGTGATGAATCTAGGGGACGCGACTGGGCATTGCTAATATGACGGCATCGAGTTCTTCTCTGCTTTTACCTTTATTTCTGTCATATTGGATCAAATAAAATGACGACGATTTAAGGATGATTACAGGCGCATTTCTTAACAAACAAAAATAAAAGCAATGATTGTGCAAATTCTGGAAGACCCGAATCGACATTGCTAGTATGACGGCATCGAGTTCTTCTCTGCTTTTACCTTTATTTCTGTCATATTGGATCAAATAAAATGACGACGATTTAAGGATGATTACAGGCGCATTTCTTAACAAACAAAAATAAAAGCAATGATTGTGCAAATTCTGGAAGACCCGAATCGACATTGCTAGTATGACGGCATCGAGTTCTTCTCTGCTTTTACCTTTATTTCTGTCATATTGGATCAAATAAAATGACGACGATTTGAGGATGATTATAGGCGCATTTCTTAACAAACAAAGATAAAAGCAATGATTATGCAAATTCTGGAAGACCCGAATGGACATTGCTAGTATGACGGCATCGAGTTCTTCTCTGCTTTTACCTTTATTATTGTCGTATCGCATCAAATACAACGACGAGGATTTGAAGATGATTACAGGCGCATTTGTTAATAAAAAAGATAAAAGCAATAATTGTGCTCATTCTGGGGGACTGTTACGTCCTGAATTAGGTAAGTAATAAAAGAGAGAGAGAATGGGAAGACAATGATTTTAATTTAATTCGATTTTGATAAAAGAAGAAAATGAGGAAACAGAATTTAATTTATTTTAACTTTACTTTTCTTTCAGGAACGCGGATCGAGAGAAAAAGGGCCCTACCTTTGGTCGGGAATGCGCCCAACGGGGACGAGGACCAGGTCACAATCGGTAATTGGTAAGTATTGTTATAAAATGTAGAAAATGCAAAATTAGGGTAAGAGAGTAGAAAAGATAGTAGCGTGAGTTAATCTAACTTACCCTTACGAGCGGCGGTGCGTAGCGGGTGAAGGAAGAGGACGCTGCTGTATCCGAAGAGAATTT
Organism: Ophion slaviceki; assembly: GCA_944452715.1. Classification (NCBI taxonomy): domain Eukaryota; kingdom Metazoa; phylum Arthropoda; class Insecta; order Hymenoptera; family Ichneumonidae; genus Ophion; species Ophion slaviceki. Next base: position 11,022,448 of record OX101795.1, on the reverse strand, counting down.
CCGCGATTGGAGTGAATTATCTCGAACCGAATGGAGATTTCGGGGACGGCAAGTTCCACAGCAGGCCTCTTAGAAGACGATATACACGCACCCATAGGGATGGAACCTAGTCGTGTGCGGACTCAGCGACAGATGGAGAATCAGCAACAGGTGAGTCCGTGACGTAAGAACTGATTTCAGGTTCGACGACGATAGAGCAGGATTCGACGTCGAATGAAATAACCGGAAATGTTGCTTCGTGTTCAGGTGAAGCAACGACCGTGGATGTCTCCGAATCACTGACAGGTGACGGCGGAGATACGCGACGGATCGAACGATCGTCCAAGATATACACTCGCGAATGGAGGAGAGTATTTGAAATAATGCGCAACCATGCGCTAAACGGTAATTGATTGAACCGTTGTTCTAGAGTTCTATTGTCACCGCGGGAATGTCGACCCGATGTTTGGCCTCGGCTAGACTGAGCGCGGCGTCGTTGAAAGTGAGCACCTGCACGTCTTCTTGGCATTAGAGAAAAAGTAAGTTAACGCATAAATTCGAAATAATTTGTTTCAGGTATTGGCCCAGTTTCCAAATTGTGGTACGCGTGCTTGGCCTCTAGGCAGCACATTCGCAACACTGAAAGGGATATGAATTCGTGCAAATGTAGTAGCACTGAATTCAAATTTATTTAAGGAATGAGATTGCACGGTAGATCGTGGTGACTGTGCCTGGCCACTAGGCAGCACGAAAGATCACCTAATCACCGGAAAAGGATGTGGACGTTTCGTGCTCAGCTAAGGAGCACTAAAACACAAGGCAAAAAGTAGTAGAGAAACTTTGGATAAACTGGCACAATTCCTTTGACAAGTATTTCTTGAATACACTTGGAATTCTGAATAAAAAATGCCGAAGAGAACGATGAGTGACACTTTTGATTAAATCAAGGAATTCAGGTTTAACACAATAAATTAACACGAGACGATGATCACTTTTGGAGATTATCGATATATTGTTACAACTTTAAATATGAATTAAATCGCAGAGAATAGATTGAATATAATGAAAATAAACGTACGAAATGAATATTCGTATAAAAATCGAAAAAGGGTATAACTGTTACCCAAAAAGAATCAAAGATTCAAAAAATTGCAAGAGCCGATTTTCTAGCGTGCGGGTCCGACGAAGGGAGAAGCGCGACTGACTGGTGGAGAGACCGGAGAACTGGTGAAGGAGAGGTACCCCTTCTTTTATATACTCCTCGAGTGGAGGCGGCGGCCATCTTGGTGGGGCCAGCATCCAGCGTCGGGGAAGTGAGCGCTGTTGTGACGTAGGCATCCTTCCTTCTCTCTTACTCTTATGGAACGGTATGGAGTACCGGCGTCTTTCTCTTTTCTTCTTACAGGATCAAATGGAGCTCTTGATAAATTAATTCTTATTAATTTACCATGAGCTTTACAATTTATTACATTAGTCCATATTGTTCGTATTCGTGTATGTGATTTTACAATAAATGTTTCATAGTTTCGTAACTTGTCCAGATTGCTTAATGTATGATTTTTGTTATACAAGTCTTGTAAATATTGAATAAAATTTGATTGTTACATTCCTTTTATTTCCTTACACGGCGGGTAAGTATTTTGCATAGGATTTATTAGTTGTTATAATGTTATAAAACTTAAAGAAAATATCGGGGTATATATATGTATATTTGTGCGTAAAACATTTTATTAAAATATCCTATTAAATATCTATTAAAATTAGTGGTGCGCATTAGTATATGTTGCGCATAGATTAATAGTTTTATTAATATTGGTAACTAATTTTTACGTGGTTATTTTGCTATCAAAATCTATTATTAACATTGTACATTAGTTAATGTTGCTCTAAATTCACGATTCAAAAATAGAATATAATATTTGAGACTTTATGAAATTTAGCAAATACGCTATCTTGGATAATAAGGGATTTTGCATTAACAAATTTGGAACAAAGGAATGGTATGGCGGCACGTGGAGGGTCACAGTATCCACAGGATGTTTAGTCTGGGTAGATAGTGAGGTGACCGCGAGTATTACTGTTTATGATACGTGATTTTTGCGAGATGTAGTTTTGAGTTACCAATAATATTGACGGGACGTGATTTGGATGGTGACCGTGCGCCTCGTGGCGACTGTCATGGCGGCTGAACGTGGAGCTAAGTCCAAGTGCATGTGCACTGAAGTATTGGGGAACTATCATGGCGGGCCCCCCTTAAGGATGCATATACTGGGATGAAAAGGGATGCCTATGGGAGGTGTCATGGCGGCCTACAGGACCACAGGGGTTCCCGGAGGATTCTACGATATTAGCGGGATTCCAATATGGCGGCTGTTAGCCATCTTGGCTGCCCGAAACCATCATGGCGGCCTCCTTAGGTGAAGCTTGCAAGAGGGTACGCTATAGGTATACAGTAACACGGGGTAACCACGGATTTGCAGGTTTTTTGAGTTTTTGGAGGAAAACAATGGCCGCCGGGGCCGCGAGTTCGGTCTATGTGAAAGAGGGGATTTTTACGGAAATTTTGACACCCGCGGGACCGCGGTACGATTTTTAGTTTTGAGGGAAATGAATTTCGCGGATCGCGACTAAGAGCAGGAGTATCAGGAGAACATGACGTCATAGTAGGTCGAAGCAAGTATCCCTCCTTTTAAAAATCAAAATTAAATAGTTCTAATTGTCCTAAAATTATGAGAAGGGTATGGTTGGAATCGGGATTTTTCCCTCTTTAATATGGTGGTTAGACATACTCATTTTAACCTGATTTTAACTATACTTTAAGTAATTTTAACATGATTGGTTAGTCGTAAAAATATGGTGTTTGGCGCATTACTTACTACTAAATGTGCCGTTTAATATTGGAAAAGTTAAACTTTGAAAAGTTCTATTTTAACCTGGTTTTAATCGTTTTTAAGGAGATTGAATTATTATTATGATTTCGTATTTGTTTCTTTATTATCCTTCTATTGTCTTATATACGGTGACAAAAGGGTTTTTCCAAATTTACGTTTTATCCTTGGCCTTAAGGATTTTAAGGGGGAACAATATATATTCGTGATGTGATACGTAGGGCTTTATTTGTCCTTAAGTATACGTAATATTATGTATATAATGCAGAATTGCGAGATTACTATATTTGAGCCATTTAGGGCATAAAAAGTATTGCGAGACATATTGTTTCTTGTAAAAATAGAGAATTATATTATTTTATGTTATCAATTTTATCCTAGATAAGGAAAAATATTTCTGGGTTATTTCCAGAGTGGTTCCTAAAACGTATTCATATTCTTATGGGGAGTAACATAATTTTTAGGGAAAATATATAGATATTTATATTTGATCTGTTATTTAATGGAGGGCAAGATCGCCAGGACGTAACAGGACCCGAATGGACATTGCTAATATGACGGCATCGAGTTCTTCTCTGCTTTTACCTTTATTTCTGTCATATTGCTTCAAATACAATGACGACAATTTGAGGATGATTTCAGGCGCCTTTGGTAATAAAAAAGGTAAAAGCAATGATTATGCTGATTGTGGGGGACCCGAATTGACATTGCTAATATGACGGCATCGAATTCTTTTCTGCTTTTACCTTTATTTCTGTCATATCACATCAAATACAATGACGACGACTTGTCGAAATTCATGACTCAATACGACCGATCGTGTGGTAAATGCGAAGAACCAGCGCCATCATTGCTTTCATCTTTGTTTATTAACATATTCACCTGTAATCATCATTTCAGCATTGTTAGAGTTATTGACGTAATAAATTTGTGGCACGCTACGGTGAACGCGAAGGAACACTTCGGGTAGTAAAGTCGGCATGCTTCAATGATGATGAAGCATTTCAGGGATTCGATGGGACATTCCTGACAAGAGGGCAGCGAGATTCTCTCTGCTTTCACCGTATTTTCTCTCATTTTGCGTTACAAGTCATTACGACGCTTAAAAGCGGTTTAAAGGCGCAAATGTTAATGTAAAAAGAAGGGTAATTATGGTCATGGTTCTCTACGATTCGATGGGAAATTTCGGATGTGACAACCTCAAATATAAGTTCGCTTTTAATTTGTTCTCTTCCATATTGTTTCGAAAACTCCCGCTGTGGCACTAACTTGAGGCTTTCTTGAAAATATAAATTCTCTGCTGAAATTCTGAGTGAATTCTTCCCAGAACGCTTTAAATCGCGGACACCCTGTATTCCTTTTTACGATCAGCCAACTGCTTAGCCGATGGTTTTCTGTTTTTCTGCGAATATCGATCTATCGATGTCGATCGCTTTTTATTTGTGTCGCTACCCGGACTCAATTTATTTGTCAAACAAATCACAAACATGGCCGAAGAAAGACGGACAAAAATGCACGCGTGCCTGGTGCGATCGCAAAATAATTACAGTGCCGTCGTCCGGATATATCGGGAAGAATACGGCGACCCCGTACCCTCGCGCCAATCTTTTCACCGGTAAGTAAAACAAAGAAAGATTTCAAAATAATTTGATCAAATATATTGATCATAATAATATCATAATAATTATTTTCCAGCCTCGCAGAAACAATCCAAGATACAGGCGTCTTGAAAAGACAGAGGAGACCGCGAGCAGCCCCTGTCACTGCGGCACGATCGGCAGAGGTCCTGGAGGAGATAGCAAGAAATCCGATCCAGAGCGCTCGAGGTCTGGCTCGTACCCTCGGTGAGTAATGTGACAGCCACAAAAACATGTAAAATCGAATAATGGTAATCGAGTTCAAAATCAAGAGAATTTTAAACATTTTTTAAAATCTTATTAAAAAAAAATTAAAATTAAAAAAAAATAAAAAATTAAACATTTTTTAAATTAAAAAAATGGTAAAATCAAGGGAATTTTAAAATAAGATTTACTGATTCGACATCTAAAAAGAAGAGGCCGAGAAAACGAGCAAGAAAAATGATCATTTTTCCAGTCCCGAAACCTACTTTAAGGGTGACTTGAATACCCTAAAACATTATATCACACTGTTTGAAAGGATCACTCATTTAATTTTCCGACATCTTAAAAGAGGAGGCCGAGAAAAAATTCAAAAAAATAATAATATGGGCTTGAACGACCAAAAAAAAAATCTCCTAGACTGAGGGGATCAAACATCTACTTTCGCGATATATCAGGAGAAGTAAAAAAGCGAATGTCTAAAAAAATGGTTCATTTTTGAGTCCCGGATTCTACCTTAAGGGTAACTTGAAAACCCAAAAAAATGTTAACACCCAGATTGAGCGGGTCGCACATGTACTTTTTCAACATTTTAAAAGAGGAGGCCGAGAAAACAAGCAAAAAAATGATCATTTTTCTACTCCCGAAATCCATCTTAATGGGGGCTTGAAAGGAGTCCCGGAGTCCCCCTTGAGGTAGAATCCGGGACTTGAAAATGAACCAAATTTGTTTTGGGAGATTTGGTTTTTTCCTGCTTCTCAAATATCGAGATAGTAAATGTGTGATCCCCTTAGTCTAGGAGGTATATTTTTTTGGCCTTTCAAGCCTCCCTTAAGTTGGGTTCCGGGACTCGAAAAGTAATAATGTTCGGTGCTTGTTCTCTCGGCCTCTTCTTTTGAAATGTCGAAAAAGTAAAAGTTGGATCCTCTCAATATAGCTGATAAGAATTTTTTGAGTTATAAAGTCACCCTTAAGGTACTCGAAAATAGACCATATTTTCTTGGCTCATTTTTTCCATTAACCTTTCTTGGAATGTTGAAATAGTTAATTTGTGATTCTCTCAATCTGGGTGATATAATTTTTTTTGGCTTTCAAGTCACCCTTAAGGTAGGATCCGGAACTCGAAAATGGCACAAATTTTTTTTGAGACATTTTTTTCTGTCCTTCTTCTGATATATCGCGAATGTAAATGTTTGATCCTTTCAGTCTAGGAGATATATTTTTTTGGTCTATCTATCCCCCCTTAAGATGAATTCCCGGACTCGAAAGATGATAATTCATTTTTGCTTGTTTTCTCGGCCTTTCCTTTGGAATTGTCGAGAAAGTAAATGTGTGATCCTCTCAATCTGGGTGATATAAATTTTGTGGGTTCTCACGTCACCCTTAAGGTACTCGAAAATAGATCAAATTTGTTTAGCTTATTTTCACATCTCGTGTGTGGGAATCTCCTAATTTTTGTGTGTGTTTCAAGTCACCCTTAAGAAGGGTCCGGGAGTCTAAAAAGGACCACATTTTTTTGGAGAAATTTCCTTCTTTCCTTTTTCTGATATATCCAGAATTTAAATGTGTAACCCCCTTAGTTTAGGAGATATATTTCTTTGGTCTATCAAGTCCCCTTAAGATGGATTCCGAGTCTCGAAAAATGATAATTTTTTTTCTCTTGTTTTTTCGGCCTCTCCTTTTGAAATGTCGGAATAGTAAATGTTTGATCCCCTCAGTCTGGGGGATATACTTTTTTTTATTTTTCACGTCACCCTTAATTTGGGGTCCGGGAGTCGAAAATGGATCAAATTTTGTTTGAGAAATTTCTTTTTTCCGATATATCGGGGAATTAAATGTGTGATCACCTAGTGTAGGAGATATATTTTTTTGTAAATACCTAATCTTAAGGGGGACTTGATTGACTAAGAAAAGATATCTTGTAGACCTAGGGGATCGCACATCTACTGTTGCGATATATGAGAAGGACAGAAAGAAATATCTAAAAAAAAATTTGTGCCATTTTCGAGTCCCGGATCCTACCTTAAGGGTGATTTGAAAACCCAACAAACTTATGTCACTCAGATTGCGAGGATCACAAATTTACTATTTCGAAATTCCAATATCGGATATGGAAAAAATGAGCCAAGAAACAATGGTCTATTTTCGTGTACTTAAGGGTGACTTGATTACCCAAAAAATCCATATCAGCTAGATTGAGAGGATCACATATTTACTTTTTCGACATTTTGAAAGAAGAGGCCGAGAAAACAAGCAAAATAATGATCACTTTTCGAGTCCCGGAACCTAACTTAAGGGGAGCTTAAAATACCAAAAAACTATCTCCTAGAATGAAGGGGATTTTTTTCTCAAAAAAAATTTGGTCCATATTCGCGTGCCGGATTCTATCTTAAGGGTGACTTAAAAATTCAAAAACATGTTATAACCAAGATTGAGAAGAACACATATTTCCTTTTTTGGCATTTCCAAAGAAATGGCCGAGAAAACGAGCGAAAACTCTTTAATTTTTCTAGTTCCGAAATCCAACTTAAACGGGGCTCGAAAGACCAAAAAAATATATTTCCTAGTCTAAGGCGATAATACATCTACTTCTTCAATATGTCGGAGAAATGAAAAATGAAAATTCATAGAAGGAAATTTGGTCTATTTTCGAGTCCCGAAACCTACCTTACGGGTGACTTGAAAACCCAACAAAATTATATCACCCAGAATGAGAGGATCCCACATTTACTTTTTCGATATTTTAATAGAAGAGGCCGAGAAAACCATAGATAAAAAGATCATTTTCCATGTACCTGAACTTATCTTAAAGGGGGATTGAAAAACCAAAAAAATATATCTCCTAGTCCAAGGGGATCACACATTTACTTTTTCGATATGTCTGATATAGAACTAAAAGGAAATGGCTAAAAAAAATTGGTCTATTTCCGGGTCACCCACCTTAAGGGTGTCTTGAAAACCCCAAAAATTTACATCCCCCAGATTGAGAGGATCACACATTTACATTTTTGACATTTCAAAGGTAGAGGCCGAGAAAACAGGCGAAAAAAAAAACATTTTTCGAGTCGCGGAACCTATCGTAAGGATGGCTTGACAGACCAAAAATAAATAATAAATAAAAAGACCAAAAATAAAATAAATAAGTAAAAAATAAAATCAATGGGTGACTTGAAAACCCCAGAAAATGATATCACTCAGACTGAAACGATCACACATTTATTATTTCGACTTTCCTTAAAAGGAAATCGAAAAAATTTGCAAAAAAAATGTTGTCCATTTTCAAGTCCCGGAACCTACCTTATGGGTGACTTGAGAACCCAAAAACATCATATCACACTCGTACCGACGTGTAAATCGATGTACCTCTTGAAATTAATATTCAACCGTTTGTACGCATTCTTATGCACTTCTGAATAGTTAGTACCTTCCATCAAGCATTTTACCTCCTGGCATAGACCTTCAGTCGTTTGCATCCACTTGTACAAGAAGGTACAAACGTCCCAATCCTTTCCGTTTGTACCCTTCGGGATGTTTTTACACAACTTGGGATAAACTTTCATTCGTATGCGCCCACTCATTCGAACGTGTAATTTGTTTGTGTCTCTTGAAATAAATATTCATTCGTTTGTAGTTATTCGTACGAATGTCTTCACCGTTCGTAATTTGTTTGTGTTTCTCATTCGTTTGTAGTTATTCGTACGAATGTTTTCATCGTTCGAAGCTCCTAGCAAACATTTGTACTCCTTGGAATACATTTTTATGCACTTGCACGCACTCGTACAAATGCGTCAGTCATTTGCACCCTATGAAAAATGTTTGTACCTCTTGGGATAAACCTTCATCCATTTCCACCCACTTGTACAGACGTGTGAATCGTTCGTACCTCTTAAAATAAATATTCATTGCTTTGTACGAACTCTTGCACACGTCTGAATCGTTTGTATTTCTCTACAAATATTTAAACATTCTGGAATTAACTTTCAGCTGTTTACATCCACTCCTACGGTCGTCTAAATCGTTTTTATCTTCCGGGAAACGGTTATACCTCTTGGGATGAACCTCTATTCGTTTTCACGCACTCGTAGGGAAGTGTAAGTCATACCCTACCGGAACCGTTTGTACCCCTTCGAATAAATCTTCGTTCGATTTTATCCACTCGTATGAACGTCTAAGTCGTTTGTAGCATCTAGCAAACATTTGTACCTCTTGGAATATACTTTCATCCGTTTGCACCCACTCGTACTAACATATAAATCCGTTGTACCTCTTGGGATAATAGTTCATTCGTTTGCACTCATTCGTATAAAAGAGATAATCATCTGTACCTCTTGGAATAAGCCTTCATTCCTTTATACTCAATCGTACAAACATGTAAATCCTTTGTACTTCTTAAAATTAAACTTTATTGGTTGGCACCCACTCGTACAAACGTGTTAATTGTTTTTACCCTCTAGGAAACGTTTTCACCTGTTGGAAAAAATATTATTTCGTTTGTACATACTCTTATGAACGTCTCAATCGGTCGTACGTCTAAATCGTTCGGGAAACGTTTGCACCTCTTGTATAACCCTCTATTCTTTTGTAGCCACTCGTACCGGCGTGTAATTCGTTTGTACATCTTGGAATTAACCTTCATTCATTTTCACCGACTTGTACGAACTTCTCAATCATTTGTATCTCCCGGAAAACGTTTGCACCGCTTGAAGTTATAGGTCATTCAGTTGCACCCATTCCTACGAACGCGTTAATCGTTTGTACCCTTCGAAATCTTCTGTACATCTTCGAATAAATCTCCGTTCATTTTCACCCACTCATACGAACGTCTAAATCGCTTGTATCTTCCGGGAAACGTTTGTACCTCTACGAATAAACCATTATTCAATTGCACCCATTTCTGCGAATGCGTTGTTCCCTTTTGTACCTCTTCGAATAAATCTCCATTCATTTGTACCTACTCGTACAAACGTCTAAATCGTTTGTACCTCTTAGAATGAATCTTCATTCTATTGTACCCTGCCGTACGAAAGTGTAAAACCTTCGCACCTCTTGGAACAAATCTTCCTTCCTTTGTACCCACTCCTACGAATGTGTAAATTATTTTTACCTTCCAGCATCGATTTTTACCTCTTTGAATTAACTTTCATTCGTTTCCACTCACTCGTAAGCCTATACTTCGTAAGCTTATACTTTTTCTTAACGATCCTTCCTTTCATTCTTGTTCTACAGATATGAATAGAGAAACGGTGCGAAAAATCGTTAAGAGCGTCAATTACCCGTACAAGCCGCAGACTGTACAACAGCTTACGATTCTGGACCATGAACGACGTCTGGAATTTTGCGTCTGGGGTCTCGGACAACTTCAAGATGACCCCAATTTTTTTCGAAACGTCCTATTTACTGATGAGTCTGGCTTTACGAAGCGGGGAATCATCAACCGGCAAAATTTTCGACAATGGAGTCCAGAGAATCCTGGATGGACCATTCAAATCCCGAGACAAGAACAGTGGAGAGTAAATGTATGGGCGGATATCCTGATCGACCGGATTATCGGCCCATGGTTTTTCGACGGGAATATGGATAGCGAAGTGTACGCTGATTTGTTGGAAAATGTTTTGCCCGATCTTTTGGAAGATGTTCCTCTGGATCTGCGGCTTAGGATGTGGTGGCAGCAAGATGGTCACCCTGCTCATACGGCGAGGACCTCGTTAAGGATTCTTCGCGAACGTTTCCCGAATCGAATCATCGGAATACGTGGATCGGTATCGTGGCCGGCGAGATCTCCTGATCTGACCCCGCTCGATTTTTTCTTGTGGGGGAAGATCAAGGACTTCGTCTATAAGACAGAGCCCACGACAGAGGACGATATGCGGGAACGCATTAGGGCTGCGTTTGCCACGATAACGCCGCGAATGTTGCAGCGCACCAGGGCCAACATAACGAAACGCCTGGAGCTGTGCGTCCATCAGGAAGGGGGTCACATAGAGCACTTGTTGAAAAGGTGGTACCCCCTCTAAACAGGATGCACCAGCGTTGAGCGGTACGTTCCATTTTCGTTTGAAATAAGTGGTTTATTCATAGAATGTATTGTCATAAAAAATGTATCTTTCTTCTGCCGCTTTTCTTCACTTCCGACCAGTTTTCTCTTTTAATAGCTTTTTTTTTCGCGTTTAATAGCTTCATATTTTCCATATGTTACAGATTATGTTGGTTCTGGTACACTGCAATATTTGTGTAAGCTCTTCACGTCTCCTCGCCAGGTATCTTAGCCATGTCGTCTGCTCCTTAAAAACGATGATAGTCTTGCCGTAGCCGTCCTACTTCGGATGGTTCGATTTAGCATTCGATCGTGAAGTTCTTTCAGGTTCTCAACGTGGAAGCGGTACTAATCTTGAAGTCCCTGCATTATTCGCCGATTATCTGTGGGTACAATTTCTTAAACTACTGCATTACATTATTTAAAAATCTTTGTACTTACCGTTATCTGTTAACTCGTTAAAAAACTTTAGTTGCTCATTTTTGTCATTGAGAATTCCGGCTTACACATTTCTCTCATTCTTATCCTGTCATGTCCGTATTTTGAGGTACTCTAAGAATTTTCTGAGTTTCATGTTTTGGCGCTTGGTCATTAACTGCTAAGTGAATGGGGATTCGTTTGTAAATAGTTCATTTAAAGTTAAATTGGAATAATCTTAAACTGTCTGATAGCCCAACGTGATAATCCTTTCTGCTTTCAGGAAGCCTTAAAATCCAGTTGTTGTACTTTTTGTTGCTTGTGCGGTTAATATTTTGTACATAGAAAATTGTATATAAAAATTTGTAAATAGTAGTAAATAGAAATTTTATATAAAAATGTTTAAATAGTAGTAAATAGACAATTGTATATAAAACATTGTAAATAGAAAATTGTATATAAAAAAACTTCAGTTCAAATTAAAATTATGTTATGGATGTTATATCACTGAAGTTATATTATTGCAACCAAGTCTTGAAAGTTGCAAACCATTCTATTTGATGTTCGTTTTTAAGATACCACTTCGAAATATCAAACTGTGCGTAAGAACGTATCGATAATGCAAGTCATCTTAGATATTCCTGCGGACAATACACTCGTCTCCTACATTTGCCGGTCTTTTATCCAAATTGTTGGTCCAGTTTGATTCCGGAGCGACAAGGAAATTGTTATTTTATTTACGGTTACACGAGTTGCGATAAAGAGGGAAAAAATGGTACGTTAGACCCGAAAAATCTATTGATTCGTTTACTAAAAAGTCTGCACGGAGAGAGACGAAGATCTGAAAGTGATAACGTTTGAGCATTCTTTTCTTAGCGCGATTGTAGATAGGTTCACATTGGCCGAGCCGGCATACAAATGGGCAATTCCTGCTGGGAATTGTATTGCGTCGAACTTGCAACACTGCTGGACGGTATTAAGTAATCGACCTCAGCATCCGGGACGAATATTGCTTCAATACATTTATTAACGAGATGAGCTCCGGTAAAAAGCAACCTCGGGTTGTCATGGTAGACGTCGAGCCAACCGTCGTAGGTAAGACTTGAAATAATCTTTTTTTTGCATTTCAAATATAAAAAATCCATTCAATATTTGGGTATGGTGATGACTAACCTCCAAAGGCATCGCAAGGGAAGAGAGTCGCTCCTGAAAAGTGATATTGGGTTGGTTTAGCTGTATCAGTTTGGTTGGGTTTGTGTATCTGCAAGTGTTTTTGCGAATCGGTCTAATCATTTTTCACTTGTCTCTTCCGAATTCCAATCATCGGAAAATATTCTTTTCGTGATCTTTGAATTCAATCGCTCATAGTATCTTTTGAAAAAGGTCAGGTGCACCGCGTCGATGCTGTGGAACACAACCGCCATGAAAGTATTCTGGGTTAAATTGAATTACTAAGTTCACTTAACGTCCTACAAGAGAGCGTTTGTCCCATTAGTACATTGGTGAAGTGATGGAAAAGATCGACTCCGTCAAGGCTTGCGAGGATTTGACGGCGCTCGAGCATGATCACGAGCAGATCCTCCTCGAATCACCGTCGTCACCTGACGCCTTGTCACAATATTGAAGCGGTTGATGACAAATTCTGAGATTCATACCCAATCGTGTGCCTTTGAATCTGTTTCATTTGCCCTTTTTACATTTTCACGAACTCCATTTATATTCTGCGTGTATTGTTTGAATTCAGAACATCGCATGAATTTGGTGTGTACTGGACTTTTAAGAATTTTGTGGATACTGTTCAAATTCAACTACTTAAATTCAAGTGAGGAAAATATTGTATACATCTTTCAACGCTCGGTATACAATTTAAGATATAAAAATGATTTGGCATTAGCGATTACAAAGGTTGTGTCTTTCGCGCTTTCTTTCCTCGTCTTTCAATAATTTCGTAACTTCAATCATAAATGGCAAATGTGTTGTACAAGTGTAAGAGTACCTCGGTTTTCCCGACGTGACTGACTTAGACCATGGACATGAGACCGAGTACTTATCCACGAGTATGAATACAACAAGTACCAACGCTTTACCTTTATGCAACAATGTTTTACCTATGTTAATAAACAAATGCGCATCATCATTGCTGTCACCTTTGTTAATTAACAAATGCGCCTGTAGTCGTTTTATCAGCGCGATCATATTTTTATTACGCCGAATGACCAAAGGAACGGTCAAAGTAGAGAGAATTTCGGTTTCGTGATATATGAAATGACCCATCAAAGCCCAAAAACGCTTCAGCTTCATCGCTCTCACCTTTGTTAGATAACAAATGCGCCTGAAGTCAAGTTACCACCGCGTTGATATTTTTCAAATCAAATGCCGGAAGGTGGGTTACAAGCAGATAGAAATTCGGAACCGTGATTGCAAGAATGTCCCATCGAACCTCCAAAGAGCTTCGTCATTGTTGCTTTTACGTTGGTTAAAAACTAAATGTGCATGTAAACGTCCTGCGAGCGTCGTGGTGCCTGTTGCCGGAAAATGGCGAAAAGTGCGGTGAAAGCAAAGAGAATCTGGGTGCCTTCTTATCGGGAATGTCCTATTCGAATCCCCGAAACACGTCATCAGCGTTGCTGTAGTACTGCAGTTAATAAACAAATACGCCTGTACTCATTTTACCACCGCATTTATATTTTTTTACGCAAAATGACCGAACGTAAGGTGAAAGCAGAGACATCTCGAAAACGTGATTTCGAGAATGTTCCATCGAACGCGCGAACCGCTTAATCATCTTTGCTTTTACCTTGGGTACGAAACAAATTCGTCTGTTTTCATTTTACCATCACGTTTATATTTTTTAATGCGAAATGACCGAAGGCAAGGTGATAAGGGAGAGAATCTTGGTGCCATAATTTCGGGAATGTCCCATCGAACGCCCGAACCGCTTCATCATAGTTGATTTTACTTTGGCTGATAAACAAACGGTAAGTAAACGTACTCCGAGTGTCGTGATGGTTTTTGACCCAAAATGACAGAAAGGATGGTGAAAGCAGAGAGAATTTCGGTGCCTTCTTATCGGAAATGTCTCATCGAATCCCCGAATCATTTTACGTCCGCGTTCATATTTTTTTACGGCAAATGACAGACGGTTAGGTAAAAGCAGAAAGAATCTTGGTGCGAAGACGCGATTTCGAGAATCTTCCATCGAACCCCCAAACCGCTTCATAATCTTTGCCTTTACCTTGGGTAATAAACAAATTCTCCTGTAGTCATTTTACCATCTCGTTCATATTTTTTTACGTGAAATGAGCGAAGGTAAGGTGACAGGGGAGAAAATCTCGGTGCCATGATTTCGGGAATGTCCCGTCAAACCTCCGAAACGCTTCATCATCATTGCTTTTACATTTGTTAATTAACAAATGTGGCTGTAAACGTTCTCCGAGCGTCATAATCAATTTAGACGCAAAATAACCTAACATAAGGTGAAAGCAGAGAGAATCGCGGTGCCGTCTTATCGGGAATATACCATCGAATCTCCGAGAACCATCGCCATTATTTCAGCTGTCTTTTATAATTAACAAAGGCGCCTTTACACGTTCTCAGAGCGTCGTTATTGACTTTGATCGAAAATGACCGAAGATAAGGTGAAAGCAGAGAGAATTTCGAAGCCATGATTTTGGAAATATCTCATCGAACCTCCGAATCGCTTCATCATCATTGCTTTTACCATGGTTAATAAATGATTGCGCGTGCATTCATTTTACCACCGCCTTCATATTTTTGTATGCAAAATGTCCGAAGGTTAGGTGAAGACAGAAAGAATCTCGGTGTTGCGATGTCGAGAATGTCGCATCGAACCCCCGAAACGCTTCATCATCATTGCTTTTACATAAACAACCTTGGTTTTAAATAAAACTTTGGTTAATAAAAAATGCGCCTGTAGTCATTGTACCACCGCTTTCATATTTTATTACCGAAAATGACCGAAGGTAAGGTAAAAACAGAGGTAATCTACGTCACGTGATTTCGGGAATATCCCGTCAAACCTCAGAAACGCTTCATCATCACTGCTTTTACATTTGTTAATTAAGGACATGATGAAGACGTACCACGTGACACACGAGTGTGAGAGAGATAGTCGAAATTTAAAAATCGCTATTTCTCAAGGACGAAACATTTTTATCGTGAAATTCAAGCATCTATTTCTGTCTCTATGAATTCTACAAAGACTGATGCTCGATTTTTCGCCGTAAACTTCATCGACGCCGAGAAAACGGATTTCGAAAATTTGTGAGGTTATGTCGATGTTCGTCATCAAATGCGTCTGTAAAGATCCTCCGAGCGTCGTGATCAATTTTCACGCAAAAGGACCGAACGTAAGGTGGAGGAGGGAGAATCTTATTGCGTCTTATCGGGAATGTCCAATGGAATCCTCGAGAACCATCACGATTATTTTTTTTGTCTTTTATAATTGACAAATGCGCATTTAAACACCCTCAGAGCGTTGTTATTGGTTTTGACCGAATACGACCGAAGATAATGTGAAAGCAGAGAGAATTTCGAAGCTGCGATTTTTGAGAATACCCTACCGTACCGCTTCATCATCATTGCTTTTACCTTGGTTATTAAATAATTGCGCTTGCAGTCATTTTACCACCGCGTTCATATTTTTTACGCAAAATGACCGAAGGTTGTTCGAAAGCAGAGAGCATCTCGGTGCCGTCGTATCGGGAATATCCCATCGAATCTCCGAAAACGATCGCAATTATTTCATCTGTCTATTATAATTAACAACGGCGCCTTTCCACGTCCTCAGCGCGTCGTTATTGATTTTGTTCGAAAATGACCGAAGATAAGGTGAAAGCAGAGAGAATTTCGAAGCCGTGATTTTAGGAATATCCTATCGAACCCCCGAACCCCTTCATCGTCATTGATTTTAACTTGGTTAATAAACAAGGGCGCCTGTCGTCATTTTACCAGCGCATTCATATTTTTTTCCGCGAAATGACCGAAGGTTAGGTGAAAGGAAAGAGAATCTCGGTGCCGTGATTTCGGCAGTGGCCCGTCGAACCGCCGAACCGCTTCATCATCATTGCTTTTACATTTGTTTCTCAACAAATGCGGCTGTAAACGTTTTCCGATGTTCATAATCAATTTGGACGCAAAATGACCGAAGGTTAGGTGAAAGCAGAGAGCATCTCGGTGATATCATATAGGAAATGTCCCATCGAATCCCAAAAACGCTTCATCATTGCTTTTATTTTGGTTGATAAACAAATGCGCTTGTATTCATTTTCTGATCGCGTTCATATTTTTTATGCAAAATTACCGAAGGTAAGGTTTATTCAGAGAGAATCTCGGTGCCTTTTTATTCGGAATGGCCTAGCGCATCCCCGAATCTCTTCATCATCATTGCTTTAACCTTGGTTAATGAAAAAATGCCCCTGTAGTCATTTTACGACCGTTTTTATATTTTTTTTTGCAAAATGACCGAAGGTAAGGTGAATGCAGAGAGAATCGCCGACCCGTTATTTCGAGAATGTCCCGTCAAACCGCCGAAACGCTCCATCATCATTGCTTTTACATTTGTTAATTAACAAATGCGGATGTAATCGTCCTCCGAGCGTTGTAAGCAATTTCGACGCAAAATGACCGAAGGTAAGGTGAAAGAAGAGAAAATCTCGGTGCCGTCTCATCCGGAAACTCGCACCGAATCCGCCTGAAGCTTCACCATCCATGCTTTTACCTTGGTCAATTAACAAATGTGCCTGTACTTGTTTTACGATCGTAAATAAAGTTTTTAATGCCAAATGACCGAAAGTGAGGTAAAAGCAGAAAAAATCTTGATGCGATAATATCGGTAATGTCCTATCGAATCCCCGAATCACTTTAACATAATCACTTCTACGTTCGCTAATTAACGAATGCGCCTATAAACAACCTCCGAGTGTCGTGATCAATGTGGTCGCCAAATCTCCGAATGTAAGATGGATGCAGATACAAGCATGGTGCCGTGAACTCAAAAATGTCCCATCAAATCCGCTTACGAGGGAGCCGCACACACTCCTCCTCCCCCCCGCGTCGGCCGATCATGTTGATAGTTTTCCATGGATTTCTTAAACGGCTCTTCAGAATTTCATGAAATTTGACCAGACAATGTCAAATTGATAGACGACCAGCTGTCTTCTCCCCAAATTTCTCAAATCGAAAAAAAAATTACAGATTGTATTACCAAGCGAGCATCGTGATGGAAATACTGTCAAGTAAAAATTTTGGTTGAAATCACGACTTGCAAGGGAGAAGAGCTGTGTAGCTATATGCAAAACATGTATTTTGGGACCTCAACCATTTGATTCTGTCACATATTTTAGAAGATCCATGGGAAACCATAATTTGTAGGTATTTGTTTACGATTTCGAGAAAATATCGGCCGACATTTTGCGACATTTAGTTCCGGCGAATCCCAGCGCGGAGCACATCTCGAACTTTCTGCGGCGTACGTATGTACGTAGTAAATACTCACACCGTAGCCCGTCGGGGCTTGCCGAACACTAGCGACAATTTAGCCTGGCGCTACATAGCTGTAGCTTGCGCTAAGTTTGTTTTACCGACGTGACCCGAGGCTGCGTTGAAGTTCCGTCGCGGGTGCGGCAAAAGGGAACGGTACCCCTCCCCCAAAAAGAAGTACACTGTTTAAGTACACTGTCTATTTTTTATTAGTATTTATTATATATTTTATATTTATATAATATATAAATATAAAATATATTTATATATAATATATAAATATAAAAGAGATTTATATATTATTTTTATTTTTTATTTGTGTAGATGTTGGATGAGTCGTCGGATTTTCTTTAATGCTGGTGAGGGGCCGGATGGAGGAAAACCTGTGAACTGAAGAAAAATCTGGTTCTAATCTATTTCTAGAGATTGAGAGAATGTAGAGAGGGAGCTGTACAGAATAATTCCTTAACAAATTTTCTAAATGATTCGAAATTGCAGATACATTTAACAGCTATAAAAGATGTTTGTATTTACCTCTTCTGCATCGACCCTTATCCTATCTTTTGGACAGGTTTCTCTGGCTATTTTTTTTCCCCCGTTAGCTGACTCTGTGTGGCTAAAAGTGCAAAGAACAATAACGTTTAAAAATGTTTAATTATGTCAGAATAGTAAATGGCAGCTCAAAAATATTCATAAATGAGTACCGCGGCAGGATGACGGCAGTTTCGCTGCGGTCTAAAATAAATCGTCGCGTTGCTCGGCCAACTTCTTCGAAACTGTGACTGAAAAAAACGTTACGAATCACTACTTTTTATTTATATACTTGAGTAAAATTGTAAAACATGTTATGTATTAAAATAAGTCGATACATTGGTTTGTTACACATCAGTTTCATGGACTCAAAATGGGTTTGAAGGAATATTTAGATGTCAATAAGCTGAGAATCGGTTTGGGACAGAAATGTCACACGACGCTACAGAGGATTAAACATGTTATCGTAAATTTACTTACAATTTAGATGATTCCGAAACTTCTCTATGGATCGCGTGCATTTTGACGAATTTGGCAATCGCTAAACGATGTCGGTCGATGAAATTTCGAATATAATTGCGACGGTTCGGGCTGGGTAACACGACGAATACCTCCAAACAAATTTTCCTCAATGTTGCGGCCGAAATTCCTGTCCCATCAGTTCCTTCCTCTTCACTAATATTCACGATAATCCTCCCCAACATTTCATCGTTCCAAAGAATGTTTTTATGAAATTTAGTCGGTTTGGTCGCGATATACGTCGTAGCGTCCGAAGCCATAATTGACAATGACACAAGTGTATCGGTAAAACGTTTTTCGCTTCTTAACGTCTCCAACATGAAATGAGCTTAAGACGCAGCTTCTGCTCGCATCGGTAAAACAAAATTAGTGCAACCTACAGCTATCTACCGCGAGGCAAAATTATCGCTAGCGTCCGGCAATCCTCGACGGGCTTCATGTGTGCGTAGGTATACGTACATACGTACACACCGAAAATTTCGAGATGTGCGCCGTTCCCGACCTTCCCCGGAACTAAATGTCACAAATGTTGGAAGATATTTTCTCGAAATGGTAAACAAATACCTGAAAATTGTAGATTCCCACGGATTTCCTGAAATATGAGATGAAATCAAGTGATTGAGGTCTCAAAATGTATTTTCTAGAATAGCAGCTCTGCTCCTCTCCAAGACACGATATGAGCCAAACTTTGTATTTTACAGCATATCAATCTCGACGCTTGCGTGGTAATACAATCTGCTTTTTTTAAATTCAATTCGCGGGATTTTAGGGGCAGACAGCCGTTCGTCTAATCGACGATCGGTCGTATTGAGTCATTAATTGCGACAACATGATTCTCTTGACGAATTATTGAAATATTTGCTAACGGCTGGCAACAAGTTGAAAACATCTCCTATTAACATCATCGGAAAGGCGCAGAAATCAAGGACATACTCGACGGGACGGAGAAAAGAACTCGGTGCTATCATATCAGCAATGTCCAATCGGGTCCCGAAGAATCATCACAATCAATGCTTTTACGTTTGTTTATTAACAAATGCGCCTGTAATCATCCCCACATCCTCGTCATTGTATTTGAAGCGATACGACAGAAATAAAGGTGAAAGCAGAGAAGAACTGGATGCCGTCATCAGTGCAGCCAGATCGCGCGTAAAAGTTACCCCCTCTCTAGTCTCTTACGCGCCCACCACACAATCATAGTAGCGCGTGTCCGTGAGCGAGCGACGCTCGGACATCTTCGGAAAGAGCCGAGCACGGTCGAAGTGTCCCGACCGCGCCTTCGGCTGCTACACCAACACATGGACGCTGAGCATGTTCATGTGCGGCCAAGCCAAAACGAAGGCTTCGAGGGAAAAAGCAATCTGAGCGCGACTCGCGCGTGATGTCACCCGAGGGCACGCGCGAGGCTTTTAGATGATTTCAATGCTTATTTAGCTCTTGATTCTCTGCGTTATTAATGTATAGAATAAAATGTATCGCGCACTCTGATCGCTTATTTTTTTAGTTTATACGTTAATTTAAATATAATAATAAATCTAAATTACAACTTATTTATCTTATATAAAATTGTTTACGCTTTACTCACACCCGTCCTTATGCCAAATAAATTATAATTCATAAAAGTAAGCGGAAATATATTTATATTCGTATTATTATATTAATTCTCATACCCCAAAAACAAACCAATCATCCATCCGGCCGCGAATTGTAAGTACCAGAAAGTGCACATATTCTACAAGCGATGAGATGGTCCCGTTGGTAGCGTTCCTGGCTTCGGTCCGCAGGGGCCCCTAGTGCAAATTTTTCATGATTTTTCATATTTTAGTCATATCTGAGATTTTCGGAGAAAAAACGATTTAAAACAGATTCAAGTACTGGTCTATTTCCTAAAAACACATTTTTTTTTACTTAAAATTCATGATTTCTCATTTTTTTCCCGGAAATTTCTCTTTTTCCTATGACCTGAGTGAACGGCTGCGGAGATATTAGGAGATAAGTTAAAGATGAAAAGAAATGAGATTTTCGTTGAAAAACTTTTTATTATTATTATTTTTTTCCGGAAATTTTCCTTTTCCTATTACCTGAGTGAACGGCTGCGGAGATATTCGGAGAAAATTTAAAGATGATAAAAATGAGATTTTCGTAAAAAAAACTTGATATTATTTTTTTTCCGGAACTTTTTCTTTTTCCTATTAAGTGAACGGCTGCGGAGATATTCGGAGAAAAGTTGTAGATGAAAAAAAATAAGATTTTCGTAAAAACAACTTATGACATTTTTTTATCCCTCATAATTCTGAGAAATAGTGAATTTCCGAAATTTTTGCAAACATTATTTTCCTTAAGGGGTAACACCACTGTAACGGCTTACCACAAAGCGTTTTAGACAAATAATACTTGGGGTAATTATTAAGCATATATTGAAGTATATTGCAAAGAAATTTTATGGGAAAATATTACAAAATGGCGACACTGCAGAAAATTCTTCCGAGGCATGTTGAACTTAAGGTGCTCTGCGGCAGGTAGTATAACTTGTGCCAATTTTAATCTGGACAAAAATTTTTTTTAAATTAAATCTGGATGAGTGTAGCTAGTGAACCACGTAGGGGATTTTAGAAATATTGATTTTTGAATAATTGCCGAGAATTTGACTAAAAATGTTCATTTAGACTTAATAAAGCAAAATTCTTTTTTTTAGATTAAAATTGGCACAGTTATCTGCGTGCCGCAGAGGTTCGACATGCTTCGGAAGAATTGCGGCAGTGTCGCCATTTTGTAATATTTTCGGATAAAAGATTCTAGCAATATACTTAAATATATGATCAATAAATACCGCAAGTATTATTTGTTTATCACATTTTCTTCCGCCAAAAAAAAAAATTCGAAAAATCCGCTTCTTGTAAGGCCGTTACAGTGGTGTTACCCCTTAAAGTCTTCATATAATTTCCGAAATTTTCCTGTGATCGTAATCAAAATGATGACATATTTGGAGAAATTCGGAGAAACTCGGATGTTTGCGTAAAAATAATTGTCCGCAAAACTCCGAATTCTTCATATTTGTTCCAATTCATAGAAAAATTCGGAAAAAATCTAAAAAAATTTTCGGAAAGCATTATCATTTAAATTAAATTTTAAGCCAAAAAGCATTATCATAATGCATTATCATAATGCTTTATCGGTTGATGAAAGTAAATGAGATTGAATATAATAATATGAATATAAATATATTTCCGCTTACTTTTATGAATTATAATTTATTTGGCATAGGGACGGGTGTGAGTTAAGCGCAAACAATTTTTTAGAAGATAAATAAGTTGTAATTTAGATTTATTATTGTATTTCAATTAACGTACAAACTAATAAAATAAGCGGTCAGAGTGCGCGATAAATTTTTCGACACTAAAAGATAACTAATTAAAATAATAATGATAACTAATAAAAATAACTAATCAAATAAGAATTAATAGTAATAATAATTTAAAAAAAAGCACTGAGCGCGGGGTACGATCCCGCGCCCCTAGTGCAAATTTTTTCCCGAAAAATTCCGATTTTTTCCGGAAAATTTTTCCGATTTTTTCTATGAATTGGAACAAATATGAAGAATTCGGAGTTTTGCGGACAAGTATTTTTACGCAAACATCCGAGATTCTCCGAATTTTTTTCGAATTTTTCCGAATATTTTATCATTTTATTCACGATCACGGGAAAATCTTGGAAATTATATGAAAACTTTAAGGGGTAACACCACTGTAACGGCCTTACAGGAGGCGTATTTTTTAATATTCTTTTTGGCGGAAGAAAATGTGATAAACATATAATACTTGCGGTATTTATTGAGCATATATTTAAGTATATGGCTATACATTTTTATCCGAAAATATTACAAAATGGCGACACTGCAGCAATTCTTCCGAAGCATGTCGAACCTCTGCGGCACGCAGTATAACTGTGCCAATTTTAATCTGAAAAAAAGAATTTTGTTTTATTAAGTCTACATGAGTGTAGCTACTGAACCCCGTAGGGGATTTTCGATAAGTTGATTTAAACAATATTTATTAAAAAATAACAGTCTTAAAAAGAAATGAACATTTTTAGTCAAATACTCGGCAATTACTCAAAAATCAATATTTCTAAAATCCCCTACGTGGTTCACTAGCTACACTCATCTAGATTTAATTAAAAAAAAATTATTTTGTCCAGATTAAAATTGGCACAAGTTATACTGCGTGCCGTAGAGCACCTTAAGTTCAACATGCCTCGGAAGAATTTGCTGCAGTGTCGCCATTTTGTAATATTTTCCCATAAAATTTCTTTGCAATATACTTCAATATATGCTTAATTATTACCCCGAGTATTATTTGTCTAAAACGCTTCGTGGCAGGCCGTTACAGTGGTGTCACCCCTTAAGGAAAATAGTGTCTGCAAAAATTTCGGAAATTCATTATTTCTCAGAATTATGAGGGATAAAAAAATGTCATGAGTTTTTTTTTACGAAAATCTTTTTTTTTTTTCATCTACAACTTTTCTCCGAATATCTCCGCAGCCGTTCACTCAATAGGAAACAGAAAAAGTTCCCGAAAAAAAATAATATCAAGTTTTTTTTACGAAAATCTCATTTTTTTCATCTCTACATTTTCTCCGAATATCTCCGCAGCCGTTCACTCAGGTCATAGGAAAAAGAGAAATTTCCGGGAAAAAAATGAGAAATCATGAATTTTAAGTAAAAAAAAATGTGTTTTTGGGAAATAGACCAGTACTTGAATCTGTTTTAAATCGTTTTTTTCTCAGAAAATCTCAGATATGACTAAAATATGAAAAATTGAGAAAAATTTGGAGAAAAATTTGCACTAGGGGCCCCTGCGGACCGAAGCCAGGAACGCTACGAACAGGACCATCTCATCGCTTGTAGAATATGTGCACTTTCTGGTACTTACAATTCGCGGCCGGATGGATGATTGGCTTGTTTTTGGGAATAGTGCTGTATCGCTTGATGAAAGTATGTGCATTAATATAATAATACGCATATAAATTTATTTCCGCTTACTTTTATGAATTATAATTTATTTGGCATAAGGACGGGTGTGAGTAAAGCGTAAACAGGTTTATATAAGATAAATAAGTTGTAATTTAGATTTATTATTATATTTAAATTAACGTATAAACTAAAAAAATAAGCGATCAGAGTGCGCGATACATTTTTTTGTATACATTAATAACGCAGAGAATCAAGAGCGAAATGAGCAGTGAAATCATCTAAAAGCCTCGCGCGTGCCCCTCGGGTAACGTCACGCGCGAGTCGTGCTCAGATTGCTTTTTCCCTCGAAGCCTTCGTTTCGGCTTGGCCGTACATGAACATGCTCAGCGTCCATGTATTGGTGTAGCAGCCGAAGGCGCGGTCGGGACAATTCGACCGTGCTCGCCTCTTTCCGAAGATGTCCGAGCATCGCTCGCTCACGGACACGCGCTATTATGATTGTGTGATGGGCGCGTAAGAGACTAGAGAGGGGGTAACTTTTACGCGCGATCAGGCTGCACTGGTCGTCATATCAGGCATGTCCAATTGGGTTCCCCAAAATCGACACAATCATTGCTTTTACGTTTGTTTATTAAGAAATGCGCCTGTAGACATCCTTAAATCGTCGTCATTGTATTTGATGCAATATGAAAGAAATAAAGGTAAAAGCAGAGAAGAACTCGATGCAATCATATTAGCAATGCCCATTCGGGTCCCCTGGATTCATCACAATTATTGCTTTTACCGTCTTTTATTAACAAAGGCGCCTGAAATCATCCTCAAACTGTCGTCATTGTATTTGAAGCAATATGACAGAAATAAAGGTAAAAGTAGAGAAGAACTCGATGCCGTCATATTAGCAATGTCCATTCGGGTCCCCCAGATTGATCACAATCATTGCTTTTATCTTTGTTTATTAAGAAATGTGCCCGTAATCACCCTTAAATCGTTGTTATTGTATTTGATACGATATGACAGAAATAAAGGTAAAAGCAGAGAAGAACTCGATGCTGTCATATTAGCAATGCCCATTCGGGTCCTCCAGAATGAGCACAATTATTGCTTTTACCTTTTTTTTTATTAACAAATGCGCCTGCAATCATCCTCAAATCGTCGTCATAGTATTTGAAGCAATATGACAGAAATAAAGGTAAAAGCAGAGAAGAACTCAATGAGGTCATAATAGTAATATCCATTCGGGTCCCCCAGATTCATCACAATCATTGCTTTTACCTTTTTTTATTAACAAATGCGCCTTTACAGGCGCATCCTTAAATCGTCGTCATTTTATTTGATTCAATATGACAGAAATAAAGGTAAAAGCAGAGAAGAACTCGATGCCGTCATACTAGCAATGTCCATTCGGGTCTTCCAGAATTTGCACAATCATTGCTTTTATCTTTGTTTGTTAAGAAATGCGCCTGTAATCATCCTTAAATCGTCGTCATTTTATTTGATCAAATATGACAGAAATGAAGGTAAAAGCAGAGAAGAACTTGATGCCGTCATATTAGCAATGCGCAGTCGGGTCCCCTAGATTCATCACAATTATTGCTTTTACCTTTTTTTATTAACAAAGGCGCCTGAAATCATCCTCAAATTGTCGTCAATGTATTTGAACCAATATGACAGAAACAAAGGAAAATCAGAGAAGAACTCGATGCCGTCATATTAGTAATAGTCATTCGGGTTCCCCAGATTCATCAGAGTCATTGCTTTTACCTTTTTTATTAACAAATGCGCCTGGAATCATCCTCAAATCGTCGTCATTGTATTTGAAGCAATATGACAGAAATAAAGGTAAAAGCAGAGAAGAACTCGGTGCCGTCATGTTAGTAATGTCCATTCGGGTCCCGCAGAATGAGCACAATTATTGCTTTTATCTTTTTTTATTAACAAATGCGCCTGTAATCGTCTTCAAATCGTCGTCAGTGTATTTTATGCGATATGACAGAAAGAAAGGTAAAAGCAGAGAAGAACTCGGTGCCGTCATATCAGGCCTGTCCAATTGGGTCCCCCAGAATCGACACAACCATTGCTTTTACCTTTGTTTATTAACAAATGCGTCTGTTATCATCCCCAAATCTTCGTCATTTTATTCGATGCGATATGACAGAAATAAAGGTAAAAGCAGAGAAGAACTCGATGCCGTCATATTAGCAATGCCCAGTCGGGTCCCCTAGATTCATCACAATTATTGCTTCTACCTTTTTTTTTATTAACAAATGCGCCTGAAATCATCCTCAAATTGTCGTCAATGTATTTGAAGCAATATGACAGAAATAAAGGTAAAAGCAGAGAAGAACTCGATGCCGTCATATTAGTAATAGTCATTCGGGTTCCCCAGATTCATCAGAGTCATTGCTTTTACCTTTTTTTTTTATTAACAAATGCGCTTGCAATCATCCTCAAATCGTCGTCATAGTATTTGAAGGAATATGACAGAAATAAAGGTAAAAGCAGAGAAGAACTCGATGCCGTCATGTTAGTAATGTCCATTCGGGTCCCCCAGAATGAACACAATTATTGCTTTTATCTTTTCTTATTAACAAATGCGCCTGTAATCGTCTTCAAATCGTCGTCAGTGTATTTGATGCGATTTGACAGAAAGAAAGGTGAAAGCAGAGAAGAACTCGATGCCGTCATGTTAGCAATGTCCATTCGGGTCCCCCAGAATGAGCACAATTATTGCTATTATCTTTTTTATTAACAAATGCGCCTGTAATCATCCTCAAATCGTCGTCATTGTATTTGATGCGATACGACAGAAATAAAGGCAGAATCAGAGAAAAACTTGATGCCGTCATATTAGCAATGTCCATTCGGGTCCCACAGAATGAGCACAATTATTGCTTTTATCTTTTTTTATTAACAAATGCGACTGTAATCGTCTTCAAATCGTCGTCAGTGTATTTGATGTGATATGACAGAAAGAAAGGTAAAAGCAGAGAAGAACTCGATGCCGTCATATCAGGCCTGTCCAATTAGGTCCCCCAGAATCGACACAACCATTGCTTTTACCTTTGTTTATTAACAAATGCGCCTGTTATCATCCCCAAATCTTCGTCATTTTATTCGATGCGGTATGACTGAAAAAAAGGTAAAAGCAGAGAAGAACTCGATGCCGTCATATTAGCAATGCCCATTCGGGTCCCCCAGATTCACTACAATCACTGCTTTTACCTTTTTCTATTAACAAATGCGCCTGAAATCATCCTCAAATCGTCGTCATAGTATTTGAAGCAATATGACAGAAATAAAGGTAAAAGCAGAAAAGAACTCAATGCCGTCATATTAGTAATATCCATTAGGGTCCCCCAGATTAATCACAATCATTGCTTTTACCTTTTTTTATTAACAAATACGCCTGAAATCATCCTCAAATTGTCGTCATTGTATTTGAAGCATTATGACAGAAATAAAGGTAAAAGAGGAGAAGAACTCGATGAGGTCATAATAGTAATATCCATTTGGGTCCCCCAGATTCATCACAATCATTGCTTTTACCTTTTTTATTAACAAATGCGCCTGAAATCATCCTCAAATTGTCGTCGTTGTATTTGATGCGATACGACAGAAATAAAGGTAAAAGCAGAGAAGACCTCGAGGCGGTCATATTAGTAATGTCCATTCGGGTCCACCGGAATCGGCACGATCATTTCTTTTATATTTGTTTATTAAGAAATGCGCCCGTAATGATCCTTAAATCCTCGTGATTGTATTTGATGCGATATGACAGAAATACAGGTAAAAGCAGACAAGAACTCGATGCCGTCATATTAGCAATGTCCATTCGGGTCCCCCAGATTCATCACAATCATTGCTTTTATCTTTGTTTATTAAGAAATGTCCCGTGATCATCCTTAAATCGTCGTTATTGTATTTGATACGATATGACAGAAATAAAGGTAAAAGCAGAGAAGAACTCGATGCCGTCATGTTAGCAATGTCCATTCGGGTCCCCCAGAATGAGCACAATTATTGCTTTTATCTTTTTTATTAACAAATGCGGCAGTAATCATCCTCAAATCGTCGTTATTGTATTTGATGCGATACGACAGAAATAAAGGTAAAAGCAGAGAAGAACTCGATGCCGTCATATTAGCAATGCCCATTCGGGTCCCCCAGATTCACTACAATCACTGCTTTTACCTTTTTCTATTAACAAATGCGCATGAAATCATCCTCAAATCGTCGTCATAGTATTTGAAGCAATATGACAGAAATAAAGGTAAAAGCAGAAAAGAACTCAATGCCGTCATATTAGTAATATCCATTAGGGTCCCCCAAATTAATCACAATCATTGCATTTACCTTTTTTTATTAACAAATACGCCTGAAATCATCCTCAAATTGTCGTCATTGTATTTGAAGCATTATGACAGAAATAAAGGTAAAAGCAGAGAAGAACTCGATGAGGTCATAATAGTAATATCCATTTGGGTCCCCCAGATTCATCACAATCATTGCTTTTACCGTTTTTATTAACAAATGCGCCTGAAATCATCCTCAAATTGTCGTTGTTGTATTTGATGCGATACGACAGAAATAAAGGTAAAAGCAGAGAAGACCTCGAGGCGGTCATATTAGTAATGTCCATTCGGGTCCACCAGAATCGGCACGATCATTTCTTTTATATTTGTTTATTAAGAAATGCGCCCGTAATGATCCTTAAATCCTCGTGATTGTATTTGATGCGATATGACAGAAATACAGGTAAAAGCAGACAAGAACTCGATGCCGTCATATTAGCGATGTCCATTCGGGTCCCCCAGATTCATCACAATCATTGCTTTTATCTTTGTTTATTTAGAAATGTGCCCGTAATCATCCTTAAATCGTCGTTATTGTATTTGATACGATATGACAGAAATAAAGGTAAAAGCAGAGAAGAACTCGATGCCGTCATGTTAGCAATGTCCATTCGGGTCCCCCAGAATGAGCACAATTATTGCTTTTATCTTTTTTATTAACAAATGCGCCTGTAATCATCCTCAAATCGTCGTTATTGTATTTGATGCGATACGAAAGAAATAAAGGTAAAAGCAGAGAAGAACTCGATGCCGTCATATTAGCAATGTCCATTCGGGTCTTCCAGAATTTGCACAATCATTGCTTTTATCTTTGTTTGTTAAGAAATGCGCCTGTAATCATCCTTAAGTCGTCGTCATTTTATTTGATCCAATATGACAGAAATAAAGGTAAAAGCAGAGAAGAACTCGATGCCGTCATATTAGCAATGCCCAGTCAGGTCCCCTAGATTCATCACAATTATTGCTTTTACCTTTTTTTTATTAACAAAGGCGCCTGAAATCATCCACAAATTGTCGTCATTGTATTTGATCCGATACCACAGAAACAAAGGTAAAAGCAGAGAAGAACTCGATGCCGTCATATTAGTAATATTCATTCGGGTTCCCCAGATTCATCACAATCATTGCTTTTACCTTTTTTTTAATTAACAAATGCGCCTGAAATCATCCTCAAATCGTCGTCATTGTATTTGAAGCAATACGACAGAAATGAAGGTAAAAGCAGAGAAGAACTCGATGCCGTCATGTTAGTAATGTCCATTCGGGTCCCCCAGAAGGAGCACAATTATTGCTTTTATCTTTTTTTATTAACAAATGCGCCTGTAATCGTCTTTAAATCGTCGTCAGTGTATTTGACGCGATATGAGAGAAAGAAAGGTAAAAGCAGAGAAGAACTCGATGCCGTCATATCAGGCCTGTCGAATTACTGTCCCCCAGAATCGACACAACCATTGCTTTTACCTTTGTTTATTAACAAATGCGCCTGTTATCATCCCCAAATCTTCGTCATTTTATTCGATGCGGTATGACTGAAAAAAGGTAAAAGCAGAGAAGAACTCGATGCCGTCATATTAGCAATGCCCATTCGGGTCCCCCAGATTCACCGCAATCACTGCTTGTACCTTTTTCTATTAACAAATGCGCCTGAAATCATCCTCAAATCGTCGTCATAGTATTTGAAGCAATATGACAGAAATAAAGGTAAAAGCAGAGAAGAACTCAATTCCGTCATATTAGTAATATCCATTAGGGTCCCCCAGATTAATCACAATCATTGCTTTTACCTTTTTTTATTAACAAATACGCCTGAAATCATCCTCAAATTGTCGTCATTGTATTTGAAGCAATATGACAGAAATAAAGGTAAAAGCAGAGAAGAACTCGATGAGGTCATAATAGTAATATCCATTTGGGTGCCCCAGATTCATCACAATCATTGCTTTTACCTTTTTTATTAACAAATGCGCCTGAAATCATCCTCAAATTGTCGTCGTTGTATTTGATGCGATACGACAGAAATAAAGGTAAAAGCAGAGAAGAACTCGAGGCGGTCATATTAGTAATGTCCATTCGGGTCCACCAGAATCGGCACAATCATTTCTTTTATATTTGTTTATTAAGAAATGCGCCCGTAATGATCCTTAAATCCTCGTGATTGTATTTGATGCGATATGACAGAAATACAGGTAAAAGCAGAGAAGAACTCGATGCCGTCATATTAGCAATGTCCATTCGGGTCCCCCAGATTCATCACAATCATTGCTTTTATCTTTGTTTATTACGAAATGTGCCCGTAATCATCCTTAAATCGTCGTTATTGTATTTGATACGATATGACAGAAATAAAGGTAAAAGCAGAGAAGAACTCGATGCCGTCATGTTAGCAATGTCCATTCGGGTCCCCCAGAATGAGCACAATTATTGCTTTTATCTTTTTTATTAACAAATGCGCCAGTAATCATCCTCAAATCGTCGTTATTGTATTTGATGCGATACGACAGAAATAAAGGTAAAAGCAGAGAAGAACTCGATGCCGTCATATTAGCAATGCCCATTCGGGTCCCCCAGATTCACTACAATCACTGCTTTTACCTTTTTCTATTAACAAATGCGCATGAAATCATCCTCAAATCGTCGTCATAGTATTTGAAGCAATATGACAGAAATAAAGGTAAAAGCATAAAAGAACTCAATTCCGTTATATTAGTAATATCCATTAGGGTCCCCCAAATTAATCACAATCATTGCTTTTACCTTTTTTTATTAACAAATACGCCTGAAATCATCCTCAAATTGTCGTCATTGTATTTGAAGCATTATGACAGAAATAAAGGTAAAAGCAGAGAAGAACTCGATGAGGTCATAATAGTAATATCCATTTGGGTCCCCCAGATTCGTCACAATCATTGCTTTTACCTTTTTTATTAACAAATGCGCCTGAAATCATCCTCAAATTGTCGTCGTTGTATTTGATGCGATACGACAGAAATAAAGGTGAAAGCAGAGAAGACCTCGAGGCGGTCATATTAGTAATGTCCATTCGGGTCCACCAGAATCGGCACGATCATTTCTTTTATATTTGTTTATTAAGAAATGCTCCCGTAATGATCCTTAAATCCTCGTGATTGTATTTGATGCGATATGACAGAAATACAGGTAAACGCAGACAAGAACTCGATGCCGTCATATTAGCAATGTCCATTCGGGTCCCCCAGATTCATCACGATCTTTGCTTTTATCTTTGTTTATTAAGAAATGTGCCCGTAATCATCCTTAAATCGTCGTTATTGTATTTGATACGATATGACAGAAATCAATGTAAAAGCAGAGAAGAACTCGATGCCGTCATGTTAGCAATGTCCATTCGGGTCCCCCAGAATGAGCACAATTATTGCTTTTATCTTTTTTATTAACAAATGCGCCTGTAATCATCCTCAAATCGTCGTTATTGTATTTGATGCGATACGACAGAAATAAAGGTAAAAGCAGAGAAGAACTCGATGCCGTCATATTAGCAATGTCCATTCGGGTCTTCCGGAATTTGCACAATCATTGCTTTTATCTTTGTTTGTTAAGAAATGCGCCTGTAATCATCCTTAAGTCGTCGTCATTTTATTTGATCCAATATGACAGATATAAAGGTAAAAGCAGAGAAGAACTCGATGCCGTCATATTAGCAATGCCCAGTCGGGTCCCTTAGATTCATCACAATTATTGCTTTTACCTTTTTTTTATTAACAAAGGCGCCTGAAATCATCCACAAATTGTCGTCATTGTATTTGATCCGATACGACAGAAACAAAGGTAAAAGCAGAGAAGAACTCGATGCCGTCATATTAGCAATGCCCAGTCGGGTCCCCTAGATTCATCACAATCATTGCTTTTACCTTTTTTTTTATTAACAAATGCGCCTGAAATCATCCTCAAATCGTCGTCATTGTATTTGAAGCAATACGACAGAAATGAAGGTAAAAGCAGAGAAGAACTCGATGCCGTCATGTTAGTAATGTCCATTCGGGTCCCCCAGAATGAGCACAATTATTGCTTTTATCTTTTTTTTATTAACAAATGCGCCTGTAATCGTCTTTAAATCGTCGTCAGTGTATTTGACGCGATATGAGAGAAAGAAAGGTAAAAGCAGAGAAGAACTCGATGCCGTCATATCAGGCCTGTCGAATTAGGTCCCCCAGAATCGACACAACCATTGCTTTTACCTTTGTTTATTAACAAATGCGCCTGTTATCATCCCCAAATCTTCGTCATTTTATTCGATGCGGTATGACTGAAAAAAGGTAAAAGCAGAGAAGAACTCGATGCCGTCATATTAGCAATGCCCATTCGGGTCCCCCAGATTCACCACTATCACTGCTTTTACCTTTTTCTATTAACAAATGCGCCTGAAATCATCCTCAAATCGTCGTCATAGTATTTGAAGCAATATGACAGAAATAAAGGTAAAAGCAGAGAAGAACTCAATGCCGTCATATTAGTAATATCCATTAGGGTCCCCCAGATTAATCACAATCATTGCTTTTACCTTTTTTTTATTAACAAATACGCCTGAAATCATCCTCAAATTGTCGTCATTGTATTTGAAGCAATATGACAGAAATAAAGGTAAAAGCAGAGAAGAACTCGATGAGGTCATAATAGTGATATCCATTTGGGTCCCCCAGATTCATCACAATCATTGCTTTTACCTTTTTTATTAACAAATACGCCTGAAATCATCCTCAAATTGTCGTCATTGTATTTGAAGCAATATGACAGAAATAAAGGTAAAAGCAGAGAAGTACTCGATGCCGTCATGTTAGCAATGTCCATTCGGGTCCCCCAGAATGAGCACAATTATTGCTTTTATCTTTTTTATTAACAAATGCGCCTGTAATCATCCTCAAATCGTCGTTATTGTATTTGATGCGATACGACAGAAATAAAGGTAAAAGCAGAGAAGAACTCGATGCCGTCATATTAGCATTGTCCATTCGGGTCTTCCAGAATTTGCACAATCATTGCTTTTATCTTTGTTTGTTAAGAATTGCGCCTGTAATCATCCTTAAGTCGTCGTCATTTTATTTGATCCAATATGACAGAAATAAAGGTAAAAGCAGAGAAGAACTCGATGCCGTCATATTAGCAATGCCCAGTCGGGTCCCCTAGATTCATCACAATTATTGCTTTTACCTTTTTTTTATTAACAAAGTCGCCTGAAATCATCCACAAATTGTCGTCATTGTATTTGATCCGATACGACAGAAACAAAGGTAAAAGCAGAGAAGAACTCGATGCCGTCATATTAGTAATATTCATTCGGGTTCCCCAGATTCATCACATTCATTGCTTTTACCTTTTTTTTATTAACAAATGCGCCTGAAATCATCCTCAAATTGTCGTCATTGTATTTGAAGCAATACGACAGAAATGAAGGTAAAAGCAGAGAAGAACTCGATGCCGTCATGTTAGTTATTTCCATTCGGGTCCCCAGAATGAGCACAATTATTGCTTTTATCTTTTTTTATTAACAAATGCGCCTGTAATCGTCTTTAAATCGTCGTCAGTGTATTTGACGCGATATGAGAGAAAGAAAGGTAAAAGCAGAGAAGAACTCGATGCCGTCATATCAGGCCTTTCCAATTGGGTCACCCAGAAACGACACAATCATTGCTTTTACCTTTGTTTATTAACAAATGCGCCTGTTATCATCCCCAAATCTTCGTCATTTTATTCGATGCGATATGACTGAAAGAAAGGTAAAAGTAGAGAAGAACTCGATTCCGTCATATCAGGCATGTCCAATCGGGTACCCCAGAATCATCACAATCATTGTTTTTATTTTTATTAATAAATGCGCTTATAATCGTCGTCCATGTGGCGTATCGGATTCCCCAGAACCATCATCACCATTGCTTTTACCTTTGTCAATCAACAAATGCGCTTGAAACCGTCCACCGAGCGTCTCGATACCCTTTGACGCAAAATAACCGAAAGTAAGGTAAAAGCGAACATAAGCTCGGGACAGTCATATCGGGGATTTCCGAACCCATCCCCCAGAACCATAATCATCATTATGGGATTACTGGTTTACGCCTTCAGAACCATCGCAGACACGTATTAATTATTTATTGCGGAGATATAAATCGATTCGGCGCTCCAGGTAGAGGCACGGTCAACTTGTCTGAAAAATATACCAAACTTGTTTTTGTTCCGATGTTCGGTACTTTTCAATTAATCATTAAAAACACCTTTTTCCAGTACGTTGTTGTGTTTTCATTTACGTCTTGTGAACGCAAAAAAAGACAAAGACACGTACTGTAGATTTTTATTCGAATCGAAATGTTAAATAACTCTAGAGATAATCGCTCGCCGTCTCGAATCATGATTTTCCACATCCAAAATGGCAAACAATCATGGCCGGCCATATTACGTAATATCAAATCACGCGCCAAACAGTGCATTTCGGCAAACCTTCAACGCGCGTGCTCCCTATTTGCCCAAGTTGTCAGAAATTAATAGCAGACGATTGATGAAACGTCAAATCACGCGTCAAATTTGCCTTTCGACGACAGTTCGACGTGTGTGCGCTAAATCTGCATATCCAAGATGGTATCAGCTGACAATATCAGCTGACTAATACGAAACGTCAAATAACGCGTTTTGACGTTTGACGATGCGTTCGGACCGAACCGCGTAGCGTGCTCTCCGAACCCGAGTTCAGAGCGCGCTCGAAACGTGGCAAATGTCCACATTACGCACACGCGCGTGTGCACTCGTGCATGCTCATGCACGCACACGCTCACACAATGCTCGCAGTAATGAATGTGGGAAAAATAATACGCGTAATAGGAAAAAGTCTGTAAATTTGCCCTAATCCGTGTTAAAGTTTTTTTTCAAAATGATGTGTCCAAGAGCTGGAAACGAATTCCAAATTATTCAAAATATTATTTGCAGTACATGGAATTTTTGAACTTTTTCGAAATTGACCATATTCTTTGCAATGGACTCGGATGGGTACAAATTCACATCCCTTAGCTCATTCGCGGGTCAAGGGATTCTCAACCACCTTCTTGTGACAGCCGAACATTCGGAAGTTGCAGCTGTGATGTACCAAGCTAGGACATCCCATAGCACGATCGCGTCTGACTTAAATCGCTTGTTTCACGCAAATTGCCACTTTACGGCGTATTTTTAACAATTTTTTCCACCATGATGGCGGGCGCAAATCAAGTTTTCCGGGGTGCATTGTATTCGGAATTTAAAAAACTTCAATCTCATGTGCTCGGAATGTATTTTGCGTTTTTTTTTCGCAATGCCTTATTTCTTCTGGCGTACATTTTTCAAGACAAAAATCTGCCGTATTTTTTTTCGAAAAAGGCTCGAAAAACCATTCAAAATCATATTTTTTTCAGACCCAAAATCTTCGCGCAAGGCCCTCAAAAAAAGCATGGCCACATTATAATTGTCACCCTGTATATATGTTGGATACTAGTTCGGGGACTCGAGAATGTCCCCGAAATATACATGTAAGTATAGGTATTAAAATTATTATTTGTACTCCGGAGACTCTCTTGGATGTCCCGAGTATATATATATGTATATTGGTGAGTGTCACTTTGAGGACTTATGTCCCCGAAGTATGCATGAAAGTAGATATGTATGAAATATTGCCCCGGGACTCGGCTATATGTCCCTGAAGCATATGGAGTACGTATATGTATATATATATATATACATGTATAGATATTCACTAAAGTTATTGCGAGGACTAATGCCTTTGAAGTATGCATATGAGTATACGAATGGTATATGAGGACTCTGAGGTCCTAGAGTATGTATATATATATATATATTCGGTAAAGTTATTTCGAGGACTTATGTCCCTAAAGTATGCATGGAAATAGACATGCGGAATTATTATTGGAGGTACTCCAGGGACTCTCCCATATGTCCCTGAAGCATGCAGGTACGTGTATATTTATGTATATATGAGACATAATGATATGGTCTCCGGGGACCCATGTGCGTGTCCCAGAAGTGTACAGGCAAACAGATATGTATGTGTATATGAGGCTAATTGTAAAGTTAATCCGAGCACCCATGTGCTCGTCCCTGAAGTTACAGGTAAGCTTAGCGGTAAAGTTATTATGGGAACTGTTTGTCCCTAAAGTATACGGGTAGATATACGCATGCTAAATTTAAAGATATATTCGCGAATATTTTATGTAACGGGGTTTCTAAGTGAAATCGACCATATATAGGTCGTTCTGATTAACATGTACCCCAAGAAAAACATAAATGAGCGCGTTTAGCGCGAGGAAAAAATCTTAATAATTATTACAATTCGTACCAGATATGAATATTTGGAGGGCGAGAGTGCTAGGACGTATCACCCCCCCCCCTAAAAGTCTGAAGCAATGCTTCAGCTTTGCTGAGGACTGGCGTTGAGCCGCTCCAAGAGTCCGTGATCGACGCCCGACAAACGCCTCGACGTCGTCGGATGGTCGCGATTGTCATTGATGGACACCAGCTCCAGAGGTTCGTCGTTGGTAATCTTCGACGACCGTTGTTCAGCATGCTGAGCTCTGCTAATTAGGAGGCTTGTCACCGAGTTCCAGATGGCTCCTAGGAGGGTAAAACTCCATCCGTACAGAGTGTGGAGTGTATATCCATGGATGCAAGTATCGATGATCGCCTTGATGATGGTGAGGATTGCGAGGACCCCGAACAGTCCCGCACTGATGATGCCGAATTTTTCGAAACCACCCCAGATTTTGTGCATTACTCCATCAGCCACGTGTTGGAGAGCGTCCTCGTCCATCAGTGTCTTGAGGGAAACGCTTCCCGGGGGTATGTCGCGTCCTGCGAAACCCCTTGCGATGTTGTTGAGCAATGCTGGTTTTTCAGCGGGGAACATGATCCTGTCCCTCAGCTGGTTGATCTCGTGGTCAGAATAAATTCCGCTGGATGCCAAATTTCCAATGGGGTTGTATCCCCAGGTAGGCATGGAAGCGGGATGCAGTTGTCCAGGAGGCGGTACCTCGACTGGATGTGGTGTGAAACGATACCAAGTGCCGTCGATCCAATATTCGGCAGGCAGCATGGGGTTGCACTCGATATGTGTTCGTTCGACGAAGGGTGCATTTCACACACACGCTGAGATTATAATCGGGTGCCTCTTAATATTTGTTGGGATGGACTACCCGAGGTTTATTTTTATAGAGGATCTTTACGTTTCCTCCTGATAAAATTTCCAAAATTTCGCATGGTTCGGTGTATTGGTCACCAAATTTGCCCTTTTTTGGTTCCTTCAACATGAGAACCTTGTCGCCGACCTTGAAGGTTTTCGGATTAATCCTCCGATCGTAATACACTTTCGATTTCTCCTTGGATTTCTTCAGATTTTCGGCGGCAAGTTGTTGGAGTTCGTAAATTCGAGAGAAGAGCTCCTCCAGGTATGCAGCATAAGTCGTATCCTGTTGCTCCTCGATTTGTTGATGACCCGACGGATGGCGGGCCAGTTTACCGAAAACTAGCTCGTGAGGGGTGTACCCTGTACCCTCGTGTTGGCTCGTATTATACGAGAACATCGCCAACTCGATGAGCTCGTCCCAATCGGTGTTTTCGTTGACGTACTGCTTCAGATATTCCGCGAGGACATGTTGAGACCTTTCGATTGACCCGTTGGACTGCGGGTAGAAGGCTGATGTTTGGTACATTTTGATTCTGAATTTCCTCGCGATGGCCTTCATAAGGCTGCTCCGAAAGTTCGCCCCCTGGTCGGTGAGAAGGGCGCGAGGAGCACCAAAACGAGCGATGAAGTTTTTGACGAACGCCTCGCTGATGTCGATCGCCGTTGTCCTTTTCAGCGGAATTGCCAATGAGTACTTAGTAAGAAGATCCTGGATGGTCAACACGTACTCGTTGCCCATCTTCGTAACAGGAAGTGGTCCGACCACGTCCATGGCCACCTTGTCGAAGGCCGCCCTTGGGGTGTCGGTTATAACCATGGGTTGCTTAGTTTTGACGCGAACTAACTTTTTTAATTGGCAACCTCTACAATGTTGAATGTACTCTTGAATTTCGCTTTTCATGTTTTTCCAAAAGAAATTTTCTCTGATTCGTTTGTACGTTTTATTTACTCCCTTATGACCTCCTACCAACGAGTCGTGGTTTTCTTCTATAATTGCGACACGATTTTCCTCGGGAGGATATTGAATGAGTTGTTTACAAATGGTCAACGTAACTTCGTCGTTGCCTAGCGTTCGTATCAAAAGATTTTTAATTTCGGTCCATGATACATTTCCGATTGAGTTTGTTTTCACGACATGAATTAGATTCGTAGATGTTTCGCGAACAAAGTTTTTCAAGGGGTCGAGGGATTCCTCAAGGTCCTCGATCAAAAGATTTTCGTGTACATTAGCCAATAACGGTATAGCTAATATGCATCTTGAATTTTCGTTTATTACCTTGAGTCGTAAATACGTGGTTTCCTCGATTTTGGGAAACAAATTTTGAGTTTGGAGATCTTTTGCTCCATCATCGATTGGTCTCCCGGAAGTGGTGACAAAGACGACGAGATTGTCCTTGAACATGGACAAATTATCACGCGTTTCGCGTATGGTGAGTCTACCTTGGACTTCACTGTTTTCCCTCCGTAACGCACACTCGGGGATTTCATTATCAAATATGTCGCTATTCACAGAGTCGTCGTCTGAGTCGCTTGAGCTTTCGGTGAGATCATCGATATTCTCAATGTTTTCTCCATGTTCTGACGGTTCCGGTGTTTCGGAATCCTCAGGAAATGGGGCTATTTCTCGATCTTCTAAAAGTTGCGGTATTTGAAAATTTTCCGCGTTTCCGTCGTCTGGACTTGCGTCTGGAATAGACGTGTGCGAGGTTGTTTCTTTTACAGGTTCGACGGATTGAGGATGGGAAGGCGGTTCTTCCAGGTTCCGGATTTTCGGAGTTTCTTTTTCTTTTTCCCAACGACGAGGCGTTTTGCCAGAAGTTTGCGAAATTGTCGGGAAATTTCGAAAAACCGAGGAAATCGTCCTCGTCCGCGGAGTCGGCTAACTTTTTCCTTTTTTCAGGTGGATTTTTCCTTTGGTTGCCGTCCGACGAATCGGGGATTTCCTCCGTATCCGTATCAGGACTTAAGGTAGGTTTTCGTTTTTTAGCTGTGTTTCTTCCAGCTGGTGGATCGAACAATCTTTCGTCCGAGTCCGAATCGTCGTTTTCACTAGGAGTCGGTTTACCGATTTTTGCCCGACTTGGGCCAACGATAGGCGATTCGGATTTTCTTTTACATGGCGTATGCTTCACCATGAGCACAGTCTGATTTTTTACTGGCGGGTTCCGGGAGAGGGCGTCAGCATTGCTGTTTACCCTTCCTGGTTTGTATACAATTTTATAAGTATAATTAGCAAGGCTAAGGCGCCAATGCACAAGCCGATTGGCCGGGTCTTTTACGGAGTGAGCCCTACGAGCGGCTTGTGATCCGTTACCAATAAGAACTCACGGCCGTAGACATAAGGTCTGAAATGATTTACACAATAAATGATAGCCAATAAATCCTTCTCGATCACTGAGTAATTAACTTCGTGTTTTCCAAGAGTTCGAGAGGTGTAACTAACGGGTCTATCTTTACCAATTTCGCCTTGGCTCAAAATTCCGCCAATGGCGTGATCGGATGCGTCCGTTGTTATGATGAATGGTTTTGTGAAATCCGGATATTGAAGAATTGGTTCTTTACATAACGCCTCGATAAGCGTATCAAAGGCTTTTTGGTGAGATTCGGTCCATTTGAAGGTCGATCCCTTTTTTAATAAATTTGTGAGTGGCTATGCAATGCCTGAAAATTTTTCGATAAACCTGCGGTAATAACCTGCAAGTCCTAAAAACTGTTTTATATTTTTCGGAGTGGTAGGCCTAGGATATCCCTGTAGAGCCTCCAATTTTTTGGGATCGGGTTTAACCCCGTCCTCGCTTATGATGTGACCCAAATATGCCACTTCTCGTCTTAAAAATTCACACTTGTCCGGTTGTAATTTTAAGTTGGCTTGCCTTAATTTTTTCGCAAGTTTGTTGAATTTATTCTCGTGTTCAACTAGTGTCTTTGCATAAATGACGATTCGTACATAAAACGTTCGATTACATAAAAACCATGTCGTCCAAATAAACAAACAGCTCGATGCCTTGAAGGCCTGTTAAGACTCGATCCATTAATCTTTGAAATGTCGCCGGAGCGTTTTTTAAACCAAACGGCATTCGGTCGAACTCGTAGTGACCGAATGATGTAGCAAGTGCTGTCTTGTGAGAATCATCTGGATATACTTTAATTTGATGGAAACCGCTGGCCAGGTCGAATACTGAAAAATATTTCGCATTACCCAATTGGTCGAGAATTTCGGTTATTTGAGGTAATGGATAAGCATCGCCAATTGTCTTTTCGTTTAAGTTTCTATAATCAATGACCATGCGCCACTTTGGATTTCCTTGTGAGTCCGCCTTTTTCGGAACGATCCACAGGGGCGAACTATACGGGGAGTTTAACGGTTTTATTACTTCCCCTTCAATTAGTTCTTTAACTTGTTTTGTAATTTCATCTTTATGAACGGGCGGAAATCTATACTGCCTCGTAAAAACTGGTTGATCGTCGTTCGTCGTTATCTTATGCTCGATTTTATCTGTAAAGCCTAGGACTTTTCCTGGCAAATGAAATAGGTCCCAATTCTCGCTTATATTTTTATCCACGCTTGACCGTTCCCCATCGTTTAGATGGTTGAGACGGAGTAAGTCGCGAATTTCGTTTGCTTTATCTTTCTTTTCAACTTTTAAAACTTTTTTGTTGCGCGCAATTTCAAACCGTAATATACCCTCTTCCCGAGACGCCATTTGGTCGTCCGGGTGGGGAACAATTAAACTTTTCTCCTCTTTCTGAAACGCCTTTTGGTCGTCCGGAGTGAGGGAATTATTTTCACATCGGGTCCTACCCTCTTCCTGAAACGCCTTTTGGTCGTCCGGAGTGAGGGAACCCGTTTGATTTTTATCCTCTTCCTGAAACGCCATTTGGTCGTCCGGAGTCAGGAAATTATTTTCACATTCGGTCCTATCCTCTTCCTGAAACGCCTTTTGGTCGTCCGGAGTGAGGGAACCTTTTTTCGTGCCTTTGCACCTGAATTCTTCGACTACTACCGTTGGTATAGTCAGTAACAAATTATCATTGGTTGAATTGTGCGCAATAAGATAAGCGATACCATTTTTGACCGTAACGACTGCTTCGCCAAAAAAGATCCCTTCTCCCAAGTAGAGCATCGGAATATATCCTTCTTTGATTTTGGGATTACTTACTTTGACATAACAGACCGTTTTGGACCGTTTTGGAATCGAAATAGTTTGTTTACTTTTAAACGGGATCCTTTGATTTCCCCAAGTTAATTGTTCATGTCTCCAATCTACGAAAGCTTTATTTTCAGCAAGAAATTCGGTACCAAGTAATGCATGTTGGTCCATTGGGAACCAATCATCGAAGACATGAAATTCCGCGGGGGTATCATTGATTGTTATTCTTATAGACCCCTTTGTTCTTACGGGGATACTCGAGATCCCCTCCAATTTTAATATATCGTATTTATTTATATACGTATGAGCATTTACGATTTGATTTTTGACGAGATTTACTTCCGAGCCTCAGTCTATTAAAAATTCGTTAAGTCCCGATAAGTTGGGCGAGTCGAGGTCTACGGAAGCTATTTGTTTTGGACGCGTTAATAAGACGTGGACGGTTCGCACGGAGACGCGTCGATTATTTTTACCGGGCGCTCCGTCGATTTCTCGTCCCGCGGGGAGGCCCGTGCCACTGGTCGAGAGTTCTCGTTTTTTGGTAATTCGGTTGCCCTATTCCTTTCGTCGTTTTGTTTTTTAAAGCAGGATGACTCGAGGTGGACCGCCCTGTTGCAATAATTACACATCGACGGGGGTCGAGATCCTTGAACGTTCGTGGGCTTTGACCACGTGATTCTACTGTTTGAACTTTGTTTATTTGAATTTCCCGGTTTCTTGTCCGGAAACTTTGAATAGCAATCATCGGACGCGTGACTGCGGTTGCAATGTTTACAAGTCGGTCCTCCTGAAGGGGAGACCGCTCTTATATGGGCCGACTGATTTTGAGTTCGGCTTTCGAAACGCGTGTCCTTGAAATGTGACCTATCGCGTTCCATATCTTTTTCAACTTTTATTGCCTTTGAATAGGCATCTTCGAGATTATAGAATCCCTCGAGTTTGAGACGGATTCGAAAGTCGGGTGGAAGACCCTTGACGAAACAATCCAGCGTGTCGTTTTCGAAAATATCGTATTGACCGTTTCGGAGAGTTCCGTGATTATCAATTTCGGCTTCGAGAATCGCCGTATGCAAATCTTTGGTTCGACTGATATAGTCGATAATATGTTCGTTTTTGCTTTTTGAAATATTTCCAAGTTCACCACGAAATTCGTTCAGTTTTCGCGGCACCAAATAACGTTTTCAACCGCTCACCGAATTGGTGAACGTTCTGGAAGTTATAATCTTCCAGTGCCGTTGCGGCATGACCTTTTAATTTGTTACGAAGGAGCTGAGTGAGGCCCAACTCCTGATAAGGGCGGAACATGTCTCTTGCCCTTTTACAAGCACGAACAAACCGGAGAACCGGTACGTTGTACCCATTGAAGATGGGCACAGATTCAAGTGCGTCTTTAAATTTAATGTTCGCGGGTAATTCTCGATCGTCGCGAACGTTATTTTCGTTTTGTTGTACGTGAGGGACTGGACCGGATTGTCGTTGACCCTCACCATTTTTAATCGAACCAATTTCCCTACTAATTCGACTGACTTCGTTTATCATTGTCGACAGGGTATTTTGCATAGCCTCGAGGGCGTGATGAGTGGTTGAGATTGGTTCATCTCTATTATTCACTTGATCACTAAATTCACATTCACGCGCACTCAGGGCCTCTAATTTTTCGTGCGTTTCTAATTCTCTTCTTAATAACGCTTGTTCTTGTTCGCGAAGTATTTCGCGTTTTTTATCTAATTGATCCGCTAATACGCGGAGTTCCTCTTCACTTAAACGTTTCGAATTTTGGGAATGCTCAGCCATTTTGCACCTCTTATTTTATTTTACACTTTGCGATATGTAACATAAATTTTTTATATTGATTTTTTTTATTTTTACACCAAAGCCTTTAAGCGTATCCCACCGCTGCCACCAATTTAATTTTTTAATATATACATAACAACCTGTTACGTCGTGGGGCCCATTTTTTAATCGATAATTAATAGTCTTTTAATTTCCCTTTCAGGATTTGAATTTACGAATGGGAAGTGTGCCACG
The DNA here is from genome assembly GCA_944452715.1 of Ophion slaviceki. Taxonomy (NCBI): domain Eukaryota; kingdom Metazoa; phylum Arthropoda; class Insecta; order Hymenoptera; family Ichneumonidae; genus Ophion; species Ophion slaviceki. The sequence continues at coordinate 10,979,051 of OX101795.1, read as the reverse complement.
AACGTGCGGTTTATAATGAATTAAGTCATATGACTTATATGACGGTAAGTTACCGTCGGAGAATTAAAGCGCCACGTTTAAGCGGGAATGTGCCCACTTGGGATAGGCGCTTGGTAAAGTCGTTGGTGTATAATTTGACGCATGAGCGACAGGTAAGCAAATAAGAAAGTAGCGTGAAATTGTGCTTACCTTGGTGAGAAAGAGCGGCGGTGCGTAGCGGGTCAAAACTACTCGACCGTGTGACCGAATTTGTCCAGGAATCGCAAAGATGTTCCAGCTCGATCCGACCTGTCGTTGCCCAGACGGGTACCCGGCGCCTGTGCTAATGCGATGGCCCGGTGATGCCGATGTTTTTGGGAGCAATCGCAGACTACGAGGACTGGATTAATTTATGAGGGATACATTCGCTTCGAAAAATAAATATACATGTATAGATTTTATAATTATTTGAACCGCTGAGTGAGTGCAAGACGTGCCAGGTTACGGCACCGTCGCCTCACTACGTCTGGCTCCACCTCCGCCCGGTTACGGCGATTGGCGGCCAGCCGCGAGAACAAATGTTGAGAATAACGGAAGCCGACGCCCGAACACTAAGCACCGGTGTGACCGTGCCAGTCGCTGACCTACCGAATTACGGCGGGTCGGCGCGTGTGGCGTGTTCGTGCGGCAAACCTTCCGAATTCCTCGGAAAACACCCTGTTTATACGTCCTATTTTGGACGGATGAGGGTTTTTTATTTGTTGAGCGAATGTATCGGGAAACGTATTCGTCTAACGCATAGGTACAGATTGGTATAAAATAAAATTTGGTACGCTGAGCGAGTCTAGTGCGTGCCAGATTACGGCACCGCGGACTCGCTACGTCTGGCCCACCTCCGCCCGGTTACGGCGATTGGCGGCCAGCCGCGAATACAAATATAAAGGTCAAGGGAAATCGACGTCCGAACACTAAGCACCGGATTAACCGTGCCAGTCGCTAACCTGCCAGATTACGGCGAGTCAGCGGATGTAGCGTGTTCGTGCGTCAGCTTTCCCAAGCCTCATAAAAAGGGCACTTCGAGATTTGTCCAGTTTTGGACAAGTATGATTTTATGAGTGAGACGAATATGTGTGTTAGGAAAAATGGCGTGAGCGAGAGGAAGAGAGAAAGAGAGAAAGAAATGCACTACGAAGATTTGTTCGTTGCGTGTTTACACGCACGAACGAGAGACAAATATATTTTAATTATTTGCTCGGAAACTGTTACACTTTTTCGCGGTCGCCGTATTTTGCGTGATTTTAATAGCGCGAAGAAATCGAATGTTATATAAACGATTGTGTATTTTACACGTAAATAAGCGTAGTTACATTCAATAAAGGCAATAATATATGTTTCGTAAATTTATTCGTTGCAGTGTTTGACGTGTCATGTTTCCTTTTATTTTTATTATGATTTAAACAATTAATACCGGTTTTACAGAGACTTATAGTTACACTGACGAAGAGACTGGGGTAAACTCGAAAAGAATATAAAATAGAATAAAATAAGTGTACCGGTTTTCAGAGCGTCGACTCTGCGATGCGCCCTGTTGGAGAGACCGGACGGAACTGACTGGCCAGCTCCCGGAGCGCAATATGTATCCTCGCCCTCTTTGTCTCTGAGACAAAGGGCTTGGCGTCATTACCCTCGCTCTCGAGCTCGGGCCCCATGTAACCGAATATTACCACTGATAACGTTATTTTTGTCGAGTTGTACATGAGCAATGAAATGAATATTTTTCGTTATCGGCAGGATGTGCTGACTACGTAGTGACCAAGCTACGAGGGGGTCTGTGAGAAAACTCGCGATGAAGCTGACCGTTTGGGAACAGTTTCGCGGGTTATTCGAGGACTCTCGCGTCCCCAATATATACATAATATAGATATGACAATATTTCTTATTTCTAGGACCATTGTATTATGGTCAACACGAATATACATATATATGTTGGATACTAGTTCGGGGACTCGTGAATGTCCCCGAAATATACATGTAAGTATAGGTATTAAAATTATTATTCGTACTTCGGAGACTCTCTTGGATGTCCCGAGTATATATATATGTATATTGGTGAGTGTCACTTTGAGGACTTATGTCCCCGAAGTGTGCATGAAAGTAGATATGTATGGAATATTGCCCCGGGACTCGGCTATATGTCCCTGAAGCGTATGGAGTACGTATATGTATATATATATATATACATGTATAGATATTCACTAAAGTTATTCCGAGGACTAATGCCTTCGAAGTATGCATATGAGTATACGAATGGTATATGAGGACTCTGAGGTCCTAGAGTATGTATATATATATATATTCGGTAAAGTTATTTCGAGGACTTATGTCCCTAAAGTATGCATGGAAATAGTCATGCGGAATTATTATAGGAGGTACTCCTGGGACTCTCGTATATGTCCCTGAAGCATGCAGGTACGTGTATATTTATGTATATATGAGACAATGATATGGTACTCGGGGGACCCATGTGCGTGTCCCAGAAGTGTACAGGCAAACAGATATGTATGTGTATATGAGGCTAATTGTAATGTTAATCCGAGCACCCATGTGCTCGTCCCTGAAATTACAGGTAAGCTTAGCGGTAAAGTTATTATGGGAACTGTTTGTCCCTAAAGTATACGGGTAGATATACGCATGCTAAATTTAAAGATATATTCACGAATATTTTATATAACGGGGTTTCTAAGTGAAATCGACCATATATGGGTCGTTCTGATTAACATGTACCCCAAGAAAAACATAAAAAAGCGCGTTTAGCGCGAGGAAAAAATCTTAATAATTATTACAATTCGTACCAGATATGAATATTTGGAGGGCGAGAGTGCTAGGACGTAACATAATGCTTTATCGCTTGATGAAAGTATGAGAATTAATATAATAATACGAATATAAATATATTTCCGCTTACTTTTATGAATTATAATTTATTTGGCATAAGGACGGGTGTGAGTAAAGCGAAAACAATTTTATATAAGATAGATGAGTTGTGATTTAGATTTATTATTATATTTAAATAACGTATAAACTAAAAAAATAAGCGATCGGAGTGCGCGATACATTTTTTTGTATAGGTCAATAACGCAGACAATCAAGAGCTTCATAAGCATTGAAATCATCAGAAACCCTCGCGCGTGACGTCATGTGCTCAGATTGCTTTTTCCCTCGAAGCCATCGTTTCGGCTTGGCAGCACATAAACGTACTCAGCGTCCATGTATTGGTGTAGCTGCCGAAGGCGCAGTCGGGAAACTTCGACCGTGCTCGGCTCTTTCCGAAGATGTCCGAGCGTCGCTCACTCACGGACACGCGCTACTATGATTGGGTGACGGGCGCGTAAGAGACTAGAGAGGGGGTAACTATTACGCGCGATCTGGCGGCATTGGTTGTAATTGCGTGCGCCTGAAGACGTGTGCGTAGGGAAAATTCCGAAAGCATGTGTGCAAGTGTAGGTGTGTGTGTGTGTGTGTGTGTGTGTGTGTGTGTGTGTGTGTGTGTGTGTGTGTGTGTCTGTGTGTGTGTGTGAGAGAGAGAGAGAATGTGCGTACGCAAGTGTGTGCACTCGCGCGGCTACAAGAGAATCTGCAACCTCGACAGAAGCGATGATCACAAAATTATTTTCCCGAACTCACCGCCGCCATTCCCGTGGCACGCCGAAAACGGGAGCGTTGGACAACTCCCTACTAATCTCTAGAACGTGAACGAAACCCACTATCAGCGCGGCGTTCTCAGCTTGTTGGGGTTATTCCACAACAGAAACACTCGCATACGGACTCGGATTCGTTCCCAGATGTCAAAGACGTCGATTCGAAGAGAGACTCACACGAGATTCGACGTTGATAAATATGCCAGTTTCAACCGTTTTTTCTTATCGGATTGATACGAATCCAATATGAAAAAAACGGTCCCATGAAATTCTGTTTTGTGCTTTATTATCGAATCAACCTTCAGATTGTTCGGATTCGTTCCCAGTGAGTGATTTTTAGAAATTTATCATCCTCGGCACAAAAGTAACCATGAGGATTGCTGCTGTGGACTATGAATGTTAACGAATCCAATGTTCAGCGCGGCGTTCTTTGTTTGTAGTGATTATTCCACAGCGGAAACACTTGCATGCGCACTCGGATTCGTTCCCAGATGTAAAAGACATCGATCCGAAGCGAAATTCACATGAGATTCCACGTTGATCAATGCGCCTGTTTCAACCGTTTTTTATCGAATCAAAACGAATCCAACATGAAAAACGGTCTCTTCAAATTCTCTTTTGTGTTTCATTATCGCAATAACCTTCAGATTGTTCAGATTAGTTCCCATTATCAGCGCGGCGCTTCCCGTCTGTAGGGGCTATTCCACAACAGAAACACTTAAATGCGGACTCGGATTCGTTCCCAGATGTAAAAGACGTCGATTCGGAGAGAGATTCACATGAGACTTGACTGTGACAAATGCGCTTGTTTCAACCGTTCTTTTTATGGCAACGAGACAAATCCAATATGAAAAACGGTATATTCGAATACTGTTTTGTATTTCATTTTTAAAGTAACCTTCGGAGTGTTCGGATTCGTTGCCACAGAATGATTTATTTCCTTTATTTACCATCCTCGACACAAAAATAGTCATGGGACTACTACTGCTGTTGTGGACTATGAACGTGAACGAATCCCACTATCAGCGCGGCGTCCTCAGTTTGTTGGGGTTATTCCACAACAGAAACACTCGCATGCGGACTCGGATTCGTTCCCAGATGTAAAAGATGTCGATTCGAAGAGAGATGCACATTAGATTCGACGGTTATAAATACGCCACTTTCAACCGTTTTTTCTTATCCAATCGAAACGAATCCCATATGAAAAAACGCTCCATTGACATTCTGTTTTGTGTTTTATCATCGAATCAACCATCAGATTGTTCGAATTCGTTCCCAGTGAGTGATTTTCAGAAATTTATCACCCTCGGCACAAAAATAACCTTGAGGACTGCTGTTGTGGACTATGAACGCGAACGAATCCAATGTTCAGGGCGGCGTTCTTTGTTTGTAGTGATTATTCCACAACGGAAACACTTGCATGCGCATTCGGATTCGTTCCCAGATGTAAATACGTCGATCCGAAGCGAGATTCACATGAGATTCCACGTTGATAAATGCGCCTGTTTCAACCGTTTTTTATCGGATCAAGACGAATCCAACATGAAAAACGGTCTATTCAAATTCTGTTTTGTGTTTCATTATCGAACTACCATGGACTACTACTACTGCTCTGGACTATGAACGTGAACGAATCCAATATTCACCGCGGCGTTCTCAGTTTGTAGGGATTATTCCACAACAGAAACACTTGCATGTGGATTCGGATTCGTTACCAGATGTAAAAGACGTCGATTCGAAGGTCTCTTCGAATCGACGTCTCCATGTGAGTCGACGTTGATAAACGCGCCTGTTTCAATAGTTTTTTATTGGATCGAGACGAATCCAATATCAAAGATGGTCCATTGACATTCTGTTTTGTGTTTTATTATCGAAATAACCTTCAGATTCTTTGGATTCGTTCCGAGTGGGTGATTTTTAGAAATTTATCACCCTCGGCATGAAAATAGCTATTGGACTACGACTGCTGCTGTGGACTATGAACGTGAACGAATCCAATGTTCACCGCGGCGTTCTCCGTTTGTAGGGATTATTCCACAATAGAAACACTTGTATGCGGACTCGGATTCGTTCTCGGATGTAAAAAACGTCGAATCGAAAACCGATTCACATGAGATTCGAAGTTGATAAAAGCGCCTGTTTCAACCATTCTTTATCAGGTCGAGACGAATCCAATAAGAAAAACGGTCTATTCGAATTTTATTTTGTATTTCATTTTTGAAATAACCTTCAGAGTTTTCGGATTCGTTACCACAGAATGATTTTTTTCTTTATTTACCACCTTCGACACGAAAATAGTAATTGGACTACTACTGCTGCTGTGTACTATGAACGTGAACGAATCCCATTATCAGCGCGGCGGTCTCCGTTTGTAGGGGTTCTTCCATAACAGAAACCCTCTAATGCAGACGCGGATTCGTTCCCAGATGTAAAAGACGTCGATTCGAAGAGAGCACATGAGATTCGACATTGATAAATGCGCCTGTTTCAACCGTTTTTTCTTATCGGATCGAGACGAATCCAATATGAAAAAACGCTCCATTGAAATTCTGTTTTGTGTTTTATTATCGAATCAACCTTCAGATTGTTCGCATTCGTTCCCAGTGAGTGATTTCTAGAAATTTGTCACCCTCGGCACAAAAATTACCATGCGAACTGCTGCTCTGGACTATGAACGTGAACGAATCCAATGTTCAGCGCGGCGTTCTTTGTTTGTAGTGATTATTGCACAACGGAAATACTCGCATGCGCACTTGGATTCGTTCCCACATGTAAGAGACGTCGATCCGAAGCGAGATTCACATAAGATTCCACTTCGATAAATGCGCCTGTTTCAACCGTTTTTTTATCGAATCAAGACGAATCCAACATGAAAAACGGTATATTCAAATTCTGTTTTGTGTTTCGTTATCGAAATAACCTTCCAATTGTTCGGATTTGTTCCCGAAGGGTGATTTTTCGAAATTTTTCACCCTCGGCACGAAAATAGCCATTAGACTACTACTGTTGCTCTGGACTATGAACGTGAACGAATCCCACTATCAGCGCGGCATTCTCAGTTTGTTGGGGTTATTTCCCAAGAGAAACACTCGCATGCGGACCCGGATTCGTTCCCAGATGTAAAAGACGCCGATTCGAAGAGAGATTCACATGAGATTCGCCGTTGATAAATACGCCTGTTTCAACCGTTTTTTCTTATCGGATCGAGACGAATCCAATATGAAAAAACGGTCCATTGAAATTCTGTTTGGTATTTTATTATCGAAATAACCTTCAGATTGTTAGGATTCGTTCCCAGTGAGTGATTTTTGAAAATTTATCACCCACGGCACAAAAATAACCATGACGACTGCTGCTGTGGACTATGGACGCGAACGGATCCAATGTTCAGCGCGGCGTTCTTTGTTTGTAGTGATTATTCCCCAGCGGAAACACTTGCATGCGCACTCGGATTCGTTCGCAGATGTAAAAGACGTCGATTCGAAGAGAGGTTCACGAGATTCGACGTTGATAAATACGCCTGTTTCAATCGTTTTTTTATTGGATCGAGACAAATCTAATATGAAAGACGGTCCATTGAAATTCCGTTTTGTGTTTTATTATCGAAATAACCTTCACATTGTTCGGATTTGATTCCAGTGGGTGATTTAAAAAAAAGTATCACCCTCGGTACGAAAATAGCCATTGGACTACGACTGCTGCAGTGGACTATGAATGTGAACGAATCCAATGTTCACGGCGGCGTTCTTAGTTTGTAGGGATTATTCCACAACAGGGACACTTGCATGCGGATTCGGATACGTTACCAGATGTAAAAGACGTCGATTCGAAGGTCTCTTCGAATCGACGTCTCCATGAGAGTCGACGTTGATAAACGTGCCTGTTTCCATCGTTTTTTCATTGGATCGAGACGAATCCAATATCAAAGACGGTCCATTGAAATTCTGTTTTGTGTTTTATCATCGAAATAACCCTTAGATTCTTTGGATTCGTTCGGAGTGGGTGGTTTTTAGAAATTTATTACCCTCGGCACGAAAATAGCCATTGGACTACGTCTGCTGCTGTGGACAATGAACGTGAACGAATCCAATGGTCACCGCGGCGTTCTCAGTTTGTAGGGATTATTCCACAACATCAACACTTGTATGCGGACTCGGATTCGTTCCCGGATGTAAAAAACCTTGATTCGAAAGCAGATTCACATGAGATTCGACGTTGATAAACGCGCCTCTTTCAACCATTTTTTTATCAGACCGAGACGAATCTAATAAGAAAAATGGTCTATTCGAATTTTTTTTTGTATTTCACTTTTGAAAGAACCTTTAGAGTTTTCGGATTCGTTACCACAGAATGATTTTTTTCTTTATTAATCACCCTCGACACGAAAATAGTCATTGGACTACTACTGCTGCTGTGGACTATGAACGTGAACGAATCCCATTGTCAGCGCGGCGCTCTCCGTCTGTAGGGGTTATTCCACAACCGAAACACTTAAATGCGAACTCGGATTCGTTCCCAGATGTAAAAGACGTCGATTCGAAGAGAGATTCACATCAGATTCAACTTTTATAAATGCGCCTGTTTCAACCGTTCTTTTTATCGCATCGTGACAAATCCAATATGAAAAACGGTCTTTTCGAATAGTGTTTGGTATTTAATTTTTGAAATAACCTTCAGATTGTTTGGATTTATCCAATTATATCATGCGTGCTAGACAATGAGAAGTGATGAAGGGAGGAATTGAGAATATTTTTTTTCTGGAAAATGTTCCATAGAACATTCGAGTCGAGTGGTTTCTCATCCCGAGCCGATTCCTTGTTCTCAACTGTTTGTTTTTTAAATACCGGCGACATCTCCCAGACATGAGGACGTATATGAGATGTAGCCAAAAGCTTCAGACAGACGAAACCATTTTTTTTAAATTCACGCTCCACTACACATCAATCGAGCAGTGGTACCTTTCCTCTCTTCATCACGTCTTATTGCCTAGCACTTCTTTACAGTAATCGAGAGTTACGGTAGACACAGAAAGATGACTGAAAAGTAGCCATAAGCTTGAGAGGCGCGAAACAATTTTTTTCAAAGAAGTTGTACGGCAGAACAATCGAGCAGTGTCACTTGTCATCCCTTGATGACTGATTATTGTCTAATGTTTTTTTTTACAGTACGAGGAAGGTCGGGTTCATAAAAAAAATATTTGTGATAAGTAACTAGAAGCTTCAGATACGGGAAATCGATTTTTTTAAAATCAAAACTGTACCATACAACATTCGATTCATGTTCTATCTCCCTCTCTGCCGTTTAGTTGAAACAAATTATTTTTTTCAACTACTAGAGACTCTTAGAACGCGAAAAAACCGATGTCAGGAAGAGTGAAAAACTTCGGACGCACGAAATAATTCTTTCGATCGGAAGGGTATCACACGGCGGGACATCAGTCTGACCTCTAATCCCTTTTTGATTGATTGTCGTCTAGTGATTTATTAAGCGTACCAGAGAGTTTCAGTACACATTGAGATACATGGAAGAAGTAGCCAGAAGCCTCAGACGTACAGAATGATTTTTGTCTTCAAAGTATTCCATACAACAGTCGAGCAGTGTGAATCCTCATCCCTTGCCGATTCATTGTTGTCCAATATTTGTTTTTGACCTACTGGCGAGTTCTCCTGCACACAAAACCGTATGTGAGAAGTAGCCAAAATCTTCGGACACACGAAACAATTTTATTTTATTCAAGCCTCACCACACATCAATCAGGCAGTGGTACCTTTCCTCCCTTGATGACTTTTCGTTGTCTAGCACATATTTACAGTGCTGGAGAGTACTGCACTCGCACCTGAATACATTTCCACCTGTAAAAAACATCGATCGAAGCCGAGATTGACACGAGATACGAAACTTGTTTCTTGAAAACTTTGATGCCCACGCATGTATTAAACGTTTTTTATAGGGTCGAGACGAATCCCGCATGAGAAAGTATTTATTCAAGTGATGTTTTACGTTTGAATATCGAAATCGCGATAACAGTGTTCGGAGTCGTTTCCGGTGATTTCTTTGTAAAAGAAACACCTCCCTCGCTACGGAAAACAGCGTTTCAGAACTACTACTGCTACAGTTAACAATACAAAGAAACGAAACCAATCTCTTGCGCAATGTTTTCTGATTGTAGACATTGTTCCACGACGAGACCACTTGCACTTGCACTTGGATCAATTCCCACCTATAAACAACATTGATCGAAACGAAGATTTACAAGAGATCCGGCTTTTACTATTTTTACCTTTGATGAATGAGCAAAAAATAAATATTTTGTTTACAGTATGGAGACGAATGCAATGTGCAAGACGATTTGTTCGAACAATTTTCATGTTTATTTATTGGAATCGCGTTTACAGTGATTGGGTTCTTCGCCTTCGCATAATGTGAAAAAACTTACGCCGACAAAATTAAACACCACAATGTGTATTTTTCAACAAATAATGGTTACGTTCGTACACAATCGCATGCATCGAGAAATCGGCTTGAAGAAAAAAAAGGTTCAAAGGCAATGGAGAGTCAAAATTAAATACATTAAAATCCAATACGAAATGTGTTTTATCGCGGAAACTTTTTCACGTGTCTTAGTGGTTATCATATATTTTCATCTATGATAATCACTTGAGCTTCGTTCTGATGAGGCATCTCGCACGTCTCGGGGCATATTCACGAAACTTAAGAAAACATAGACGGGAGTTAGGATGATTACGTTTGAAGTACGTTGAAAGAGGCGCCGAAATACCAAGCGCGGGGTCGATTCCATCCTCGTCGTCTACAGAACGCCACTGCCGTTTTACTCGCGCAGCTTCCAAGCATCGGTCAAGTGATGTACTCGGTCTGCCATGACCGACGATGAAATCGAGAACGAATTCGGGCGAACCATTGTCGGAATTGTTTTTGTACGCTTCTTGGCAACTACTTCGGCTTCAAGAGCGCACCGTGCACGCCTTGGGAATAATTTGTTCGATCTTAGATAATATCCAGGACTGCTATGACGAGGACGTTCGAACAACGTTAAAAGTTTCTCGCAAACACCAAGCGCGACGCCAATTTCGTCTTCATGACGTAAACAATGATCCTGTCGTCGTACTCACAGCTTGCGACCACGCACGACTCTTCTACTCGCTCTCAGCGGAAATAGTAGGAAGTCGAGAAACAATTCGGGTGATTCGTTTTCGGATTATATATTTTATATTTGCATTGACAAAACGCAACAAAGAAGAACTTAGAACACTATATACAGTTTGATATAAATTATTTAATATTTACAATAAGAACAATTTAACAACAATAACAATGAACGCAATATTTATAATTTTGGCAATATATACAATATGTAAATTAAAAGCGAAACAATAGCATAACAAAACAAACGAAACAACAATAAACACGAAGCGAATATGTACAATAGATACATGCCGAGACAGAGCCACCAAACCAGAAGACCTAACGCTATCGAAACTTTCGGTTCTGGGTTTCGGTCTATCTTGCATGGATCATATAAATGCCCCCGCATCGTCGGTGGCGGGAAAATATATCGACTGATGGACTCAACGATATGCTATTCATGATTTTTTGAGAGCCCTATGAGTAGCGTAAAGTAAACGACCTTTTAGAATCCGCGCCTTTTTTCAACATTCGGTAAAGAATGAGGTGTTATTTCGCCGTTCATATAGCGGAAGCTTGACAGTCATTCTTCTTCACAATTTTAAAATCGTTTTTTCGACTTAGATGGAACGTTTCGTCGTCGGCAAAATCCTCCAATAAGAACCCGTAATGTTCTTTTGTTTGGTGAACTCAAAACATTTTACGATATTAGAATCGACTGTGACAGATGATATGAAAGAGAGTGGGCTACTGTTGCAGACCACAGTGAACATTTCATAAAGATAAGAACTGGTCATGGAAGAGAATGAGTTCTCATTGAGGCGGAATGACACCTCATCGCGGTCGGTATGGTAGTACAATTATAGATACCCAAAAATCTCTGAAACGGCTCTTCAGATCCCGTCGAAACTTTGCCAAACGACGTCAAATAGATAGACGAACAGCTGTCTGCCCCTCAAATTTTCTGAATTTGAGGGAAAAAAAAACACGTACATTGGCTTATCATAAGTCGATCTACTTTTTTTCTCCAATTCAGAAAATTTGAGGGGCAGACCGCTGTTCGTCTATCTATTTGACGTCGTTTGGCAAAAGTTCGACGGGATTTGAAGAGCCGTTTCAGAGATTTTTGGGTATCTACAATTGTTCTACCATACCGACCGCGATGAGGTGTCATTCCGTCTTAGGCACCTCCCGAAGAAATGGAATTATGGGTTCCATCTCTTAATAAGGTGTTCAATGTGGGCCCCTTTTCTATCTACGCATAATTCTAGTCTTTTTGTCATGTTGGCTCTAGTCCGCCGCAGCATACGTGGTGTTATTGATGCAAATGCACCCCTTATTCTCTCTCGCATATCGTCTTCCGTAGTCGGTTCTGTCCTGTAGACAATGTTTTTTATTGTTCCCCATACGAAAAAATCGAGGGGTGTCAAATCGGGAGATCGTGGCGGCCACGGAATCGTTCCATGTAAAGCGAGAACCCGATTAGGAAAACGCTGATGCAGAATGGCTCGCACGTTTCGTGCTGTATGAGCCGGGTGTCCATCTTGTTGCCACCACATTCTTACCCGAACGGCCAAAGGAACGTCTTCTAAAAGGTCGGGGAGAATGTTAGTTAACAATTCTTCGTACTTAACGCTGTCCATATTGCCCTCAAAAAACCATGGTCCGACAATTCTATCGTTGAGGACACCGGCCCACACATTGACCCGCCAACGGTTCTGCAGAGGGATTTCGATGACCCATCCTGGATTTTCTTCAGCCTAGTACCGAACGTTTTGACGGTTGACCATCTCGCGGTTTGTGAACCCGGCCTCGTCAGTAAATAAAACAAATTTGAAGAAGTCCGGGTCTTGTACCTCCTGACCAAGGGCCCACGCGCAATATTCTAGCCTTCGCTCGTGATCTTCTGCGTGCAATTCTTGGCACGTGTGCGCTCGATACGGGTACCGTCGCTGCCGTAGGATTTTTCGCACCGTTTCTCGGTTCACATCTGGACAAAGAAACGTGCCTACTATATGTAACTGTCATCCTGCCTCCGTCTCCTTGCATTCCCCCTCCATCTCTCTCTCTCTCTCTCTCTCTCTCTGTCTCTCTCTGTCTGTCTCTCTCTCTCTCTCTCTCTCTCTCTCTCTCTCTCTCTCTCTCTCTCTCTCTCTCTCTCTCTCTCTCTCTCTCTCTCTCTCTCTCTCTCTCTCTCTCTCTCTCTCTCTCTCTCCCTCCCCCCCTCCCCCTTAACCGGGCTGGGGCAAAAACTTGCGCCATGAATACTAGGCGCTTTAGTGATGCAAGTATTTTTTTCAAACACATAAATTTGGCTCTCTGTCATTCCCTCTCGATCTCCTTCTGAGATTCCGTCTGATTCTCTCGTGTCCTATCTCACTCTCCCTTACATTCTGTCTCGATCTCTCTCTCATTTTCTCTCGATCTCTCTCTCCCTCATAACAGTACCGTAACGCGTGGCCTGACCCCCCACCGCCATTCCGGTACGTACCGGGTGCTTCGTCGTCAATTGGGATTTTTTTCATAAACATAACTAATAATGAAAGGATCGGGTTTATACCCATCTTAGGGGCCATTCATAAAACACGTGACACAAATTTTATGAATATTCGATCCCCTCCCCCTCTGTGACATTTTGCGACGGGTGCCGGTGCCCCCTCCTTCCGCTCCTGAAAATTACGCGACATGGTGCCCGCCACCCCTTCTGCTCTCGTTTTTCTTTCAACAAAAAGAAGCAAGTAAAATGCTAAAACCCTTTTAATAACCTATTTCAGAATGAACAATTTATATTGTTTACTTTAGGTAAATATATATGTAATATATAAAAACGTAGAATTTATACGCGGGGTCGTCCATTAAGGCCTTAGGCCACTCTAGGCCTATTTTTCGGCCCCTAGAGTGGCCTAACTCCTTTATCACGTAAAGCTCAAATAGGGGGGGGGGGGGGGTTGGATAACATCAAAATTGATCACGCTAGGGGTAGGGTGTTGCGGAGGGGGGGGGGGGGTTGTGACATATCACATGTATTTTTTTTGTGTTATTGCGCGGACAATGCTATTTAAATATACTGACAATATACTCAGTACAGTCGTGCTGTTTATTGAAATCAGAAAAAAATTAAAGTAGGCTAGTTTTTTGACAGGTAATTTTGTAGGTTCCGGAGGTGCTAAATCCAAGTTTGCCTAAAAATTGGGGCGTAGGTTTTTTTTAGGCGATGAAGGGGGATGGGGTTGGATTGATGCCAAACGAAAATCTTAGGAGCTCGGCGCCGTGGGACAAAAAAATGTTCTCACAGTCAAAACTTTTCCGGCAAAAGATAAAAGTATTTTTATTTTCGTTAACGGATGAAAATATGGCAAAATTCGAGGGTTATTTATATGAACGAAAATGTAGTGACTATCAATCCCTACATATCGTACATTCAAACGGCACCGGTAAAATTAACCGTTTTTGAGTAATCACGAAAACAAAACTTTCAGAGTATTTCGCCATTCGTTATGGGGGGAGGTACTTTTGAAGTTAAGAGATGATTTTATACCCAATCGACGTGTATTTTTGAGAGCTAAAACTTTTTCATTTGAATGGAGTTCGAAACAAATTTCTCGAACAGTTATTCTCAAAATACTGATTTGTGGTATGTTCCCCCACTTTTAGAAATCGAAAAGAAAGAGATACGAGTTTGGCGCTGTGGACAAAAATGTAGCGGAAGGTTCAGGCTACGAATCGTTTCACGGCGGTGAATTCATACGGTCAATAGTTTTCCCAGAGTTTCATTTTGAATTTTCAACCCCCGAGAGGCGTTGGAAAAAGCAAAATTCAAGGGTGGTCCATAGAAACAAAAATATAAAGAAGATTATTTTCTACATTTCATACATCTCACCCATACTCGAAAATTCAATTGTTTTTTAGTTATACAATAAACGAATTTATTAAAATATTTCAACAATTCTTTTAGGGGTGAATATATTATCGGAGAGGGATGATCAAATACTCGATCGACGCGTCTTTTCAATGGCTACAAGATTTCCATTTAAACAAAAATTGTACGAATTTTTCACAAAGAGTTATTGAATTAAAACTGATCTTTCAAATTTTCAGCCCACTTTTTCACCCCCAAAATGAGCTTCCCTGACTTTGACGCCGTGGACAAAAATAAAGCCCGGATTTTTCTGAACATTTTGTCTCACGGCGCCGACTTCGTAGGGGTGGTAGTTTGGCATTGATCAACTCTCATGCCCCTTCATCTCCTTAAAAAAAATCTACATCCCGATTCTTGAGCAACCTTGGATTTAGCACCCGCGGCACCTACAGAATCATCTGTTAAAAAACTGGCATTCTTCTAATTTTTTTCCGATAACGGGATTTTTCGGCGACAGCATGACTGTACTAATAATTCGTTTTTCATAATACGATATCGCACTCTCTGACACTTCTGTCTGACATTTCTTATTAAAAAAATACACGTGTTGCTGGCGGTGGGGGGCGGGGTGGGAGGGTGTAGCCAAGAACCTCACCATATATCTCCATGGGCGAGGGGGCCTCTAAAAGTGGCTTAAAAAACCTCACGTGATTAATGGACGACCCCCGTAAGAATAAATGTATTCTTTATGTTATGTATCACTGTAAAAAAAGTCATTAAATTTACTATACTTTTATAATTGAAAATTCCTAAACTCGGAATATGAAACGCAAATTCGCACTTCAGTAAAGGAAACTTCAGAAACGTAAATGAATTTTCATAGATCCGTATATATTTTAATATATGGGAGATTGAAGATTAGTATGCTGCGGATGAGTTTTTCAACGCGCATCATAATAATACAAATATTTGTTTGATTAATGCAACAAACGTATATGATTTAATTATTTACACAAAAAGTATTAAAATCGCAATATGACTATTATTGTTACCGTCATTCTGTTGAAAAGTACAATACCTTGTACATTGAATAACACAAAACGCTGTTTAAAGAAATATGAAATTTAAAATACTTTTACAATACTATGGCAAATGAAATTTCAAAACTTAGTATATGAATGAATATTTAGGCTTAAGTGTTGTAAAATTCAATACCGGACCTACATTTCATACGATTTTACATTTCGTAATCCGTACGAATTGAATATTAATACACTATCTACATTTTTTCAAGGCGTCTAATAGAAAAATAAATATTCTTAGTTGAGAAATACAACAAGCGTTTTGAATATATACAATGTAGACGAAGTAAGAAAATTACAAACTGACTCTTAATTTTTACAATACTTGGTTCAGGAGTATACAATTTTTTGTGCACTGAATATTATGATAGACTGGAGAATATTTAGAAATAAATAGACCTCTGAATTAACGTCTTTTTTCGATTTTTGTTCCCATAGGCCATAGTTGCTGAGATATCGCGATTTGAAAATTTGCGAATTTCGGACGGAGCCAAGCCGGTTTCGGCTCGCGCTCAGAGTACGTTGGGCGTTGATGCTTGAGACAAGAGCGGCCGTAGCTAATATGGTAAGACGATGAACTGGTGCTCTGACAGTTCACGATTCGCGTCCCCATGCTTTTTTTTTAATTGATTTTTTTTCTTTCTAATCTCTTATAAGACTGCATGTGCAGGTAAATAAGAAAATTCGAAAATATATATTACTAGTTTTATTTATCTATTATATTAAAATAATTAATCCAATAATTAAGTCACAATTACATAGCAAAATAATATTGTATAACAAATAATTAATCTAATAATCAAGTCACAATTACAAAGCAAAATAATATGGTATAAAAAATAAATAATTAATCTAATTCCCACTTACCAATTTCGCGGCAGGTAATTAATCTGATTCTTCTTCTATCAGATCGGTATGCTGACAAATAGGAGGGTGGAAACCATCGTATAAGCAAGGGAAGCACAAAGGCTTACGATACCACGAACATAAGATATACGCAATACCACCGCAACCACATTAATTATTTTAATATAATAGATAAATAAAACTAGTAATGCATATTTTCGAATTTTCTTATTTACCTGCACATGCAAAGACATGAGAGATTATAAAATAAAGTAAAAATTGAACTTAAAAAAAGCACGGGGTCGCGAACCGTGAACTTTCAAGTGCCAGTACGTCGTCGTACCGTATTAGCTACGGCCGCTCTTGTCTCAAGCATTAACGCTCAATATACTCTACCCGCTAGCCGAAACCTGCTTGGCTCCATCCGAAACTCCCAAATTTTCTGATCGCGATATCTCAGCAACTAAGGCCTATTGGAACAAAAATAAAAAACGACGTTAAATCGGAGGGCTTCAACTTTCACCACGCGATAGGAGAAACCGATTCGCGACATCCAGGCTCTGCCTTTTTCTTGTTAGTATGTGTTTATTCGGACAGTCTAATTTAATTTATAATTCAGTGCAGAAAACTTGAAATTCGTGCTTTGGTCAGCATGTTAAATCAAATAATAAAATACGTATCAAGTAACACCAAAGTAAGTGATGAACACCCGGTGCGATGGTCTAGTGGTTAGCGTGCTCGCCACTGAATCAGCGGACCGGAAGGTCCCGGGTTCGAATCCTAGTCGCGTACATTTCGTCGTGAAATCTTTTTCTTAGGTGTTTTACGGCGAAATAAGCTTAGTTAGAAATAAGAATTTAGTCATAATGAATATAATACAGAGAGGCGGAACTCGGCTGCGGCCGCCGAGCGAAGCCGAAAGAAACGGTCACAATGAGGGGGAAGGGTAGGGTAACAAACGCGAAAAGCTAAAGAAAAAACAAATAAGTAAGTGGTGAAATTAACCGAACAAGCAGCCAAGCCCAATTGAACCCAAACAAACTAAAATCTATTTGCATTAATTTTTATATATCCACAACTGATACTTTTGAACAGGTATATGATTTTTCCAGGACTTTGGTATTACTGGTTTACTACACATTACTTAGCCATTCAATACGTAGTGTATTAATTTAAAAATAACGATTATTAGTTTTCACAGATTGAATCAGTAAAAGAATTCCGGAGTTTTTATATTAAAATTTATACAGAGTTTATTGAAGACGCAGGAAGTAAATCATAACAATTACACTAACCGAACACCGTAAAATTAATACACTTTTCTATGCCAAATTTACTTTTTTTTAATTAAAAAATGCAATTTGTGCGTATTCATTTTAATACGCTTATAATAGATACCTTGCAATACGTATATGATTTTTACAGTACTTAAGTGTTGCGACATTACTGAACGATTATTAGACATTCGAAAAGCAGTGCATTGATTTTCAAACGACAATATTAAAATTCATAAACGGTATCTGTAAAAAGACTGCCTACACTTTTATATTAATTTTAATACAGATTTTTTTACAGTGTAACGTCAATAATAAATAATTTGATAATCTTTTATCACGATGCACCTAGAATGCAATGTGTTTCCGACGATGCTTCAGGTGAGTCTCAATCGATATCAGAGAAGTTGCGACTTCCTCGTAGTCGGAACTTTGGGTGGGCAGTACAGAAAATTTACAGCGTCTCAGTATCACCCTTTTCCACATTTAATATGCTTATAGCGTCTCGTGACTTTTGCTCGACCTCCCTCTCGGCCCCCTGTGACAAAGTGTGACGATTTGCCTACCCTCCCCCCTCACTGCGTCACGTGCTTTATGAATGGCCCCTTATGACCCAGGTAGAAATTAACGATGAAAAAAGGGCTCGCCAAGCTCTGAAACAAGGCTCACATTTTTTAATTCGGGCTGAGCACCAGCCTCATTTCAGGCCTAGCTGAACCTCTGAATGATAACGCGGTTTCAGGCTCTTGCACACAGGCTTGACCAAAGGCTGGTAGAAAAGCCTGTACTAAGCCTAAAAACGGCGAACCAACAAGGCTCAAAACGAGCCTTAATGAAGCCATCACGAGCATTTATGACCAGGCTTAGCCTTAGCTCTTCTCGAAGCTATATGAGGCCTGTTTTTAGTTTTCTATATTCTACATTGAGGTAAATTTAATAAATTTGTAAAGAATGTTTATTTCGTCAAATTGATTTGGAATATTAAAATAGAGGATGAAGTAAAATGTCAGTAGTGTAATTTTTTGCAGATACACAATTTCATAATATTCTCGCATTTATTGCTAAATTTTTTTTTCATAAAAGTACAGAAAAAATATTATTTTAAACTTATTTTATTTTATCACAACCGGAAACAAGCCGGCATTCAGCCTTGATTTTTGAGCCTTAAAATTTGCTGGCTGAATAAAGCTTGAAATAACCCTGAATTTAGGCTAAGCAGCCAGTCTTGGTTCCAGGTTGCTCCAAACGATGCAATAAAACCTGGTCCAGGTCTGTCTTACTCTGGCTCGGTGAAACAAGGCTCGCACAAGCTTGTTTCCATCGTCAGCCGTTTGATTTCCTACCTGGGGAAGTATATGTTCATCTAGTATCATACCCACTTATATTAAAAGATCATTGAAATTGACCGAGACGTACGCTTTGACATAACCGTGAAAAACAAATTTCTCTCCATTGTATCATCGATTTCTGAATGAAAGGTTATCTGTACATGAAAAGTCAACAATTTATCGATACCTATGCATATGTAGCTATCCCTATGCGTAGCCGTTTTTTCTTATTCTGGTTTGTGTTTTTACAATACGCCAACAGTTTCGATTTTTTGTCTATTTTCGAGCCCCTTTTTGTAAGGGTGTGCGGGTAGCAGAATGGTCGAGTCGGGTCGGATCGCGTAATTAGACTATGATTCGGGTCGAGTATCCGAATTTTTCGGGGACCCGTGATCGGACGGGTATACTCGAACTTTGTTGAGTACCCGAGTTTTTCGAGCACTCGTTTCATGTCATGAACTCGATAAGAACGCACGCACGCACGCACGCACGCACGCACGCACGCACGCACGCACGCACGCACGCACGCACGCACGCACGCACGCACGCACACACACACACACACACACACACACACACAATAAAAGGGTTCGTTCCGTCTTTCTTGATATAAAGTTATCTTTTTTTTTCTAGAATATTGATACCAACATTAAAGTATCTAGCGACGTGCGACGTGCGATTTGACGTTTCTTGATCATCATTGTATTTTACAAAATAATAAGAGCCTGCACTTCATCTATTGTGAACGATGCCATGCATGTAGGGACTGAGGGCAGTAACCGGTCGCGCTAACTGATCCCACTAAAGTTACTGTAACACCGTCAATTTTCGAACTTGTGAATAAAAATTGTACCAAAATATCTTTTAATATATGAACTTTCAATAATTATAAAGAAGAAAAAACAAATTTTTCCAAATGTTGCTTGGGAAAAGTGGGGAAGCTACTGTGCAAGTTCTTGAAATCATACGCACCTAATGCACGAGCGAGGCCTCTTGCACTCTGCACGGGGTTTTGGTCGATGGCTTGGAGTACGGCTGCCCGGACTTCCTCGGTGACTGGCTTTATCCGCGGTCTCCGCGGAGCTTTTAGCGTGCCGTGCGCTGCGATGGTCTCCGCGAGTCTTTTGAAGAAACATTGTCATTCAATATACTCATTCCCGGCTCACTCAATGTAGTCAGCCCCGACACTCAATGTTGTCGAGGTCTACAGAGTTATAAGTTGTGGATCCCGTAATAAATACGTACCGTCTAAAACTTTGGCGGGAAGGAGTGGGTTCTCCAAACTCTTCGCGATATAGGCGCACGCATTCGGTGTAGTTGTGATTCGATCGGATAATAATCGCGTGCATTTTAACACGCCTTGTCTCGGCCATGATGTTCACGCCGAGAATGAATGCTCTCGACGAGCCCATCGATAAACAAATGCCGATCATCGCTAGCTTTTGTCGAAAATGTTCGTATACACCAATAATACGACCTCGCAACAACATCGGGCATGTTATGAATGTATAGATATAGTGTATCCCCGAATAACGGGGCCGATTTAAAGAAAATGTGCGCACGTAAAACCGCACACTATTTTCGTGACGTTACCGAACTTGGACACGAAAATTGCCATAAAATCGAATGTCTTTCCATGAATCCCCGAGAACCATTCCAAGCACCGATTTTATCGTTGTTAAATAAATAATGCTCGTACCGTCGTTTTCGCAGCATCGTCAGACTTCTCGACCCAATCTGACCAGAATTAAGATAAAATCGGAGACGAATTGGGGGCAGTAATATCGGGCATGTCCGACCGATGCCCCAAGAACCATTGCGAGCACCGATTTTAGCTTTGTTGAATAAACAATGCTCCTACCGTCGTTTTTGCAGCATCGTCAGACATCTCGACCCAATCTGACCGGAAGGAAGATAAAACCGAAGACGAATTCGGGGCAGTAATATCGGGAATGTCCGATCGAGGCCCCGAGAACCATTCCGAGCACCGATTTTATCTTTGTTAAATAAACAATGCTCCTACCGTCGTTCTCGCAGCATCGTCAGGAAAAACAGTCCATTCGAATTTCGTTTTGTATTTCATCTTTGAAAAAACCTTCAGAGTTTTCGGATTCGTTACAACAGAATGATTTTTTTTCGTTATTTACCACCCTCGACACGAAAAAGGTCATTGAACTACTACTGCTGCTGTGGACTATGAACGTGAACGAATCCCACTATGAGCGCGGCGTTCTCAGTTTTTTGGGGTTATTCCGCAGCAGAAACACTCGCATGCGGACTCGGATTCGTTCCCAGATGTAAAAGACGTCGATTCGAAGAGAGATACACATGAGATTCGACGTTGATAAATATGCCTGTTTTAACGGTTTTTTCTTATCGGATCTATACGAATCCAATATGAGAAAACGGTCCATTGAAATTCTGTCCTGTGTTTTATTATCGAATCAACCTCCAGATTGTTCGGATTCGTTCTCAGTGAGTGATTTTTAGAAATTTATCACCCTCGTCGCAAAAATAACCATGACGACTGCTGCTGTGGACTATGAACGTGAATGAATCCCATTATCAGCGCGACGGTCTCCGTCTGTAGGGGTTATTCCACAACAGAAACACTTAAATGCGGACTCGGATTTGTTCCCAGATGTAAAAGACGTCGATTCGAAGAGAGATTCACATGAGATTCGACGTTGATAAATATGCCTGTTTCAAAGGTTTTTTCTTATCGGATCTATACGAATCCAATATGAAAAAACGGTCCATTGAAATTCTGTTCTGTGTTTTATTATCGAATCAACCTCAAGATTGTTCGGATTCGTTCTCAGTGAGTGATTTTTAGAAATTTATCACCCTCGTCGCAAAAATAACCATGACGACTGCTGCTGTGGACTATGAACGCGAACGAATCCAATGTTCACCGTGGCGTTCTCAGTTTGTAGGGATTATTCCACAACGGAAACACTTGGACACGCACTCGGATTCGTTCCCGGATGTAAAAAACGTCGATTCGAAAACAGATTCTCATGACATTCGACGTTGATGAACGCGCCTGTTTCAACCATTTTTTATCAGATCTAGACGAATCCAATGGGAAAAACGGTCCATTCGAATTTCGTTTTGTATTTCATCTTTGAAAAAACCTTCAGCGTTTTCGGATTCGTTACCACAGAATGTTTTTTTTTTCGTTATTTACCACCCTCGACACGAAAAAAGTCATTGAACTACTACTGCTGCTGTGGACTGTGAACGTGAACGAATCCCATCATCAGCGCGACGGCCTCCGTCTGTAGGGGTTATTCCACAACAGAAGCACTTAAATGCGGACTCGGATTCGTTCCCAGATGTAAAAGACGTCGATTCGAAGAGAGATTCACATGAGATTCGACGTTGATAAATATGCCTGTTTCAACGGTTTTTTCTTATCGGATCTATACGAATCCAATATGAAAAAACGGTCCATTGAAATTCTGTTCTGTGTTTTATTATCGAATCAACCTCCAGATTGTTCGGATTCGTTCTCAGCGAGTGATTATTAGAAATTTATCACCCTCGTCGCAAAAATAACCATGACGACTGCTGCTGTGGACTATGAACGCGAACGAATCCAATGTTTACCGCGGCGTTCGCAGTTTGTAGGGATTATTCCACAACGGAAACACTTGCACACGCACTCGGATTCGTTCCCGGATGTAAAAAACGTCGATTCGAAAACAGATTCTCATGACATTCGACGTTGATAAACGCGCCTGTTTCAACCATTTTCTATCAGATCGAGACGAATGGAATGGGAAAAACGGTCCATTCGAATTTCGTTTTGTATTTCATCTTTGAAAAAACCTTCAGCGTTTTCGGATTCGTTACCACAGAATGATTTTTCTTTCGTTATTTATCACCCTCGACACGAAAATAGTTATTGGACTATTACTGCTGCTGCGGACTATGAACGTGAACGAATCCCACTATCAGCGCAGCGTTCTCAGTTTTTTGGGGTTATTCCGCAACAGAAACACTCGCATGCGGACTCGGATTCGTTCCCAGATGTAAAAGACGTCGATTCCAAGAGAGATTCACATGAGATTCGACGTTGATAAATATGCCTATTTCTACGGTTTTTTCTTATCGGATCTATACGAATCCAATATGAAGAAATGGTCCATTGAAATTCCGTTCTGTGTTTTATTATCGAATCAACCTCCAGATTGTGGACGTATTGAATATGGAGGGTATTCAATCCATATTCAACCCACATCGTCAGACTTCTCGACTCAATCTGACCGGAAAGATAATAAAATCGGAGACGAATTCGGGGCAGTAATATCGGGAATGTCCGATCGATGCCCCAAGAACCATTGCGAGCACCGATTTTATCTTTGTTAAATAAACAAAGCTCCTACCGTCGTTCTCGCAGCATCGCCAGACTTCTCGACCCAATCTGACCGTAAATAAGATAAATTCGGAGACGACTTCGGGACAGGTATATCGTGAATGTCCGATCGAGGCCCGGAGAACCATTCCGATCATCGATGTTATCTTTATTAAATAAACAAAGCTCCTACCGTCGTTATCGCAGCATCGTCAGACTTCCTTATCCAATCTGACCGGAAGTAAGATAAAATCGGAGACGAATTTCGGGCAGTAATATCGGGAATGTCCGATCGATGCCCCAAGAACCATTGCGAGCACCGATTTTATCTTTGTTAAATAAACAAAGCTTCTACCGTCGTTCTCGCAGCATCGCCAGACTTCTCGACCCAATCTGACCGTAAATAAGATAAAATCGAAGACGAATTTGGGGCAGTACTATCGAGAATGTCCGGTCGAGGCTCCGAGAACCATTCCGAGCACCGATTTTGTCTTTGTTAAATAAAAAAAGCTCCTACCGTCTTTCTCGCGGCATCGTCAGACTTCTCGACCCAATCTGACCGGAAGTAAGATAAAATCGGAGACGAATTCGGGGCAATATCATCGGGAATGTCCGATCGATGCCCCAAGAACCATTCCGAGCACCGAATTTTTTTTGTTAAATAAACAATGCTCCTACCGTCGTTCTCGCACAATCGTCAGACTTTTCGATCAAATCTGACCGATAGTGCAGAGAATTTTAACCCGCATTTCGCGAACGTGGGTCGTTTTCGTCCTGCCCAAGATCATTTCCTTCTCAGATCGCTTAATATTTAATTTTATAAAATATTAAACATTGGAAAGAAAAGAACCCTATTTCCCCCGAGAAGTACGGCCTAAAGATTGACCATGCATTTTTTCAGATGTTTTTCATTGACAATTGTTGGTTTGGTAGTGCAAAAACGAAAACGACCCAGGTTCACGGGATTAAGGTGCCTCAAATGCCTTCACGGATTAAGGGTTCAGATAACAGATTGAACTTAATCGATCGATTGTGAACTTCATTGAAAATAATGTCCATTTCGAAAATGTTCGAGGATTTCATGCTCCGCAAATAATATTTTAAATCATATGCGATTCGCGAACAACTTTTGGAATAAATAATCCTAACACTACATTTTAAAGTAATTTCGCGTGAAATTATTAATTTTTACCAAATCCTACAAGTATTTTTGTTTTTTTTACTGTTTCATAAATTATCTTAAAATCCTGTAACTCCGGAATTTTACGATATTTATTTTTGTATTTACAATTATGTAGAATATTTTTGTATTTAGAATTTACGATTTAAAAATTATGTAACTACAGAATGTTCAGATTATTTATGCAACATTAAAAAACAAAAATACTCGTAGTATTTGGTAAAAAATAATCATTTCACGCCAAATTACTTAAAAAGTTTATTGCTAGAATTATTTATTCTCAAAGTTATTAGAGAATCCTCGAACATTTTCGAAATTGACATTCTTTTCAATAACGGTCTCGGATAGGGACACATTCAGATCCCTCTGTTCGACCGCGTGTCATAGGACCAACTTCCTGTGACAGCCGAACATTCGGAAGTTGCAGCTGTGACGTCAGCAGACTAGCACTTCCTATAGCGCGCCCGTGTCTGATTTGGCTCATTTGTTCCACTGATAAAATTTCGATCTATCGACTTTAAATCGTATGTTTGATAATTTTTTCTGCATGACGGGGGGCTCAAATAAAGTTTTTCGGGAGCGTTACTTATTCGGAATTTTCCACACTTCATTCTCCTGCGCGCCGAATGGAAATTTCGTTTTCTTCCAGAATACGCTATTTTCCCTGGCAAATACTGTTCATGACAAAAATACGATCTATTTTTTTTCAAAAGGGGCTTGAAAAACCATCAAAAAGCCTATTTTTTCAGTCATAAAATCACCGCGCAAGACTCTAAAAAACCCATGTAGAAGGTAAAGAATCCAAAAGTCGATACCAATTAATACGTTCTGTAAGCGTGAAAAAAATTCTAAATTATACCCGCCTCATAAATGTGTATTGTATTCTGAACAAAGTGTTACCCTGTAAAGTCACAAAATTCTGTCACTAAAGTGGAGCCGTAGTTGGACTTCAAGCATTGCTATATCATAGAGCTGAAATAATATTAATGGTACAATCGGACGTTATTGGAAGTATTCTCAATATAAAGTTGGTAATTTAGAATTGATATGCAAGTGGGGATGCGATGGCACGTCTGGTCGAAGTACTCACAAACAAAAATTTAGCGACGGAGACGACAATGAATCGGATGTCTTCATTATCTTTATTTCACTTATTTCCCTCCAAATCTTTGATCGAGTCAATCCCACGCGTGATTGTTTTGAAAAATCCACGTCCTTCGCCGCCAAGATTTTGTAGCCTAGTTAAAATTGAATTCTTGCCCGAAACTGCCGAAGCAACTAGGGCAGAACTTGATTGTATCGAAGCGCAAGAGAGAAACTTCGTGTCCTTTCAAACCGTAATGGGCGGCAAAGAAATTAACATCAATTTCAAACTTGTGTTGTGATAGATGGTAAAGTTTTTAATTCTATTACGAAAACATCGACAAGTATGCGTTGCTACCTTTGCGGTCCTACGTCCAAATAATTCAATGATAACGACGGAAATACAGTGAGGAGTTTTTTCGAAAATTCTGAAATTTTCGCCTCGATAACGGAAATTGATGAAGAATGGATAAAGCGATGTCATGTTGTATTTCAGGTAATTTCTTGTGGGTTCGAGAACACTATACCCATATTTCGCAAATACACTGAAGATACTGCACAAAAATTAGTCGAACTCTATTCGTGGTACTTCATGCCAACAACAGTACATCAAATTCTCATTCACGGTCATAGGATTGTGGAATCTTCGTTACTCCTCGTCGGACAAATGTCTGAAGAAGCTCAGGAATCATGTAACAAGTGTATTAAAAGATTCCGAGAAGATTTTTCACGGAAATGTGACTGCATAAAAAACATGGAAGACATTGTTTTGCAGACTTTCAGTAACGTCGGATCCAATAATATCCAGTCTGCGAAAACTTCCTCCAATGAAACTAAGATCGTTATTCCCACACGCGGTGGAACTATTGATTCCACCTTCAGTTACAGAATCACGTCAGATTTCTTCAAATAATACGAGCGATAAATATGGCGATGATGACAAGTGGCAGGACAGCGATTAATTGTAAGAGATTCTAAAATTATATCGATAAGAAATGAAAGAATAAAAGAAATACATTATAAATCATCATTGTCATTGTAAGAATGATCAATCACTGTATTCCAATGCTCCTCTTCCCAAATCTTCAAATGTCAACTGTCATTACATTTTCCATTTAATTTATTCAAAATCATAATTTCGAAAATTTGACTTCTTATTCATTATTAGCAACGTTGAAGACTCTTAAAAAGTGAATTCCGTGCAAATCGAATTGACGTTCGACGATGGAGCCGTCCACATCGAATGCACCATTTTGTTTTTTGGAAATATGTTTACTTATTCGTAATCAGTGACCTCGAAAATCTCTATGCAGGAAATTCGAAAGAAATTAAATGATTACCCGCCGCGGCGCCATTTTTTAGCTATACTGGAGCCGCGATTTTTTTTCGTTCGAAATTTGACTTTGAATTCGTCGTCAGCGATCCCACAAGTCCCCAAGTACAGACTTTCATCCGAATTGAATACGTTTTCGAAGAAATTTCCCGCCGTATTTTATCCGCCATTTTGTTTTTCTACATTTTGACTTCGAATTCGTAATCAGCGACCCCGAAAATCCCCGAGTCGAGACCTCCACCCGAATTGAATACGTTTCCGAAGAAATGATCCGCCATTTTGGTTTTTCTAAATGTTGACTACGAATTCGTAATCAGCCACCCCGAAAACCTCCGAGTCCAGACGTTCACCCGAATTGAATACGTTTTTGAAGACATTCTCCGCGGTATTTTATCCGCAATTTTGTTTTTCTAAATTTTGACTCCGAATTCGTAATCAGCGACGCCGAAAACATCACGAGTCGAGACTTTCATTCGAATTGAATACGTTTCAGGAGAAATTTTCCGCCGTATTTTATTGGCCACTTTGTTTTTCTTAATTTTGACTTCGAATTCGTAATCAGCGACCTCTCAAACCCCCGAGTCCAGACTTCCACCCGAATTGAATACGTTTCCGAAGTAATTTTCCGCTATTATGTTTTTATAAATTTTGACTCCGAATTCGTATTCAGCGACCCGGAAAACCCCCGAGTACAAACTTTCACCCGAATTGAATACGTTTTTGACTTTTGGCCGGCCTTTTGGGATTTGGGACCACTGTCTGACACCTTCAATGAGGTCCCGGACTCGAGGCAAAGTTAGGTCGCTATTTTGCATCTGAAAAGAGTAGATTGATTCTATTCCATATTTTCACAAACTCATTAAACCCGTTCCACGATAAATCGCGAATGCCGCAATGCCGCTCTTCTTAATTTGGCCCTTTAAATGCGGTTCCCCAAAGTCGAGTTTTCGTTCAAGTTTAAACTGCCACTGCATAAGTCTATTAATGTACTTTATCTCGTAAAAATTCTCTACTTCGACTCAAAATAAGATTCACGCGTACGCTTCTTCAGCGTAAGCCCCTTAACATTTCTCGTCGATAATCAACATCTCGCTAAGGACCTTCCTCACACCCAAAAACGAAACGTTCGCCCCGTTTGAGGGAAGTCCTCTGATCCGTTTTCGACAAACAAATTTGCACGCGTCCCGTTTTGCAATTCAACCCCTTAAATCCCGCTCTCAATCGCCTCTTCTTGCCGTAAAACTCTAAGGTGAACTTACTTCCTCATGATCTTTAAGACCGCATTCACTTTTAATCGTCACGCATTCTTTCTTATCTTAATTGACCCCTTAAACACGATTTCGGAAAGACCGTTTTCTTTGCGTTCACAAACGGTACATCCACCCAGCGCGGCTCGAATCGTTCTGCCAGTCGTTGAGTATCTCACGACAATCGCTCGTTTAATTATTAACCCATGGCCAGGGCTTTTAGGTGCTTTCGTATTTTTTCTTCACCGATTCCGCGGGTCCTGCAAACAAATGAAGCCCGTTCGACATTCATATTCCACGTTACACTCGCACACTCGAACGCCTGTCATCGTAACGTCAGCCACGACCCGACATCTCTCGGTGACTTCTGCAACCTCATCACAGCCACGCCAAGAAGATAGCAGCAAATGCTCCAACGCCCACTCCGTTCCTGGCCATTCCAACTCCGCCGTTCCTCGGACTTCAGTTTGAACTATCGTTCGATATTGATTTTTTAATGGTCTTTTTCTCAATGGTACCATTTTTTTGAGGCCCTCATCCGGGTCCTACGTGTTCAGAATCAAGTCCACTTTGCTTCTGTAAGCCCGGAATGCCATTTATATTTTTACCCAGAATTTTTTTTTTTTTTTGGTGGAATATACTTTTCCCACATAGGGGCTATATTTTTTTTCGAAGAGTTCTGGAAAAACCATTTCAAACGCGCACCTTTGCCGTCCCAAAATGGCCGCGCAAGAATTTTAAAAAAGGGGGGGGCCACTTTATAATTGTCACCCTGTATATATATATATATATATTCGGTAAAGTTATTTCTAGGACTTATGCCCCTAAAGTATGCATGGAAATAGACATGCGGAATTATTATAGGAGGTACTCCAGGGACTCTCGTATATGTCCCTGAAGCATGCAGGTACGTGTATATTTATGTATATATGAGACATAATGATATGGTACTCCGGGGACCCATGTGCGTGTCCCAGAAGTGTACAGGCAAACAGATATATACGTGTATATGAGGCTAATTGTAAAGTTAATCCGAGCACCCATGTGCTCGTCCCTGAAGTTACAGGTAAGCTTAGCGGTAAAGTTATTATGGGAACTGTTTGTCCCTAAAGTATACGGGTAGATATACGCATGCTAAATTTAAAGATATATTCACGAATATTTTATATAACGGGGTTTCTAAGTGAAATCGACCATATATGGGTCGTTCTGATTAACATGTACCCCAAAAAAAAACATAAATAAGCGCGTTTAGCGCGAGGAAAAAATCTTAATAATTATTACAATTCGTACCAGATATGAATATTTGGAGGGCGAGAGTGCTAGGACGTAATAATCGAAAATGAAAAACGGTCCATTTAAATTTTTTTTTGGGTTTCATTATCGAAATAACCTCGAGATTATTCAGATTCGTTCCCAGGGGATGATTTTTTAAAATCCTCCCCTAGTGGATTTTTTTTTGGGTTTCATTATCGAAATAACCTCGAGATTATTCAGATTCGTTCCCAGGGGATGATTTTTTAAAATCCTCCCCTAGTGGATTGGATGACTACTGTTTGACCGTCATTTGACTAATGGTCATTCTTGGACGGTAAAGTGCCCATAATAACCCAGCAAAATGACTCCAAATCGAGTATTCACGAATGACCATAAAAACCGTCTTGACCGAACCTTTTTTTCGCCTCCGAGCTCTTCAGAGTGACCGTAGAAACCGTCTTGACCGAACCTTTTGTTTTCGCCTTCGAACGCTTCAGAGTGACCGTAGAAACCGTCTTTTACCGAACCTTTTGTTTTCGCCTTCGAACGCTTCAGAGTGACCGTAGAAACCGTCTTTTACCGAACCTTTTTTTTCGCCTCCGAGCACTTCAGAGTGACTGTAGAAACCGTCTTGACCGAACCTTTTTTTCGCCTCCGAGCACTTCAGAGTGACCGTAGAAACCGCCTTGACCAACGTTTTTTCTTTAGAATTTTTTTTTGCCTCCGAGCACTTCAAAGTGACCGTAGAAACCGTCTTGACCAAACGGTTTTTTCTTCGATTTTTGCCCGTTAAAATGTCTGGAGCTGAGATTTGGGGAGAGGATAGGGTCTGATAGAATGAGAAACGTTTAAGGATAGATACACACCTAGATGGTCGAACAACAAAATTTAGAAGCTATGAACATTCCGTCGTGCGTAGAAGACCTACACTATGGGCCTGTCTCAACAACAAAACGCTCTCGCCACACTTGAATTGCATAGTTTTTGCCCTAGTGGTAGCCAGTAAAGTAGAATATTTTATTTTATTTCCATGTAATTTCTCGTCTTATCCAGCAAGACTCGACAGTTTCTTATAAAAGATACAACTTTTAAACCAATAAGACTAGAAGCTTTATAATAATGTTATAAACTGTGTTAACGGCACTTTTTATTTTTTTTCCATCAGATAATGCGAAGAACCTTTTATTCTCCGAATTGCCTCTCAAAGTTGTCCCGAAGTATAATGTCGGGCTGCAGTGTACATTCGTTCCGCTTTAGTGCGACGACCCTTCTCGATGAAGCATTTTGTACTATATCGCAGGTTTCGTTGAACACCATTTCGAAGGTTTGTGGATCGACTACTAGAAAAATCGTACCATGTCTCGTTAGAAATAGTTTACCCGCATCAATATAATATATGCGTTATATTAACATTCTGTATATCGCTGTCGCGGAAAGTTCGAACGAGATCGCATAGGGAGAATTCCTTGCCAGTCGACAGTGTCGAATATATAAAGAACATCGTTATTTTCTTTTCGTCAAACCTATCGATTTAAATGACGTTTTATGTATGAGTATAATATTTTTATTGTGACGATTATTATCATTAGTTGTAGTGCTATTACATACCGGTACATCTTCTCGTCATCTTTGTCGCTACTTTCGATTGGCAAACAGTATTTGTCGAAGAGATAATGGAAATACTGTTGGACATCTGACCATATAAAATAATCCATCGCGTTTTCCGTCGTGAAGCCTGTCGCAATCGAATTAGTTTCCGATGCCCAATCGAACAATTTCGACACACACACGACCTCGTGGGACCAATCCGACAGACGTACTTTATCTGCATTAACATACAAGCGAATGTTTCTCGTGTTCAATATGATTCGATGTTGCTACAAATGCATCATTTCGCTTCATACTTACTATCGATAATTATTGCACAATTCTTGGAGCAAATGCGTTCCAAGGAATCATCAGTTTTAATTCCCGCCAAGTGATCAAGTGATTTTTTCCAATGGACCGTTCGAGGTTGACTCCTTTGTACGCAGACGGTTTGAGAATTTCCACAACATCCGTGCCACATACCGCTATGCTGCTCGGGACAATATTTTTCGACCTATCGGTGAGTTCGGTACCAGTACCATCTTTGCCAGTTAACGACTTTTGAGCGAGCATTTGTTCATTGTCCGATTCATTCTCGGTAGAGGAACTTTCTATAACCCGTCTTTTCGTTCCCTTTTTTTTGCGACTATTGCTGTCGCTGCGAGAGCCTCGGTTTATTACACGGTCCGTGCAGTCGCTCAACGGTGTTGTAGAGATTTTGTCGCTCATCAGTTTGTACCGGTATCGATCAGCTTTAAGCTTCTGTGACAGCCACGCGCGTATCACGTCGACTGACAATTCTTCGGTATGCTTCGCACGATGTATTCGTTGAAGATTTCTGCAGGCATCTATAAAATGACATGACATTGTAGTTTATTCGTGATAGGCAACTGCCACTGGCAACTGGAAATGTGTCAACAGCCCCATTAGGGTGATCCTTAATAGACAAAGGTTTTAATTATGTTAGTCTCACTGCCGAAAAGCTTCCATCTAATATCAAGAAAATGTGTGTGAAGGTTAAATCCGATCGGATAAAATTAACCTGTGCCCAAAACTTGAAACCCACCCAAAGGTGAGTTTCGGCGAGGATTTTGAGTTTGTTTGCAATGAGATTAAATTTTTTTGAATCAACTACATTGAAGATTCTAAGAACATTCATTTTCGGTAATAATAATGCAAAAAAGTTGGGTAAATTGTTGAAAAAAAATTGTTCATCTAATGTGCAGTGAACTATTTTTTATATTATAAAATAAATTCGTAGATTTTTCTGAATAGAGATAATTTTTTGATAGAATTTTCTTTCCATTTTCATATTAATTTTTTTTATTAAAAAAAGTCACAAATTTTTAATGTTTTCAGAGCAATGTTCCGTATTAAATCCAAGTGACCGGGGTATTGAACGAACAATGTTATAGGTACAGCTTCTGAAAAATTCCAAAAACGGTACTTTCGAAACGGAGAGAAAATTCTTCAAAAAATCGTATGTATTCAGAAAAATATCATTCATTTAATGTCAGAAGAAATCAAGTTCACCGGAGATTTTTTCAACTAATTTTTGTTTAAGCAATTTATTTATACATTTTTGGCATTCTTATTATTCAAAGCCAATGTTCTTAGCATCTTGAATATGGTTGATTTTGTTCGACTTCAATGTTATCGCAAAATACTCGAAATTCTCACCGAAACAAACTTTTGGTTAGAAATGTACGGCCAACACATTTATAGATTAACATATAGATTAACATTGATTTTACCTTAATCAAAAGGAGCCGTTCACTATTCACCATGTAAAGAAGCAAGAAAAAATCTTAAGAATTTTCGGTCTCCACCATCTCTGGTCTCAGCCTTTGTGAAGTAAAGAAACTTAGTTCGCAGTTTTTGTATGTTTTTGTAAATTTGTATTTCTTTCCAAAAGTTCCTTTTATTTGGCACAAAAAATATCTTCAGATAATAGTATCTATTGTCACTAGTTTTTGAGTCTATAAATCTAGAGATCGTAAGTGCCATTACCACAGGACCTTTTCCACACGAAATTGAATGATAGTGCGGAGAAAAAATAATGATTTACAAAAAAAAATCTAAACAGAGCAAAAAATGCAAAACGGAGAAATAGCACTTCTTAGAATCAGTTAATGGACTTTTTAAAATTTTTTTTGGAAAGTCTGGAAAGAAAAAGACTGGCTCTTTTTCTTTCCAGACTTAAATATCATGTTAAAAGAGGTCCCGTGTCATCAGCCCTTACGATCTGTAGTTTTCTAAATACAAATATTGTAAATTAAGCAAATTTCATTTTTATAACTCGTATCTGAGAAGCCAGTGACAATAGACGCTATTATCTAAAAACCTTTTTTGTGCAAAATAATATAAGGTTTTACGAAAAAAAATAGGCTTCCAAAAGAAATACATATTGACGGTATCGCGGCTTCCGCGTTCATTACGTTTATTTACTTACTTAACAAACCTTGCACGTCTTGGTTACGTACAGTGCCTTCATTTAATGCCTGGACATGCCTGTATGAACGCTAACTTCAAGGAGCGGTAGTATTACCGCACTGTGAAGTTAACGTCATCGGTCGATTTTCGAAAGAATTTCCCACTGATGTGTCACGCGTCATATCTAACCCGTGAGGCGATATAGCCTCGTGAAAAAATGACAGCGCTGAAGCGGTGCAACTGCAGCGTGAAGGCAGGCACCCAAAATGCTGGAGGGATGGAAATTAAGAATGCGAAATTGGAAAAGAACAGACCGATATCTTCAAAGAAAATTAGTAGAAATTTTTAGAAAAATGTTTAAAATCACGTAAACCGTCCAATTACTAATTACTCTTGACTAATTAAACAAGTCATTTGAGTATGACGCTAAACGTTAAAAGCCACGGCAAGACTTTTCAGAGTTTAATTAAGTTTGTCCGTTTAATTTAAATCTCTGGTTGGATTAACGTTATCTACAGATTTGAAACGAATTCGAGTGACAGTGCAGGTGATACTGTTACGAAATACAATCTACAATCTCGAATCATTGCGCAAAACATCGGTCCATTTTATTTCGTAGACTAAAACAACGATACCTCTTCAGAAAGGCTCTTTTCAGCTTTAAAGGGCGTAATTTGTTTTAAATTATTTAAAGGCATCGAATCCAACTACAGCAAACATGATTCCAATGAACAGGCATGCAACATTATTTGAATGAACCGTCTTGCACATGGGATGTCTGTCAATGCTGAAAAAAAAATTTGCTGTATGCATATTTATCACCTTCGACCAAGCGAGCGAAACCCGAGAAGCGCATGGCAGGCTAATGAAATGGAGCTCCAGCGGGTATCAGCTGGCACCAAGCGGGCAATTTGGAATCGGTGTTCGGAATGGTTCTCGGGGCCTTAATCGGACATTCCCGATATTACTGAGCCGAAATCGTAAACGATTTTATCTTACTTCCGACCTGACGAGAATGTAGTATGACGGGATTTTGTGAAAACGACCCGAAAATGCCAAACGAGCCGTTGATTTCATCTTTGACTCATACGCAAATGAGCTATCCTTGTATTCGCGGCTTATACCTCCGCTTACATGATCCCCAATCAAGAAGGAGGTGAAATCAAAGACGACCTCGACGGGACGCTTTCGAATATGTCCCGTGGATGCTAGAAAGATGATTGGAGATCATTGGAGACACGGAGAAAAAATGCATCAAACATACAA
The DNA here is from genome assembly GCA_944452715.1 of Ophion slaviceki. Taxonomy (NCBI): domain Eukaryota; kingdom Metazoa; phylum Arthropoda; class Insecta; order Hymenoptera; family Ichneumonidae; genus Ophion; species Ophion slaviceki. The sequence goes on along the minus strand of OX101795.1, from coordinate 10,944,096 downwards.
TTAAATTTAATGAATCGGAATTTAATCAGTGGAACAAATTAGCTAAATCGGGCACGGGCGCGCTATAGGAGGTGCTAGTCTGCTGACGTCACAGCTGCAACTTCCGAATGTCCGACTGTCACAGGAAGTTGGTTGAGACTCCTAGGACACGCGGTCGAACAGAGGGATCTGAATGTGTCCCTATCCGAGAACTTTATTGAAAAGAATGTTAATTTCGAAAATTTTCGAGGATTCGCGAAAAACTTTCGGAATAAATCATTCTAGCAATAAATTTTGAAGTAATTTGGCGTGAAATTATTATTTATTACCAAATACTACGAGTGTTTTATTTTTTAATGTTGCATAAAATATCTGAACGATCTGTAGTTACATCATTTTTCAATCATAAATTCTAAATATAAAAATATTCTACATAATTATAAATATAAAAATAAATATCGTAAAATTTTGCTGTTACAGAATTTTGAAATAATTTATTAAACAGTGAAAAAACAAAAATACTCGTAGTATTTGGTAAAAACGAATAATGTTACACCAAATTACTTTAATATGTAATGTTATTCCAAATTTATTCCAAAGGATGTTAGCGAATCGCATATGATTGAAAATATTATTTGCGGAGCATCAAATCCTCGAACATTTTCGAAATTGAGATTATTTTCAATAAAGTTCACATCGATTAAGTTCAATCGGTTATCTTAACCCTTAATCCGTGAAGGTATTTGAGGCACCTTGATCCCGTGAACATGGGTCATTTCGTTTTTGCACTAACAAACCAACAGTTGTCAATGAAAAACATCTGAAAAAATGCATGGTCAATCTTTAGCCCGCACTTCTCAAGGGAAAATAGGGTTTTTTCTCTTTCTTATGTTTAATATTTTTTTAAATAAATAGTAAGCAACCCGCGGACGAAATGATCTTGGACAGGACGAAAAGACCCAGGTTCACGAAATGCGGATTGAAATTCTCTACTCAATCGGTCCGATTGGATCGAGAAGGCGATCCATGACGATGCTGCGAGAACGACGGTAGGAGCATTGTTTATTTAACGAAGATAAAATCGGAGCTCGGAGTGGTTCTCGGGGCCTCGATCGGACATTCCCGATATTACTGGCGCGAATTCATCTCCGATTTTATCTTACTTTCGGTCAGAATGGGTCAAGAAGTTTGAGGATGCTGAGAGATAGACGGTAGGAGCATTGTTTATATAACAAAGATAAAATCGGTGCTCGGAATGGTTCTCCGGGCCTCGATAGGAAATTCCCGATAATACTGCTCCGAAATCATCTCCGATTTTATCTTACTTCCGGTCAGAATGGGTCGAGAAGTCTGAGGATGCTGCGAGATCGACGGTAGGAGCATTGTTTATTTAACAAAGATAAAATCGATAGAACGACGATAGGAGAATTATTTAGTTAACATCGATAAAATTGGTGCTCGGAATGGTTCTCGGGGCCTCAAGCGAACGATCCCGATATTACTGCCCCGAATTCGTCTCCGATTTTATCTTACTTCCGGTCAGAATGGGTCGAGAAGTCAGGATGCTGTGAGATCGACGTAGGAGCATTATTTATTTAAAAAAGATAAAATCGGTGCTCGGAATGGTTCTCGAGGCCTCGATTGGACATTCCCGATATTACTGCCCCGAATTCGTCTCCGATTTTATCTTACTTCCGATCCGAATGGGTCGAGAAGTCTGACGATGCTGCGAGAACGACGGTAGGAGCATTGTTTATTTAACAAAGATAAAATCGGTGCTCGGAATGATTCTCGGGGCCTCGATCGGACATTCTCGCTATTACTGCCCCGAATTCGTCTCCGATTTTATCTTACTTCCGGTCAGAATGGTTCGAGAAGTCTGACGATTCTGCGAGAACGACGGTAGAGGCATTGTTTATTTAACAAAGATAAAATCGGTGCTCGGACTGGTTCTCGGGGCCTCGATCGAAAATTCCCGATATAACTGCCCCGAAATCATCTCCGATTTTATCTTACTTCCGGTCAGAATGGGTCAAGAAGTTTGAGGATGTTGGGAGATAGACGGTAGGAGCATTGTTTATTTAACAAAGATAACATCGGTGCTCGGAATGGTTCTCCGGGCCTCGATCGGACATTCACGATATACCTGTCCCGAAGTCGTCTCCGAATTTATCTTACTTCCGGTCAGAATGGGTAGAGAAGTCTGACGATTCTGCGAGAACGACGGTAGAGGCATTGTTTATTTAACAAAGATAAAATCGGTGCTCGGAATAGCTCTCGGGGCCTCGATCGGACATTCACGATATACCTGTCCCGAAGTCGTCTCCGATTTTATCTTACTTCCGGTCAGAATGGGTTGAGAAGTCTGACGATTCTGCGAGAACGACGGTAGAGGCATTGTTTATTTAACAAAGATAAAATCGGTGCTCGGAATGGTTCTCGGGGCCTCGATAGGAAATTCCCGATAATACTGCTCCGAAATCATCTCCGATTTTATCTTACTTCCGGTCAGAATGGGTCGAGAAGTCTGAGGATGCTGCGAGATCGACGGTAGGAGCATTGTTTATTTAACAAAGATAAAATCGGTGCTCGGAATGATTCTCGGGGCCTCGAGCAAACATTCCCGATATTGCTGCCGCGAATTCGTCTCCGATTTTATCTAACTTCCGATCCGAATGGGTCGAGAAGTCTGACGATGCTGCGAGAACGACGGTAGGACCATTGTTTATTTAACAAAGATAAAATCGGTGCTCGGAATGGTTCTCGGGGTCTCGATCGGAAATTCCCGATAATACTGCTCCGAAATCATCTCCGATTTTATCTTACTTCCGGTCAGAATGGGTCGAGAAGTCTGAGGATGCTGCGAGATCGACGGTAGGAGCATTGTTTATTTAACAAAGATAAAATCGGTGCTCGGAATGGTTCTCGAGGCCTCGATTGGACATCCCCGATATTACTGCCCCGAATTCGTCTCCAATTTTATCTTACTTCCGATCCGAATGGGTCGAGAAGTCTGACGATGCTGCGAGAACGACGGTAGGAGCATTGTTTATTGAACAAAGATAAAATCGGTGCTCGGAATGGTTCTCGGGGCCTCGATCGGACATTCTCGCTATTACTGCCCCGAATTCGTCTCCGATTTTATCTTACTTCCGGTCAGAATGGTTCGAGAAGTCTGACGATTCTGCGAGAACGACGGTAGAGGCATTGTTTATTTAACAAAGATAAAATCGGTGCTCGGACTGGTTCTCGGGGCCTCGATCGAAAATTCCCGATATAACTGCCCCGAAATCATCTCCGATTTTATCTTACTTCTGGTCAGAATGGGTCAAGAAGTTTGAGGATGTTGCGAGATAGACGGTAGGAGCATTGTTTATTTAACAAAGATAACATCGGTGCTCGGAATGGTTCTCCGGGCCTCGATCGGACATTCACGATATACCTGTCCCGAAGTCGTCTCCGAATTTATCTTACTTCCGGTCAGAATGGGTAGAGAAGTCTGACGATTCTGCGAGAACGACGGTAGAGGCATTGTTTATTTAACAAAGATAAAATCGGTGCTCGGAATAGCTCTCGGGGCCTCGATCGGACATTCACGATATACCTGTCCCGAAGTCGTCTCCGATTTTATCTTACTTCCGGTCAGAATGGGTTGAGAAGTCTGACGATTCTGCGAGAACGACGGTAGAGGCATTGTTTATTTAACAAAGATAAAATCGGTGCTCGGAATGGTTCTCGGGGCCTCGATAGGAAATTCCCGATAATACTGCTCCGAAATCATCTCCGATTTTATCTTACTTCCGGTCAGAATGGGTCGAGAAGTCTGAGGATGCTGCGAGATCGACGGTAGGAGCATTGTTTATTTAACAAAGATAAAATCGGTGCTCGGAATGATTCTCGGGGCCTCGAGCAAACATTCCCGATATTGCTGCCGCGAATTCGTCTCCGATTTTATCTAACTTCCGATCCGAATGGGTCGAGAAGTCTGACGATGCTGCGAGAACGACGGTAGGACCATTGTTTATTTAACAAAGATAAAATCGGTGCTCGGAATGGTTCTCGGGGTCTCGATCGGAAATTCCCGATAATACTGCTCCGAAATCATCTCCGATTTTATCTTACTTCCGGTCAGAATGGGTCGAGAAGTCTGAGGATGCTGCGAGATCGACGGTAGGAGCATTGTTTATTTAACAAAGATAAAATCGGTGCTCGGAATGGTTCTCGAGGCCTCGATTGGACATCCCCGATATTACTGCCCCGAATTCGTCTCCAATTTTATCTTACTTCCGATCCGAATGGGTCGAGAAGTCTGACGATGCTGCGAGAACGACGGTAGGAGCATTGTTTATTGAACAAAGATAAAATCGGTGCTCGGAATGGTTCTCGGGGCCTCGATCGGACATTCTCGCTATTACTGCCCCGAATTCGTCTCCGATTTTATCTTACTTCCGGTCAGAATGGTTCGAGAAGTCTGACGATTCTGCGAGAACGACGGTAGAGGCATTGTTTATTTAACAAAGATAAAATCGGTGCTCGGACTGGTTCTCGGGGCCTCGATCGAAAATTCCCGATATAACTGCCCCGAAATCATCTCCGATTTTATCTTACTTCTGGTCAGAATGGGTCAAGAAGTTTGAGGATGTTGCGAGATAGACGGTAGGAGCATTGTTTATTTAACAAAGATAACATCGGTGCTCGGAATGGTTCTCCGGGCCTCGATCGGACATTCACGATATACCTGTCCCGAAGTCGTCTCCGAATTTATCTTACTTCCGGTCAGAATGGGTAGAGAAGTCTGACGATTCTGCGAGAACGACGGTAGAGGCATTGTTTATTTAACAAAGATAAAATCGGTGCTCGGAATAGCTCTCGGGGCCTCGATCGGACATTCACGATATACCTGTCCCGAAGTCGTCTCCGATTTTATCTTACTTCCGGTCAGAATGGGTTGAGAAGTCTGACGATTCTGCGAGAACGACGGTAGAGGCATTGTTTATTTAACAAAGATAAAATCGGTGCTCGGAATGGTTCTCGGGGCCTCGATAGGAAATTCCCGATAATACTGCTCCGAGATCATCTCCGATTTTATCTTACTTCCGGTCAGAATGGGTCGAGAAGTCTGAGGATGTTGCGAGATCGACGGTAGGAGCATTGTTTATTTAACAAAGATAAAATCGGTGCTCGGAATGGTTCTCGGGGCCTCGAGCAAACATTCCCGATATTGCTGCCGCGAATTCGTATCCGATTTTATCTAACTTCCGATCCGAATGGGTCGAGAAGTCTGACGATGCTGCGAGAACGACGGTAGGACCATTGTTTATTTAACAAAGATAAAATCGGTGCTCGGAATGGTTCTCGGGGTCTCGATCGGAAATTCCCGATAATACTGCTCCGAAATCATCTCCGATTTAATCTTACTTCCGGTCAGAATGGGTCGAGAAGTCTGAGGATGCTGCGAGATCGACGGTAGGAGCATTGTTTATTTAACAAAGATAAAATCGGTGCTCGGAATGATTCTCGGGGCCTCGAGCAAACATTCCCGATATTGCTGCCGCGAATTCGTCTCCGATTTTATCTAACTTCCGATCCGAATGGGTCGAGAAGTCTGACGATGGTGCGAGAACGACGGTAGGACCATTGTTTATTTAACAAAGATAAAATCGGTGCTCGGAATGGTTCTCGGGGTCTCGATCGGACATTCACGATATACCTGTCCCGAAGTCGTCTCCGAATTTATCTTACTTCCGGTCAGAATGGGTAGAGAAGTCTGACGATTCTGCGAGAACGACGGTAGAGGCATTGTTTATTTAACAAAGATAAAATCGGTGCTCGGAATAGCTCTCGGGGCCTCGATCGGACATTCACGATATACCTGTCCCGAAGTCGTCTCCGATTTTATCTTACTTCCGGTCAGAATGGGTTGAGAAGTCTGACGATTCTGCGAGAACGACGGTAGAGGCATTGTTTATTTAACAAAGATAAAATCGGTGCTCGGAATGGTTCTCGGGGCCTCGATAGGAAATTCCCGATAATACTGCTCCGAGATCATCTCCGATTTTATCTTACTTCCGGTCAGAATGGGTCGAGAAGTCTGAGGATGTTGCGAGATCGACGGTAGGAGCATTGTTTATTTAACAAAGATAAAATCGGTGCTCGGAATGGTTCTCGGGGCCTCGAGCAAACATTCCCGATATTGCTGCCGCGAATTCGTATCCGATTTTATCTAACTTCCGATCCGAATGGGTCGAGAAGTCTGACGATGCTGCGAGAACGACGGTAGGACCATTGTTTATTTAACAAAGATAAAATCGGTGCTCGGAATGGTTCTCGGGGTCTCGATCGGAAATTCCCGATAATACTGCTCCGAAATCATCTCCGATTTAATCTTACTTCCGGTCAGAATGGGTCGAGAAGTCTGAGGATGCTGCGAGATCGACGGTAGAAGCATTGTTTATTTAACAAAGATAAAATCGGTGCTCGGAATGGTTCTCGAGGCCTCGATTGGACATCCCCGATATTACTGCCCCGAATTCGTCTCCGATTTTATCTTACTTCCGATCCGAATGGGTCGAGAAGTCTGACGATGCTGCGAGAACGACGGTAGGAGCATTGTTTATTGAACAAAGATAAAATCGGTGCTCGGAATGGTTCTCGGGGCCTCGATCGGACATTCTCGCTATTACTGCCCCGAATTCGTCTCCGATTTTATCTTACTTCAGGTCAGAATGGTTCGAGAAGTCTGACGATTCTGCGAGAACGACGGTAGAGGCATTGTTTATTTAACAAAGATAAAATCGGTGCTCGGACTGGTTCTCGGGGCCTCGATCGAAAATTCCCGATATAACTGCCCCGAAATCATCTCCGATTTTATCTTACTTCCGGTCAGAATGGGTCAAGAAGTTTGAGGATGTTGCGAGATAGACGGTAGGAGCATTGTTTATTTAACAAAGATAACATCGGTGCTCGGAATGGTTCTCCGGGCCTCGATCGGACATTCACGATATACCTGTCCCGAAGTCGTCTCCGAATTTATCTTACTTCCGGTCAGAATGGGTAGAGAAGTCTGACGATTCTGCGAGAACGACGGTAGAGGCATTGTTAATTTAACAAAGATAAAATCGGTGCTCGGAATAGCTCTCGGGGCCTCGATCGGACATTCACGATATACCTGTCCCGAAGTCGTCTCCGATTTTATCTTACTTCCGGTCAGAATGGGTTGAGAAGTCTGACGATTCTGCGAGAACGACGGTAGAGGCATTGTTTATTTAACAAAGATAAAATCGGTGCTCGGAATGGTTCTCGGGGCCTCGATAGGAAATTCCCGATAATACTGCTCCGAAATCATCTCCGATTTTATCTTACTTCCGGTCAGAATGGGTCGAGAAGTCTGAGGATGCTGCGAGATCGACGGTAGGAGCATTGTTTATTTAACAAAGATAAAATCGGTGCTCGGAATGGTTCTCGGGGCCTCGAGCAAACATTCCCGATATTGCTGCCGCGAATTCGTCTCCGATTTTATCTAACTTCCGATCCGAATGGGTCGAGAAGTCTTACGATGCTGCGAGAACGACGGTAGGACCATTGTTTACTTAACAAAGATAAAATCGGTGCTCGGAATGGTTCTCGGGGTCTCGATCGGAAATTCCCGATAATACTGCTCCGAAATCATCTCCGATTTTATCTTACTTCCGGTCAGAATGGGTCGAGAAGTCTGAGGATGCTGCGAGATCGACGGTAGGAGCATTGTTTATTTAACAAAGATAAAATCGGTGCTCGGAATGGTTCTCGAGGCCTCGATTGGACATTCCCGATATTACTGCCCCGAATTCGTCTCCGATTTTATCTTACTTCCGATCCGAATGGGTCGAGAAGTCTGACGATGCTGCGAGAACGACGGTAGGAGCATTGTTTATTGAACAAAGATAAAATCGGTGCTCGGAATGGTTCTCGGGGCCTCGATCGGACATTCTCGCTATTACTGCCCCGAATTCGTCTCCGATTTTATCTTACTTCCGGTCAGAATGGGTCGAGAAGTCTGACGATTCTGCGAGAACGACGGTAGAGGCATTGTTTATTTAACAAAGATAAAATCGGTGCTCGGAATGGTTCTCGGGGCCTCGATCGGAAATTCCCGATATAACTGCCCCGGAATCATCTCCGATTTTATCTTACTTCCGGTCAGAATGGGTCAAGAAGTTTGAGGATGCTGCGAGAAAGACGGTAGGAGCATTGTTTATTTAACAAAGATAAAATCGGTTCTCGGAATGGTTCTCCGAGCCTCGATCGGACATTCACGATATACCTGTCCCGAAGTCGTCTCCGATTTTATCTTACTTCCGGTCAGAATGGGTCGAGAAGTCTGACGATTCTGCGAGAACGACGGTAGAGGCATTGTTTATTTAATAAAGATAAAATCGGTGCTCGGAATGGTTCTCGGGGCCTCGAGCGAACATTCCCGATATTGCTGCCGCGAGTTTGTCTCCGATTTTATCTTACTTCCGGTCAGAATGAGTCGAGAAGTTTGACGATGCTGCGAGAACGACGGTAGGAGCATTGTTTATTTAACAAAGATAAAATCGGTGCTCGGAATTGTTCTCGGGGCCTCGATCGGAAATTCCCGATAATACTGCTCCGAAATCATCTCCGATTTTATCTTACTTCCGGTCAGAATGGGTCGAGAAGTCTGAGGATGCTGCGAGATCGACGGTAGGAACATTGTTTATTTAACAAAGATAAAATCGGTGCTCGGAGTGGTGCTCGGGGCCTCGATCGGACATTCCCGATATTATTGGCGCGAATTCATCTCCGATTTTATCTCACTTCCAGTCAGTATGGGTCGAGAACTCTGACGATGCTGCGAGAACGATGGTAGGAGCATTGTTTATTCAATAAAGATGAAATCGGTGCTCGGAATGGCTCTCGGGGCCTCGATCAGACATTCCCGATATTATTGCCCCAAATTGGTCTCCGATTTTATCTTACTTCCGGTCAGAATTGGTCGAGAAGTCTGACGATCCTGCGAGAACGACGATAGGAGCATTGTTTATTTAACAAAGATAAAATCGGTGCTCGGAATGGTTATCGGGGCCTCAAGCGAACGATCCCGATATTACTGCCCCGAAATCATCTCCGATTTTATCTCACTTCCGGTCAGAACGGGTCGAGAAGTCTGAGGATGCTGCGAGATCGACGGTAGGGGCATTGTTTATTCAACAAAGATAAAATCGGTGCTCGGAATGGTTCTCGGGGCCTCGATTGGACATTCCCGATATTACTGCCCTGAAATCATCTCCGATTTTATCTTACTTCTGGTCAGAATGGGTCAAGAAGTTTGACGGTGGTGCGAGAACGACGGTAGGAGCATTGTTTATTTAACAAAGATAAAATCGGTGCTCGGAATGGTTCTCGGGGCCTCGAGCAAAAATTCCGATATTGCTGCCGCGAATTCATCTCCGATTTTATCTAACTTCCGATCCGAATGGGTCGAGAAGTCTGACAATGCTGCGAGAACGACGGTAGGACCATTGTTTATTTAACAAAGATAAAATCGGTGCTCGGAATGGTTCTCGGGGTCTCGATCGGAAATTCCCGATAATACTGCTCCGAAATCATCTCCGATTTTATCTTACTTCCGGTCAGAATGGGTCGAGAAGTCTGAGGATGCTGCGAGATCGACGGTAGGAGCATTGTTTATTTAACAAAGATAAAATCGGTGCTCGGAATGGTTCTCGAGGCCTCGATTGAACATTCCCGATATTACTGCCCCGAATTCGTCTCCGATTTTATCTTACTTCCGATCCGAATAGGTCGAGAAGTCTGACGATGCTGCGAGAACGACGGTAGGAGCATTGTTTATTGAACAAAGATAAAATCGGTGCTCGGAATGGTTCTCGGCAGTGCAGCCAGATCGCGCGTAAAAGTTACCCCCTCTCTAGTCTCTTACGCGCCCACCACACAATCATAGTAGCGCGTGTCCGTGAGCGAGCGACGCTCGGACATCTTCGGAAAGAGCCGAGCACGGTCGAAGTGTCCCGACCGCGCCTTCGGCTGCTACACCAACACATGGACGCTGAGCACGTTCATGTGCGGCCAAGCCGAAACGAAGGCTTCGAGGGAAAAAGCAATCTGAGCACGACGCGCGCGTGACGTCACCCGAGGGCACGCGCGAGGCTTTTAGATGATTTCAATGCTTATTTAGCTCTTGATTCTCTGCGTTATTAATGTATACAAAAAAATGTATCGCGCACTCTGATCGCTTATTTTTTTAGTTTATACGTTAATTTAAATATAATAATAAATCTAAATTACAACTTATTTATCTTATATAAAATTGTTTACGCTTTCGTCACACCCGTCCTTATGCCAAATAAATTATAATTCATAAAAGTAAGCGGAAATATATTTATATTCGTATTATTATATTAATTCTCATACTTTCATCAAGCGATACAGCATTATCCCCAAAAACAAGCCAATCATCCATCCGGCCGCGAATTGTAAGTACCAGAAAGTGCACATATTCTACAAGCGATGAGATGGTCCCGTTGGTAGCGTTCCTGGCTTCGGTCCGCAGGGGCCCCTAGTGCAAATTTTTCTCCAAATTTTTCATAATTTTTCATATTTTAGTCATATCTGAGATTTTCGGAGAAAAAACGATTTAAAACAGATTCAAGTACTGGTCTATTTCCCAAAAACACATTTTTTTTTACTTAAAATTCATGATTTCTCATTTTTTTCCCGGAAATTTCTCTTTTTCCTATGACCTGAGTGAACGGCTGCGGAGATATTCGGAGAAAAGTTAAAGATGAAAAGAAATGAGATTTTCGTTGAAAAACTTTTTATTATTATTATTTTTTTCCGGAAATTTTCCTTTTCCTATTACCTGAGTGAACGGCTGCGGAGATATTCGGAGAAAATTTAAAGATGAAAAAAAATGAGATTTTCGTAAAAAAAACTTGATATTATTTTTTTCCGGAACTTTTTCTTTTTCCTATTGAGTGAACGGCTGCGGAGATATTCGGAGAAAAGTTGTAGATGAAAAAAAATAAGATTTTCGTAAAAAAAACTTATGACATTTTTTTATCCCTCATAATTCTGAGAAATAATGAATTTCCGAAATTTTTGCAAACATTATTTTCCTTAAGGGGTAACACCACTGTAACGGCTTACCACGAAGCGTTTTAGACAAATAATACTTGGGGTAATTATTAAGCATATATTGAAGTATATTGCAAAGAAATTTTATGGGAAAATATTACAAAATGGCGACACTGCAGCAAATTCTTCCGAGGCATGTTGAACTTAAGGTGCTCTACGGCACGCAGTATAACTTGTGTCAATTTTAATCTGGACAAAATAAATTTTTTTAAATTAAATCTAGATGAGTGTAGCCAGTGAACCACGTAGGGGATTTTAGAAATATTGATTTTTGAGTAATTGCCGAGTATTTGTGATCGCGCACGCCCTTCGAATAACTGTGGGACTACATTTAATATTATTTATTTTATTATCGCCGATCGAAGAGTGCGAAGAACGTATTGATCGTGCAGGAGATAAGGCAAATAATGAATATGACCAGTTGTTGTAATGGAAAAACTAGATAACTTTAATTGTCTTAGTGGATCACACGGAAGACGCTGCGCGGGTTACGCACAAGTCCCTTTCAAAAACAGGAATCTTTGATTACGCGCCTAAAATGTGTCGAGCGACAGAATTATGAGGCGGGAGCAAATGATCGTTCCGCATCGGGAGAATGTTCGATAATTACTGTCTCTCCGAAGGCGACATTTGCGTGATTCGAGTGTCGCTCGGCGCTCCGAGAGAGCCGGGGTTTTCCCTCGCACAGGTAGCGCGAAGTTTTTGCACTAAGCTCGAGGCGACCTTCATTTAGACGGTCGATGATTATCGCGAGAATTTGGGATTTCAGGGCACCTTAAAACTTAGCATAGGAACCGAAATATGACGCTAGGTTCTTTATTCAATTTTCAACATACCGCCCGCCTCGTCGCGAACGGGACGAAAGGCGTCAATTTTAGGTCGGAGTTTGATTTCTTCCGCGTGATCCTTTACGGTTTTCACAAGCTCGAACCCGACATAATTACGGCAAAGTACATATAAAACCCGACAATGGATTTGCGAACTTACAAGCTAAATTTATAAAAAAAAACCCGACATTGGATTTGCGAACTTACAAGCTAAATTTACAACAAAAAAAAACCGACATTGGAACCGTGAGCTTCTTAACTAGATACGATTTACTTTCGCGTCCTGGACGCTTCAGCTCGAATCAATCGGAAGAGGACAAACTTTTGTGATCGCACGCTTAAGAGTCGTTTTCGCGGTACGCACTGTGACGACTCGCACGAGGCCGTCGGGGCCCGGATGCGTCTCGATCACGCGCGCAAGGTCCCACCGCGCAGGCGGTAATAATTCATTTTTGAGGAGGACTAGCGCTCCGATCTTCACCGAGTGCATACGCTTTTGCCACTTTGCCCGTTGTTGCAGCGTATGCAAATAATCTCTAGACCAAGCTTTCCATATATGCTCGCGCATTGCTTGGACTTTCTGCCAACGTGACAAACGATTTTCATTCAGTTCAAGCAACGAGGGCTCTGGACTGCTGAGAATTGGGCGCCCTATCAGGAAGTGTCCGGGAGTTAGCGCATCATAGCTTTCCGGGTCGTCACGGATAGGAGATAATGGTCGCGAGTTCAAACACGCCTCGATTTGACACAGTAAGGTCGAGAATTCAAGTACAGATAACGTATGTGCGCTGACCACTCGCTTCATATGATGTTTGAAGCTTTTTACTCCCGCTTCCCATAGTCCTCCAAAGTGAGGAGCGGAGGCCGGGATAAAATGCCAGCGGATTCCGTCGTTAGCGAGTTTTGCATGCAATACTGGATTGTTTGAGGTCGCGATGAACGTGCGACGGAGCTCGTTATCTGCGCCTTGAAAGTTAGTGCCGTTGTCACTGTACATATCGGACGGTAGACCACGTCTACTCACTAAACGCTGAAACGCGGCTAGGAAGCCGGAGGTCGCGTAGTTATCGACATATTCCAAATGAATTGCGCGGGTCGTTAGACAAACAAAAAGCGCAACATCATATTTGCGAGATTTCTGACCTCGTCCTACGTACGGGAGGACTTGAAACGGACCAGCATAGTCTACGCCGCAATGCAAAAACGGTGGTGAAGGTTTGACTCGTGTGGATGGAAGGTCACCCATCAGCTGACTCGCTGTAACAGCGCGTTCTCGAACGCATGCCACACAACGATTGATTCTCGTCTTTACAAGGGATCTCGCTCCGAGAATCCAATAATTTTGACGCAGTAGACGGAGGGTGAGTTGTGTTCCGCCGTGCATTGATCGTAGATGAGTTTGATCAATTATCAGTTCGCTAATATGGTGGCGCGGTAGAATAAGAGGAAATCGTTCGTCGTAGGACAAGAACGAATGACGTAACCGCCCGCCCAGACGCAACTGATCCTTCCCGTCGAGGAAGGGGTTGAGACTTTTAACTGGACTTGAACGCGGAAGCGGTGCGTTCGATCTTAGGTGCGAGGATTTCTGTTTTGAAACAATCCTGCTGAATTCGGCGGACCCAAAAGGCGCGCGCTTCCTCTACATTTTCTACGACCGTAGCGCTCGTAGCTACTAAGTTTTGGCGTTGGCGGTCGAGAAGTTTTCGTCGCCAGCGAAAGAGTATGACAGTAACTCGTAGGAGTTTGCCCCAACTCGAAAAGCGGTATGGTAAGTCCCATTCGTTCTTTTCTGTGGCAACGTGCAAAGTCACCGCAGTGCGCTGTTCATTAAGAACGATCTGTGGATCGACATCTCTGGTTTCGGAAGTATGCGGCCTTGCGTTAGGCCAGAATGCTGAGTTCCGACGAAGCCAAGGAGGACCCGACCACCAGAGTGGGTGGGCGACCAATTCTTTTACTGATATACCCTTTGACGCGCACTCCGCTGGATTATCACGCGTGGGGACGTGATGCCACTTTATTGCGGGCATTCTTGTTTGGATCTCCGAGACCCGATTTGCGACATAGGGTTTCCAGCGTGATGGATGCTGGTTAATCCATGCGAGCGCAACTGTGGAATCGGTCCACCCGTGCACCGGTATGGAGTCGTAACGAAAGACCTTTTTGACGTACTCGAGGAGCCGCACCAGTAACAAGACGCCATTTAATTCCAGTCGTGGAATAGCGACTGTCTGAAGCGGAGCGACTTTGGATTTTGCTGCCAGCAAAGATACCAATATCTCGGTCGGAGAATTTAGTACGCGTAAATAAACTACGGCGGAATATGCCCGCTGCGAAGCGTCCGAGAAGCCGTGGAGTTCGATGACGCTGTGGGATTGCGAGGTGCCAATCCAGCGTGGAATGCGCAGCTCGGACAAACTTGGAAGTTCTCGAGCATAATTCTCCCATTTTCCGAGGATAGACTGAGGGACTGCGGCGTCCCAGTCGACTTTTGCGAGCCATAGATCTTGCATGAGCAATTTGGCCTTAATAATTACCGGGGTGGCCCAACCTAGAGGGTCGAACAGTCGTGCAATAAGCGACAGGATTGTGCGCTTCGTGCTGCGTGCCTGAGGTATTTCACCTACTTGGAAAGCGAACGAATCTTCCTTCGGCAGCCACGTTAAGCCGAGTACTTTTAAAAAGGCAGATTCGTCTTTTGACAGGTCGATCGCGAGGTCATGACCTTCAGCTGGGATATCTGAGAGCAATGAGATATCATTTGAAACCCATTTTCGTAAATGGAATCCGCCGCGTTTTAGAAGCGCGATTAACTGGGAACGTATTATCCGCGCATCATGGAGAGTATCGGAACCGAATAAAACATCATCTACATATGTCGAGTAACGGATAACATCGACGGCTTCCGGGAAAGAAGCGCCTTCATCGTCTGCGAGTTGCAACATTACGCGGTTAGCGAGATAGGGCGCACATGCCGTACCGTACGTTACGGTGAGAAGACGATATTTGACGACAGGTCCATTTTGTTCTGGACGGAAAATAATACGTTGGTAATCGGCGTCATCGTGATGCATCAGAATCTGTCGGAACATCTTCTCTATATCGGCGAGATATACAAAACGATGTTGACGCCAGCTAGAGAGTACGCAGCCTATATCCCGCTGAAGTTTCGGACCGATGAGTAAATCATCGTTGAGTGATTTACCATTTGACGTATTACTGGAGGCATGGAAAACAACGCGCAATCGAGTGGTGGAGCTACACTCACGAATCACCGGATGATGCGGAACATATAGCGCGACCGACGCTACATCCGCTTCGCGTACCCTTTCCATGTGTCCCATGGCTTCATATTCACGTAGGAAATCGGAATATGCGCTTGCCAATTCTGGTTTTTGTTCTAAACGTCTCTCTTGATGCATATACCTTGAAAGCGCGATTTGATGGCTATTGCCAAAAATGGGGGGAGAATCACCGCGAAAGGGTAATCGTACGACATACCGCCCGGTGGTATCGCGCGAATGCGTTGACAGAAAATGTTCTTCGCATTTGTCCTCCTCAGGCGTAAGGAGAGCTTTCGTTGGCACTTCTTCTATTTCCCAAAAGCGACGTATTATCGCATCAGTGCTCGGCACAACGCGCAGTGGCTCGCCGCTATGGCTCGCGCAGCGCGATATCGATCTGTTGGTCCCGATATTATCCAACCCAAGGTCGTGAGCTGGGCCGTTGGGGACCCAAGAGGACCTTGACTAATTGGTCCGACTAACAGGTAACCGTATAGATCGGCTCCGATTAATGCTGTAATCGGTTCTTTACTTGATGGAGCGGGATCTGCAAGCGCTAATCCCTTTAGATGCGGCCAAGAGCCAATGTGTCGCGGTTGTTTCGCTGCATATGAAGTTATCTTTGCATAAATATATGCGACCATAGGCAACCGCGCGCCTTGGCCGGAGCTAGCCTCAAGTGTGAGATTCACCTTCGATGTTGCCCTTCCGGAATATGCATCTCCGAAAGACGTAACATCCAGGTCAGTGCAATAGCGTGACGTGCGTAAAAGTTGAGCAAGAGACTCCGAGATAAAACTATGAGTCGAACCTTGATCAATTAAGGCTCGAGCCTGTATAACCCTTCCCTCCGTAGTTCGCAATCGTACCCAAGCGGTAGCGAGTAATACGTCAGAAGGGGGGTCGTGAGAGGTGCACATTGTCGCTCGTTTCGACAAAATATCCTTAGACGCTGTAGCGGCATTTAGCGATGCCAAGGAGGTCGATGCTTCCGAAGGAAGCGGAGCGCAGCTCGTGGCGCTATTCATTGGAAATCAGTGGAAACAGCGGTAGTTTCCTGATTACTTGATAAATTACGATGCAATGTCGTATGATGCAGCCTCTGGCACTTTTTACACCGATTCAAACTTGGACATAGTTTCGGAAAGTGACCGGATTTTAAACAATTGAAACATAGACGGACCCGCTTTGCGAGTGCGAAACGTTCATCGATCGTCTTTTTTGACCATGAAGGACAAAAACTAAGGAAGTGATTTCCCGTACAGTCAGGGCACTGCCGCGGCGTTGTGTTGTTTACCATTGCTTTGGTCTTAGACGAGTTGTGAGACGAGGGTGCTCGAGAGGATAATGTTGACTCTTCTTTTGGTAAGAGCGACGCTATGCCTCGAATTCGTCCGGTCAGAAAATTCTTAAGAGCATCAAACGTTGGAAAATCATTGGACGCACCGAGACTCCAAGTCCATTCTGTACGCGTTCGCGTACTAAACTTTTGTGTAATTAAATAGACTAATAAGTCGTCCCAATGCGCGACAGGACGGTGTAAATTTTTCAACGCGGCTAACGATGAGTTGACTGTATCGCGTAAACGTTTCAGTTCGGTCTCGTTTTCCATTTTCATTACAGGTAAGCTAGCGAACGCGTGTATGTGTGCAAATACTAACGCTCTTGGGTTATCGTATTCGTCTTCGAGGAGTTGCCATGCACCTTCATAATTCGCGTCGGAAACCGATTCGTGTTCGAGCATGAGAGCCGCGTTACCTTCAAGAAAGGATTTTAGATAATACATTTTTTGCGCCGGTGTTAACGTAGTATTCTCACCGACCAAAGCCTTAAACGAATCTCGGAAGCTCTCCCACTTGGTTGGCTCGCCGCGAAACTTCGGAATGGTTATGCGCGGAAGCGCGAAGGTCGATTGTCCGGATGATTCGCCGCTCATTGTCGAATTTGAAATCTTGAGCGCAGTGGTTGGTAGCCCCGAATTCTCCAGTTCATCCAGGACGTCGGTGAGACGATCGAGGGCTTCTTCGTACTCTGCTTCTGCTCGGAGGAATTCCGATTCCCGATCTGGCGTTCCAAAGTATTCGAGACTGAGCTGAGTGTCAGAAGCTGTTTGTTGAATTTGCACATCCAGTACTCGGCATTTGGCCCACAGCTCCTTCAGTCCAGAAATACGCAGGCGCGTTTTACTAATCGTAAATTTGTCTCCACCGAGCTTGCGATAGTTTGGCACAATTCTGGTGAGTTGACTGATGGTAGCACGCTGTTCAATTAAGAGCTGTTCGAAAGAGGCCATGGCACTGCTGTTTTTTAGCACTCCCGAAGTCGGCTCGAATCCTTTATTAAATGCCACTAATAAAGCCGAACTCTTATTCGCGCTGTGACTCGAAATAAGTTCGAGAACGAGAGGGAACGCAACTACACCTACACAACATCCGTATTACGACGTTGCGCACTCGATCACGTTGTCAGTTTCTTTGAATTTATTATTTTCATTGCGTAGTCGAGCGAGACAGAGCTTTGCTACCTCGGTGTACGCGAGAGAGAACACAAGAGGCTGATAGGCACTGGCGAGAATGTTTAAATCTAAAGGTCAGGCACATCATATCAGCTGATGATGGAAATACATCTATCTCACCGCTGAGATAATCCACTGTCTATGTATACTATTTAATAACGACACTGGTCGAAGCAAAGGTAGCCTTGGCGTACCCAACGTGAACTGAATTTATGGAGGAATATGCCCATAAAACACGATTACGCTTTGCACAGCTTAATAAGATCCGGCTCGAAGGACCTTAAACATGATCGCGCACGCCCTTCGAATAACTGTGGGACCACATTTAATCTTATTTATTTTATTATCGCCGATCGAAGAGTGCGAAGAACGTATTGATCGTGCAGGAGATAAGGCAAATAATGAATATGACCAGTTGTTGTAATGGAAAAACTAGATAACTTTAATTGTCTTAGTGGATCACACGGAAGACGCTGCGCGGGTTACGCACAAGTCCCTTTCAAAAACAGGAATCTTTGATTACGCGCCTAAAATGTGTCGAGCGACAGAATTATGAGGCGGGAGCAAATGATCGTTCCGCATCGGGAGAATGTTCGATAATTACTGTCTCTCCGAAGGCGACATTTGCGTGATTCGAGTGTCGCTCGGCGCTCCGAGAGAGCCGGGGTTTTCCCTCGCACAGGTAGCGCGAAGTTTTTGCACTAAGCTCGAGGCGACCTTCATTTAGACGGTCGATGATTATCGCGAGAATTTGGGATTTCAGGGCACCTTAAAACTTAGCATAGGAACCGAAATATTACGCTAGGTTCTTTATTCAATTTTCAACAATTTGACTAAAAATGTTCAATTTTTTTTAAGACTGTTATTTTTTAATAAATATTGTTTAAATTGTAAAAGTAAAGCGCAAACAATTTTTTAGAAGATAAATAAGTTGTAATTTAGATTTATTATTGTATTTAAATTAACGTACAAACTAATAAAATAAGCGGTCAGAGTGCGCGATAAATTTTTCGACACTACAAGATAACTAATTAAAATAATAATGATAACTAATAAAAATAACTAATCAAATAAGAATTAATAGTAATAATAATTTTAAAAAAAGCACTGAGCGCGGGGTACGATACCGCGCCCCTAGTGCAAATTTTTTCCCGAAAAACTCCGATTTTTTCCGGAAAATTTTTCCGATTTTTTCTATGAATTGGAACAAATATGAAGAATTCGGAGTTTTGCGGACGATTATTTTTACGCAAACATCCGAGATTCTCCGAATTTTTTTCGAATGTTTCCGAATATTTTATCATTTTATTGACGATCACGGGAAAATCTTGGAAATTATATGAAAACTTTAAGGGGTAACACCACTGTAACAGCCTTACAGGAAGCGTATTTTTTAATATTCTTTTTGGCGGAAGAAAATGTGATAAACATATAATACTTGCGGTATTTATTGAGCATATATTTAAGTATATGGCTATACATTTTTATCCGAAAATATTACAAAATGGCGACACTGCAGCAATTCTTCCGAAGCATGTCGAACCTCTGCGGCACGCAGTATAACTGTGCCAATTTTAATCTAAAAAAAGAATTTTGTTTTATTAAGTCTAAATAAACATTTTTAGTCAAATACTCGGCAATTACTCAAAAATCAATATTTCTAAAATCCCCTACGTGGTTCACTAGCTACACTCATCTAGATTTAATTTTAAAAAAAATTATTTTGTCCAGATTAAAATTGGCACAAGTTATACTGCGTGCCGTAGAGCACCTTAAGTTCAACATGCCTCGGAAGAATTTGCTGCAGTGTCGCCATTTTGTAATATTTTCCCATAAAATTTCTTTGCAATATTCTTCAATATATGCTTAATAATTACCCCGAGTATTATTTGTCTAAAACGCTTCGTGGCAGGCCGTTACAGTGGTGTCACCCCTTAAGGAAAATAATGTTTGCAAAATTTCGGAAATTCATTATTTCTCAGAATTATAAGGGATAAAAAAATGTCATAAGTTTTTTTTACGAAAATCTTATTTTTTTTTCATCTACAACTTTTCTCCGAATATCTCCGCAGCCGTTCACTCAGGTCATAGGAAAAAGAGAAATTTCCGGGAAAAAAATGAGAAATCATGAATTTTAAGTAAAAAAAAATGTGTTTTTGGGAAATAGACCAGTACTTGAATCTGTTTTAAATCGTTTTTTCTCCGAAAATCTCAGATATGACTAAAATATGAAAAATTATGAAAAATTTGGAGAAAAATTTGCACTAGGGGCCCCTGCGGACCGAAGCCAGGAACGCTACCAACGGGACCATCTCATCGCTTGTAGAATATGTGCACTTTCTGGTACTTACAATTCGCGGCCGGATGGATGATTGGCTTGTTTTTGGGGATAATGCTGTATCGCTTGATGAAACTATGAGAATTAATATAATAATACGAATATAAATATATTTCCGCTTACTTTTATGAATTATAATTTATATGGCATAAGGACGGGTGTGAATAAAGCGTAAACAATTTTATATAAGATAAATAAGTTGTAATTTAGATTTATTATTATATTTAAATTAACGTATAAACTAAAAAAATAAGCGATCAGAGTGCGCGATACATTTTTTTGTATACATTAATAACGCAGAGAATCAAGAGCTAAATAAGCATTGAAATCATCTAAAAGCCTCGCGCGTGCCCTCGGGTGACGTCACGCGCGAGTCGTGCTCAGATTGCTTTTTCCCTCGAAGCCTTCGTTTCGGCTTGGCCGCACATGAACGTGCTCAGCGTCCATGTGTTGGTGTAGCAGCCGAAGGCGCGGTCGGGACACTTCGACCGTGCTCGGCTCTTTCCGAAGATGTCCGAGCGTCGCTCGCTCACGGACACGCGCTACTATGATTGTGTGGTGGGCGCGTCAGAGACTAGAGAGGGGGTAACTTTTACGCGCGATCTGGCTGCACTGGTTCTCGGGTCCTCGATCGGACATTCTCGCTATTACTGCCCCGAATTCGTCTCCGATTTTATCTTACTTCCGGTCAGAATGGGTCGAGAAGTCTGACGATCCTCCGAGAACGACGGTAGGGGCATTGTTTATTTAACAAAGATAAAATCGGTGCTCGGAATGGTTCTCGGGGCTTCGATCGGAAATTTCCGATATTACTGCCCCGAAATCATCTCCGATTTTATCTCACTTCCGGTCAGAATGGGTCGAGAACTCTGATGACGCTGCGAGAACGACGGTAGGAGCATTGCTTATTTAACAAAGATAAAATCGGTGCTCGGAATGCTTCTCGGGGCCTCGATCGGACATTCCCGATATTACTGCCCCGAAGTCGTGTCCGATTTTATCTTACTTCCGGTCAGAATGGGTCGAGAAGTCTGACGATTCTGCGAGAACGACGGTAGAGGCATTGTTTATTCAACAAAGATAAAATCGGTGCTCGGAATGGTTCTCGGGGCCTCGAGCGGAAATTCCCGATATAACCGACCCGAAATCATCTCCGATTTTATCTTACTTCCGGTCAGAATGGGTCAAGACGTTTGACGGTGGTGGGAGAACGATGGTAGCAGCATTGTTTATTTAACAAAGATAAAATCGGTGCTCGGAATGGTTCTCGGGGCCTCGATTGGACATTTCCGATATTACTGCCCCGAATTCGTCTCCGATTTTATCTTACTTCCGGTCAGAATGGGTCGAGAAGTCTGACGATCCTGCGAGAACGACGGTAGGGGCATTGTTTATTTAACAAAGATAAAATCGGTGCTCGGAATGGTTCTCGAGGCCTTGATCGGAAATTCCCGATATTACTGCCCCGAAATCATCTCCGATTTTATCTTACTTCGGGTCAGAATGGGTCGAGAAGTATGAGGATGCTGCGAGATCGACGGTAGGGGCAGTGTTTATTTAACAAAGATAAAATCGGTACTCGGAATGGTTCTCGGGGCCTTGATCGGAAATTCCCGATATTACTGCCCCGAAATCATCTCCGATTTTATCTTACTTCGGGTCAGAATGGGTCGAGAAGTCTGAGGATGCTGCGAGATCGACGGTAGGGGCATTGTTCATTTAACAAAGATAAAATTGGTGCTCGGAATGGTTCTCGGGGCCTCGAGCGAACGTTCCCGATATTGCTGCCGCGAATTCGTCTCCGATTTTATCTTACTTCCGGTCAGAATTGGTCGAGAAGTCTGACGGTGGTCCGAGAACGACGGTAGGAGCATTGTTTGTTTAACAAAGATAAAATCGGTGTTCGAAATAGTTCTCGGGGACTCGATCGGAAATTCCCGACATTACTGTCCCGAAATCGTCTCCGATTTTATCTTACTTCCGTTCAGAATGGGTCGAGAAGTTTGACGATGGTGCGAGAACGACGGTAGGAGCATTCTGTGTTCAACAAAGATGAATTCGGTGCTCGGAATGTTTCTCGGGGCCTCCATTGAACATTCCCGATATTACCGCCCCGAATTCGCCTCCGCTCAACTCATGTTCCTGTACTGTCGCCGTCTCCGACATGAATGAGCTCAATTCATGCCCTTCTTCTTCACCGTCTCCAACATGAATTGAGCTCATTTCGTGTTGGAGACGATGACAGTAGAAGGAGGTCGTACCGATACATTTGTCACTGTCATCACGATGGCTTCGCGTGCTCTGCCGTACTACCGATCAGAAAAACCAAAAAAATTCCACAAAAATCTTCTTTGGAACGACAAAATTCTCGGTCGAATTGTTATTGGTTTATGCGAGGATCAGGATCCGGGTGATAAAGGGATTTCGGCAACAAAATTAAAGGAAATTTTGCGTTTCGCTTTTGTGGCATCTCCAAGCAAAAAACGTTTCGACTATATGCGAAATTTCATCAACAGACATCGCAGCTCCATCATAAACTTCATTGATGCCCACGAGATTCGGCGAGGAGGGCCAGAAAGATCCAAATTGTAAGTAAATTAAAAACGTTATGTATACATTTACTCCAGTATTAATGCGTCTTCCCACTTTAGACGCTAAAAAGGCTATTCTTTATAGGTTTATATTATAGATATTGATATAAAAGTTGTTGCGCTCATTAAATACATTCTAGAAATTCATTTTAAAAAATTATTTCTTCCCGTCAGTATTTATAGACGAAAATGTTAGTTAAAAAATTGTCCTAAAAAATTGTAGGTCTGCGCTGTTAATGAAATCTCGGAGATGGTACAGCCGAAAAAAAAAATCAAACGGTTTTAGATTCAGTATGTTCAAGGCAATAGTGCATATCATAAAATTCTCGATATGTGCAGAAACGACAAAATGGCGAACATTTTTCGAAAAAACAAAATAAAGAGTTTTTTCACGTTTTTGTGGAAAAATAGTCAATATCAAAATTTAAAAAATTCCTTGATATGTGCTATAGCTATAGGTGTAAAAAATATTTGGTTCAAATTTCATAAGGATCGATTCAGTAGTTTCTAACATGTTATCAACATACGTCGAAAAAGGTTGTGTCGAGAAAAGGCGGTTAATGTTGGTTTGGGTTCCATAAGTACAAACGTTTTTTTAAAATGTATTTCGAAAGTGTATTTATTGACTATAACAACTTTTATATCACTATCTATAATATAAACCTATCGAAAAATTTATGAAAATAGCTTTTTTTAGCGTCTAAAGTGCGAAGACTCCTTCTAACGAACTGTATTGATTGACAATAATCGATTTACAGTCACAGTTTCGGCGAAATCGGACGAGCCATGAGAAGCTACATTTTAGGCAAAACAGACACGAATATCATATCACCAAGGTAGTAATTTGTATATATTCATTTGCTTTAAACTAATGTTCACAACAAAATGACAGGCGCCTCAATCTTCGCTATTATTTGTAATTTTAGCGACACCCAGATAGCAGGTTTGTGTGGAGAACAACGACAAAGAAACGGCAACAACTTGGCAACAACTCGGATCAACGTCGATGGTAAAGAGGTGAATAATACGAATCCAAAGATTGCTCACAGCGATGGAAGGCTTCTTTGATTTTAAATCGTTACTTTATGTTCATTAGAATAACCACTAATTATATATGAAATATTTTCTACATTTAGAAAACTCCTTAAGGGATATGCATAATCTTGAAGTTAAAATAACACATCGATTTTTAATATTTATTTTCGTCTGAGGTTTTGGGATGATAAGCCATGTTGGACAGAGTCATATCAATGCCCTTAGAAACTATACAAAGCTCCGCGCCGCTCTAGAGCCGTACCGCAACGGGACGTTCTGACCTGCTCCACGAAAATCGTTATATCTCTGTCAATTTTTGGAATTTTTACAAAATCTTTTAACCCGATGATAGTCTATACTATACACAATACGAAAATACAATAAACCATTTGTTTTCATTTTCAAGATTATGCATATGCCTTAAGTTAATTACCTTCCACCGTATTGGAGAAAGAAAGAAATGAGAAAAAAAATGTGTGCTAGTTGACAGGGTTTCCTCCGCCCGGAACGTCTGCGGCACTGAAGATGCTGAAGAAGTTTATTTCCATTGAAAAAAATAAAAAATAGACAATAAAATCTAAAAAACATTACGTGTAAGCCGAAATAAATACAGCCTTGGCCAAAGGAATTAGGCACTCTGCAAATTTTCTATCCGGACCAAAAATCGAACATCTCGGCGCGCAAAAATGTACAACAACTTACCGAACGGGGTTTTGAAGAGGACAAAGCAAGGTTCATTTTGCTTTTTTTTATTTTGTATTTAAAAAAAAATTGTACCCGGCACGTTATTTCGAAAATGCCGGTTTTTCGAAATTTTCGTGCTTTTAAAAATCACATGCAGTACTTTGAAGAAGAATGATCTTACCATCTAAGATTCTTTTAAAGGACACCTTTAGCTTTAATTTTCTTTTTAAAAATATTTTTTGCCATTTTGCGATGGGCATTTTGTTATAATAAGTATACACAAGCGCGCGGCTATTGATCAATGAATACAAAAAAACGAAGTTTGACATAACTGGACGCAGTTGCAACTTTCCGTGAACAATGATTTAGACGAATTTTTCAATTAATTCAATTTTTCATGAAGATTACGGTAATCCTCAATGAATAATCTTATCGAGCGCGATGATTTTTTATCATCATCGCTCACACGAAGAATTACAAGTCTTAAGAAGGTCGGCAAGCTTCATGCTTCGGCACGTAATTCGTGGAGCGACAGGAGATGAAGCGGGAAATGCCAAATCGGCGGGCTTGTCACGAGTCTCAAACCCGATTGGTTAACAAGCAGCCTTAGCGAATGATACGCAAAACGGAAAAATACGCACATCGTCATCTGTCAAACGTTGCATTTCTGCAGAACCATGACGCGCGGTCTGAACTTACGCGCCAAATATGATGGAAGCCAATAGCAGACGACACACGAAATGTAAAATAGCCCAGGGAAGCGTGACAGATACTTATTGACCTTGCTCCTCGTCGGTAAGGGCAGTCGTTGGCCCTACAACAATCATGCGAACTCCAAAATTCGAACCGCTCCCACTCAAAAACTATTTGACGGTAAAAAACGCCTTGACAGGTATACTCGAGCGACCCCTCCGAACCCGCCAGTTCCGCGTCAGTATTAATAAAGCACCTCTCAACGTTAACAAAGTTTCTTTATTTCTCTCTCTCTCTCTCTCTCTCTCTCTCTCTCTCTCTCTCTCTCTCTCTCTCTCTCTCTCTCTCACACACACATTTTTTGGACACTCGCAAACTATGGAGGTCAAAACGTTAAAAAAAAAACGAAGTTTCCTTCAATATGGGGCCCAATATCCATCGTTATCAATAACGGCTTGCATTCTAGTGGGCATAGAATTAACCAGCTTCAAGCAGAAATCTTGCCGTCCCTGGATTTCAGCCCAAACGCGGTTGACGTGAGCCACGAGGTCGTCTCTGTTCCGATCCTGCCCAGACACCCAATCTCGGACCATCACACCTATTCGTTTTGACAAAATGTTAGAAACTAATAGTCGTACTCTAGTTACTAATAATAATAATAATAGTAGTAAATAGTAACTAATAAATAGTAACTACTAATAATAATAGTAAAACTAATAGTTATACTCATACTTCAACATTTCGCACAGACGAGAAAAAAACACAAAAGTTAAGGGAGACTTTGTCTTTGAAATTGCATCGGGAGATGTTAGCGGCTCAACATGAGCAGCTAGAAGAAGAGGAGGGATGCCTCTATGGACCAGGCATTGCCGATTAGCGGTAATTATAAACACATTTGTGTAAACACATTACAAAACTTTAAACGCGTGTTTCTCGAAAACACGTTTTTAAAATGGCTGACATTCTCCTGACCGCTGTAATTAACATATTGACCTGAAATTTGGAGAGCATACTCAGAAAATATGACGGATCGTTTTTTCGATAGATACATTTTTGCATTTACTATTTATCTTTTTATGCGAAAAAAACGCGAAAATTCGATTTTTTTAAAATTGCCGCCATTTTCAGAAATTTGTACTAAACGAAAAACCCATCCGTCATTCCACGACCAAAGGGTAACAGATTGATAATATGCTTTGAATTTGTGTTTCAGATCAACAAACAGGGGGCAGTGATGTCAGCCGTTTACCTCCCGCGATTTGAGGACCTGTTTTCGCGGAGCTGCAACGGCCGCCATTTTACTTTTGTTTTAAAATTGCCAAAAATAATTTTAAAAAATAATTCGTCCCGAAAAACTTTAATTCTTTGACAAAATGTTTTAACAATTGGCTATAAACAATTGAAATTTCGACTTTTCGGCAAAATTGTGATATTCGGATTCAGCGGATCAAAATACATTAAAACAAGTTCAGCTTCATCCATCGAGCTCAACATTTTACGAACACATAATACCGTATCCACATGAAAAACTTTAAAGGCGTTTTTCTCGAAACTATGTTTTTCAAGTCGGTGACCATTATAATTAAAAAACCACACGATCGATTTTGATAAAATTTGTTGTGCTTCTTGATATCATTAAAAACTAGTCCTTAATCGAAGGATTTTCATTTGTGTTGAAAATATATACTTTTTTTAACGATAAACGAGCGATTTTTTGGTCGAAAATCGAAAGTTATCGGTCAGAAGCCCCCATTTTGTTAATTTTTTTAAAGCTTCGATTAGGGACTAGATGTATTATTAAACTAATGATTTTATTTTGGTTTTTTTATTTCAGATGATCCAGTAAAATTTTATGATGGTCACAGCATAGCACTACATGCTGAAGGGGTCCGACAAAGATGGCGATATTTTTTATGAATAATCAATTTTTTTCTTTGAAAATTTGTACAAGTTAAGTTTAAATTCAACATAAAAAGTCTGTGTTACCACTTTTGTAAAACAAACTTAATTACTATAAAAAATTATTCAAAATGCTCGTTTTTTCACGCCTCTGACTGCATCTCACCCCTTAAAGTCAACTGAAGAACTGAAACCTTTGGATTAAAAAAAAAAGTTCTTCAATTGAAGTAGCCAGCAAGTGCTAAACGAACATACTCCAGAGGTTCTCGATCGGGCTTAAGTCTGGGGACTTGCTGGGCCAGTTCAAAACCTCGACTTCCGGATGATCACGGAACCAAGTCATTGTTGCTCGCGATGTGTGGACTGAGCTGTTGTCCTGCATAAAGCTGATCGTCGGGTGCTGATGCATGGGGAATCGAGCTCATCGATATACATGCCGCCGCCCATCAGCTGAAGTAGTAAAAACCTATTAGGGGGAGAGATTGTTATGGAAATAACTGATGGACCAAAATACACAAGTGGTGTGATGCGGGCCAAATTTATGTCAATAGAACATGGAAACGGAATAGCTAAATCTGGATCCATTCGACATTTTTTTGTAATGTTTTGCACAGTGAATATTCTATACTTATTTTTTTACAAAGAAACAATGGATAGATAATATGAGAATTGATAGATGGAAGAAAAATAATGACAAGATGATACTCGGAAAAATTTCTTATCAAACATTATTGTTAACAAAGGGAAAATTCAAAAATCACGTGACGCGGTGGGGGGATCGTCGCACTTTGTCACAGTGTCGGGAGGGGGGTCGAGCAAAAGTCACGAGACGCTATAAGCATATCAAATCTGGAAAAGGGTGATACTGAGACGCTGAACTTTTTCTGTACTGCCCGCCCAAACTTCCGACTACAAGGAAGTCTTAACTTCTATGATATCGATTGAGACTCATCAGAAGCATCCTTAGAAACACATTGCATTCTAGGTGCATCGTGATAAAATATAATAAAGTTATTTATTATTGATGGAACATAACATAAAGAATATATTTCTTACTCCGGGGGTCGTCCATTAATCACTTGAGGATTTTAGGCCACTTTTAGAGCTTCCCCTCCCCCATGGAGATATGTGGTGAGGTTCTTGGCTACCCCCCGCCCCAACAACACGTGTATTCTTTTACAAGAAATGTCAGGCAGAAGTATCATAGAGTGCGGTATCGTATTAAGAAAAACGAAGTAATACTAATCATGCTGTCGCCGAAAAACCCCGTAATCGAAAAAAATTAGAAGAAGGCCAGTTTTTTAACACATGATTCTGTAGGTGCCGCGGGTGCTAAATCCAAGTTTGCCCAAAAATCAGGGTGTAGAGGTTTTTTAGGGGATGAAGGGGATGAGAGTTGATCGATGCCAAACTACAACCCTTACGAGGTCGGCGCCGTGAGACAAAATGTTCAGAAAAATCCGGGCTTTATTTTTGTCCACAGCGCCAAAGTCAGGGAAGCTCATTTTGGGGGTGAACAAGTGGACTGAAACGTTGAAAGATCAGTTTTAATTCAATAACTCTGTGGGAAAAATTCATACAATGTTTGTTTAAATGGAAACGTTGTAGTCCGAGAAAAGACGCGTCGATCGAGTATCGATCATCCCTCTCCGATAATATCTTCACCCCTAAAAAAATTGTTGAAATATTTTTTAAAATTCGTTGATTGTGTCAATAAAAAACAATCGAATTTTCGAGTATGGTTGAAATATATGAAATGTGGAAAATAATCTTCTCTATCTTTTCGTTTTTATGGACCACCCTTGAATTTTCTTTATCCAACGCCTCTCGGGGGTTGAAAATTCAAAATGAAATTCTGGGAAAACTATTGACTGTATGAATTCACCGCCATGAAACGATTTGTAGCCTGAGCCTTCCGCTACATTTTTGTCCACAGCGCCGAACTCGTATCTCTTTATTTTCGGTTTCTGAAAGTGGGGGAACGTACCAAAAATCAGTATTTTGAGAATAACTGTTCGGCAAATTTGTTTCGAACCCCATTCAAATGAAAAAGTTGTAGCTCTAAAAAATACGCGTCGATTGGGTGTAAAATCATCTCTTACCCGAGTAGAAATTTCTTAGGGTTAGCCTGACCAGGATCAGGCCCCGATCGGGGTGTGATACGGGTAACACCTATCACGGACATCCTGATCCGGCCGCGATCGGGCTGGTAGTATTTAGGCCCTAAATCAGGCTATACTAAAATGGCCCTACTAAGGCCGTCCCTGATAAGATCCTACTAAGGCTTTCCCCGATAGGGCCCTACCAAGGCTTGCCCCGATATGCCCTACTAAAGCTTTCCATGATGAGGCCATAAATAGGCTTGCCCTATAACTGCCTCTTATTTTCCATATGGAAACTTCGATTTTACAGCATCGTAGCTTCGGAGTTTTGATGCATTCCTGAATTCTATTTTAAAAAAGGTGCTATATACTGTCACGACAAAAAACGATATGCAACTCGGATGCGTGTTAGAAGTTTCGGCAGCTTTGTAAGGCGAAGAGAGCGAGGAAGGAATTATATATATATTTTTTTAAACATTTTTATTATATATATATATATATATAATATATATATCAGGTTAAGTTTCAAAAATCATTAGCATTTTATTCGATAAACCTCTTTAATTGTCACAATGATATTAACTAATTGATATACTTTATGTGATACAACAAATAATTATAGGAATTCATTTGGTCTCTTATGCCATATCTTGGACCAGGATGTTACAAGCACTCGGTAGCATAGGGGCAGCGGGCCTAGCTTTGGGTAGGAAGGTATGAGGTTCGATCCCCATATCGGCGAAATATTTTCTTCGAACAAAAACATATCAGCAGGCCAGGGAATGACGAATTATGATACAAAATCATTGTAGTGGAACTCTAAATTGAGTGGTTTATTCCACTTTGAATTTTTGAAATATTATATGCATTCCTTTCTGATCAGGCGACCTGATAGGGGCCTGATCAGGCAACCCGGGCAGGCCCGTATGTGACACAACGTTACATTTCCTAGTGGGGCCCTTTCAGGGTGCCTTATTAGTGCCCTACAAGGGCAGTCAGGCAACCTGATCGGGCCCTGATTTGGGCCCCATCGAAACTTCTAGGCGGGTAACTTCAAAAGTACCTCCCCCCATGGCGAATGACGAAATACTCTGAACGTTTTGTTGTCGTAATTACGCAAAAACGGTTAATTTAACAGGTGCCGTTTAAATGTACGGAATGTAGGGATTGATATTCTCTACATTTCCGTTCATATAAATAACCCTTGAATTTTGCCATATTTTCATCCGTTAACGAAAATAAAAATATTTTTATCTTTTTCCGGAAAAGTAGTGACTGTATGACCATTTTTTTGTCTCACGGCGCCGAGAACCTAGGGTTTTAGTTTGGCATCAATCCACCCCCATCCCCCTTCATCGCCCTCAAAACCCTACGCCCCAATTTTTAGGCAAACTTGGATTTCGACACCTGGAACCTACAAAATCACGTGTCAAAAAAAATAGCCTTCTTCTAATTTTTGCCTGATTTCAACAAACAGTACGATTGTACTGAGTATATTCAGTATATTTAAATAGCATTGTCCGCGCAATTACATATAAAAATACACGTGATATGTCACAACACCCCCCCCCTTCCGTGATCAGTCGTGATGTTATCCAACCCACCCCCCTATTTGAGCCTTACGTGATTAAGGGGTCAGTCCACTCTAGAGGCCGAAAAAATAGCCTATTTGGGGTTTTTTTTTCAGAGAAACTAAAAATAAATCTAGATTAAAAAAGGGGGTGTTTACCGTACATATCAGTGACTGTATACAATTTTTTTTTTTTTTGAAGCGATTAATTTCAAAATGGCGGCTGGGTAACGTTTATCTTAAAACTGCATTTTTTAAGTTGGCCGGAAACATAACTCAAACAATTTTCAACCGATTCACTTGAAATGTTAAATATATCTTGAAAAATACATTGTCTAAGGAAGTACGTAGAATTTTTTTTTAAAGTTTGCATAGTTCATTTTTTATTAATAATTATGTGACGAAATTTTTCACTGTCCAAAAATTGGCCTAAAAAATCGTCAGATCAATGTTATTAACAAATGAAATATGCAATATAAAAAAAACCTACGTACTTCCATAAACAATGTATTTTCCCAGATATATTCAACATTTGAAGTGAATCGGTTGAAAATTGTATGAGATATGTTTCCGGCCAACTTAAAAAATGCAGTTTTGACATAAACGCTGTACAGCAGGCATTTGGAAATTAATCGCTTTAAAAAAATTATTGTATACAGTTACTAATATGTATGCTAAACCCGTTTTTTGTAATCTCGATTGATTTTGTAGTTTTTCTGACAAAAAATCTCCAAAACGCCTATTTTTTTGGCCGCTAGAGTGGCCTAAGGCCTTAATGGACGACCCCACGTATAAATTATACGTTTTTATATATTACATATATATTTACCTAAAGTAAACAATATAAATTGTTCGGTCTAAAATAATTTATCAGAATAGTTTTAGTATTTTACTAGGTTCGTCTTGTTGAGAAAAAAACGAGAGCAGCAGGGTGGCAGGCTCCATGTCAGGTGATTTCCATGGGCGCCAGGGAGGGGGGGGGGCACTGCCACCCGTCACGAAATATCACAGAGAGGGGGAGGCGGGTCGAATATCGATAAAATGTGCGTCACGTGTTTTATGGATGGCCCCTCAATACGAACTTTCGAATAGTTTATACCTTCTCGTCAGACCAAATAACCTTAGCCCACTGTTCAGGTGTCCAGAATAAATGGTCTTCAGCAAATGCCATCCTCTCCTGACGATGGTTCTCCGTTAGGGGGGTTTTCTTCACTGGCCGATGAGCGGTAATTCCCACACTTCTCAAACGGCTTCGAGCCGTATTAACGGAGATCGGAATTCCCGTCGCTTGTAGAGCTTCAGGAATCGTCGTGAAAGGATTATCATCCACGTATTCGCACAATTGCTGGTCTTGTTCCGGAGATGTTTTGAGCGGCCTCTTGTTATGCTTGCGGTGATCGCACAATTCGTTCGCGCCACCTCTAGCCTGCCTCTGGATCCACAAACTCACGGTTTTGCGATTGCAGCCGATCCGACCTCGGATCTCACTCTGCGGCATTCCGGCCTCATGCGTGCCTACAATTTGACCGCGAACAGAGGGTGGATAATTGGCGAACGCGTTACGTTCCTCTTGAGGCTCGGCCATTTGTTTGTCAACTGACTTTTATGACAGTTCAAACCAAACTAGTGCAAATATGTAATATCCATTATATACATGAATGTATTGAAAGCTGTGTTCAAGTCACAGAATCATTCAACAAAACAAAAAAAAAGCAAGAACGATGTAAACGATTTTTCAAAACATCATTTTCACAGAGATAGTATCTTCAATGAATATGATAAAACAAAATAAATGAAATATAATATCTATGAGATATTATATTGTAGTTATCAAAATAAGGTAACTGGGCAAGATAAAAGTGCATGAAGTTTGCATCGTTGCTATCCAACGGTTTTTTTTTTTCAATTTTTTAATTCCGGGGGAGTAATATCGGGAATTTCCCATCGACGCGATACGAAATGAGCTCAATTCATGTTGGAGACGGTGAAGAAGAAGGGCATGAATTGAGCTCATTCATGTCGGAGACGGCGACAGTACAGGAACATGAGTTGAGCGGAGGCGAATTCGGGGCGGTAATATCGGGAATGTTCGATGGAGGCCCCGAGAAACATTCCGAGCACCGAATTCATCTTTGTTGAACACAGAATGCTCCTACCGTCGTTCTCGCACCATCGTCAAACTTCTCGACCCATTCTGAACGGAAGTAAGATAAAATCGGAGACGATTTCGGGACAGTAATGTCGGGAATTTCCGATCGAGTCCCCGAGAACTATTCCGAACACCGATTTTATGTTTGTTAAATAAACAATGCTCCTACCGTCGTTCTCGGACCACCGTCAGACTTCTCGACCAATTCTGACCGGAAGGAAGATAAAAACGGAGACGAATTCGGGGCAGTAATATCGGGAATGTCCAATCGAGGACCCGAGAACCATTCCGCGCACCGACTTTATTTTTGTTAAATAAACAATGCTCCTACCGTCGTTCTCGAACCACCGTCAGACTTCTCGACCCATTCTGACCGGAAGTAAGATAAAATCGGAGACGAATTCGCGGCAGCAATATCGGGAATGTTCGCTCGAGGCCCCGAGAACCATTCCGAGCACCGATTTTATCTTTGTGAAATGAACAATGCCCCTACCGTCGATCTCGCAGCATCCTCAGACTTCTCGACCCATTCTGACCCGAAGTAAGATAAAATCGGAGATGATTGCGGGGCAGTAATATCGGGAATTTCCGATCAAGGCCCCGAGAACCATTCCGAGCACCGATTTTATCTTTGTTGAATAAACAATGCCTCTACCGTCATTCTCGCAGAATCGTCAGACTTCTCGACCCATTCTGACCGGAAGTAAGATAAAATCGGACACGATTTCGGGGCAGTAATATCGGGAATGTCCGATCGAGGCCCCGAGAAGCATTCCGAGCACCGATATTATCTTTGTTAAATAAACAATGCTCCTACCGTCGTTCTCGCAGCATCGTCAGAGTTCTCGACCCATTCTGACCGGAAGTGAGATAAAATCGGAGATGATTTCGGGGCAGTAATATCGGAAATTTCCGATCGAAGCCCCGAGAACCATTCCGAGCACCGATTTCATCTTTGTTAAATAAACAATGCCCCTACCGTCGTTCTCGCAGAATCGTCAGACTTCTCGACCCATTCTGACCGGAAGTAAGATAAAATCGGAGACGAATTCGGGGCGGTAATATCGGGAATGTCCGATCGAGGCCTCGAGAACCATTCCGAGCACCGATTTTATCTTTGTTAAATAAACAATGCTGCTACCGTCGTTCTCGCAGCACCGTCAATCTTCTTGACCCGTTCTGACCAGAAGTAAGATAAAATCGGAGATGATTTCGGGGCAGTAATATCGGGAATGTCCAATCGAGGCCCCGAGAACCATTCCGAGCACCGATTTTAGCTTTGTTGAATAAACAATGCTCCTACCGTCGATCTCGCAGCATCCTCAGACTTCTCGACCCGTTCTGACCGGAAGTGAGATAAAATCAGAGATGATTTCGGGGCAGTAATATCGGGATCGTTCGCTTGAGGCCCCTAGAACCATTCCGAGCACCGATTTTATCTTTGTTAAATAAACAATGCTCCTGTCGTCGTTCTCGCAGGATCGTCAGACTTCTCGACCAATTCTGACTGGAAGTAAGATAAAATCGGAGACCAATTTGGGGCAGTAATATCGGGAATGTCGTTGAATGTTTGTTGAACAAACAATGCTCCAACCATCGTTCTCGCAGCATCGTCAGAGTTCTCGACCCATACTGACCGGAAGTGAGATAAAATCGGAGATGAATTCGCGCCAGTAATATCGGGAATGTCCGATCGAGGCCCCGAGCACCACTCCGAGCACCGATTTTATCTTTGTTAAATAAACAATGCTCCTACCGTCGATCTCGCAGCATCCTCAGATTTCTCGACCCATTCTGACCGGAAGTAAGATAAAATCGGAGATGATTTCGGAGCAGTATTATCGGGAATTTCCGATCGAGGCCCCGAAAACCATTCCGAGCACCGATTTTATCTTTGTTAAAGAAACAATGCTCCTACCGTCGTTCTCGCAGCTTCGTCAGACTTCTCGACTCATTCTGACCGGAAGTAAGAAAAAATCGGAGACAAACTCGCGGCAGCAATATCGGGAATGGTCGCTCGAGGCCCCGAGAACCATTCCGAGCACCGATTTTATCTTTATTAAATAAACAATGCCACTACCGTCGTTCTCGCAGAATCGTCAGACTTCTCGACCCATTCTGACAGGAAGTAAGATAAAATCGGAGACGACTTCGGGACAGGTATATCGTGAATGTCCGAACGAGGCTCGGAGAACCATTCCGAGAACCGATTTTATCTTTGTTAAATAAACAATGCTCCTACCGTCTATCTCCCAGCATCCTCAAACTTCTTGGCCCATTCTGAGCGGAAGTAAGATAAAATCGGAGATGATTTTGGGGCAGTTATATCGGGAATTTCCGATCGAGGCCCCGAGAACCATTCCGAGCACCGATTTTATCTTTGTTAAATAAACAATGCCTCTACCGTCGTTCTCGCAGAATCGACAGACTTCTCGACCCATTCGGACCGGAAGTAAGATAAAATCGGAGACGAATTCGGGGCAGTAATAGCGAGAATGTCCGATCGAGGCCCCGAGAACCATTCCGAGCACCGATTTTATCTTTGTTAAATAAACAATGCTCCTACCGTCGATCTTGCAGCATCGTCAGACTTCTCGACCCATTCGGATCGGAAGTAAGATAAAATCGGAGATGATTTCGGGGCAGTAATATCGGAAATTTCCGATCGAAGCCCCGAGAACCATTCCGAGCACCGATTTTGTCTTTGTTAAATAAACAATGCCCCTACCGTCGTTCCCGCAGGATCGTCAGACTTCTCGACCCATTCTGACCGCAACTAAGATAAAATCGGAGACGAATTCGGGGCGGTAATATCGGGAATGTCCGATCGAGGCCTCGAGAACCATTCCGAGCACCGATTTTATCTTTGTTAAATAAACAATGCTGCTACCGTCGTTCTCGCACCACCGTCAAACTTCTTGACCCATTCTGACCAGAAGTAAGATAAAATCGGAGATGATTTCGGGGCAGTAATATCGGGAATGTCCAATCGAGGCCCGGAGAACCATTCTGAGCACCGATTTTATTTTAGTTGAATAAATAATGCTCCTACCGTCGATCTCGCAGCATCCTCAGACTGCTCGACCCGATCTGACCGGAAGTGAGAAAAAATCGGAGATGATTTCGGGGCAGTAATATCGGGACCGTTCGCTTGAGGCTCCGAGAACCATTCCTAGCACCGATTTTATCTTTGTTAAATAAACAATGCTCCTATCGTCGTTCTCGCAGGATCGTCAGACTTCTCGACCAATTTTGACCGGAAGTAAGATAAAATCGGAGACCAATTTTGGGTAGTAATATCGGGAATTTCCGATCGAGGCCCCGAGAGCCATTCCGAGCACCGATTTTATCTTTGTTGAATAAACAATGCTCCTATCATCGTTCTCGCAGCATCGTCAGAGTTCTCGACACATACTGACCGGAAGTGAGATAAACTCGGCGATGAATTCGCGCCAGTAATATCGGGAATGGCCGATCGAGGCCCCGAGAACCACTCCGAGCACCGATTTTATCTTTGTTAAATAAACAATGCTCCTACCGTCGATCTCGCAGCATCCTCAGACTTCTCGACCCGTTCTGACCGGAAGTGAGATAAAATCGGAGATGATTTCGGGACAGTAATATCGGGATCGTTCGCTTGAGGCCCCTAGAACCATTCCGAGCACCGATTTTATCTTTGTTAAATAAACAATGCTCCTGTCGTCGTTCTCGCAGGATCGTCAGACTTCTCGACCAATTCTGACTGGAAGTAAGATAAAATCGGAGACCAATTTGGGGCAGTAATATCGGGAATGTCGTTGAATGTTTGTTGAACAAACAATGCTCCAACCATCGTTCTCGCAGCATCGTCAGAGTTCTCGACCCATACTGACCGGAAGTGAGATAACATCGGAGATGAATTCGCGCCAGTAATATCGGGAATGTCCGATCGAGGCCCCGAGCACCACTCCGAGCACCGATTTTATCTTTGTTAAATAAACAATGCTCCTACCGTCGATCTCGCAGCATCCTCAGATTTCTCGACCCATTCTGACCGGAAGTAAGATAAAATCGGAGATGATTTCGGAGCAGTGTTATCGGGAATTTCCGATCGAGGCCCCGAAAACCATTCCGAGCACCGATTTTATCTTTGTTAAATAAACAATGCTCCTACCGTCGTTCTCGCAGCTTCGTCAGACTTCTCGACTCATTCTGTCCGGAAGTAAGAAAAAATCGGAGACAAACTCGCGGCAGCAATATCGGGAATGGTCGCTCGAGGCCCCGAGAACCATTCCGAGCACCGATTTTATCTTTATTAAATAAACAATGCCTCTACCGTCGTTCTCGCAGAATCGTCAGACTTCTCGACCCATTCTGACAGGAAGTAAGATAAAATCGGAGACGACTTCGGGACAGGTATATCGTGAATGTCCGATCGAGGCTCGGAGAACCATTCCGAGAACCGATTTTATCTTTGTTAAATAAACAATGCTCCTACCGTCTATCTCCCAGCATCCTCAAACTTCTTGACCCATTCTGAGCGGAAGTAAGATAAAATCGGAGATGATTTTGGGGCAGTTATATCGGGAATTTCCGATCGAGGCCCCGAGAACCATTCCGAGCACCGATTTTATCTTTGTTAAATAAACAATGCCTCTACCGTCGTTCTCGCAGAATCGACAGACTTCTTGACCCATTCTGACCGGAAGTAAGATAAAATCGGAGACGAATTCGGAGCAGTAATAGCGAGAATGTCCGATCGAGGCCCCGAGAACCATTCCGAGCACCGATTTTATCTTTGTTAAATAAACAATGCTCCTACCGTCGATCTTGCAGCATCGTCAAACTTCTCGACCCATTCGGATCGGAAGTAAGATAAAATCGGAGATGATTTCGGGGCCGTAATATCGGAAATTTCCGATCGAAGCCCCGAGAACCATTCCGAGCACCGATTTTGTCTTTGTTAAATAAACAATGCCCCTACCGTCGTTCCCGCAGGATCGTCAGACTTATCGACCCATTCTGACCGGAACTAAGATAAAATCGGAGACGAATTCGGGGCGGTAATATCGGGAATGTCCGATCGAGGCCTCGAGAACCATTCCGAGCACCGATTTTATCTTTGTTAAATAAACAATGCTGCTACCGTCGTTCTCGCACCACCGTCAAACTTCTTGACCCATTCTGACCAGAAGTAAGATAAAATCGGAGATTATTTCGGGGCAGTAATATCGGGAATGTCCAATCGAGGCCCGGAGAACCATTCTGAGCACCGATTTTATCTTAGTTGAATAAATAATGCTCCTACCGTCGATCTCGCAGCATCCTCAGACTGCTCGACCCGTTCTGACCGGAAATGAGATAAAATCGGAGATGATTTCGGGGCAGTAATATCGGGACCGTTCGCTTGAGGCTCCGAGAACCATTCCTAGCACCGATTTTATCTTTGTTAAATAAACAATGCTCCTATCGTCGTTCTCGCAGGATCGTCAGACTTCTCGACCAATTTTGACTGGAAGTAAGATAAAATCGGAGACCAATTTTGGGCAGTAATATCGGGAATTTCCGATCGAGGCCCCGAGAGCCATTCCGAGCACCGATTTTATCTTTGTTGAATAAACAATGCTCCTACCATCGTTCTCGCAGCATCGTCAGAGTTCTCGACCCATACTGACCGGAAGTGAGATAAACTCGGCGATGAATTCGCGCCAGTAATATCGGGAATGTCCGATCGAGGCCCCGAGAACCACTCCGAGCACCGATTTTATCTTTGTTAAATAAACAATGCTCCTACCGTCGATCTCGCAGCATCCTCAGACTTCTCGACCCATTCTGACCGGAAGTAAGATAAAATCGGAGATGATTTCGGAGCAGTATTATCGGGAATTTCCGATCGAGGCCCCGAGAACCATTCCGAGCACCGATTTTATCATTATTAAATGAACAATGCTCCTACCGTCGTTCTCGCAGCATCGTCAGACTTCTCGACCCATTCGGATCGGAAGATAAAATCGGAGAGGAATTCGGGGCAGTAATATCGGGAATGTCCAATCGAGGCCTCGAGAAGCATTCCGAGCACCGATTTTATGTTTGTTAAATAAACAATGCCCCTACCGTCGTTCTCGGAGTATCGTCAGACTTCTCGACCCATTCTGACGGGAAGTAAGATAAAATCGGAGACGAATTCGGGGCAGCAATATCGGGAATGTTCGCTCGAGGCCCCGAGAAGAATTCCGAGCACCGATTTTATCTTTATTAAATAATCAATGCCTCTACCGTCGTTGTCGAAGAATCGTCAGACTTCGCGACGCATTCTGACCGGAAGTAAGATAAAATCGGAGACCAATTTGGGGCAGTAATATCGGGAATGTCCGATCAAGGCCCCGAGAACCATTCCGAGCAACGATTTTATCTTTGTTAAATAAACAATGCTCCTACCGTCGATCTCGCAGCATCCTCAGACTTCTCGACCCATTCTGACCGGAAGTAAGATAAAATCGGAGATGATTTCGGAGCAGTATTATCGGGAATTTCCGATCGAGGCCCCGAGAACCATTCCGAGCACCGATTTTATGTTTGTTAAATAAACAATGCTCCTACCGTCGTTCTCGCGGCATCGTCAGACTTCTCGACCCATTCGGATCGGAAGTAAGATAAAATCGGAGACGAATTCGGGTCAGTAATATCGGGAATGTCCAATCGAGGCCTCGAGAAGCATTCCGAGCACCGATTTTATCTTTGTTAAATAAACAATGCTCCTACCGTCGATCTCGCAGCAACCTCAGACTTCTCGACCCATTCTGTCCGTAAGTAAGATAAAATCGGAGATGATTTCGGAGCAGTATTATCGGGAATTTGCTATCGAGGCCCGGAGAACCATTCCGAGCACCGATTTTATCTTTGTTAAATAAACAATGCTCCTACCGTCTATCTCGCAGCATCCTCAAATTTCTTGACCCATTCTGACCGGATGTAAGATAAAATCGGAGACGAATTCGGGGCAGCAATATCGGGAATGTTCGCTCGAGGCCCCGAGAACCGTTCCGAGCACCGATTTTATCTTTGTTAAATAAACACTGCCTCAACCGTCGTTCTCGCAGAAACGTCAGACTTCTCGACCCATTCCGACCGGAAGGAAGATAAAATCGGAAACGAATTCGGGGCAGTAATAGCGGGAATGTCCGATCGAGGCCCCGAGAACCATTCCGAGCACCGATTTTATCTTTATTAAATAAACAATGTCCCTACCGTCGTTCTCGCAGTATCGTCAGACATCTCGACCCATTCTGACCGGAAGTAAGATAAAATCGGAGACGAATTCGGGGCAGCAATATCGGGAATGTTCGCTCGAGGCCCCGAGAACCATTCCGGGCACCGATTTTATCTTTATTAAATAATCAATGCCTCTACCGTCGTTCTCGCAGAATCGTCAGACTTCTCGACCCATTCTGACCGGAAGTAAGATAAAATCGGAGACCAATTTGGGGCAGTAATATCGGGAATGTCCGATCGAGGCCCCGAGAACCATTCCGAGCACCGATTTTATCTTTGTTGAATAAACAATGCTAGTACCATCGTTCTCGCAACATCGTCAGAGTTCTGGACCCATTCTGACCGGAAGTAAGATAAAATCGGAGACCAATTTGGGGCAGTAATATCGAGAATGTCCGATCGAGGCCCCGAGAACCACTCCGAGCACCGATTTTATCTTTGTTAAATAAACAATGCTCCTACCGTCGATCTCGCAGCATCCTCAGACTTCTCGACCCATTCTGACCGGAAGTAAGATAAAATCGGAGATGATTTCGGAGCAGTATTATCGGGAATTTCCGATCGAGGCCCCGAGAACCATTCCGAGCACCGATTTTATGTTTGTTAAATAAACAATGCTCCTACCGTCGTTCTCGCAGCATCGTCAGACTTCTCGACCCATTCGGATCGGAAGTAAGATAAAATCGGAGACGAATTCGGGGCAGTAATATCGGGAATGTCCAATCGAGGCCTCGAGAAGCATTCCGAGCACCGATTTTATCTTTGTTAAATAAACAATGCTCCTACCGTCCATCTCGCAGCATCCTCAGACTTTTCGACCCATTCTGACCGGAAGTAAGATAAAATCGGAGATGAATTCGGGGCAGCAATATCGGGAATGTTCGCTCGAGGCCCCGAGATCCATTCCGAGCACCGATTTTATCTTTATTAAATAATCAATGCCTCTACCGTCGTTCTCGCAGAATCGTCAGACTTCTCGACCCATTCTGACCGGAAGTAAGATAAAATCGGAGACCAATTTGGGGCAGTAATGTCGGGAATGTCCGATCGAGGCCCCGAGAACCATTCCGAGCACCGATTTTATCTTTGTTGAATAAACAATCCTTCTACCATCGTTCTCGCAGCATCGTCAGAGTTCTCGATCCATTCTGACCGGAAGTAAGATAAAATCGGAGACCAATTTGGGGCAGTAATATCGGGAATGTCCGATCGAGGCCCCGAGAGCCACTCCGAGCACCGATTTTATCTTTATTAAATAATCAATGCCTCTACCGTGGTTCTCGCAGAATCGTCAGACTTCTCGACCCATTCTGACCGGAAGTAAGATAAAATCGGAGACCAATTTGGGGCAGTAATATCGGGAATGTCCGATCGAGGCCCCGAGAACCATTCCGAGCAACGATTTTATCTTTGTTGAATAAACAATGCTCCTACCATCGTTCTCGCAGCATCGTCAGAGTTCTCGATCCATTCTGATCGGAAGTAAGATAAAATCGGAGACCAATTTGGGGCAGTAATATCGGGAATGGCCGATCGAGGCCCCGAGAAACACTCCGAGCACCGATTTTATCTTTGTTAAATAAACAATGCTCCTACCGTCGTTCTCGCAGCATCGTCAGAGTTCTCG
This sequence comes from Ophion slaviceki, assembly GCA_944452715.1. Taxonomy (NCBI): domain Eukaryota; kingdom Metazoa; phylum Arthropoda; class Insecta; order Hymenoptera; family Ichneumonidae; genus Ophion; species Ophion slaviceki. Next base: position 10,902,392 of record OX101795.1, on the reverse strand, counting down.
ATCCATTCTGACCGGAAGTAAGATAAAATCGGAGACCAATTTGGGGCAGTAATATCGGGAATGTTCGCTCGAGGCCCCGAGAACCACTCCGAGCACCGATTTTATCTTTGTTAAATAAACAATGCTCCTACCGTCGATCTCGCAGCATCCTCAGACTTCTCGACCCATTCTGACCGGAAGTAAGATAAAATCGGAGATGATTTCGGAGCAGTATTATCGGGAAATTCCGATCGAGGCCCCGAGAACCATTCCGAGCACCGATTTTATGTTTGTTAAATAAACAATGCTCCAACCGTCGTTCTCGCAGCATCGTCAGACTTCTCGACCCATTCGGATCGGAAGTAAGATAAAATCGGAGACGAATTCGCTCCAGTAATATCGGGAATGTCTGATCGAGGCCCCGAGAACCACTCCGAGCACGGATTTTATCTTTGTTAAATAAACAACGCTCCTACCGTCGATCTCGCAGCATCCTCAGACTTCTCGACCCATTCTGACCGGAAGTAAGATAAAATCGGAGATGATTTCGGAGCAGTATTATTGGGAATTTCCTATCGAGGCCCCGAGAACCATTCCGAGCACCGATTTTATCTTTTTTGAATAAACAATGCTCCTATCGTCGTGCTCGCAGCACCGTCAGACTTCTCGACCTTTTCTGACCGGAAGTAAGATAAAATCGGAGACGAATTCGGGGCAGTAATAGCGAGAATGTCCGATCGAGGCCCCGAGAACCATTCCGAGCACAGATTTTATCTTTGTTAAATAAACAATGCTCCTATCGTCGTTCTCGCAGCATCGTCAGGCTTCTCGACCCATTCGCATCGGAAGTAAGATAAAATAGGAGACGAATTCGGGGCAGTAATATCGGGAATGTCTGATCGAGGCCTCGAGAACCATTCCGAGCACCGATTTTATCTTTGTTAAATAAACAATGCTCCTACCGTCGATCTCGCAGCATCCTCAGACTTCTCGACCCATTCTGACCGGAAGTAAGATAAAATCGGAAATGATTTCGGGGCAGGAATATCGGAAATTTCCGATCGAAGCCCCGAGAACCATTGCGAGCACCGATTTTATCTTTGTTAAATATACAATGCCCCTAACGTCGTTCCCGCAGCATCGTCAGACTTCTCGACCCATTCTCACCGGAACTAAGATAAAATCGGAGACGAATTCAGGGCGGTAATATCGGCAATGTCCGATCGAGGCCTCGAGAACCATTCCGAGCACCGATTTTATCTTTGTTGAATAAACAATGCTGCTACCGTCGTTCTCGCACCACCGTCAAACTTCTTGACCCATCCTGACCAGAAGTAAGATAAAATCGGAGATGATTTCGGAGCAGTAATATCGGGAATGTCCGATCGAGGCCCCGAGTGCCATTCCGAGCACCGATTTTATCTTTGTTGAATAAACAATGCTCCTACCATCGTTCTCGCAGCATCGTCAGAGTTCTCGACCCATACTGACCGGAAGTGAGATAAAATCGGCGATGAATTCGCGCCAGTAATATCGGGAATGTCCGATCGAGGCCCCGAGAACCACTCCGAGCACCCATTTTATCTTTGTTAAATAAACAATGCTCCTACCGTCGATCTCGCAGCATCCTCAGACTTCTCGACCCATTCGGATCGGAAGTAAGATAAAATCGGAGATGATTTCGGAGCAGTATTATCGGGAATTTCCGATCGAGGCCCCGAGAACCATTCCGAGCAATGAGTTCATCATTGTTAAATAAACAATGCTCCTACCGTCGTTCTCGCAGCATCGTCAGACTTCTCAACCCATTCGGATCGGAAGTAAGATAAAATCGGAGACGAATTCGGGGCAGTAATATCGGCAATGTCCAATCGAGGCCTCGAGAAGCATTCCGAGCACCGATTTTATCTTTGTTAAATAAACGATGCTCCTACCGTCGATCTCGCAGCATCCTCAGACTTCTCGACCCATTCTGACCGGAAGTAAGATAAAATCGGAGATGATTTCGGAGCAGTATTATCGGGCATTTCCTATCGAGGCCCGGAGAACCATTCCGAGCACCGATTTTATCTGTGTTAAATAAACAATGCTCCTACCGTCTATCTCGCAGCATCCTCAAACTTCTTGACTCATTCTGACCGGAAGTAATATAAAATCGGAGACGAATTCGGGGCAGTAAAAGCGGCAATGTCCGATCGAGGCCCCGAGAACCATTCCGAGCACCGATTTTATCTTTATTAAATCAACAATGCCCCTACCGTCGTTCTCGCAGTATCGTCAGACTTCTCGACCCATTCTGACCGGAAGTAAGATAAAATCGGAGACGAATTCGGGGCAGCAATATCGGGAATGTTCGCTCGAGGCCCCGAGAACCATTCCGAGCACCGATTTTATCTTTGTTGAATAAACAATGCTCCTACCATCGTTCTCGCAGCATCGTCAGAGTTCTCGACCCATTCTGACCGGAAGTAATATAAAATCGGAGACCAATTTGGGGCAGTAATATCGGGATCGTCCGATCGAGGCCCCGAGAACCACTCCGAGCACCGATTTTATCTTTGTTGAATAAACAATGCTCCTACCATCGTTCTCGCAGCATCGTCAGAGTTCTCGATCCATTCTGATCGGAAGTAAGATAAAATCGGAGACCAATTTGGGGCAGTAATATCGGGAATGGCCGATCGAGGCCCCGAGAACCACTCCGAGCACCGATTTTATCTTTGTTAAATAAACAATGCTCCTACCGTCGTTCTCGCAGCATCGTCAGAGTTCTCGATCCATTCTGACCGAAAGTAAGATAAAATCGGAGACCAATTTGGGGCAGTAATATCGGGAATGTTCGCTCGAGGCCCCGAGAACCACTCCGAGCACCGATTTTATCTTTGTTAAATAAACAATGCTCCTACCGTCGATCTCGCAGCATCCTCAGACTTCTCGACCCATTCTGACCGGAAGTAAGATAAAATCGGAGATGATTTCGGAGCAGTATTATCGGGAAATTCCGATCGAGGCCCCGAGAACCATTCCGAGCACCGATTTTATGTTTGTTAAATAAACAATGCTCCAACCGTCGTTCTCGCAGCATCGTCAGACTTCTCGACCCATTCGGATCGGAAGTAAGATAAAATCGGAGACGAATTCGGGGCAGTAATATCGGGAATGTCCCATCGAGGCCTCGAGAAGCATTCCGAGCACCGATTTTATCTTTGTTAAATAAACAATGCTCCTACCGTCGATCTCGCAGCATCCTCAGACTTCTCGACCCATTCTGACCGGAAGTAAGATAAAATCGGAGATGATTTCGGAGCAGTATTATCGGGAATTTCCTATCGAGGCCCGGAGAACCATTCCGAGCACCGATTTTATCTTTGTTAAATAAACAATGCTCCTACCGTCTATCTCGCAGCATCCTCAAACTTCTTGACCCATTCTGACCGGAAGTAAGATAAAATCGGAGACGAATTCGGGGCAGCAATATCGGGAATGTTCGCTCGAGGCCCCGAGAACCGTTCCGAGCACCGATTTTATCTATGTAAAATAAACACTGCCTCAACCGTCGTTCTCGCAGAATCGTCAGACTTCTCGACCCATTCTGACCGGAAGTAAGAAAAAATCGGAAACGAATTCGGGGCAGTAATAGCGGGAATGTCCGATCGAGGCCCCGAGAACCATTCCGAGCACCGATTTTATCTTTGTTAAATAAACAATGCTCCTACCGTCGTTCTCGCGGCATCGTCAGACTTCTCGACCCATTCGGATCGGAAGTAAGATAAAATCGGAGACGAATTCGGTTCAGTAATATCGGGAATGTCCAATCGAGGCCTCGAGAAGCATTCCGAGCACCGATTTTATCTTTGTTAAATAAACAATGCTCCTACCGTCGATCTCGCAGCATCCTCAGACTTCTCGACCCATTCTGACCGGAAGTAAGATAAAATCGGAGATGATTTCGGAGCAGTATTATCGGGAATTTCCTATCGAGGCCCGGAGAACCATTCCGAGCACCGATTTTATCTTTGTTAAATAAACAATGCTTCTACCGTCTATCTCGCAGCATCCTCAAACTTCTTGACCCATTCTGACCGGAAGTAAGATAAAATCGGAGACGAATTCGGGGCAGCAATATCGGGAATGTTCGCTCGAGGCCCCGAGAACCGTTCCGAGCACCGATTTTATCTTTGTACAATAAACACTGCCTCAACCGTCGTTCTCGCAGAATCGTCAGACTTCTCGACCCATTCTGACCGGAAGTAAGATAAAATCGGAAACGAATTCGGGGCAGTAATAGCGGGAATGTCCGATCGAGGCCCCGAGAACCATTCTGAGCACCGATTTTATCTTTATTAAATAAACAATGCCCCTACCGTCGTTCTCGCAGCATCGTCAGACTTCTCGACCCATTCTGACCGGAAGTAAGATAAAATCGGAGACGAATTCGGGGCAGCAATATCGGGAATGTTCGCTCGAGGCCCCGAGAACCATTCCGAGCACCGATTTTATCTTTATTAAATAATCAATGCCTCTACCGTCGTTCTCGCAGAATCGTCAGACTTCTCGACCCATTCTGACCGGAAGTAAGATAAAATCGGAGACCAATTTGGGGCAGTAATATCGGGAATGTTCGATCGAGGCCCCGAGAACAATTCCGAGCACCGATTTTATCTTTGTTAAATAAACAATGCTCCTACCATCGTTCTCGCAGCATCGTCAGAGTTCTGGACCCATTCTGACCGGAAGTAAGATAAAATCGGAGACCAATTTGGGGCAGTAATATCGGGAATGTCCGATCGAGGCCCCGAGAACCATTCCGAGCACCGATTTAATCTTTGTTAAATAAACAATGCTCCTACCGTCGATCTCGCAGCATCCTCAGACTTCTCGACCCAATCTGACCGGAAGTAAGATAAAATCGGAGATGATTTCGGAGCAGTATTATCGGGAATTTCCGATCGAGGCCCCGAGAACCATTCCGAGCACCGTTTTTATGTTTGTTAAATAAACAATGCTCCTACCGTCGTTCTCGCAGCATCGTCAGACTTCTCGACCCATTCGGATCGGAAGTAAGATAAAATCGGAAACGAATTCGGGGCAGTAATATCGGGAATGTCCAATCGAGGCCTCGAGAAGCATTCCGAGCACCGATTTTATCTTTATTAAATAAACAATGCCCCTACCGTCGTTCTCGCAGTATCGTCAGAATTCTCGACCCATTCTGACCGGAAGTAAGACAAAATCGGAGACGAATTCGGGGCAGCAATATTGGGAATGTTCGCTCGAGGCCCCGAGAACCATTCCGAGCACCGATTTTATCTTTATTAAATAATCAATGCCTCTACCGTCGTTCTCGCAGAATCGTCAGACTTCTCGACCCATTCTGACCGGAAGTAAGCTAAAATCGGAGACCAATTTGGGGCAGTAATATCGGGAATGTCCGATCGAGGCCCCGAGATCCATTCCGAGCACCGATTTTATCTTTGTTGAATAAACAATGCTCCTACCATCGTTCTCGCAGCATCGTCAGAGTTCTCGACCCATTCTGACCGGAAGTGAGATAAAATCGGAGATGAATTCGCGTCAGTAATATCGGGAATGTCCGATCGAGGCCCCGAGAACCATTCCGAGCACCGATTTTATCTTTGTTGAATAAACAATGCTCCTACCATCGTTCTCGCAGCATCGTCACAGTTCTCGACCCATTCTGACCGGAAGTAAGATAAAATCGGAGACCAATTTGGGGCAGTAATATCGAGAATGTCCGATCGAGCCCCCGAGAACCACTCCGAGCACCGATTTTATCTTTGTTAAATAAACAATGCTCCTACCGTCGATCTCGCAGCATCCTCAGACTTCTCGACCCATTCTGACCGGAAGTAAGATAAAATCGGAGATGATTTCGGAGCAGTATTATCAGGAATTTCCGATCGAGGCCCCGAGAACCATTCCGAGCACCGATTTTATGTTTGTTAAATAAACAATGCTCCTACCGTCGTTCTCGCAGCATCGTCAGACTTCTCGACCCATTCGGACCGGAAGTAAGATAAAATCGGAAACGAATTCGGGGCAGTAATAGCGGGAATGTCCGATCGAGGCCCCGAGAACCATTCCGAGCACCGATTTTATCTTTATTAAATAAACAATGCCCCTACCGTCGTTCTCGCAGTATCGTCAGACTTCTCGACCCATTCTGACCGGAAGTAAGATAAAATTGGAGACGAATTCGGGGCAGCAATATCGGGAATGTTCGCTCGAGGCCCCGAGAACCATTCCGAGCACCGATTTTATCTTTATTAAGTAATCAATGCCTCTATCGTCGTTCTCGCAGAATCGTCAGACTTCTCGACCCATTCTGACCGGAAGTAAGATAAAATCGGAGGCCAATTTGGGGCAGTAATATTGGGAATGTCCGATCGAGGCCCCGAGAACAATTCCGAGCACCGATTTTATCTCTGTTGAATAAACAATGTTCCGACCATCGTTCTCGCAGCATCGTCAAAGTTCTCGACCCATTCTGACCGGAAGTAAGATAAAATCGGAGACCAATTTGGGGCAGTAATATCGGGAATGTCCGATCGAGGCCCCGAGAACCATGCCGTGCACCGATTTTATCTTTCTTGAATAAACAATGCTCCTACCAACGTTCTCGCAGCATCGTCAGAGCTCTCGATCCATTCTGACCGGAAGTGACATAAAATCGGAGATGAATTCGCGTCAGTAATATCGGGAATGTCCGATCGAGGCCCCGAGAACCACTCCGAGCACCGATTTTATCTTTGTTAAATAAACAATGCCTCTACCGTCGTTCTCGCAGAATCGTCAGACTTCTCGACCCGTTCTGACCGGAAGTAAGATAAAATCGGAGACCAATTTGGGGCAGTAATATCGGGAATGTCCGATCGAGGCCCCGAGAACCATTCCGAGCACCGATTTCATCTTTGTTGAATAAACAATGCTCCTACCTTCGTTCTCGCAGCATCGTCAGAGTTCTCGACCAATTCTGACCGGAAGTGAGATAAAATAGGAGATGAATTCGCGCCAGTAATATCGGGAATGTCCGATCGAGCCCCCGAGAACCACTCCGAGCACCGATTTTATCTTTGGTAAATAAACAACGCTCCTACCGTCGATCTCGCAGCATCCTCAGACTTCTCGACTCATTCCGACCGGAAGTAAGATAAAATCAGAGATGATTTCGGAGCAGTATTATCGGGAATTTTCTATTGAGGCCCCGAGAACCATTCCGAGCACCGATTTTATCTTTGTTGAATAAACAATGCTCCTACCGTCGTGCTCGCAGCATCGTCAGACTTCTCGACCTTTTCTGACCGGAAGTAAGATAAAATCGGAGACGAATTCGGGGCAGTAATAGCGAGAATGTCCGATCGAGGCCCCGAGAACCATTCCGAGCACAGATTTTATCTTTGTTAAATAAACAATGCTCCTATCGTCGTTCTCGCAGCTTCGTCAGACTTCTCGACCCATTCGCATCGGAAGTAAGATAAAATCGGAGATGAATTCGGGGCAGTAATATCGGCAATGTCCAATCGAGGCCTCGAGAAACATTGCGAGCACCGATTTTATCTTTGTTAAATAAACAATGCTCCTACCGTCGATCTCGCAGCATCCTCAGACTTCTCGACCCATTCTGACCGGAAGTAAGATAAAATCGGAGATGATTTCGGAGCAGTATTATTGGGAATTTCCTATCGAGGCCCGGAGAACCATTCCGAGCACCGATTTTATCTTTGTTAAATAAACAATGCTCCTACCGTCTATCTCGCAGCATCCTCAAACTTCTTGACCCATTCTGACCGGAAGTAAGATAAAATCGGAGACCAATTTGGGGCAGTAATATCGGGAATGTCCGATCGAGGTGCCGAGAACCATTCCGAGCACCGATTTTATCTTTGTTGAATAAAGAATGCTCCTACCATCGTTCGCGCAGCATCGTCAGACTTCTCGACCCATTCTGACCGGAAGTAAGATAAAATCGGAGACCAATTTGGGGCAGTAATATCGGGAATGTCCGATCGAGGCCCCGAGAACCATTCCGAGCACCGATTTTATCGTTGTTGAATAAACAATGCTCCTACCATCGTTCTCGCAGCATCGTCAGAGTTCTCGACCCATTCTGACCGGAAGTGAGATAAAATCGGAGATGAATTCGCGCCAGTAATATCGGGAATGTCCGATCGAGACCCCGAGAATCACTCCGAGCACCGATTTTATCTTTGTTAAATAAACAATGCCTCTGCCGTTGTTCTCGCAGAATCGTCAGACTTCTCGACCCATTCTGACCGGAAGTGAGATAAAATCGGAGATGAATTCGCTCCAGTAATATCGGGAATGTCTGATCGAGGCCCCGAGAACCACTCCGAGCACGGATTTTATCTTTGTTAAATAAACAACGCTCCTACCGTCGATCTCGCAGCATCCTCAGACTTCTCGACCCATTCTGACCGGAAGTAAGATAAAATCGGAGATGATTTCGGAGCAGTATTATTGGGAATTTCCTATCGAGGCCCCGAGAACCATTCCGAGCACCGATTTTATCTTTTTTGAATAAACAATGCTCCTACCGTCGTGCTCGCAGCACCGTCAGACTTCTCGACCTTTTCTGACCGGAAGTAAGATAAAATCGGAGACGAATTCGGGGCAGTAATAGCGAGAATGTCCGATCGAGGCCCCGAGAACCATTCCGAGCACAGATTTTATCTTTGTTAAATAAACAATGCTCCTATCGTCGTTCTCGCAGCATCGTCAGGCTTCTCGACCCATTCGCATCGGAAGTAAGATAAAATAGGAGACGAATTCGGGGCAGTAATATCGGGAATGTCTGATCGAGGCCTCGAGAACCATTCCGAGCACCGATTTTATCTTTGTTAAATAAACAATGCTCCTACCGTCGATCTCGCAGCATCCTCAGACTTCTCGACCCATTCTGACCGGAAGTAAGATAAAATCGGAGACGACTTCAGGACAGGTATATCGTGAATGTCTGATCACGGCCCCGAGAGCCATTCCGAGCACCGATGTTATCTTTGTTAAATAAACAATGCTTCTACCGTCGTTCTCGGAGAATCGTCATACTTCTCGACCCATTCTGGCCGGAAGTAAGATAAAATCGGAGATGATTTCGGGGCAGTTATATCGGGAATTACCGATCGAGGCCCCGAGAACAATTCCGAGCACCGATTTTATCTTGGTTAAATAAACAATGCTCCTACCATCGTTCTCGCTGCATCCTCAGACTTCTCGACCCATTCTGACCGGAAGTAAGATAAAATCGGGGACGACTTCGGGACAGGTATATCGTGAATGTCCGATCGAGGCCCCGAGAACCATTCCGAGCACCGATTTTATCTTTGTTGAATAAACAATGCTCCTACCGTCGATCTCGCAGCATCCTCAAACTTCTAGACCCATTCTGACCGGAAGTAAGATAAAATCGGAAATGATTTCGGGGCAGGAATATCGGAAATTTCCGATCGAAGCCCCGAGAACCATTGCGAGCACCGATTTTATCTTTGTTAAATATACAATGCCCCTAACGTCGTTCCCGCAGCATCGTCAGACTTCTCGACCCATTCTCACCGGAACTAAGATAAAATCGGAGACGAATTCAGGGCGGTAATATCGGCAATGTCCGATCGAGGCCTCGAGAACCATTCCGAGCACCGATTTTATCTTTGTTGAATAAACAATGCTGCTACCGTCGTTCTCGCACCACCGTCAAACTTCTTGACCCATTCTGACCAGAAGTAAGATAAAATCGGAGATGATTTCGGAGCAGTAATATCGGGAATGTCCGATCGAGGCCCCGAGTGCCATTCCGAGCACCGATTTTATCTTTGTGGAATAAACAATGCTCCTACCATCGTTCTCGCAGCATCGTCAGAGTTCTCGACCCATACTGACCGGAAGTGAGATAAAATCGGCGATGAATTCGCGCCAGTAATATCGGGAATGTCCGATCGAGGCCCCGAGAACCACTCCGAGCACCCATTTTATCTTTGTTAAATAAACAATGCTCCTACCGTCGATCTCGCAGCATCCTCAGACTTCTCGACCCATTCTGACCGGAAGTAAGATAAAATCGGAGATGATTTCGGAGCAGTATTATCGGGAATTTCCGATCGAGGCCCCGAGAACCATTCCGAGCAATGATTTCATCATTGTTAAATAAACAATGCTCCTATCGTCGTTCTCGCAGCATCGTCAGACTTCTCGACCCATTCGGATCGGAAGTAAGATAAAATCGGAGATGATTTCGGAGCAGTATTATCGGGAATTTCCGATCGAGGCCCCGAGAACCATTCCGAGCAATGAGTTCATCATTGTTAAATAAACAATGCTCCTACCGTCGTTCTCGCAGCATCGTCAGACTTCTCAACCCATTCGGATCGGAAGTAAGATAAAATCGGAGACGAATTCGGGGCAGTAATATCGGCAATGTCCAATCGAGGCCTCGAGAAGCATTCCGAGCACCGATTTTATCTTTGTTAAATAAACGATGCTCCTACCGTCGATCTCGCAGCATCCTCAGACTTCTCGACCCATTCTGACCGGAAGTAAGATAAAATCGGAGATGATTTCGGAGCAGTATTATCGGGCATTTCCTATCGAGGCCCGGAGAACCATTCCGAGCACCGATTTTATCTGTGTTAAATAAACAATGCTCCTACCGTCTATCTCGCAGCATCCTCAAACTTCTTGACTCATTCTGACCGGAAGTAATATAAAATCGGAGACGAATTCGGGGCAGTAAAAGCGGCAATGTCCGATCGAGGCCCCGAGAACCATTCCGAGCACCGATTTTATCTTTATTAAATCAACAATGCCCCTACAGTCGTTCTCGCAGTATCGTCAGACTTCTCGACCCATTCTGACCGGAAGTAAGATAAAAACGGAGACGAATTCGGGGCAGCAATATCGGGAATGTTCGCTCGAGGCCCCGAGAACCATTCTGAGCACCGATTTTATCTTTGTTGAATAAACAATGCTCCTACAATCGTTCTCGCAGCATCGTCAGAGTTCTCGACCCATTCTGACCGGAAGTAATATAAAATCGGAGACCAATTTGGGGCAGTAATATCGGGATCGTCCGATCGAGGCCCCGAGAACCACTCCGAGCACCGATTTTATCTTTGTTAAATAAACAATGCTCCTACCGTCGATCTTGCAGCATCCTCAGACTTCTCGACCCACTCTGACCGAAAGTAAGATAAAATCGGAGATGATTTCGGAGCAGTATTATCGGGAATTTCCGATCGAGGCCCCGAGAACCATTCCGAGCACCGATTTTATGTTTGCTAAATAAACAATGCTCCTACCGTCGTTCTCGCAGCATCTTCAGACTTCTCGACCCATTCGGATCGGAAGTAAGATAAAATCGGAGACGAATTCGGGGCAGTATTATCGGGAATGTCCAATCGAGGCCTCGAGAAGCATTCCGAGCACCGATTTTATCTATGTTAAATAAACAATGCTCCTACCGTCGATCTCGCAGCATCCTCGGACTTCTCGACCCATTCTGACCGGAAGTAAGATAAAATCGGAGATGATTTCGGAGCAGTATTATCGGGAATTTCCTATCGAGGCCCGGAGAACGACTCCGAGCACCGATTTTATCTTTGTTAATTAAACAATGCTCCTACCGTCTATCTCGCAGCATCCTCAAACTTCTCTACCCATTCTGACCGGAAGTAAGATAAAATCGGAGACGAATTCGGGGCAGCAATATCGGGAATGTTCGCTCGAGGCCCCGAGAACCATTCCGAGCACCGATTTTATCTTTGTTAAATAAACAATGCCTCTACCGTCGTTCTCGCAGAATCCTCAGACTTCTCGACCCATTCTGACCGGAAGTAAGATAAAATCGGAGATGATTTCGGAGCAGTATTAACGGGAATTTCCTATCGAGGCCCGGAGAACCATTCCGAGCACCGATTTTATCTTTGTTAAATAAACAATGCTCCTACCGTCTATCTCGCAGCATCCTCAAACTTCTTGACGCATTCTGACCGGAAGTGAGATAAAATCGGAGACCAATTTGGGGCAGTAATATCGGAAATGTCCGATCGAGGCCCCGAGAACCATTCCGAGCACCGATTTCATCTTTGTTGAATAAACAATGCTCCTACCATCGTTCTCGCAGCATCGTCAGAGTTCTCGACCAATTCTGACCGGAAGTAAGATAAAATCGGAGACCAATTTGGGGCAGTAATATCGGGAATGTCCGATCGAGGCCCCGAGAACCATTCCGAGCACCGATTGTATCTTTATTAAATAAACAATGCCCCTACCGTCGTTCTCGCAGTATCGTCAGACTTCTCGACCCATTCTGACCGGAAGTAAGATAAAATCGGAGACGAATTCGGGGCAGCGATATCGGGAATGTTCGCTCGAGGCCCCGAGAACCATTCGGGGCACCGATTTTATCTTTATTAAATAATCAATGCCTCTACCGTCGTTCTCGCATAATCGTCAGACTTCTCGACCCATTCTGACCGGAAGTAAGATAAAATCGGAGACCAATTTGGGGCAGTAATATCGGGAATGTCCGATCGAGGCCCCGAGAACAATTCCGAGGACCGATTTTATCTTTGTTAAATAAACAAAGCTCCTACCATCGTTCTCGCAGCATCCTCAGACTTCTCGACCCATTCTGACCGGAAGTAAGATAAAATCGGAGACGACTTCGGGACAGGTATATCGTGAATGTCCGATCGAGGCCCCGAGAACCATTCCGAGCACCGATTTTATCTTTGTAGAATAAACAATGCTCCTACCGTCGATCTCGCAGCATCCTCAAACTTCTTGACCCATTCTGACCGGAAGTAAGATAAAATCGGAGATGATTTCGGGGCAGGAATATCGGAAATTTCCGATCGAAGCCCCGAGAACCATTGCGAGCACCGATTTTTTCTTTGTTAAATATACAATGCCCCTAACGTCGTTGCCGCAGCATCGTCAGATTTCTCGACCCATTCAAACCGGAACTAAGATAAAATCGGAGACGAATTCGGGGCGGTAATATCGGCAATGTCCGATCGAGGCCTCGAGAACCATTCCGAGCACCGATTTTATCTTTGTTGAATAAACAATGCTGCTACCGTCGTTCTCGCACCACCGTCAAACTTCTTGACCCATTCTGACCAGAAGTAAGATAAAATCGGAGATGATTTCGGAGCAGTAATATCGGGAATTTCCGATCGAGGCCCCGAGTGCCATTCCGAGCACCGATTTTATCTTTGTTGAATAAACAATGCTCCTACTATCGTTCTCGCAGCATCGTCACAGTTCTCGACCCATACTGACCGGAAGTGAGATAAAATCGGCGATGAATTCGCGCCAGTAATATCGGGAATGTCCGATCGAGGCCCCGAGAACCACTCCGAGCACCCATTTTATCTTTGTTAAATAAACAATGCTCCTACCGTCGATCTCGCAGCATCCTCAGACTTCTCGACCCATTCTGACCGGAAGTAAGATAAAATCGGAGATGATTTCGGAGCAGTATTATCGGGAATTTCCGATCGAGGCCCCGAGAACCATTCCGAGCAATGATTTCATCATTGTTAAATAAACAATGCTCCTACCGTCGTTCTCGCAGCATCGTCAGACTTTTCGACCCATTCGGATCGGAAGTAAGATAAAATCGGAGATGATTTCGGAGCAGTATTATCGGGAATTTCCGATCGAGGCCCCGAGAACCATTCCGAGCAATGAGTTCATCATTGTTAAATAAACAATGCTCCTACCGTCGTTCTCGCAGCATCGTCAGACTTCTCAACCCATTCGGATCGGAAGTAAGATAAAATCGGAGACGAATTCGGGGCAGTAATATCGGCAATGTCCAATCGAGGCCTCGAGAAGCATTCCGAGCACCGATTTTATCTTTGTTAAATAAACAATGCTCCTACCGTCGATCTCGCAGCATCCTCAGACTTCTCGACCCAATCTGACCGGAAGTAAGATAAAATCAGAGATGATTTCGGAGCAGTATTATCGGGCATTTCCTATCGAGGCCCGGAGAACCATTCCGAGCACCGATTTTATCTGTGTTAAATAAACAATGCTCCTACCGTCTATCTCGCAGCATCCTCAAACTTCTTGACTCATTCTGACCGGAAGTAATATAAAATCGGAGACGAATTCGAGGCAGTAATAGCGGCAATGTCCGATCGAGGCCCCGAGAACCATTCCGAGCACCGATTTTATCTTTATTAAATAAACAATGCCCCTACCGTCGTTCTCGCAGTATCGTCAGACTTCTCGACCCATTCTGACCGGAAGTAAGATAAAAACGGAGACGAATTCGGGGCAGCAATATCGGGAATGTTCGCTCGAGGCCCCGAGAACCATTCCGAGCACCGATTTTATCTTTGTTGAATAAACAACGCTCCTACCATCGTTCTCGCAGCATCGTCAGAGTTCTCGACCCATTCTAACCGGAAGTAATATAAAATCGGAGAGCAATTTGGGGCAGTAATGTCGGGAATGTCCGATCGAGGCCCCGAGAACCATTCCGAGCACCGATTTTATCTTTGTTGAATAAACAATCCTTCTACCATCGTTCTCGCAGCATCGTCAGAGTTCTCGATCCATTCTGACCGGAAGTACGATAAAATCGGAGACCAATTTGGGGCAGTAATATCGGGAATGTCCGATCGAGGCCCCGAGAACCACTCCGAGCACCGATTTTATCTTTATTAAATAATCAATGCCTCTACCGTCGTTCTCGCAGAATCGTCAGACTTCTCGACCCATTCTGACCGGAAGTAAGATAAAATCGGAGACCAATTTGGGGCAGTAATATCGGGAATGTCCGATCGAGGCCCCGAGAACGGTTCCGAGCACCGATTTTATGTTTGCTAAATAAACAATGCTCCTACCGTCGTTCTCGCAGCATCGTCAGACTTCTCGACCCATTCGGATCGGAAGTAAGATAAAATCGGAGACGAATTCGGGGCAGTATTATCGGGAATGTCCAATCGAGGCCTCGAGAAGCATTCCGAGCACCGATTTTATCTTTGTTAAATAAACAATGCTCCTACCGTCGATCTCGCAGCATCCTCGGACTTCTCGACCCATTCTGACCGGAAGTAAGATAAAATCGGAGATGATTTCGGAGCAGTATTATCGGGAATTTCCTATCGAGGCCCGGAGAACCATTCCGAGCACCGATTTTATCTTTGTTAAATAAACAATGTTCCTACCGTCTATCTCGCAGCATCCTCAAACTTCTTGACCCATTCTGACCGGAAGTAAGATAAAATCGGAGACCAATTTGGGGCAGTAATATCGGGAATATCCGATCGAGGCACCGAGAACCATTCCGAGCACCGATTTCATCTTTGTTGAATAAACAATGCTCCTACCATCGTTCTCGCAGCATCGTGAGAGTTCTCGACCAATTCTGACCGGAAGTGAGATAAAATCGGAGATGAATTCGCGCCAGTAATATCGGGAATGTCCGATAGAGCCCCCGAGAACCACTCCGAGCACCGATTTTATCTTTGGTAAATAAACAATGCTCCTACCGTCGATCTCGCAGCATCCTCAGACTTCTCGACTCATTCCGACCGGAAGTAAGATAAAATCGGAGATGATTTCGGAGCAGTATTATCGGGAATTTTCTATTGAGGCCCCGAGAACCATTCCGAGCACCGATTTTATCTTTGTTGAATAAACAATGCTCCTACCGTCGTGCTCGCAGCATCGTCAGACTTCTCGACCTTTTCTGACCGGAAGTAAGATAAAATCGGAGACGAATTCGGGGCAGTAATAGCGAGAATGTCCGATCGAGGCCCCGAGAACCATTCCGAGCACAGATTTTATCTTTGTTAAATAAACAATGCTCCTATCGTCGTTCTCGCAGCTTCGTCAGACTTCTCGACCCATTCGCATCGGAAGTAAGATAAAATCGGAGATGAATTCGGGGCAGTAATATCGGCAATGTCCAATCGAGGCCTCGAGAAACATTGCGAGCACCGATTTTATCTTTGTTAAATAAACAATGCTCCTACCGTCGATCTTGCAGCAACCTCAGACTTCTCGACCCATTCTGACCGGAAGTAAGATAAAATCGGAGATGATTTCGGAGCAGTATTATCGGGAATTTCCTATCGAGGCCCGGAGAACCATTCCGAGCACAGATTTTATCTTTGTTAAATAAACAATGCTCCTACCGTCTATCTCGCAGCATCCTCAAACTTCTTGACCCATTCTGACCGGAAGTAAGATAAAATCGGAGACCAATTTGGGGCAGTAATATCGGGAATGTCCGATCGAGGCCTCGAGAACCATTCCGAGCACCGATTTTAACGTTGTTGAATAAACAATGCTCCTACCATCGTTCTCGCAGCATCGTCAGAGTTCTCGACCCATTCTGACCGGAAGTGAGATAAAATCGGAGATGAATTCGCGCCAGTAATATCGGGAATGTCCGATCGAGGCCCCGAGAATCACTCCGAGCACCGATTTTATCTTTGTTAAATAAACAATTCCTCTGCCGTTGTTCTCGCAGAATCGTCAGACTTCTCGACCCATTCTGACCGGAAGTGATATAAAATCGGAGATGAATTCGCGCCAGTAATATCGGGAATGTCTGATCGAGGCCCCGAGAACCACTCCGAGCACCGATTTTATCTTTCTTAAATAAACAACGCTCCTACCGTCGATCTCGCAGTATCCTCAGACTTCTCGACCCATTCTGACCGGAAGTAAGATAAAATCGGAGATGATTTCGGAGCAGTATTATTGGGAATTTCCTATCGAGGCCCCGAGAACCATTCCGAGTACCGATTTTATCTTTATTAAATAAACAATGCCCCTACCGTCGTTCTCGCAGTATCGTCAGACTTCTCGACCCATTCTGACCGGAAGTAAGATAAAAACGGAGACGAATTCGGGGCAGCAATATCGGGAATGTTCGCTCGAGGTCCCGAGAACCATTCCGAGCACCGATTTTATCTTTGTTGAATAAACAACGCTCCTACCATCGTTCTCGCAGCATCGTCAGAGTTCTCGACCCATTCTGACCGGAAGTAATATAAAATCGGAGAGCAATTTGGGGCAGTAATGTCGGGAATGTCCGATCGAGGCCCCGAGAACCATTCCGAGCACCGATTTTATCTTTGTTGAATAAACAATCCTTCTACCATCGTTCTCGCAGCATCGTCAGAGTTCTCGATCCATTCTGACCGGAAGTACGATAAAATCGGAGACCAATTTGGGGCAGTAATATCGGGAATGTCCGATCGAGGCCCCGAGAACCACTCCGAGCACCGATTTTATCGTTATTAAATAATCAATGCCTCTACCGTCGTTCTCGCAGAATCGTCAGACTTCTCGACCCATTCTGACCGGAAGTAAGATAAAATCGGAGACCAATTTGGGGCAGTAATATCGGGAATGTCCGATCGAGGCCCCGAGAACCATTCCGAGCACCGATTTTATGTTTGCTAAATAAACAATGCTCCTACCGTCGTTCTCGCAGCATCGTCAGACTTCTCGACCCATTCGGATCGGAAGTAAGATAAAATCGGAGACGAATTCGGGGCAGTATTATCGGGAATGTCCAATCGAGGCCTCGAGAAGCATTCCGAGCACCGATTTTATCTTTGTTAAATAAACAATGCTCCTACCGTCGATCTCGCAGCATCCTCGGACTTCTCGACCCATTCTGACCGGAAGTAAGATAAAATCGGAGATGATTTCGGAGCAGTATTATGCGGAATTTTTTATCGAGGCCCGGAGAACGACTCCGAGCACCGATTTTATCTTTGTTAAATAAACAATGCTCCTACCGTCTATCTCGCAGCATCCTCAAACTTCTCTACCCATTCTGACCGGAAGTAAGATAAAATCGGAGACGAATTCGGGGCAGCAATATCGGGAATGTTCGCTCGAGGACCCGAGAACCATTCCGAGCACCGATTTTATCTTTGTTAAATAAACAATGCTCCTACCGTCGATCTTGCAGCATCCTCAGACTTCTCGACCCATTCTGACCGGAAGTAAGATAAAATCGGAGATGATTTCGGAGCAGTATTATCGGGAATTTCCTATCGAGGCCCGGAGAACCATTCCGAGCACCGATTTTATCTTTGTTAAATAAACAATGCTCCTACCGTCTATCTCGCAGCATCCTCAAACTTCTTGACCCATTCTGACCGGAAGTAAGATAAAATCGGAGACCAATTTGGGGCAGTAATATCGGGAATATCCGATCGAGGCACCGAGAACCATTCCGAGCACCGATTTCATCTTTGTTGAATAAACAATGCTCCTACCATCGTTCTCGCAGCATCGTGAGAGTTCTCGACCAATTCTGACCGGAAGTGAGATAAAATCGGAGATGAATTCGCGCCAGTAATATCGGGAATGTCCGATAGAGCCCCCGAGAACCACTCCGAGCACCGATTTTATCTTTGGTAAATAAACAATGCTCCTACCGTCGATCTCGCAGCATCCTCAGACTTCTCGACTCATTCCGACCGGAAGTAAGATAAAATCGGAGATGATTTCGGAGCAGTATTATCGGGAATTTTCTATTGAGGCCCCGAGAACCATTCCGAGCACCGATTTTATCTTTGTTGAATAAACAATGCTCCTACCGTCGTGCTCGCAGCATCGTCAGACTTCTCGACCTTTTCTGACCGGAAGTAAGATAAAATCGGAGACGAATTCGGGGCAGTAATAGCGAGAATGTCCGATCGAGGCCCCGAGAACCATTCCGAGCACAGATTTTATCTTTGTTAAATAAACAATGCTCCTATCGTCGTTCTCGCAGCTTCGTCAGACTTCTCGACCCATTCGCATCGGAAGTAAGATAAAATCGGAGATGAATTCGGGGCAGTAATATCGGCAATGTCCAATCGAGGCCTCGAGAAACATTGCGAGCACCGATTTTATCTTTGTTAAATAAACAATGCTCCTACCGTCGATCTCGCAGCAACCTCAGACTTCTCGACCCATTCTGACCGGAAGTAAGATAAAATCGGAGATGATTTCGGAGCAGTATTATCGGGAATTTCCTATCGAGGCCCGGAGAACCATTCCGAGCACCGATTTTATCTTTGTTAAATAAACAATGCTCCTACCGTCTATCTCGCAGCATCCTCAAACTTCTTGACCCATTCTGACCGGAAGTAAGATAAAATCGGAGACCAATTTGGGGCAGTAATATCGGGAATGTCCGATCGAGGCCTCGAGAACCATTCCGAGCACCGATTTTAACGTTGTTGAATAAACAATGCTCCTACCATCGTTCTCGCAGCATCGTCAGAGTTCTCGACCCATTCTGACCGGAAGTAAGATAAAATCGGAGATGAATTCGGGGCAGTAATATCGGGAATGTCCGATCGAGGCCCCGAGAATCACTCCGAGCACCGATTTTATCTTTGTTAAATAAACAATGCCTCTGCCGTTGTTCTCGCAGAATCGTCAGACTTCTCGACCCATTCTGACCGGAAGTGATATAAAATCGGAGATGAATTCGCGCCAGTAATATCGGGAATGTCTGATCGAGGCCCCGAGAACCACTCCGAGCACCGATTTTATCTTTGTTAAATAAACAACGCTCCTACCGTCGATCTCGCAGTATCCTCAGACTTCTCGACCCATTCTGACCGGAAGTAAGATAAAATCGGAGATGATTTCGGAGCAGTATTATTGGGAATTTCCTATCGAGGCCCCGAGAACCATACCGAGCACCGATTTTATCTTTTTTGAATAAACAATGCTCCTACCGTCGTGCTCGCAGCATCGTCAGACTTCTCGACCTTTTCTGACCGGAAGTAAGATAAAATCGGAGACGAATTCGGGGCAGTAATAGCGAGAATGTCCGATCGAGGCCCCGAGAACCATTCCCAGCACAGATTTTATCTTTGTTAAATAAACAATGCTCCTATCGTCGTTCTCGCAGCATCGTCAGGCTTCTCGACCCATTCGCATCGGAAGTAAGATAAAATCGGAGACGAATTCGGGGCAGTAATATCGGGAATGTCCGATCGAGGCCTCGAGAACCATTCCGAGCACCGATTTTATCTTTGTTAAATAAACAATGCCTCTACCGTTGTTCTCGCAGAATCGTCAGACTTCTCGACCCATTCTGACCGGAAGTAAGATAAAATCGGAGACGAATTCGGGGCAGTAATAGCGGGAATTTCCGATCGGGGCCCCGAAAACCATTCCGAGCGCCGATTTTATCTTTGTTAAATAAACAATGCTCCTACCGTCGTTGTCGCAGCATCCTCAGTCTTCTCGACCCATTCTGGCCGGAAGTAAGATAAAATCGGAGACAAAATCGCGGCAGCAATATCGGGAATGTTCGCTCGAGGCCTCGAGAACCATTCCGAGCACCGATTTTATCTTTATTAAATAAACAATGCCTCTACCGTCGTTCTCGCAGAATCGTCAGACTTCTCCACCCATTCTGACCGGAAGTAAGATAAAATCGGAGACGACTTCAGGACAGGTATATCGTGAATGTCTGATCACGGCCCCGAGAGCCATTCCGAGCACCGATGTTATCTTTGTTAAATAAACAATGCTTCTACCGTCGTTCTCGAAGAATCGTCATACTTCTCGACCCATTCTGACCGGAAGTAATATAAAATCGGAGATGATTTCGGGGCAGTTATATCGGGAATTACCGATCGAGGCCCCGAGAACCATTCCGAGCACCGATTTTATCTTTGTTAAATAAACAATGCTCCTACCATCGTTCTCGCAGCATCCTCAGACTTCTCGACCCATTCTGACCGGAAGTACGATAAAATTCTCGACCCATTCGGATCGGAAGTAAGATAAAATCGGAGATGATTTCGGAGCAGTATTATCGGGAATTTCCGATCGAGGCCCCGAGAACCATTCCGAGCAATGAGTTCATCATTGTTAAATAAACAATGCTCCTACCGTCGTTCTCGCAGCATCGTCAGACTTCTCAACCCATTCGGATCGGAAGTAAGATAAAATCGGAGACGAATTCGGGGCAGTAATATCGGCAATGTCCAATCGAGGCCTCGAGAAGCATTCCGAGCACCGATTTTATCTTTGTTAAATAAACAATGCTCCTACCGTCGTTCTCGCAGCATCGTCAGAGTTCTCGATCCATTCTGACCGGAAGTAAGATAAAATCGGAGACCAATTTGGGGCAGTAATATCGGGAATGTTCGCTCGAGGCCCCGAGAACCACTCCGAGCACCGATTTTATCTTTGTTAAATAAACAATGCTCCTACCGTCGATCTCGCAGCATCCTCAGACTTCTCGACCCATTCTGACCGGAAGTAAGATAAAATCGGAGATGATTTCGGAGCAGTATTATCGGGAAATTCCGATCGAGGCCCCGAGAACCATTCCGAGCACCGATTTTATGTTTGTTAAATAAACAATGCTCCAACCGTCGTTCTCGCAGCATCGTCAGACTTCTCGACCCATTCGGATCGGAAGTAAGATAAAATCGGAGACGAATTCGGGGCAGTAATATCGGGAATGTCCCATCGAGGCCTCGAGAAGCATTCCGAGCACCGATTTTATCTTTGTTAAATAACCAATGCTCCTACCGTCGATCTCGCAGCATCCTCAGACTTCTCGACCCATTCTGACCGGAAGTAAGATAAAATCGGAGACGAATTCGGGGCAGCAATATCGGGAATGTTCGCTCGAGGCCCCGAGAACCGTTCCGAGCACCGATTTTATCTATGTAAAATAAACACTGCCTCAACCGTCGTTCTCGCAGAATCGTCAGACTTCTCGACCCATTCTGACCGGAAGTAAGAAAAAATCGGAAACGAATTCGGGGCAGTAATAGCGGGAATGTCCGATCGAGGCCCCGAGAACCATTCCGAGCACCGATTTTATCTTTGTTAAATAAACAATGCTCCTACCGTCGTTCTCGCGGCATCGTCAGACTTCTCGACCCATTCGGATCGGAAGTAAGATAAAATCGGAGACGAATTCGGGTCAGTAATATCGGGAATGTCCAATCGAGGCCTCGAGAAGCATTCCGAGCACCGATTTTATCTTTGTTAAATAAACAATGCTCCTACCGTCGATCTCGCAGCATCCTCAGACTTCTCGACCCATTCTGACCGGAAGTAAGATAAAATCGGAGATGATTTCGAAGCAGTATTATCGGGAATTTCCTATCGAGGCCCGGAGAACCATTCCGAGCACCGATTTTATCTTTGTTAAATAAACAATGCTTCTACCGTCTATCTCGCAGCATCCTCAAACTTCTTGACCCATTCTGACCGGAAGTAAGATAAAATCGGAGACGAATTCGGGGCAGCAATATCGGGAATGTTCGCTCGAGGCCCCGAGAACCGTTCCGAGCACCGATTTTATCTTTGTAAAATAAACACTGCCTCAACCGTCGTTCTCGCAGAATCGTCAGACTTCTCGACCCATTCTGACCGGAAGTAAGATAAAATCGGAAACGAATTCGGGGCAGTAATAGCGGGAATGTCCGATCGAGGCCCCGAGAACCATTCTGAGCACCGATTTTATCTTTATTAAATAAACAATGCCCCTACCGTCGTTCTCGCAGTATCGTCAGACTTCTCGACCCATTCTGACCGGAAGTAAGATAAAATCGGAGACGAATTCGGGGCAGCAATATCGGGAATGTTCGCTCGAGGCCCCGAGAACCATTCCGAGCACCGATTTTATCTTTATTAAATAATCAATGCCTCTACCGTCGTTCTCGCAGAATCGTCAGACTTCTCGACCGATTCTGACCGGAAGTAAGATAAAATCGGAGACCAATTTGGAGCAGTAATATCGGGAATGTTCGATCGAGGCCCCGAGAACAATTCCGAGCACCGATTTTATCTTTGTTGAATAAACAATGCTCCTACCATCGTTCTCGCAGCATCGTCAGAGTTCTGGACCCATTCTGACCGGAAGTAAGATAAAATCGGAGACCAATTTGGGGCAGTAATATCGGGAATGTCCGATCGAGGCCCCGAGAATCACTCCGAGCACCGATTTTATCTTTGTTAAATAAACAATGCTCCTACCGTCGATCTCGCAGCATCCTCAGACTTCTCGACCCAATCTGACCGGAAGTAAGATAAAATCGGAGATGATTTCGGAGCAGTATTATCGGGAATTTCCGATCGAGGCCCCGAGAACCATTCCGAGCACCGTTTTTATGTTTGTTAAATAAACAATGCTCCTACCGTCGTTCTCGCAGCATCGTCAGACTTCTCGACCCATTCGGATCGGAAGTAAGATAAAATCGGAAACGAATTCGGGGCAGTAATATCGGGAATGTCCAATCGAGGCCTCGAGAAGCATTCCGAGCACCGATTTTATCTTTATTAAATAAACAATGCCCCTACCGTCGTTCTCGCAGTATCGTCAGAATTCTCGACCCATTCTGACCGGAAGTAAGACAAAATCGGAGACGAATTCGGGGCAGCAATATTGGGAATGTTCGCTCGAGGCCCCGAGAACCATTCCGAGCACCGATTTTATCTTTATTAAATAATCAATGCCTCTACCGTCGTTCTCGCAGAATCGTCAGACTTCTCGACCCATTCTGACCGGAAGTAAGCTAAAATCGGAGACCAATTTGGGGCAGTAATATCGGGAATGTCCGATCGAGGCCCCGAGATCCATTCCGTGCACCGATTTTATCTTTGTTGAATAAACAATGCTCCTACCAACGTTCTCGCAGCATCGTCAGAGTTCTCGATCCATTCTGACCGGAAGTGAGATAAAATCGGAGATGAATTCGCGTCAGTAATATCGGGAATGTCCGATCGAGGCCCCGAGAACCATTCCGAGCACCGATTTTATCTTTGTTGAATAAACAATGCTCCTACCATCGTTCTCGCAGCATCGTCACAGTTCTGGACCCATTCTGACCGGAAGTAAGATAAAATCGGAGACCAATTTGGGGCAGTAATATCGAGAATGTCCGATCGAGCCCCCGAGAACCACTCCGAGCACCGATTTTATCTTTGTTAAATAAACAATGCTCCTACCGTCGATCTCGCAGCATCCTCAGACTTCTCGACCCATTCTGACCGGAAGTAAGATAAAATCGGAGATGATTTCGGAGCAGTATTATCGGGAATTTCCGATCGAGGCCCCGAGAACCATTCCGAGCACCGATTTTATGTTTGTTAAATAAACAATGCTCCTACCGTCGTTCTCGCAGCATCGTCAGACTTCTCGACCCATTCGGACCGGAAGTAAGATAAAATCGGAAACGAATTCGGGGCAGTAATAGCGGGAATGTCCGATCGAGGCCCCGAGAACCATTCCGAGCACCGATTTTATCTTTATTAAATAAACAATGCCCCTACCGTCGTTCTCGCAGTATCGTCAGACTTCTCGACCCATTCTGACCGGAAGTAAGATAAAATTGGAGACGAATTCGGGGCAGCAATATCGGGAATGATCGCTCGAGGCCCCGAGAACCATTCCGAGCACCGATTTTATCTTTATTAAGTAATCAATGCCTCTACCGTCGTTCTCGCAGAATCGTCAGACTTCTCGACCCATTCTGACTGGAAGTAAGATAAAATCGGAGACCAATTTGGGGCAGTAATATTGGGAATGTCCGATCGAGGCCCCGAGAACAATTCCGAGCACCGATTTTATCTCTGTTGAATAAACAATGCTCCGACCATCGTTCTCGCAGCATCGTCAAAGTTCTCGACCCATTCTGACCGGAAGTAAGATAAAATCGGAGACCAATTTGGGGCAGTAATATCGGGAATGTCCGATCGAGGCCCCGAGAACCATGCCGTGCACCGATTTTATCTTTCTTGAATAAACAATGCTCCTACCAACGTTCTCGCAGCATCGTCAGAGTTCTCGATCCATTCTGACCGGAAGTGACATAAAATCGGAGATGAATTCGCGTCAGTAATATCGGGAATGTCCGATCGAGGCCCCGAGAACCACTCCGAGCACCGATTTTATCTTTGTTAAATAAACAATGCCTCTACCGTCGTTCTCGCAGAATCGTCAGACTTCTCGACCCTTTCTGACCGGAAGTAAGATAAAATCGGAGACCAATTTGGGGCAGTAATATCGGGAATGTCCGATCGAGGCCCCGAGAACCATTCCGAGCACCGATTTCATCTTTGTTGAATAAACAATGCTCCTACCTTCGTTCTCGCAGCATCGTCAGAGTTCTCGACCAATTCTGACCGGAAGTGAGATAAAATCGGAGATGAATTCGCGCCAGTAATATCGGGAATGTCCGATCGAGCCCCCGAGAACCACTCCGAGCACCGATTTTATCTTTGGTAAATAAACAACGCTCCTACCGTCGATCTCGCAGCATCCTCAGACTTCTCGACTCATTCCGACCGGAAGTAAGATAAAATCAGAGATGATTTCGGAGCAGTATTATCGGGAATTTTCTATTGAGGCCCCGAGAACCATTCCGAGCACCGATTTTATCTTTGTTGAATAAACAATGCTCCTACCGTCGTGCTCGCAGCATCGTCAGACTTCTCGACCTTTTCTGACCGGAAGTAAGATAAAATCGGAGACGAATTCGGGGCAGTAATAGCGAGAATGTCCGATCGAGGCCCCGAGAACCATTCCGAGCACAGATTTTATCTTTGTTAAATAAACAATGCTCCTATCGTCGTTCTCGCAGCTTCGTCAGACTTCTCGACCCATTCGCATCGGAAGTAAGATAAAATCGGAGATGAATTCGGGGCAGTAATATCGGCAATGTCCAATCGAGGCCTCGAGAAACATTGCGAGCACCGATTTTATCTTTGTTAAATAAACAATGCTCCTACCGTCGATCTCGCAGCATCCTCAGACTTCTCGACCCATTCTGACCGGAAGTAAGATAAAATCGGAGATGATTTCGGAGCAGTATTATTGGGAATTTCCTATCGAGGCCCGGAGAACCATTCCGAGCACCGATTTTATCTTTGTTAAATAAACAATGCTCCTACCGTCTATCTCGCAGCATCCTCAAACTTCTTGACCCATTCTGACCGGAAGTAAGATAAAATCGGAGACCAATTTGGGGCAGTAATATCGGGAATGTCCGATCGAGGTGCCGAGAACCATTCCGAGCACCGATTTTATCTTTGTTGAATAAAGAATGCTCCTACCATCGTTCGCGCAGCATCGTCAGACTTCTCGACCCATTCTGACCGGAAGTAAGATAAAATCGGAGAACAATTTGGGGCAGTAATATCGGGAATGTCCGATCGAGGCCCCGAGAACCATTCCGAGCACCGATTTTATCGTTGTTGAATAAACAATGCTCCTACCATCGTTCTCGCAGCATCGTCAGAGTTCTCGACCCATTCTGACCGGAAGTGAGATAAAATCGGAGATGAATTCGCGCCAGTAATATCGGGAATGTCCGATCGAGACCCCGAGAATCACTCCGAGCACCGATTTTATCTTTGTTAAATAAACAATGCCTCTGCCGTTGTTCTCGCAGAATCGTCAGACTTCTCGACCCATTCTGACCGGAAGTGAGATAAAATCGGAGATGAATTCGCTCCAGTAATATCGGGAATGTCTGATCGAGGCCCCGAGAACCACTCCGAGCACGGATTTTATCTTTGTTAAATAAACAACGCTCCTACCGTCGATCTCGCAGCATCCTCAGACTTCTCGACCCATTCTGACCGGAAGTAAGATAAAATCGGAGATGATTTCGGAGCAGTATTATTGGGAATTTCCTATCGAGGCCCCGAGAACCATTCCGAGCACCGATTTTATCTTTTTTGAATAAACAATGCTCCTACCGTCGTGCTCGCAGCACCGTTAGACTTCTCGACCTTTTCTGACCGGAAGTAAGATAAAATCGGAGACGAATTCGGGGCAGTAATAGCGAGAATGTCCGATCGAGGCCCCGAGAACCACTCCGAGCACCCATTTTATCTTTGTTAAATAAACAATGCTCCTACCGTCGATCTCGCAGCATCCTCAGACTTCTCGACCCATTCTGACCGGAAGTAAGATAAAATCGGAGATGATTTCGGAGCAGTATTATCGGGAATTTCCGATCGAGGCCCCGAGAACCATTCCGAGCAATGATTTCATCATTGTTAAATAAACAATGCTCCTACCGTCGTTCTCGCAGCATCGTCAGACTTTTCGACCCATTCGGATCGGAAGTAAGATAAAATCGGAGATGATTTCGGAGCAGTATTATCGGGAATTTCCGATCGAGGCCCCGAGAACCATTCCGAGCAATGAGTTCATCATTGTTAAATAAACAATGCTCCTACCGTCGTTCTCGCAGCATCGTCAGACTTCTCAACCCATTCGGATCGGAAGTAAGATAAAATCGGAGACGAATTCGGGGCAGTAATATCGGCAATGTCCAATCGAGGCCTCGAGAAGCATTCCGAGCACCGATTTTATCTTTGTTAAATAAACAATGCTCCTACCGTCGATCTCGCAGCATCCTCAGACTTCTCGACCCAATCTGACCGGAAGTAAGATAAAATCAGAGATGATTTCGGAGCAGTATTATCGGGCATTTCCTATCGAGGCCCGGAGAACCATTCCGAGCACCGATTTTATCTGTGTTAAATAAACAATGCTCCTACCGTCTATCTCGCAGCATCCTCAAACTTCTTGACTCATTCTGACCGGAAGTAATATAAAATCGGAGACGAATTCGAGGCAGTAATAGCGGCAATGTCCGATCGAGGCCCCGAGAACCATTCCGAGCACCGATTTTATCTTTATTAAATAAACAATGCCCCTACCGTCGTTCTCGCAGTATCGTCAGACTTCTCGACCCATTCTGACCGGAAGTAAGATAAAAACGGAGACGAATTCGGGGCAGCAATATCGGGAATGTTCGCTCGAGGCCCCGAGAACCATTCCGAGCACCGATTTTATCTTTGTTGAATAAACAACGCTCCTACCATCGTTCTCGCAGCATCGTCAGAGTTCTCGACCCATTCTAACCGGAAGTAATATAAAATCGGAGAGCAATTTGGGGCAGTAATGTCGGGAATGTCCGATCGAGGCCCCGAGAACCATTCCGAGCACCGATTTTATCTTTGTTGAATAAACAATCCTTCTACCATCGTTCTCGCAGCATCGTCAGAGTTCTCGATCCATTCTGACCGGAAGTACGATAAAATCGGAGACCAATTTGGGGCAGTAATATCGGGAATGTCCGATCGAGGCCCCGAGAACCACTCCGAGCACCGATTTTATCTTTATTAAATAATCAATGCCTCTACCGTCGTTCTCGCAGAATCGTCAGACTTCTCGACCCATTCTGACCGGAAGTAAGATAAAATCGGAGACCAATTTGGGGCAGTAATATCGGGAATGTCCGATCGAGGCCCCGAGAACGGTTCCGAGCACCGATTTTATGTTTGCTAAATAAACAATGCTCCTACCGTCGTTCTCGCAGCATCGTCAGACTTCTCGACCCATTCGGATCGGAAGTAAGATAAAATCGGAGACGAATTCGGGGCAGTATTATCGGGAATGTCCAATCGAGGCCTCGAGAAGCATTCCGAGCACCGATTTTATCTTTGTTAAATAAACAATGCTCCTACCGTCGATCTCGCAGCATCCTCGGACTTCTCGACCCATTCTGACCGGAAGTAAGATAAAATCGGAGATGATTTCGGAGCAGTATTATGCGGAATTTTTTATCGAGGCCCGGAGAACGACTCCGAGCACCGATTTTATCTTTGTTAAATAAACATTGCTCCTACCGTCTATCTCGCAGCATCCTCAAACTTCTCTACCCATTCTGACCGGAAGTAAGATAAAATCGGAGACGAATTCGGGGCAGCAATATCGGGAATGTTCGCTCGAGGACCCGAGAACCATTCCGAGCACCGATTTTATCTTTGTTAAATAAACAATGCTCCTACCGTCGATCTTGCAGCATCCTCAGACTTCTCGACCCATTCTGACCGGAAGTAAGATAAAATCGGAGATGATTTCGGAGCAGTATTATCGGGAATTTCCTATCGAGGCCCGGAGAACCATTCCGAGCACCGATTTTATCTTTGTTAAATAAACAATGCTCCTACCGTCTATCTCGCAGCATCCTCAAACTTCTTGATCCATTCTGACCGGAAGTAAGATAAAATCGGAGACCAATTTGGGGCAGTAATATCGGGAATATCCGATCGAGGCACCGAGAACCATTCCGAGCACCGATTTCATCTTTGTTGAATAAACAATGCTCCTACCATCGTTCTCGCAGCATCGTGAGAGTTCTCGACCAATTCTGACCGGAAGTGAGATAAAATCGGAGATGAATTCGCGCCAGTAATATCGGGAATGTCCGATAGAGCCCCCGAGAACCACTCCGAGCACCGATTTTATCTTTGGTAAATAAACAATGCTCCTACCGTCGATCTCGCAGCATCCTCAGACTTCTCGACTCATTCCGACCGGAAGTAAGATAAAATCGGAGATGATTTCGGAGCAGTATTATCGGGAATTTTCTATTGAGGCCCCGAGAACCATTCCGAGCACCGATTTTATCTTTGTTGAATAAACAATGCTCCTACCGTCGTGCTCGCAGCATCGTCAGACTTCTCGACCTTTTCTGACCGGAAGTAAGATAAAATCGGAGACGAATTCGGGGCAGTAATAGCGAGAATGTCCGATCGAGGCCCCGAGAACCATTCCGAGCACAGATTTTATCTTTGTTAAATAAACAATGCTCCTATCGTCGTTCTCGCAGCTTCGTCAGACTTCTCGACCCATTCGCATCGGAAGTAAGATAAAATCGGAGATGAATTCGGGGCAGTAATATCGGCAATGTCCAATCGAGGCCTCGAGAAACATTGCGAGCACCGATTTTATCTTTGTTAATTAAACAATGCTCCTACCGTCGATCTTGCAGCAACCTCAGACTTCTCGACCCATTCTGACCGGAAGTAAGATAAAATCGGAGATGATTTCGGAGCAGTATTATCGGGAATTTCCTATCGAGGCCCGGAGAACCATTCCGAGCACCGATTTTATCTTTGTTAAATAAACAATGCTCCTACCGTCTATCTCGCAGCATCCTCAAACTTCTTGACCCATTCTGACCGGAAGTAAGATAAAATCGGAGACCAATTTGGGGCAGTAATATCGGGAATGTCCGATCGAGGCCTCGAGAACCATTCCGAGCACCGATTTTAACGTTGTTGAATAAACAATGCTCCTACCATCGTTCTCGCAGCATCGTCAGAGTTCTCGACCCATTCTGACCGGAAGTGAGATAAAATCGGAGATGAATTCGCGCCAGTAATATCGGGAATGTCCGATCGAGGCCCCGAGAATCACTCCGAGCACCGATTTTATCTTTGTTAAATAAACAATGCCTCTGCCGTTGTTCTCGCAGAATCGTCAGACTTCTCGACCCATTCTGACCGGAAGTGATATAAAATCGGAGATGAATTCGCGCCAGTAATATCGGGAATGTCTGATCGAGGCCCCGAGAACCACTCCGAGCACCGATTTTATCTTTGTTAAATAAACAACGCTCCTACCGTCGATCTCGCAGTATCCTCAGACTTCTCGACCCATTCTGACCGGAAGTAAGATAAAATCGGAGATGATTTCGGAGCAGTATTATTGGGAATTTCCTATCGAGGCCCCGAGAACCATTCCGAGCACCGATTTTATCTTTATTAAATAAACAATGCCCCTACCGTCGTTCTCGCAGTATCGTCAGACTTCTCGACCCATTCTGACCGGAAGTAAGATAAAAACGGAGACGAATTCGGGGCAGCAATATCGGGAATGTTCGCTCGAGGTCCCGAGAACCATTCCGAGCACCGATTTTATCTTTGTTGAATAAACAACGCTCCTACCATCGTTCTCGCAGCATCGTCAGAGTTCTCGACCCATTCTGACCGGAAGTAATATAAAATCGGAGAGCAATTTGGGGCAGTAATGTCGGGAATGTCCGATCGAGGCCCCGAGAACCATTCCGAGCACCGATTTTATCTTTGTTGAATAAACAATCCTTCTACCATCGTTCTCGCAGCATCGTCAGAGTTCTCGATCCATTCTGACCGGAAGTACGATAAAATCGGAGACCAATTTGGGGCAGTAATATCGGGAATGTCCGATCGAGGCCCCGAGAACCACTCCGAGCACCGATTTTATCTTTATTAAATAATCAATGCCTCTACCGTCGTTCTCGCAGAATCGTCAGACTTCTCGACCCATTCTGACCGGAAGTAAGATAAAATCGGAGACCAATTTGGGGCAGTAATATCGGGAATGTCCGATCGAGGCCCCGAGAACCATTCCGAGCACCGATTTTATGTTTGTTAAATAAACAATGCTCCTACCGTCGTTCTCGCAGCATCGTCAGACTTCTCGACCCATTCTGACCGGAAGTAAGATAAAATCGGAGACGAATTCGGGGCAGTATTATCGGGAATGTCCAATCGAGGCCTCGAGAAGCATTCCGAGCACCGATTTTATCTTTGTTAAATAAACAATGCTCCTACCGTCGATCTCGCAGCATCCTCGGACTTCTCGACCCATTCTGACCGGAAGTAAGATAAAATCGGAGATGATTTCGGAGCAGTATTATGCGGAATTTTTTATCGAGGCCCGGAGAACGACTCCGAGCACCGATTTTATCTTTGTTAAATAAACAATGCTCCTACCGTCTATCTCGCAGCATCCTCAAACTTCTCTACCCATTCTGACCGGAAGTAAGATAAAATCGGAGACGAATTCGGGGCAGCAATATCGGGAATGTTCGCTCGAGGACCCGAGAACCATTCCGAGCACCGATTTTATCTTTGTTAAATATACAATGCTCCTACCGTCGATCTTGCAGCATCCTCAGACTTCTCGACCCATTCTGACCGGAAGTAAGATAAAATCGGAGATGATTTCGGAGCAGTATTATCGGGAATTTCCTATCGAGGCCCGGAGAACCATTCCGAGCACCGATTTTATCTTTGTTAAATAAACAATGCTCCTACCGTCTATCTCGCAGCATCCTCAAACTTCTTGACCCATTCTGACCGGAAGTAAGATAAAATCGGAGACCAATTTGGGGCAGTAATATCGGGAATATCCGATCGAGGCACCGAGAACCATTCCGAGCACCGATTTCATCTTTGTTGAATAAACAATGCTCCTACCATCGTTCTCGCAGCATCGTGAGAGTTCTCGACCAATTCTGACCGGAAGTGAGATAAAATCGGAGATGAATTCGCGCCAGTAATATCGGGAATGTCCGATAGAGCCCCCGAGAACAACTCCGAGCACCGATTTTATCTTTGGTAAATAAACAATGCTCCTACCGTCGATCTCGCAGCATCCTCAGACTTCTCGACTCATTCCGACCGGAAGTAAGATAAAATCGGAGATGATTTCGGAGCAGTATTATCGGGAATTTTCTATTGAGGCCCCGAGAACCATTCCGAGCACCGATTTTATCTTTGTTGAATAAACAATGCTCCTACCGTCGTGCTCGCAGCATCGTCAGACTTCTCGACCTTTTCTGACCGGAAGTAAGATAAAATCGGAGACGAATTCGGGGCAGTAATAGCGAGAATGTCCGATCGAGGCCCCGAGAACCATTCCGAGCACAGATTTTATCTTTGTTAAATAAACAATGCTCCTATCGTCGTTCTCGCAGCTTCGTCAGACTTCTCGACCCATTCGCATCGGAAGTAAGATAAAATCGGAGATGAATTCGGGGCAGTAATATCGGCAATGTCCAATCGAGGCCTCGAGAAACATTGCGAGCACCGATTTTATCTTTGTTAAATAAACAATGCTCCTACCGTCGATCTTGCAGCAACCTCAGACTTCTCGACCCATTCTGACCGGAAGTAAGATAAAATCGGAGATGATTTCGGAGCAGTATTATCGGGAATTTCCTATCGAGGCCCGGAGAACCATTCCGAGCACCGATTTTATCTTTGTTAAATAAACAATGCTCCTACCGTCTATCTCGCAGCATCCTCAAACTTCTTGACCCATTCTGACCGGAAGTAAGATAAAATCGGAGACCAATTTGGGGCAGTAATATCGGGAATGTCCGATCGAGGTGCCGAGAACCATTCCGAGCACCGATTTTATCTTTGTTGAATAAAGAATGCTCCTACCATCGTTCGCGCAGCATCGTCAGACTTCTCGACCCATTCTGACCGGAAGTAAGATAAAATCGGAGACCAATTTGGGGCAGTAATATCGGGAATGTCCGATCGAGGCCCCGAGAACCATTCCGAGCACCGATTTTATCGTTGTTGAATAAACAATGCTCCTACCATCGTTCTCGCAGCATCGTCAGAGTTCTCGACCCATTCTGACCGGAAGTGAGATAAAATCGAGATGAATTCGCGCCAGTAATATCGGGAATGTCCGATCGAGACCCCGAGAATCACTCCGAGCACCGATTTTATCTTTGTTAAATAAACAATGCCTCTGCCGTTGTTCTCGCAGAATCGTCAGACTTCTCGACCCATTCTGACCGGAAGTGAGATAAAATCGGAGATGAATTCGCTCCAGTAATATCGGGAATGTCTGATCGAGGCCCCGAGAACCACTCCGAGCACGGATTTTATCTTTGTTAAATAAACAACGCTCCTACCGTCGATCTCGCAGCATCCTCAGACTTCTCGACCCATTCTGACCGGAAGTAAGATAAAATCGGAGATGATTTCGGAGCAGTATTATTGGGAATTTCCTATCGAGGCCCCGAGAACCATTCCGAGCACCGATTTTATCTTTTTTGAATAAACAATGCTCCTATCGTCGTGCTCGCAGCACCGTCAGACTTCTCGACCTTTTCTGACCGGAAGTAAGATAAAATCGGAGACGAATTCGGGGCAGTAATAGCGAGAATGTCCGATCGAGGCCCCGAGAACCATTCCGAGCACAGATTTTATCTTTGTTAAATAAACAATGCTCCTATCGTCGTTCTCGCAGCATCGTCAGGCTTCTCGACCCATTCGCATCGGAAGTAAGATAAAATAGGAGACGAATTCGGGGCAGTAATATCGGGAATGTCTGATCGAGGCCTCGAGAACCATTCCGAGCACCGATTTTATCTTTGTTAAATAAACAATGCTCCTACCGTCGATCTCGCAGCATCCTCAGACTTCTCGACCCATTCTGACCGGAAGTAAGATAAAATCGGAAATGATTTCGGGGCAGGAATATCGGAAATTTCCGATCGAAGCCCCGAGAACCATTGCGAGCACCGATTTTATCTTTGTTAAATATACAATGCCCCTAACGTCGTTCCCGCAGCATCGTCAGACTTCTCGACCCATTCTCACCGGAACTAAGATAAAA
Source organism: Ophion slaviceki (assembly GCA_944452715.1). NCBI lineage: Eukaryota > Metazoa > Arthropoda > Insecta > Hymenoptera > Ichneumonidae > Ophion > Ophion slaviceki. Next base: position 10,868,149 of record OX101795.1, on the reverse strand, counting down.
TCGGAGACGAATTCAGGGCGGTAATATCGGCAATGTCCGATCGAGGCCTCGAGAACCATTCCGAGCACCGATTTTATCTTTGTTGAATAAACAATGCTGCTACCGTCGTTCTCGCACCACCGTCAAACTTCTTGACCCATTCTGACCAGAAGTAAGATAAAATCGGAGATGATTTCGGAGCAGTAATATCGGGAATGTCCGATCGAGGCCCCGAGTGCCATTCCGAGCACCGATTTTATCTTTGTTGAATAAACAATGCTCCTACCATCGTTCTCGCAGCATCGTCAGAGTTCTCGACCCATACTGACCGGAAGTGAGATAAAATCGGCGATGAATTCGCGCCAGTAATATCGGGAATGTCCGATCGAGGCCCCGAGAACCACTCCGAGCACCGATTTTATCTTTGTTAAATAAACAATGCTCCTACCGTCGATCTCGCAGCATCCTCAGACTTCTCGACCCATTCTGACCGGAAGTAAGATAAAATCGGAGATGATTTCGGAGCAGTATTATCGGGAATTTCCGATCGAGGCCCCGAGAACCATTCCGAGCAATGATTTCATCATTGTTAAATAAACAATGCTCCTATCGTCGTTCTCGCAGCATCGTCAGACTTCTCGACCCATTCGGATCGGAAGTAAGATAAAATCGGAGATGATTTCGGAGCAGTAATATCGGGAATTTCCGATCGAGGCCCCGAGAACCATTCCGAGCAATGAGTTCATCATTGTTAAATAAACAATGCTCCTACCGTCGTTCTCGCAGCATCGTCAGACTTCTCAACCCATTCGGATCGGAAGTAAGATAAAATCGGAGACGAATTCGGGGCAGTAATATCGGCAATGTCCAATCGAGGCCTCGAGAAGCATTCCGAGCACCGATTTTATCTTTGTTAAATAAACGATGCTCCTACCGTCGATCTCGCAGCATCCTCAGACTTCTCGACCCATTCTGACCGGAAGTAAGATAAAATCGGAGATGATTTCGGAGCAGTATTATCGGGCATTTCCTATCGAGGCCCGGAGAACCATTCCGAGCACCGATTTTATCTGTGTTAAATAAACAATGCTCCTACCGTCTATCTCGCAGCATCCTCAAACTTCTTGACTCATTCTGACCGGAAGTAATATAAAATCGGAGACGAATTCGGGGCAGTAAAAGCGGCAATGTCCGATCGAGGCCCCGAGAACCATTCCGAGCACCGATTTTATCTTTATTAAATCAACAATGCCCCTACCGTCGTTCTCGCAGTATCGTCAGACTTCTCGACCCATTCTGACCGGAAGTAAGATAAAAACGGAGACGAATTCGGGGCAGCAATATCGGGAATGTTCGCTCGAGGCCCCGAGAACCATTCCGAGCACCGATTTTACCTTTGTTGAATAAACAATGCTCCTACCATCGTTCTCGCAGCATCGTCAGAGTTCTCGACCCATTCTGACCGGAAGTAATATAAAATCGGAGACCAATTTGGCGCAGTAATATCGGGATCGTCCGATCGAGGCCCCGAGAACCACTCCGAGCACCGATTTTATCTTTGTTGAATAAACAATGCTCCTACCATCGTTCTCGCAGCATCGTCAGAGTTCTCGATCCATTCTGATCGGAAGTAAGATAAAATCGGAGACCAATTTGGGGCAGTAATATCGGGAATGGCCGATCGAGGCCCCGAGAACCACTCCGAGCACCGATTTTATCTTTGTTAAATAAACAATGTTCCTACCGTCGTTCTCGCAGCATCGTCAGAGTTCTCGATCCATTCTGACCGAAAGTAAGATAAAATCGGAGACCAATTTGGGGCAGTAATATCGGGAATGTTCGCTCGAGGCCCCGAGAACCACTCCGAGCACCGATTTTATCTTTGTTAAATAAACAATGCTCCTACCGTCGATCTCGCAGCATCCTCAGACTTCTCGACCCATTCTGACCGGAAGTAAGATAAAATCGGAGATGATTTCGGAGCAGTATTATCGGGAAATTCCGATCGAGGCCCCGAGAACCATTCCGAGCACCGATTTTATGTTTGTTAAATAAACAATGCTCCAACCGTCGTTCTCGCAGCATCGTCAGACTTCTCGACCCATTCGGATCGGAAGTAAGATAAAATCGGAGACGAATTCGGGGCAGTAATATCGGGAATGTCCCATCGAGGCCTCGAGAAGCATTCCGAGCACCGATTTTATCTTTGTTAAATAAACAATGCTCCTACCGTCGATCTCACAGCATCCTCAGACTTCTCGACCCATTCTGACCGGAAGTAAGATAAAATCGGAGATGATTTCGGAGCAGTATTATCGGGAATTTCCTATCGAGGCCCGGAGAACCATTCCGAGCACCGATTTTATCTTTGTTAAATAAACAATGCTCCTACCGTCTATCTCGCAGCATCCTCAAACTTCTTGACCCATTCTGACCGGAAGTAAGATAAAATCGGAGACGAATTCGGGGCAGCAATATCGGGAATGTTCGCTCGAGGCCCCGAGAACCGTTCCGAGCACCGATTTTATCTATGTAAAATAAACACTGCCTCAACCGTCGTTCTCGCAGAATCGTCAGACTTCTCGACCCATTCTGACCGGAAGTAAGAAAAAATCGGAAACGAATTCGGGGCAGTAATAGCGGGAATGTCCGATCGAGGCCCCGAGAACCATTCCGAGCACCGATTTTATCTTTGTTAAATAAACAATGCTCCTACCGTCGTGCTCGCGGCATCGTCAGACTTCTCGACCCATTCGGATCGGAAGTAAGATAAAATCGGAGACGAATTCGGGTCAGTAATATCGGGAATGTCCAATCGAGGCCTCGAGAAGCATTCCGAGCACCGATTTTATCTTTGTTAAATAAACAATGCTCCTACCGTCGATCTCGCAGCATCCTCAGACTTCTCGACCCATTCTGACCGGAAGTAAGATAAAATCGGAGATGATTTCGGAGCAGTATTATCGGGAATTTCCTATCGAGGCCCGGAGAACCATTCCGAGCACCGATTTTATCTTTGTTAAATAAACAATGCTTCTACCGTCTATCTCGCAGCATCCTCAAACTTCTTGACCCATTCTGACCGGAAGTAAGATAAAATCGGAGACGAATTCGGGGCAGCAATATCGGGAATGTTCGCTCGAGGCCCCGAGAACCGTTCCGAGCACCGATTTTATCTTTGTACAATAAACACTGCCTCAACCGTCGTTCTCGCAGAATCGTCAGACTTCTCGACCCATTCTGACCGGAAGTAAGATAAAATCGGAAACGAATTCGGGGCAGTAATAGCGGGAATGTCCGATCGAGGCCCCGAGAACCATTCTGAGCACCGATTTTATCTTTATTAAATAAACAATGCCCCTACCGTCGTTCTCGCAGTATCGTCAGACTTCTCGACCCATTCTGACCGGAAGTAAGATAAAATCGGAGACGAATTCGGGGCAGCAATATCGGGAATGTTCGCTCGAGGCCCCGAGAACCATTCCGAGCACCGATTTTATCTTTATTAAATAATCAATGCCTCTACCGTCGTTCTCGCAGAATCGTCAGACTTCTCGACCCATTCTGACCGGAAGTAAGATAAAATCGGAGACCAATTTGGGGCAGTAATATCGGGAATGTTCGATCGAGGCCCCGAGAACAATTCCGAGCACCGATTTTATCTTTGTTGAATAAACAATGCTCCTACCATCGTTCTCGCAGCATCGTCAGAGTTCTGGACCCATTCTGACCGGAAGTAAGATAAAATCGGAGACCAATTTGGGGCAGTAATATCGGGAATGTCCGATCGAGGCCCCGAGAACCATTCCGAGCACCGATTTTATCTTTGTTAAATAAACAATGCTCCTACCGTCGATCTCGCAGCATCCTCAGACTTCTCGACCCAATCTGACCGGAAGTAAGATAAAATCGGAGATGATTTCGGAGCAGTATTATCGGGAATTTCCGATCGAGGCCCCGAGAACCATTCCGAGCACCGTTTTTATGTTTGTTAAATAAACAATGCTCCTACCGTCGTTCTCGCAGCATCGTCAGACTTCTCGACCCATTCGGAGCGGAAGTAAGATAAAATCGGAGACGAATTCGGGGCAGTAATATCGGGAATGTCCTATCGAGGCCTCGAGAAGCATTCCGAGCACCGATTTTATCTTTATTAAATAAACAATGCCCCTACCGTCGTTCTCGCAGTATCGTCAGAATTCTCGACCCATTCTGACCGGAAGTAAGACAAAATCGGAGACGAATTCGGGGCAGCAATATTGGGAATGTTCGCTCGAGGCCCCGAGAACCATTCCGAGCACCGATTTTATCTTTATTAAATAATCAATGCCTCTACCGTCGTTCTCGCAGAATCGTCAGACTTCTCGACCCATTCTGACCGGAAGTAAGCTAAAATGGGAGACCAATTTGGGGCAGTAATATCGGGAATGTCCGATCGAGGCCCCGAGATCCATTCCGTGCACCGATTTTATCTTTGTTGAATAAACAATGCTCCTACCAACGTTCTCGCAGCATCGTCAGAGTTCTCGACCCATTCTGACCGGAAGTGAGATAAAATCGGAGATGAATTCGCGCCAGTAATATCGGGAATGTCCGATCGAGGCCCCGAGAACCATTCCGAGCACCGATTTTATCTTTGTTGAATAAACAATGCTCCTACCATCGTTCTCGCAGCATCGTCACAGTTCTGGACCCATTCTGACCGGAAGTAAGATAAAATCGGAGACCAATTTGGGGCAGTAATATCGAGAATGTCCGATCGAGCCCCCGAGAACCACTCCGAGCACCGATTTTATCTTTGTTAAATAAACAATGCTCCTACCGTCGATCTCGCAGCATCCTCAGACTTCTCGACCCATTCGACCGGAAGTAAGATAAAATCGGAGATGATTTCGGAGCAGTATTATCAGGAATTTCCGATCGAGGCCCCGAGAACCATTCCGAGCACCGATTTTATGTTTGTTAAATAAACAATGCTCCTACCGTCGTTCTCGCAGCATCGTCAGACTTCTCGACCCATTCGGACCGGAAGTAAGATAAAATCGGAAACGAATTCGGGGCAGTAATAGCGGGAATGTCCGATCGAGGCCCCGAGAACCATTCCGAGCACCGATTTTATCTTTATTAAATAAACAATGCCCCTACCGTCGTTCTCGCAGTATCGTCAGACTTCTCGACCCATTCTGACCGGAAGTAAGATAAAATTGGAGACGAATTCGGGGCAGCAATATCGGGAATGTTCGCTCGAGGCCCCGAGAACCATTCCGAGCACCGATTTTATCTTTGTTGAATAAACAATGCTCCTACCATCGTTCTCGCAGCATCGTCAGAGTTCTCGACCCATTCTGACCGGAAGTAATATAAAATCGGAGACCAATTTGGGGCAGTAATATCGGGATCGTCCGATCGAGGCCCCGAGAACCACTCCGAGCACCGATTTTATCTTTGTTGAATAAACAATGCTCCTACCATCGTTCTCGCAGCATCGTCAGAGTTCTCGATCCATTCTGATCGGAAGTAAGATAAAATCGGAGACCAATTTGGGGCAGTAATATCGGGAATGGCCGATCGAGGCCCCGAGAACCACTCCGAGGACCGATTTTATCTTTGTTAAATAAACAATGCTCCTACCGTCGTTCTCGCAGCATCGTCAGAGTTCTCGATCCATTCTGACCGGAAGTAAGATAAAATCGGAGACCAATTTGGGGCAGTAATATCGGGAATGTTCGCTCGAGGCCCCGAGAACCACTCCGAGCACCGATTTTATCTTTGTTAAATAAACAATGCTCCTACCGTCGATCTCGCAGCATCCTCAGACTTCTCGACCCATTCTGACCGGAAGTAAGATAAAATCGGAGATGATTTCGGAGCAGTATTATCGGGAAATTCCGATCGAGGCCCCGAGAACCATTCCGAGCACCGATTTTATCTTTGTTAAATAAACAATGCTCCAACCGTCGTTCTCGCAGCATCGTCAGACTTCTCGACCCATTCGGATCGGAAGTAAGATAAAATCGGAGACGAATTCGGGGCAGTAATATCGGGAATGTCCCATCGAGGCCTCGAGAAGCATTCCGAGCACCGATTTTATCTTTGTTAAATAAACAATGCTCCTACCGTCGATCTCGCAGCATCCTCAGACTTCTCGACCCATTCTGACCGGAAGTAAGATAAAATCGGAGATGATTTCGGAGCAGTATTATCGGGAATTTCCTATCGAGGCCCGGAGAACCATTCCGAGCACCGATTTTATCTTTGTTAAATAAACAATGCTCCTACCGTCTATCTCGCAGCATCCTCAAACTTCTTGACCCATTCTGACCGGAAGTAAGATAAAATCGGAGACGAATTCGGGGCAGCAATATCGGGAATGTTCGCTCGAGGCCCCGAGAACCGTTCCGAGCACCGATTTTATCTATGTAAAATAAACACTGCCTCAACCGTCGTTCTCGCAGAATCGTCAGACTTCTCGACCCATTCTGACCGGAAGTAAGAAAAAATCGGAAACGAATTCGGGGCAGTAATAGCGGGAATGTCCGATCGAGGCCCCGAGAACCATTCCGAGCACCGATTTTATCTTTGTTAAATAAACAATGCTCCTACCGTCGTTCTCGCGGCATCGTCAGACTTCTCGACCCATTCGGATCGGAAGTAAGATAAAATCGGAGACGAATTCGGGTCAGTAATATCGGGAATGTCCAATCGAGGCCTCGAGAAGCATTCCGAGCACCGATTTTATCTTTGTTAAATAAACAATGCTCCTACCGTCGATCTCGCAGCATCCTCAGACTTCTCGACCCATTCTGACCGGAAGTAATATAAAATCGGAGATGATTTCGGAGCAGTATTATCGGGAATTTCCTATCGAGGCCCGGAGAACCATTCCGAGCACCGATTTTATCTTTGTTAAATAAACAATGCTTCTACCGTCTATCTCGCAGCATCCTCAAACTTCTTGACCCATTCTGACCGGAAGTAAGATAAAATCGGAGACGAATTCGGGGCAGCAATATCGGGAATGTTCGCTCGAGGCCCCGAGAACCGTTCCGAGCACCGATTTTATCTTTGTAAAATAAACACTGCCTCAACCGTCGTTCTCGCAGAATCGTCAGACTTCTCGACCCATTCTGACCGGAAGTAAGATAAAATCGGAAACGAATTCGGGGCAGTAATAGCGGGAATGTCCGATCGAGGCCCCGAGAACCATTCTGAGCACCGATTTTATCTTTATTAAATAAACAATGCCCCTACCGTCGTTCTCGCAGTATCGTCAGACTTCTCGACCCATTCTGACCGGAAGTAAGATAAAATCGGAGACGAATTCGGGGCAGCAATATCGGGAATGTTCGCTCGAGGCCCCGAGAACCATTCCGAGCACCGATTTTATCTTTATTAAATAATCAATGCCTCTACCGTCGTTCTCGCAGAATCGTCAGAGTTCTGGACCCATTCTGACCGGAAGTAAGATAAAATCGGAGACCAATTTGGGGCAGTAATATCGGGAATGTCCGATCGAGGCCCCGAGAATCACTCCGAGCACCGATTTTATCTTTGTTAAATAAACAATGCTCCTACCGTCGATCTCGCAGCATCCTCAGACTTCTCGACCCAATCTGACCGGAAGTAAGATAAAATCGGAGATGATTTCGGAGCAGTATTATCGGGAATTTCCGATCGAGGCCCCGAGAACCATTCCGAGCACCGTTTTTATGTTTGTTAAATAAACAATGCTCCTACCGTCGTTCTCGCAGCATCGTCAGACTTCTCGACCCATTCGGATCGGAAGTAAGATAAAATCGGAAACGAATTCGGGGCAGTAATATCGGGAATGTCCAATCGAGGCCTCGAGAAGCATTCCGAGCACCGATTTTATCTTTATTAAATAAACAATGCCCCTACCGTCGTTCTCGCAGTATCGTCAGAATTCTCGACCCATTCTGACCGGAAGTAAGACAAAATCGGAGACGAATTCGGGGCAGCAATATTGGGAATGTTCGCTCGAGGCCCCGAGAACCATTCCGAGCACCGATTTTATCTTTATTAAATAATCAATGCCTCTACCGTCGTTCTCGCAGAATCGTCAGACTTCTCGACCCATTCTGACCGGAAGTAAGCTAAAATCGGAGACCAATTTGGGGCAGTAATATCGGGAATGTCCGATCGAGGCCCCGAGATCCATTCCGTGCACCGATTTTATCTTTGTTGAATAAACAATGCTCCTACCAACGTTCTCGCAGCATCGTCAGAGTTCTCGACCCATTCTGACCGGAAGTGAGATAAAATCGGAGATGAATTCGCGCCAGTAATATCGGGAATGTCCGATCGAGGCCCCGAGAACCATTCCGAGCACCGATTTTATCTTTGTTGAATAAACAATGCTCCTACCATCGTTCTCGCAGCATCGTCACAGTTCTGGACCCATTCTGACCGGAAGTAAGATAAAATCGGAGACCAATTTGGGGTAGTAATATCGAGAATGTCCGATCGAGCCCCCGAGAACCACTCCGAGCACCGATTTTATCTTTGTTAAATAAACAATGCTCCTACCGTCGATCTCGCAGCATCCTCAGACTTCTCGACCCATTCTGACCGGAAGTAAGATAAAATCGGAGATGATTTCGGAGCAGTATTATCGGGAATTTCCGATCGAGGCCCCGAGAACCATTCCGAGCACCGATTTTATGTTTGTTAAATAAACAATGCTCCTACCGTCGTTCTCGCAGCATCGTCAGACTTCTCGACCCATTCGGACCGGAAGTAAGATAAAATCGGAAACGAATTCGGGGCAGTAATAGCGGGAATGTCCGATCGAGGCCCCGAGAACCATTCCGAGCACCGATTTTATCTTTATTAAATAAACAATGCCCCTACCGTCGTTCTCGCAGTATCGTCAGACTTCTCGACCCATTCTGACCGGAAGTAAGATAAAATTGGAGACGAATTCGGGGCAGCAATATCGGGAATGTTCGCTCGAGGCCCCGAGAACAATTCCGAGCACCGATTTTATCTCTGTTGAATAAACAATGCTCCGACAATCGTTCTCGCAGCATCGTCAAAGTTCTCGACCCATTCTGACCGGAAGTAAGATAAAATCGGAGACCAATTTGGGGCAGTAATATCGGGAATGTCCGATCGAGGCCCCGAGAACCATGCCGTGCACCGATTTTATCTTTCTTGAATAAACAATGCTCCTACCAACGTTCTCGCAGCATCGTCAGAGTTCTCGATCCATTCTGACCGGAAGTGACATAAAATCGGAGATGAATTCGCGTCAGTAATATCGGGAATGTCCGATCGAGGCCCCGAGAACCACTCCGAGCACCGATTTTATCTTTGTTAAATAAACAATGCCTCTACCGTCGTTCTCGCAGAATCGTCAGACTTCTCGACCCGTTCTGACCGGAAGTAAGATAAAATCGGAGACCAATTTGGGGCAGTAATATTGGGAATGTCCGATCGAGGCCCCGAGAACAATTCCGAGCACCGATTTCATCTTTGTTGAATAAACAATGCTCCTACCTTCGTTCTCGCAGCATCGTCAGAGTTCTCGACCAATTCTGACCGGAAGTGAGATAAAATCGGAGATGAATTCGCGCCAGTAATATCGGGAATGTCCGATCGAGGCCCCGAGAACCACTCCGAGCACCGATTTTATCTTTGGTAAATAAACAACGCTCCTACCGTCGATCTCGCAGCATCCTCAGACTTCTCGACTCATTCCGACCGGAAGTAAGATAAAATCAGAGATGATTTCGGAGCAGTATTATCGGGAATTTTCTATTGAGGCCCCGAGAACCATTCCGAGCACCGATTTTATCTTTGTTGAATAAACAATGCTCCTACCGTCGTGCTCGCAGCATCGTCAGACTTCTCGACCTTTTCTGACCGGAAGTAAGATAAAATCGGAGACGAATTCGGGGCAGTAATAGCGAGAATGTCCGATCGAGGCCCCGAGAACCATTCCGAGCACAGATTTTATCTTTGTTAAATAAACAATGCTCCTATCGTCGTTCTCGCAGCTTCGTCAGACTTCTCGACCCATTCGCATCGGAAGTAAGATAAAATCGGAGATGAATTCGGGGCAGTAATATCGGCAATGTCCAATCGAGGCCTCGAGAAACATTGCGAGCACCGATTTTATCTTTGTTAAATAAACAATGCTCCTACCGTCGATCTCGCAGCATCCTCAGACTTCTCGACCCATTCTGACCGGAAGTAAGATAAAATCGGAGATGATTTCGGAGCAGTATTATTGGGAATTTCCTATCGAGGCCCGGAGAACCATTCCGAGCACCGATTTTATCTTTGTTAAATAAACAATGCTCCTACCGTCTATCTCGCAGCATCCTCAAACTTCTTGACCCATTCTGACCGGAAGTAAGATAAAATCGGAGACCAATTTGGGGCAGTAATATCGGGAATGTTTGATCGAGGTGCCGAGAACCATTCCGAGCACCGATTTTATCTTTGTTGAATAAAGAATGCTCCTACCATCGTTCGCGCAGCATCGTCAGACTTCTCGACCCATTCTGACCGGAAGTAAGATAAAATCGGAGACCAATTTGGGGCAGTAATATCGGGAATGTCCGATCGAGGCCCCGAGAACCATTCCGAGCACCGATTTTATCGTTGTTGAATAAACAATGCTCCTACCATCGTTCTCGCAGCATCGTCAGAGTTCTCGACCCATTCTGACCGGAAGTGAGATAAAATCGGAGATGAATTCGCGCCAGTAATATCGGGAATGTCCGATCGAGACCCCGAGAATCACTCCGAGCACCGATTTTATCTTTGTTAAATAAACAATGCCTCTGCCGTTGTTCTCGCAGAATCGTCAGACTTCTCGACCCATTCTGACCGGAAGTGAGATAAAATCGGAGATGAATTCGCTCCAGTAATATCGGGAATGTCTGATCGAGGCCCCGAGAACCACTCCGAGCACGGATTTTATCTTTGTTAAATAAACAACGCTCCTACCGTCGATCTCGCAGCATCCTCAGACTTCTCGACCCATTCTGACCGGAAGTAAGATAAAATCGGAGATGATTTCGGAGCAGTATTATTGGGAATTTCCTATCGAGGCCCCGAGAACCATTCCGAGCACCGATTTTATCTTTTTTGAATAAACAATGCTCCTACCGTCGTGCTCGCAGCACCGTCAGACTTCTCGACCTTTTCTGACCGGAAGTAAGATAAAATCGGAGACGAATTCGGGGCAGTAATAGCGAGAATGTCCGATCGAGGCCCCGAGAACCATTCCGAGCACAGATTTTATCTTTGTTAAATAAACAATGCTCCTATCGTCGTTCTCGCAGCATCGTCAGGCTTCTCGACCCATTCGCATCGGAAGTAAGATAAAATAGGAGACGAATTCGGGGCAGTAATATCGGGAATGTCTGATCGAGGCCTCGAGAACCATTCCGAGCACCGATTTTATCTTTGTTAAATAAACAATGCTCCTACCGTCGATCTCGCAGCATCCTCAGACTTCTCGACCCATTCTGACCGGAAGTAAGATAAAATCGGAGACGACTTCAGGACAGGTATATCGTGAATGTCTGATCACGGCCCCGAGAGCCATTCCGAGCACCGATGTTATCTTTGTTAAATAAACAATGCTTCTACCGTCGTTCTCGGAGAATCGTCATACTTCTCGACCCATTCTGGCCGGAAGTAAGATAAAATCGGAGATGATTTCGGGGCAGTTATATCGGGAATTACCGATCGAGGCCCCGAGAACAATTCCGAGCACCGATTTTATCTTGGTTAAATAAACAATGCTCCTACCATCGTTCTCGCTGCATCCTCAGACTTCTCGACCCATTCTGACCGGAAGTAAGATAAAATCGGGGACGACTTCGGGACAGGTATATCGTGAATGTCCGATCGAGGCCCCGAGAACCATTCCGAGCACCGATTTTATCTTTGTTGAATAAACAATGCTCCTACCGTCGATCTCGCAGCATCCTCAAACTTCTAGACCCATTCTGACCGGAAGTAAGATAAAATCGGAAATGATTTCGGGGCAGGAATATCGGAAATTTCCGATCGAAGCCCCGAGAACCATTGCGAGCACCGATTTTATCTTTGTTAAATATACAATGCCCCTAACGTCGTTCCCGCAGCATCGTCAGACTTCTCGACCCATTCTCACCGGAACTAAGATAAAATCGGAGACGAATTCAGGGCGGTAATATCGGCAATGTCCGATCGAGGCCTCGAGAACCATTCCGAGCACCGATTTTATCTTTGTTGAATAAACAATGCTGCTACCGTCGTTCTCGCACCACCGTCAAACTTCTTGACCCTTTCTGACCAGAAGTAAGATAAAATCGGAGATGATTTCGGAGCAGTAATATCGGGAATGTCCGATCGAGGCCCCGAGTGCCATTCCGAGCACCGATTTTATCTTTGTTGAATAAACAATGCTCCTACCATCGTTCTCGCAGCATCGTCAGAGTTCTCGACCCATACTGACCGGAAGTGAGATAAAATCGGCGATGAATTCGCGCCAGTAATATCGGGAATGTCCGATCGAGGCCCCGAGAACCACTCCGAGCACCCATTTTATCTTTGTTAAATAAACAATGCTCCTACCGTCGATCTCGCAGCATCCTCAGACTTCTCGACCCATTCTGACCGGAAGTAAGATAAAATCGGAGATGATTTCGGAGCAGTATTATCGGGAATTTCCGATCGAGGCCCCGAGAACCATTCCGAGCAATGATTTCATCATTGTTAAATAAACAATGCTCCTATCGTCGTTCTCGCAGCATCGTCAGACTTCTCGACCCATTCGGATCGGAAGTAAGATAAAATCGGAGATGATTTCGGAGCAGTATTATCGGGAATTTCCGATCGAGGCCCCGAGAACCATTCCGAGCAATGAGTTCATCATTGTTAAATAAACAATGCTCCTACCGTCGTTCTCGCAGCATCGTCAGACTTCTCAACCCATTCGGATCGGAAGTAAGATAAAATCGGAGACGAATTCGGGGCAGTAATATCGGCAATGTCCAATCGAGGCCTCGAGAAGCATTCCGAGCACCGATTTTATCTTTGTTAAATAAACGATGCTCCTACCGTCGATCTCGCAGCATCCTCAGACTTCTCGACCCCTTCTGACCGGAAGTAAGATAAAATCGGAGATGATTTCGGAGCAGTATTATCGGGCATTTCCTATCGAGGCCCGGAGAACCATTCCGAGCACCGATTTTATCTGTGTTAAATAAACAATGCTCCTACCGTCTATCTCGCAGCATCCTCAAACTTCTTGACTCATTCTGACCGGAAGTAATATAAAATCGGAGACGAATTCGGGGCAGTAAAAGCGGCAATGTCCGATCGAGGCCCCGAGAACCATTCCGAGCACCGATTTTATCTTTATTAAATCAACAATGCCCCTACCGTCGTTCTCGCAGTATCGTCAGACTTCTCGACCCATTCTGACCGGAAGTAAGATAAAAACGGAGACGAATTCGGGGCAGCAATATCGGGAATGTTCGCTCGAGGCCCCGAGAACCATTCCGAGCACCGATTTTATCTTTGTTGAATAAACAATGCTCCTACAATCGTTCTCGCAGCATCGTCAGAGTTCTCGACCCATTCTGACCGGAAGTAATATAAAATCGGAGACCAATTTGGGGCAGTAATATCGGGATCGTCCGATCGAGGCCCCGAGAACCACTCCGAGCACCGATTTTATCTTTGTTAAATAAACAATGCTCCTACCGTCGATCTTGCAGCATCCTCAGACTTCTCGACCCACTCTGACCGAAAGTAAGATAAAATCGGAGATGATTTCGGAGCAGTATTATCGGGAATTTCCGATCGAGGCCCCGAGAACCATTCCGAGCACCGATTTTATGTTTGCTAAATAAACAATGCTCCTACCGTCGTTCTCGCAGCATCTTCAGACTTCTCGACCCATTCGGATCGGAAGTAAGATAAAATCGGAAACGAATTCGGGGCAGTATTATCGGGAATGTCCAATCGAGGCCTCGAGAAGCATTCCGAGCACCGATTTTATCTATGTTAAATAAACAATGCTCCTACCGTCGATCTCGCAGCATCCTCGGACTTCTCGACCCATTCTGACCGGAAGTAAGATAAAATCGGAGATGATTTCGGAGCAGTATTATCGGGAATTTCCTATCGAGGCCCGGAGAACGACTCCGAGCACCGATTTTATCTTTGTTAATTAAACAATGCTCCTACCGTCTATCTCGCAGCATCCTCAAACTTCTCTACCCATTCTGACCGGAAGTAAGATAAAATCGGAGACGAATTCGGGGCAGCAATATCGGGAATGTTCGCTCGAGGCCCCGAGAACCATTCCGAGCACCGATTTTATCTTTGTTAAATAAACAATGCCTCTACCGTCGTTCTCGCAGAATCCTCAGACTTCTCGACCCATTCTGACCGGAAGTAAGATAAAATCGGAAATGATTTCGGAGCAGTATTAACGGGAATTTCCTATCGAGGCCCGGAGAACCATTCCGAGCACCGATTTTATCTTTGTTAAATAAACAATGCTCCTACCGTCTATCTCGCAGCATCCTCAAACTTCTTGACGCATTCTGACCGGAAGTGAGATAAAATCGGAGACCAATTTGGGGCAGTAATATCGGAAATGTCCGATCGAGGCCCCGAGAACCATTCCGAGCACCGATTTCATCTTTGTTGAATAAACAATGCTCCTACCATCGTTCTCGCAGCATCGTCAGAGTTCTCGACCAATTCTGACCGGAAGTAAGATAAAATCGGAGACCAATTTGGGGCAGTAATATCGGGAATGTCCGATCGAGGCCCCGAGAACCATTCCGAGCACCGATTTTATCTTTATTAAATAAACAATGCCCCTACCGTCGTTCTCGCAGTATCGTCAGACTTCTCGACCCATTCTGACCGGAAGTAAGATAAAATCGGAGACGAATTCGGGGCAGCGATATCGGGAATGTTCGCTCGAGGCCCCGAGAACCATTCGGGGCACCGATTTTATCTTTATTAAATAATCAATGCCTCTACCGTCGTTCTCGCATAATCGTCAGACTTCTCGACCCATTCTGACCGGAAGTAAGATAAAATCGGAGACCAATTTGGGGCAGTAATATCGGGAATGTCCGATCGAGGCCCCGAGAACCATTCCGAGGACCGATTTTATCTTTGTTAAATAAACAATGCTCCTACCATCGTTCTCGCAGCATCCTCAGACTTCTCGACCCATTCTGACCGGAAGTAAGATAAAATCGGAGACGACTTCGGGACAGGTATATCGTGAATGTCCGATCGAGGCCCCGAGAACCATTCCGAGCACCGATTTTATCTTTGTAGAATAAACAATGCTCCTACCGTCGATCTCGCAGCATCCTCAAACTTCTTGACCCATTCTGACCGGAAGTAAGATAAAATCGGAGATGATTTCGGGGCAGGAGTATCGGAAATTTCCGATCGAAGCCCCGAGAACCATTGCGAGCACCGATTTTTTCTTTGTTAAATATACAATGCCCCTAACGTCGTTGCCGCAGCATCGTCAGATTTCTCGACCCATTCAAACCGGAACTAAGATAAAATCGGAGACGAATTCGGGGCGGTAATATCGGCAATGTCCGATCGAGGCCTCGAGAACCATTCCGAGCACCGATTTTATCTTTGTTGAATAAACAATGCTGCTACCGTCGTTCTCGCACCACCGTCAAACTTCTTGACCCATTCTGACCAGAAGTAAGATAAAATCGGAGATGATTTCGGAGCAGTAATATCGGGAATTTCCGATCGAGGCCCCGAGTGCCATTCCGAGCACCGATTTTATCTTTGTTGAATAAACAATGCTCCTACTATCGTTCTCGCAGCATCGTCAGAGTTCTCGACCCATACTGACCGGAAGTGAGATAAAATCGGCGATGAATTCGCGCCAGTAATATCGGGAATGTCCGATCGAGGCCCCGAGAACCACTCCGAGCACCCATTTTATCTTTGTTAAATAAACAATGCTCCTACCGTCGATCTCGCAGCATCCTCAGACTTCTCGACCCATTCTGACCGGAAGTAAGATAAAATCGGAGATGATTTCGGAGCAGTATTATCGGGAATTTCCGATCGAGGCCCCGAGAACCATTCCGAGCAATGATTTCATCATTGTTAAATAAACAATGCTCCTACCGTCGTTCTCGCAGCATCGTCAGACTTTTCGACCCATTCGGATCGGAAGTAAGATAAAATCGGAGATGATTTCGGAGCAGTATTATCGGGAATTTCCGATCGAGGCCCCGAGAACCATTCCGAGCAATGAGTTCATCATTGTTAAATAAACAATGCTCCTACCGTCGTTCTCGCAGCATCGTCAGACTTCTCAACCCATTCGGATCGGAAGTAAGATAAAATCGGAGACGAATTCAGGGCAGTAATATCGGCAATGTCCAATCGAGGCCTCGAGAAGCATTCCGAGCACCGATTTTATCTTTGTTAAATAAACAATGCTCCTACCGTCGATCTCGCAGCATCCTCAGACTTCTCGACCCAATCTGACCGGAAGTAAGATAAAATCAGAGATGATTTCGGAGCAGTATTATCGGGCATTTCCTATCGAGGCCCGGAGAACCATTCCGAGCACCGATTTTATCTGTGTTAAATAAACAATGCTCCTACCGTCTATCTCGCAGCATCCTCAAACTTCTTGACTCATTCTGACCGGAAGTAATATAAAATCGGAGACGAATTCGAGGCAGTAATAGCGGCAATGTCCGATCGAGGCCCCGAGAACCATTCCGAGCACCGATTTTATCTTTATTAAATAAACAATGCCCCTACCGTCGTTCTCGCAGTATCGTCAGACTTCTCGACCCATTCTGACCGGAAGTAAGATAAAAACGGAGACGAATTCGGGGCAGCAATATCGGGAATGTTCGCTCGAGGCCCCGAGAACCATTCCGAGCACCGATTTTATCTTTGTTGAATAAACAACGCTCCTACCATCGTTCTCGCAGCATCGTCAGAGTTCTCGACCCATTCTAACCGGAAGTAATATAAAATCGGAGAGCAATTTGGGGCAGTAATGTCGGGAATGTCCGATCGAGGCCCCGAGAACCATTCCGAGCACCGATTTTATCTTTGTTGAATAAACAATCCTTCTACCATCGTTCTCGCAGCATCGTCAGAGTTCTCGATCCATTCTGACCGGAAGTACGATAAAATCGGAGACCAATTTGGGGCAGTAATATCGGGAATGTCCGATCGAGGCCCCGAGAACCACTCCGAGCACCGATTTTATCTTTATTAAATAATCAATGCCTCTACCGTCGTTCTCGCAGAATCGTCAGACTTCTCGACCCATTCTGACCGGAAGTAAGATAAAATCGGAGACCAATTTGGGGCAGTAATATCGGGAATGTCCGATCGAGGCCCCGAGAACGGTTCCGAGCACCGATTTTATGTTTGCTAAATAAACAATGCTCCTACCGTCGTTCTCGCAGCATCGTCAGACTTCTCGACCCATTCGGATCGGAAGTAAGATAAAATCGGAGACGAATTCGGGGCAGTAATATCGGGAATGTCCAATCGAGGCCTCGAGAAGCATTCCGAGCACCGATTTTATCTTTGTTAAATAAACAATGCTCCTACCGTCGATCTCGCAGCATCCTCGGACTTCTCGACCCATTCTGACCGGAAGTAAGATAAAATCGGAGATGATTTCGGAGCAGTATTATCGGGAATTTCCTATCGAGGCCCGGAGAACCATTCCGAGCACCGATTTTATCTTTGTTAAATAAACAATGCTCCTACCGTCTATCTCGCAGCATCCTCAAACTTCTTGACCCATTCTGACCGGAAGTAAGATAAAATCGGAGACCAATTTGGGGCAGTAATATCGGGAATATCCGATCGAGGCACCGAGAACCATTCCGAGCACCGATTTCATCTTTGTTGAATAAACAATGCTCCTACCATCGTTCTCGCAGCATCGTGAGAGTTCTCGACCAATTCTGACCGGAAGTGAGATAAAATCGGAGATGAATTCGCGCCAGTAATATCGGGAATGTCCGATAGAGCCCCCGAGAACCACTCCGAGCACCGATTTTATCTTTGGTAAATAAACAATGCTCCTACCGTCGATCTCGCAGCATCCTCAGACTTCTCGACTCATTCCGACCGGAAGTAAGATAAAATCGGAGATGATTTCGGAGCAGTATTATCGGGAATTTTCTATTGAGGCCCCGAGAACCATTCCGAGCACCGATTTTATATTTGTTGAATAAACAATGCTCCTACCGTCGTGCTCGCAGCATCGTCAGACTTCTCGACCTTTTCTGACCGGAAGTAAGATAAAATCGGAGACGAATTCGGGGCAGTAATAGCGAGAATGTCCGATCGAGGCCCCGAGAACCATTCCGAGCACAGATTTTATCTTTGTTAAATAAACAATGCTCCTATCGTCGTTCTCGCAGCTTCGTCAGACTTCTCGACCCATTCGCATCGGAAGTAAGATAAAATCGGAGATGAATTCGGGGCAGTAATATCGGCAATGTCCAATCGAGGCCTCGAGAAACATTGCGAGCACCGATTTTATCTTTGTTAATTAAACAATGCTCCTACCGTCGATCTTGCAGCAACCTCAGACTTCTCGACCCATTCTGACCGGAAGTAAGATAAAATCGGAGATGATTTCGGAGCAGTATTATCGGGAATTTCCTATCGAGGCCCGGAGAACCATTCCGAGCACCGATTTTATCTTTGTTAAATAAACAATGCTCCTACCGTCTATCTCGCAGCATCCTCAAACTTCTTGACCCATTCTGACCGGAAGTAAGATAAAATCGGAGACCAATTTGGGGCAGTAATATCGGGAATGTCCGATCGAGGCCTCGAGAACCATTCCGAGCACCGATTTTAACGTTGTTGAATAAACAATGCTCCTACCATCGTTCTCGCAGCATCGTCAGAGTTCTCGACCCATTCTGACCGGAAGTGAGATAAAATCGGAGATGAATTCGCGCCAGTAATATCGGGAATGTCCGATCGAGGCCCCGAGAATCACTCCGAGCACCGATTTTATCTTTGTTAAATAAACAATGCCTCTGCCGTTGTTCTCGCATAATCGTCAGACTTCTCGACCCATTCTGACCGGAAGTGATATAAAATCGGAGATGAATTCGCGCCAGTAATATCGGGAATGTCTGATCGAGGCCCCGAGAACCACTCCGAGCACCGATTTTATCTTTGTTAAATAAACAACGCTCCTACCGTCGATCTCGCAGTATCCTCAGACTTCTCGACCCATTCTGACCGGAAGTAAGATAAAATCGGAGATGATTTCGGAGCAGTATTATTGGGAATTTCCTATCGAGGCCCCGAGAACCATTCCGAGCACCGATTTTATCTTTATTAAATAAACAATGCCCCTACCGTCGTTCTCGCAGTATCGTCAGACTTCTCGACCCATTCTGACCGGAAGTAAGATAAAAACGGAGACGAATTCGGGGCAGCAATATCGGGAATGTTCGCTCGAGGTCCCGAGAACCATTCCGAGCACCGATTTTATCTTTGTTGAATAAACAACGCTCCTACCATCGTTCTCGCAGCATCGTCAGAGTTCTCGACCCATTCTGACCGGAAGTAATATAAAATCGGAGAGCAATTTGGGGCAGTAATGTCGGGAATGTCCGATCGAGGCCCCGAGAACCATTCCGAGCACCGATTTTATCTTTGTTGAATAAACAATCCTTCTACCATCGTTCTCGCAGCATCGTCAGAGTTCTCGATCCATTCTGACCGGAAGTACGATAAAATCGGAGACCAATTTGGGGCAGTAATATCGGGAATGTCCGATCGAGGCCCCGAGAACCACTCCGAGCACCGATTTTATCTTTATTAAATAATCAATGCCTCTACCGTCGTTCTCGCAGAATCGTCAGACTTCTCGACCCATTCTGACCGGAAGTAAGATAAAATCGGAGACCAATTTGGGGCAGTAATATCGGGAATGTCCGATCGAGGCCCCGAGAACCATTCCGAGCACCGATTTTATGTTTGCTAAATAAACAATGCTCCTACCGTGGTTCTCGCAGCATCGTCAGACTTCTCGACCCATTCGGATCGGAAGTAAGATAAAATCGGAGACGAATTCGGGGCAGTATTATCGGGAATGTCCAATCGAGGCCTCGAGAAGCATTCCGAGCACCGATTTTATCTTTGTTAAATAAACAATGCTCCTACCGTCGATCTCGCAGCATCCTCGGACTTCTCGACCCATTCTGACCGGAAGTAAGATAAAATCGGAGATGATTTCGGAGCAGTATTATGCGGAATTTTTTATCGAGGCCCGGAGAACGACTCCGAGCACCGATTTTATCTTTGTTAAATAAACAATGCTCCTACCGTCTATCTCGCAGCATCCTCAAACTTCTCTACCCATTCTGACCGGAAGTAAGATAAAATCGGAGACGAATTCGGGGCAGCAATATCGGGAATGTTCGCTCGAGGACCCGAGAACCATTCCGAGCACCGATTTTATCTTTGTTAAATATACAATGCTCCTACCGTCGATCTTGCAGCATCCTCAGACTTCTCGACCCATTCTGACCGGAAGTAAGATAAAATCGGAGATGATTTCGGAGCAGTATTATCGGGAATTTCCTATCGAGGCCCGGAGAACCATTCCGAGCACCGATTTTATCTTTGTTAAATAAACAATGCTCCTACCGTCTATCTCGCAGCATCCTCAAACTTCTTGACCCATTCTGACCGGAAGTAAGATAAAATCGGAGACCAATTTGGGGCAGTAATATCGGGAATATCCGATCGAGGCACCGAGAACCATTCCGAGCACCGATTTCATCTTTGTTGAATAAACAATGCTCCTACCATCGTTCTCGCAGCATCGTGAGAGTTCTCGACCAATTCTGACCGGAAGTGAGATAAAATCGGAGATGAATTCGCGCCAGTAATATCGGGAATGTCCGATAGAGCCCCCGAGAACAACTCCGAGCACCGATTTTATCTTTGGTAAATAAACAATGCTCCTACCGTCGATCTCGCAGCATCCTCAGACTTCTCGACTCATTCCGACCGGAAGTAAGATAAAATCGGAGATGATTTCGGAGCAGTATTATCGGGAATTTTCTATTGAGGCCCCGAGAACCATTCCGAGCACCGATTTTATCTTTGTTGAATAAACAATGCTCCTACCGTCGTGCTCGCAGCATCGTCAGACTTCTCGACCTTTTCTGACCGGAAGTAAGATAAAATCGGAGACGAATTCGGGGCAGTAATAGCGAGAATGTCCGATCGAGGCCCCGAGAACCATTCCGAGCACAGATTTTATCTTTGTTAAATAAACAATGCTCCTATCGTCGTTCTCGCAGCTTCGTCAGACTTCTCGACCCATTCGCATCGGAAGTAAGATAAAATCGGAGATGAATTCGGGGCAGTAATATCGGCAATGTCCAATCGAGGCCTCGAGAAACATTGCGAGCACCGATTTTATCTTTGTTAAATAAACAATGCTCCTACCGTCGATCTTGCAGCAACCTCAGACTTCTCGACCCATTCTGACCGGAAGTAAGATAAAATCGGAGATGATTTCGGAGCAGTATTATCGGGAATTTCCTATCGAGGCCCGGAGAACCATTCCGAGCACCGATTTTATCTTTGTTAAATAAACAATGCTCCTACCGTCTATCTCGCAGCATCCTCAAACTTCTTGACCCATTCTGACCGGAAGTAAGATAAAATCGGAGACCAATTTGGGGCAGTAATATCGGGAATGTCCGATCGAGGTGCCGAGAACCATTCCGAGCACCGATTTTATCTTTGTTGAATAAAGAATGCTCCTACCATCGTTCGCGCAGCATCGTCAGACTTCTCGACCCATTCTGACCGGAAGTAAGATAAAATCGGAGACCAATTTGGGGCAGTAATATCGGGAATGTCCGATCGAGGCCCCGAGAACCATTCCGAGCACCGATTTTATCGTTGTTGAATAAACAATGCTCCTACCATCGTTCTCGCAGCATCGTCAGAGTTCTCGACCCATTCTGACCGGAAGTGAGATAAAATCGAGATGAATTCGCGCCAGTAATATCGGGAATGTCCGATCGAGACCCCGAGAATCACTCCGAGCACCGATTTTATCTTTGTTAAATAAACAATGCCTCTGCCGTTGTTCTCGCAGAATCGTCAGACTTCTCGACCCATTCTGACCGGAAGTGAGATAAAATCGGAGATGAATTCGCTCCAGTAATATCGGGAATGTCTGATCGAGGCCCCGAGAACCACTCCGAGCACGGATTTTATCTTTGTTAAATAAACAACGCTCCTACCGTCGATCTCGCAGCATCCTCAGACTTCTCGACCCATTCTGACCGGAAGTAAGATAAAATCGGAGATGATTTCGGAGCAGTATTATTGGGAATTTCCTATCGAGGCCCCGAGAACCATTCCGAGCACCGATTTTATCTTTTTTGAATAAACAATGCTCCTATCGTCGTGCTCGCAGCACCGTCAGACTTCT
Source organism: Ophion slaviceki (assembly GCA_944452715.1). Taxonomy (NCBI): domain Eukaryota; kingdom Metazoa; phylum Arthropoda; class Insecta; order Hymenoptera; family Ichneumonidae; genus Ophion; species Ophion slaviceki. Next base: position 10,845,663 of record OX101795.1, on the reverse strand, counting down.
CGACCTTTTCTGACCGGAAGTAAGATAAAATCGGAGACGAATTCGGGGCAGTAATAGCGAGAATGTCCGATCGAGGCCCCGAGAACCATTCCGAGCACAGATTTTATCTTTGTTAAATAAACAATGCTCCTATCGTCGTTCTCGCAGCATCGTCAGGCTTCTCGACCCATTCGCATCGGAAGTAAGATAAAATAGGAGACGAATTCGGGGCAGTAATATCGGGAATGTCTGATCGAGGCCTCGAGAACCATTCCGAGCACCGATTTTATCTTTGTTAAATAAACAATGCCCCTACCGTCGATCTCGCAGCATCCTCAGACTTCTCGACCCATTCTGACCGGAAGTAAGATAAAATCGGAAATGATTTCGGGGCAGGAATATCGGAAATTTCCGATCGAAGCCCCGAGAACCATTGCGAGCACCGATTTTATCTTTGTTAAATATACAATGCCCCTAACGTCGTTCCCGCAGCATCGTCAGACTTCTCGACCCATTCTCACCGGAACTAAGATAAAATCGGAGACGAATTCAGGGCGGTAATATCGGCAATGTCCGATCGAGGCCTCGAGAACCATTCCGAGCACCGATTTTATCTTTGTTGAATAAACAATGCTGCTACCGTCGTTCTCGCACCACCGTCAAACTTCTTGACCCATTCTGACCAGAAGTAAGATAAAATCGGAGATGATTTCGGAGCAGTAATATCGGGAATGTCCGATCGAGGCCCCGAGTGCCATTCCGAGCACCGATTTTATCTTTGTTGAATAAACAATGCTCCTACCATCGTTCTCGCAGCATCGTCAGAGTTCTCGACCCATACTGACCGGAAGTGAGATAAAATCGGCGATGAATTCGCGCCAGTAATATCGGGAATGTCCGATCGAGGCCCCGAGAACCACTCCGAGCACCCATTTTATCTTTGTTAAATAAACAATGCTCCTACCGTCGATCTCGCAGCATCCTCAGACTTCTCGACCCATTCTGACCGGAAGTAATATAAAATCGGAGACGATTTCGGAGCAGTATTATCGGGAATTTCCGATCGAGGCCCCGAGAACCATTCCGAGCAATGATTTCATCATTGTTAAATAAACAATGCTCCTATCGTCGTTCTCGCAGCATCGTCAGACTTCTCGACCCATTCGGATCGGAAGTAAGATAAAATCGGAGATGATTTCGGAGCAGTATTATCGGGTATTTCCGATCGAGGCCCCGAGAACCATTCCGAGCAATGAGTTCATCATTGTTAAATAAACAATGCTCCTACCGTCGTTCTCGCAGCATCGTCAGACTTCTCAACCCATTCGGATCGGAAGTAAGATAAAATCGGAGACGAATTCGGGGCAGTAATATCGGCAATGTCCAATCGAGGCCTCGAGAAGCATTCCGAGCACCGATTTTATCTTTGTTAAATAAACGATGCTCCTACCGTCGATCTCGCAGCATCCTCAGACTTCTCGACCCATTCTGACCGGAAGTAAGATAAAATCGGAGATGATTTCGGAGCAGTATTATCGGGCATTTCCTATCGAGGCCCGGAGAACCATTCCGAGCACCGATTTTATCTGTGTTAAATAAACAATGCTCCTACCGTCTATCTCGCAGCATCCTCAAACTTCTTGACTCATTCTGACCGGAAGTAATATAAAATCGGAGACGAATTCGGGGCAGTAAAAGCGGCAATGTCCGATCGAGGCCCCGAGAACCATTCCGAGCACCGATTTTATCTTTATTAAATCAACAATGCCCCTACCGTCGTTCTCGCAGTATCGTCAGACTTCTCGACCCATTCTGACCGGAAGTAAGATAAAATCGGAGACGAATTCGGGGCAGCAATATCGGGAATGTTCGCTCGAGGCCCCGAGAACCATTCCGAGCACCGATTTTATCTTTGTTGAATAAACAATGCTCCTACCATCGTTCTCGCAGCATCGTCAGAGTTCTCGACCCATTCTGACCGGAAGTAATATAAAATCGGAGACCAATTTGGGGCAGTAATATCGGGATCGTCCGATCGAGGCCCCGAGAACCACTCCGAGCACCGATTTTATCTTTGTTGAATAAACAATGCTCCTACCATCGTTCTCGCAGCATCGTCAGAGTTCTCGATCCATTCTGATCGGAAGTAAGATAAAATCGGAGACCAATTTGGGGCAGTAATATCGGGAATGGCCGATCGAGGCCCCGAGAACCACTCCGAGCACCGATTTTATCTTTGTTAAATAAACAATGCTCCTACCGTCGTTCTCGCAGCATCGTCAGAGTTCTCGATCCATTCTGACCGAAAGTAAGATAAAATCGGAGACCAATTTGGGGCAGTAATATCGGGAATGTTCGCTCGAGGCCCCGAGAACCACTCCGAGCACCGATTTTATCTTTGTTAAATAAACAATGCTCCTACCGTCGATCTCGCAGCATCCTCAGACTTCTCGACCCATTCTGACCGGAAGTAAGATAAAATCGGAGATGATTTCGGAGCAGTATTATCGGGAAATTCCGATCGAGGCCCCGAGAACCCTTCCGAGCACCGATTTTATGTTTGTTAAATAAACAATGCTCCAACCGTCGTTCTCGCAGCATCGTCAGACTTCTCGACCCATTCGGATCGGAAGTAAGATAAAATCGGAGACGAATTCGGGGCAGTAATATCGGGAATGTCCCATCGAGGCCTCGAGAAGCATTCCGAGCACCGATTTTATCTTTGTTAAATAAACAATGCTCCTACCGTCGATCTCACAGCATCCTCAGACTTCTCGACCCATTCTGACCGGAAGTAAGATAAAATCGGAGATGATTTCGGAGCAGTATTATCGGGAATTTCCTATCGAGGCCCGGAGAACCATTCCGAGCACCGATTTTATCTTTGTTAAATAAACAATGCTCCTACCGTCTATCTCGCAGCATCCTCAAACTTCTTGACCCATTCTGACCGGAAGTAAGATAAAATCGGAGACGAATTCGGGGCAGCAATATCGGGAATGTTCGCTCGAGGCCCCGAGAACCGTTCCGAGCACCGATTTTATCTATGTAAAATAAACACTGCCTCAACCGTCGTTCTCGCAGAATCGTCAGACTTCTCGACCCATTCTGACCGGAAGTAAGAAAAAATCGGAAACGAATTCGGGGCAGTAATAGCGGGAATGTCCGATCGAGGCCCCGAGAACCATTCCGAGCACCGATTTTATCTTTGTTAAATAAACAATGCTCCTACCGTCGTTCTCGCGGCATCGTCAGACTTCTCGACCCATTCGGATCGGAAGTAAGATAAAATCGGAGACGAATTCGGGTCAGTAATATCGGGAATGTCCAATCGAGGCCTCGAGAAGCATTCCGAGCACCGATTTTATCTTTGTTAAATAAACAATGCTCCTACCGTCGATCTCGCAGCATCCTCAGACTTCTCGACCCATTCTGACCGGAAGTAAGATAAAATCGGAGATGATTTCGGAGCAGTATTATCGGGAATTTCCTATCGAGGCCCGGAGAACCATTCCGAGCACCGATTTTATCTTTGTTAAATAAACAATGCTTCTACCGTCTATCTCGCAGCATCCTCAAACTTCTTGACCCATTCTGACCGGAAGTAAGATAAAATCGGAGACGAATTCGGGGCAGCAATATCGGGAATGTTCGCTCGAGGCCCCGAGAACCGTTCCGAGCACCGATTTTATCTTTGTACAATAAACACTGCCTCAACCGTCGTTCTCGCAGAATCGTCAGACTTCTCGACCCATTCTGACCGGAAGTAAGATAAAATCGGAAACGAATTCGGGGCAGTAATAGCGGGAATGTCCGATCGAGGCCCCGAGAACCATTCTGAGCACCGATTTTATCTTTATTAAATAAACAATGCCCCTACCGTCGTTCTCGCAGTATCGTCAGACTTCTCGACCCATTCTGACCGGAAGTAAGATAAAATCGGAGACGAATTCGGGGCAGCAATATCGGGAATGTTCGCTCGAGGCCCCGAGAACCATTCCGAGCACCGATTTTATCTTTATTAAATAATCAATGCCTCTACCGTCGTTCTCGCAGAATCGTCAGACTTCTCGACCCATTCTGACCGGAAGTAAGATAAAATCGGAGACCAATTTGGGGCAGTAATATCGGGAATGTTCGATCGAGGCCCCGAGAACAATTCCGAGCACCGATTTTATCTTTGTTGAATAAACAATGCTCCTACCATCGTTCTCGCAGCATCGTCAGAGTTCTGGACCCATTCTGACCGGAAGTAAGATAAAATCGGAGACCAATTTGGGGCAGTAATATCGGGAATGTCCGATCGAGGCCCCGAGAACCACTCCGAGCACCGATTTTATCTTTGTTAAATAAACAATGCTCCTACCGTCGATCTCGCAGCATCCTCAGACTTCTCGACCCAATCTGACCGGAAGTAAGATAAAATCGGAGATGATTTCGGAGCAGTATTATCGGGAATTTCCGATCGAGGCCCCGAGAACCATTCCGAGCACCGTTTTTATGTTTGTTAAATAAACAATGCTCCTACCGTCGTTCTCGCAGCATCGTCAGACTTCTCGACCCATTCGGATCGGAAGTAAGATAAAATCGGAAACGAATTCGGGGCAGTAATATCGGGAATGTCCAATCGAGGCCTCGAGAAGCATTCCGAGCACCGATTTTATCTTTATTAAATAAACAATGCCCCTACCGTCGTTCTCGCAGTATCGTCAGAATTCTCGACCCATTCTGACCGGAAGTAAGACAAAATCGGAGACGAATTCGGGGCAGCAATATTGGGAATGTTCGCTCGAGGCCCCGAGAACCATTCCGAGCACCGATTTTATCTTTATTAAATAATCAATGCCTCTACCGTCGTTCTCGCAGAATCGTCAGACTTCTCGACCCATTCTGACCGGAAGTAAGCTAAAATGGGAGACCAATTTGGGGCAGTAATATCGGGAATGTCCGATCGAGGCCCCGAGATCCATTCCGTGCACCGATTTTATCTTTGTTGAATAAACAATGCTCCTACCAACGTTCTCGCAGCATCGTCAGAGTTCTCGATCCATTCTGACCGGAAGTGAGATAAAATCGGAGATGAATTCGCGCCAGTAATATCGGGAATGTCCGATCGAGGCCCCGAGAACCATTCCGAGCACCGATTTTATCTTTGTTGAATAAACAATGCTCCTACCATCGTTCTCGCAGCATCGTCACAGTTCTGGACCCATTCTGACCGGAAGTAAGATAAAATCGGAGACCAATTTGGGGCAGTAATATCGAGAATGTCCGATCGAGCCCCCGAGAACCACTCCGAGCACCGATTTTATCTTTGTTAAATAAACAATGCTCCTACCGTCGATCTCGCAGCATCCTCAGACTTCTCGACCCATTCTGACCGGAAGTAAGATAAAATCGGAGATGATTTCGGAGCAGTATTATCAGGAATTTCCGATCGAGGCCCCGAGAACCATTCCGAGCACCGATTTTATGTTTGTTAAATAAACAATGCTCCTACCGTCGTTCTCGCAGCATCGTCAGACTTCTCGACCCATTCGGACCGGAAGTAAGATAAAATCGGAAACGAATTCGGGGCAGTAATAGCGGGAATGTCCGATCGAGGCCCCGAGAACCATTCCGAGCACCGATTTTATCTTTATTAAATAAACAATGCCCCTACCGTCGTTCTCGCAGTATCGTCAGACTTCTCGACCCATTCTGACCGGAAGTAAGATAAAATTGGAGACGAATTCGGGGCAGCAATATCGGGAATGTTCGCTCGAGGCCCCGAGAACCATTCCGAGCACCGATTTTATCTTTATTAAGTAATCAATGCCTCTATCGTCGTTCTCGCAGAATCGTCAGACTTCTCGACCCATTCTGACCGGAAGTAAGATAAAATCGGAGGCCAATTTGGGGCAGTAATATTGGGAATGTCCGATCGAGGCCCCGAGAACAATTCCGAGCACCGATTTTATCTCTGTTGAATAAACAATGCTCCGACCATCGTTCTCGCAGCATCGTCAAAGTTCTCGACCCATTCTGACCGGAAGTAAGATAAAATCGGAGACCAATTTGGGGCAGTAATATCGGGAATGTCCGATCGAGGCCCCGAGAACCATGCCGTGCACCGATTTTATCTTTCTTGAATAAACAATGCTCCTACCAACGTTCTCGCAGCATCGTCAGAGTTCTCGATCCATTCTGACCGGAAGTGACATAAAATCGGAGATGAATTCGCGTCAGTAATATCGGGAATGTCCGATCGAGGCCCCGAGAACCACTCCGAGCACCGATTTTATCTTTGTTAAATAAACAATGCCTCTACCGTCGTTCTCGCAGAATCGTCAGACTTCTCGACCCGTTCTGACCGGAAGTAAGATAAAATCGGAGACCAATTTGGGGCAGTAATATCGGGAATGTCCGATCGAGGCCCCGAGAACCATTCCGAGCACCGATTTCATCTTTGTTGAATAAACAATGCTCCTACCTTCGTTCTCGCAGCATCGTCAGAGTTCTCGACCAATTCTGACCGGAAGTGAGATAAAATCGGAGATGAATTCGCGCCAGTAATATCGGGAATGTCCGATCGAGCCCCCGAGAACCACTCCGAGCACCGATTTTATCTTTGTTAAATAAACAACGCTCCTACCGTCGATCTCGCAGCATCCTCAGACTTCTCGACTCATTCCGACCGGAAGTAAGATAAAATCAGAGATGATTTCGGAGCAGTATTATCGGGAATTTTCTATTGAGGCCCCGAGAACCATTCCGAGCACCGATTTTATCTTTGTTGAATAAACAATGCTCCTACCGTCGTGCTCGCAGCATCGTCAGACTTCTCGACCTTTTCTGACCGGAAGTAAGATAAAATCGGAGACGAATTCGGGGCAGTAATAGCGAGAATGTCCGATCGAGGCCCCGAGAACCATTCCGAGCACAGATTTTATCTTTGTTAAATAAACAATGCTCCTATCGTCGTTCTCGCAGCTTCGTCAGACTTCTCGACCCATTCGCATCGGAAGTAAGATAAAATCGGAGATGAATTCGGGGCAGTAATATCGGCAATGTCCAATCGAGGCCTCGAGAAACATTGCGAGCACCGATTTTATCTTTGTTAAATAAACAATGCTCCTACCGTCGATCTCGCAGCATCCTCAGACTTCTCGACCCATTCTGACCGGAAGTAAGATAAAATCGGAGATGATTTCGGAGCAGTATTATTGGGAATTTCCTATCGAGGCCCGGAGAACCATTCCGAGCACCGATTTTATCTTTGTTAAATAAACAATGCTCCTACCGTCTATCTCGCAGCATCCTCAAACTTCTTGACCCATTCTGACCGGAAGTAAGATAAAATCGGAGACCAATTTGGGGCAGTAATATCGGGAATGTCCGATCGAGGTGCCGAGAACCATTCCGAGCACCGATTTTATCTTTGTTGAATAAAGAATGCTCCTACCATCGTTCGCGCAGCATCGTCAGACTTCTCGACCCATTCTGACCGGAAGTAAGATAAAATCGGAGACCAATTTGGGGCAGTAATATCGGGAATGTCCGATCGAGGCCCCGAGAACCATTCCGAGCACCGATTTTATCGTTGTTGAATAAACAATGCTCCTACCATCGTTCTCGCAGCATCGTCAGAGTTCTCGACCCATTCTGACCGGAAGTGAGATAAAATCGGAGATGAATTCGCGCCAGTAATATCGGGAATGTCCGATCGAGACCCCGAGAATCACTCCGAGCACCGATTTTATCTTTGTTAAATAAACAATGCCTCTGCCGTTGTTCTCGCAGAATCGTCAGACTTCTCGACCCATTCTGACCGGAAGTGAGATAAAATCGGAGATGAATTCGCTCCAGTAATATCGGGAATGTCTGATCGAGGCCCCGAGAACCACTCCGAGCACGGATTTTATCTTTGTTAAATAAACAACGCTCCTACCGTCGATCTCGCAGCATCCTCAGACTTCTCGACCCATTCTGACCGGAAGTAAGATAAAATCGGAGATGATTTCGGAGCAGTATTATTGCGAATTTCCTATCGAGGCCCCGAGAACCATTCCGAGCACCGATTTTATCTTTTTTGAATAAACAATGCTCCTACCGTCGTGCTCGCAGCACCGTCAGACTTCTCGACCTTTTCTGACCGGAAGTAAGATAAAATCGGAGACGAATTCGGGGCAGTAATAGCGAGAATGTCCGATCGAGGCCCCGAGAACCATTCCGAGCACAGATTTTATCTTTGTTAAATAAACAATGCTCCTATCGTCGTTCTCGCAGCATCGTCAGGCTTCTCGACCCATTCGCATCGGAAGTAAGATAAAATAGGAGACGAATTCGGGGCAGTAATATCGGGAATGTCTGATCGAGGCCTCGAGAACCATTCCGAGCACCGATTTTATCTTTGTTAAATAAACAATGCTCCTACCGTCGATCTCGCAGCATCCTCAGACTTCTCGACCCATTCTGACCGGAAGTAAGATAAAATCGGAGACGACTTCAGGACAGGTATATCGTGAATGTCTGATCACGGCCCCGAGAGCCATTCCGAGCACCGATGTTATCTTTGTTAAATAAACAATGCTTCTACCGTCGTTCTCGGAGAATCGTCATACTTCTCGACCCATTCTGGCCGGAAGTAAGATAAAATCGGAGATGATTTCGGGGCAGTTATATCGGGAATTACCGATCGAGGCCCCGAGAACAATTCCGAGCACCGATTTTATCTTGGTTAAATAAACAATGCTCCTACCATCGTTCTCGCTGCATCCTCAGACTTCTCGACCCATTCTGACCGGAAGTAAGATAAAATCGGGGACGACTTCGGGACAGGTATATCGTGAATGTCCGATCGAGGCCCCGAGAACCATTCCGAGCACCGATTTTATCTTTGTTGAATAAACAATGCTCCTACCGTCGATCTCGCAGCATCCTCAAACTTCTAGACCCATTCTGACCGGAAGTAAGATAAAATCGGAAATGATTTCGGGGCAGGAATATCGGAAATTTCCGATCGAAGCCCCGAGAACCATTGCGAGCACCGATTTTATCTTTGTTAAATATACAATGCCCCTAACGTCGTTCCCGCAGCATCGTCAGACTTCTCGACCCATTCTCACCGGAACTAAGATAAAATCGGAGACGAATTCAGGGCGGTAATATCGGCAATGTCCGATCGAGGCCTCGAGAACCATTCCGAGCACCGATTTTATCTTTGTTGAATAAACAATGCTGCTACCGTCGTTCTCGCACCACCGTCAAACTTCTTGACCCATTCTGACCAGAAGTAAGATAAAATCGGAGATGATTTCGGAGCAGTAATATCGGGAATGTCCGATCGAGGCCCCGAGTGCCATTCCGAGCACCGATTTTATCTTTGTGGAATAAACAATGCTCCTACCATCGTTCTCGCAGCATCGTCAGAGTTCTCGACCCATACTGACCGGAAGTGAGATAAAATCGGCGATGAAGCCAGTAATATCGGGAATGTCCGATCGAGGCCCCGAGAACCACTCCGAGCACCCATTTTATCTTTGTTAAATAAACAATGCTCCTACCGTCGATCTCGCAGCATCCTCAGACTTCTCGACCCATTCTGACCGGAAGTAAGATAAAATCGGAGATGATTTCGGAGCAGTATTATCGGGAATTTCCGATCGAGGCCCCGAGAACCATTCCGAGCAATGATTTCATCATTGTTAAATAAACAATGCTCCTATCGTCGTTCTCGCAGCATCGTCAGACTTCTTGACCCATTCGGATCGGAAGTAAGATAAAATCGGAGATGATTTCGGAGCAGTATTATCGGGAATTTCCGATCGAGGCCCCGAGAACCATTCCGAGCAATGAGTTCATCATTGTTAAATAAACAATGCTCCTACCGTCGTTCTCGCAGCATCGTCAGACTTCTCAACCCATTCGGATCGGAAGTAAGATAAAATCGGAGACGAATTCGGGGCAGTAATATCGGCAATGTCCAATCGAGGCCTCGAGAAGCATTCCGAGCACCGATTTTATCTTTGTTAAATAAACGATGCTCCTACCGTCGATCTCGCAGCATCCTCAGACTTCTCGACCCATTCTGACCGGAAGTAAGATAAAATCGGAGATGATTTCGGAGCAGTATTATCGGGCATTTCCTATCGAGGCCCGGAGAACCATTCCGAGCACCGATTTTATCTGTGTTAAATAAACAATGCTCCTACCGTCTATCTCGCAGCATCCTCAAACTTCTTGACTCATTCTGACCGGAAGTAATATAAAATCGGAGACGAATTCGGGGCAGTAAAAGCGGCAATGTCCGATCGAGGCCCCGAGAACCATTCCGAGCACCGATTTTATCTTTATTAAATCAACAATGCCCCTACCGTCGTTCTCGCAGTATCGTCAGACTTCTCGACCCATTCTGACCGGAAGTAAGATAAAAACGGAGACGAATTCGGGGCAGCAATATCGGGAATGTTCGCTCGAGGCCCCGAGAACCATTCTGAGCACCGATTTTATCTTTGTTGAATAAACAATGCTCCTACAATCGTTCTCGCAGCATCGTCAGAGTTCTCGACCCATTCTGACCGGAAGTAATATAAAATCGGAGACCAATTTGGGGCAGTAATATCGGGATCGTCCGATCGAGGCCCCGAGAACCACTCCGAGCACCGATTTTATCTTTGTTAAATAAACAATGCTCCTACCGTCGATCTTGCAGCATCCTCAGACTTCTCGACCCACTCTGACCGAAAGTAAGATAAAATCGGAGATGATTTCGGAGCAGTATTATCGGGAATTTCCGATCGAGGCCCCGAGAACCATTCCGAGCACCGATTTTATGTTTGCTAAATAAACAATGCTCCTACCGTCGTTCTCGCAGCATCTTCAGACTTCTCGACCCATTCGGATCGGAAGTAAGATAAAATCGGAGACGAATTCGGGGCAGTATTATCGGGAATGTCCAATCGAGGCCTCGAGAAGCATTCCGAGCACCGATTTTATCTATGTTAAATAAACAATGCTCCTACCGTCGATCTCGCAGCATCCTCGGACTTCTCGACCCATTCTGACCGGAAGTAAGATAAAATCGGAGATGATTTCGGAGCAGTATTATCGGGAATTTCCTATCGAGGCCCGGAGAACGACTCCGAGCACCGATTTTATCTTTGTTAATTAAACAATGCTCCTACCGTCTATCTCGCAGCATCCTCAAACTTCTCTACCCATTCTGACCGGAAGTAAGATAAAATCGGAGACGAATTCGGGGCAGCAATATCGGGAATGTTCGCTCGAGGCCCCGAGAACCATTCCGAGCACCGATTTTATCTTTGTTAAATCAACAATGCCTCTACCGTCGTTCTCGCAGAATCCTCAGACTTCTCGACCCATTCTGACCGGAAGTAAGATAAAATCGGAGATGATTTCGGAGCAGTATTAACGGGAATTTCCTATCGAGGCCCGGAGAACCATTCCGAGCACCGATTTTATCTTTGTTAAATAAACAATGCTCCTACCGTCTATCTCGCAGCATCCTCAAACTTCTTGACGCATTCTGACCGGAAGTGAGATAAAATCGGAGACCAATTTGGGGCAGTAATATCGGAAATGTCCGATCGAGGCCCCGAGAACCATTCCGAGCACCGATTTCATCTTTGTTGAATAAACAATGCTCCTACCATCGTTCTCGCAGCATCGTCAGAGTTCTCGACCAATTCTGACCGGAAGTAAGATAAAATCGGAGACCAATTTGGGGCAGTAATATCGGGAATGTCCGATCGAGGCCCCGAGAACCATTCCGAGCACCGATTTTATCTTTATTAAATAAACAATGCCCCTACCGTCGTTCTCGCAGTATCGTCAGACTTCTCGACCCATTCTGACCGGAAGTAAGATAAAATCGGAGACGAATTCGGGGCAGCGATATCGGGAATGTTCGCTCGAGGCCCCGAGAACCATTCGGGGCACCGATTTTATCTTTATTAAATAATCAATGCCTCTACCGTCGTTCTCGCATAATCGTCAGACTTCTCGACCCATTCTGACCGGAAGTAAGATAAAATCGGAGACCAATTTGGGGCAGTAATATCGGGAATGTCCGATCGAGGCCCCGAGAACCATTCCGAGGACCGATTTTATCTTTGTTAAATAAACAAAGCTCCTACCATCGTTCTCGCAGCATCCTCAGACTTCTCGACCCATTCTGACCGGAAGTAAGATAAAATCGGAGACGACTTCGGGACAGGTATATCGTGAATGTCCGATCGAGGCCCCGAGAACCATTCCGAGCACCGATTTTATCTTTGTAGAATAAACAATGCTCCTACCGTCGATCTCGCAGCATCCTCAAACTTCATGACCCATTCTGACCGGAAGTAAGATAAAATCGGAGATGATTTCGGGGCAGGAATATCGGAAATTTCCGATCGAAGCCCCGAGAACCATTGCGAGCACCGATTTTTTCTTTGTTAAATATACAATGCCCCTAACGTCGTTGCCGCAGCATCGTCAGATTTCTCGACCCATTCAAACCGGAACTAAGATAAAATCGGAGACGAATTCGGGGCGGTAATATCGGCAATGTCCGATCGAGGCCTCGAGAACCATTCCGAGCACCGATTTTATCTTTGTTGAATAAACAATGCTGCTACCGTCGTTCTCGCACCACCGTCAAACTTCTTGACCCATTCTGACCAGAAGTAAGATAAAATCGGAGATGATTTCGGAGCAGTAATATCGGGAATTTCCGATCGAGGCCCCGAGTGCCATTCCGAGCACCGATTTTATCTTTGTTGAATAAACAATGCTCCTACTATCGTTCTCGCAGCATCGTCAGAGTTCTCGACCCATACTGACCGGAAGTGAGATAAAATCGGCGATGAATTCGCGCCAGTAATATCGGGAATGTCCGATCGAGGCCCCGAGAACCACTCCGAGCACCCATTTTATCTTTGTTAAATAAACAATGCTCCTACCGTCGATCTCGCAGCATCCTCAGACTTCTCGACCCATTCTGACCGGAAGTAAGATAAAATCGGAGATGATTTCGGAGCAGTATTATCGGGAATTTCCGATCGAGGCCCCGAGAACCATTCCGAGCAATGATTTCATCATTGTTAAATAAACAATGCTCCTACCGTCGTTCTCGCAGCATCGTCAGACTTTTCGACCCATTCGGATCGGAAGTAAGATAAAATCGGAGATGATTTCGGAGCAGTATTATCGGGAATTTCCGATCGAGGCCCCGAGAACCATTCCGAGCAATGAGTTCATCATTGTTAAATAAACAATGCTCCTACCGTCGTTCTCGCAGCATCGTCAGACTTCTCAACCCATTCGGATCGGAAGTAAGATAAAATCGGAGACGAATTCGGAGCAGTATTATCGGGCATTTCCTATCGAGGCCCGGAGAACCATTCCGAGCACCGATTTTATCTGTGTTAAATAAACAATGCTCCTACCGTCTATCTCGCAGCATCCTCAAACTTCTTGACTCATTCTGACCGGAAGTAATATAAAATCGGAGACGAATTCGAGGCAGTAATAGCGGCAATGTCCGATCGAGGCCCCGAGAACCATTCCGAGCACCGATTTTATCTTTATTAAATAAACAATGCCCCTACCGTCGTTCTCGCAGTATCGTCAGACTTCTCGACCCATTCTGACCGGAAGTAAGATAAAAACGGACACGAATTCGGGGCAGCAATATCGGGAATGTTCGCTCGAGGCCCCGAGAACCATTCCGAGCACCGATTTTATCTTTGTTGAATAAACAACGCTCCTACCATCGTTCTCGCAGCATCGTCAGAGTTCTCGACCCATTCTAACCGGAAGTAATATAAAATCGGAGAGCAATTTGGGGCAGTAATGTCGGGAATGTCCGATCGAGGCCCCGAGAACCATTCCGAGCACCGATTTTATCTTTGTTGAATAAACAATCCTTCTACCATCGTTCTCGCAGCATCGTCAGAGTTCTCGATCCATTCTGACCGGAAGTACGATAAAATCGGAGACCAATTTGGGGCAGTAATATCGGGAATGTCCGATCGAGGCCCCGAGAACCACTCCGAGCACCGATTTTATCTTTATTAAATAATCAATGCCTCTACCGTCGTTCTCGCAGAATCGTCAGACTTCTCGACCCATTCTGACCGGAAGTAAGATAAAATCGGAGACCAATTTGGGGCAGTAATATCGGGAATGTCCGATCGAGGCCCCGAGAACGGTTCCGAGCACCGATTTTATGTTTGCTAAATAAACAATGCTCCTACCGTCGTTCTCGCAGCATCGTCAGACTTCTCGACCCATTCGGATCGGAAGTAAGATAAAATCGGAGACGAATTCGGGGCAGTATTATCGGGAATGTCCAATCGAGGCCTCGAGAAGCATTCCGAGCACCGATTTTATCTTTGTTAAATAAACAATGCTCCTACCGTCGATCTCGCAGCATCCTCGGACTTCTCGACCCATTCTGACCGGAAGTAAGATAAAATCGGAGATGATTTCGGAGCAGTATTATGCGGAATTTTTTATCGAGGCCCGGAGAACGACTCCGAGCACCGATTTTATCTTTGTTAAATAAACATTGCTCCTACCGTCTATCTCGCAGCATCCTCAAACTTCTCTACCCATTCTGACCGGAAGTAAGATAAAATCGGAGACGAATTCGGGGCAGCAATATCGGGAATGTTCGCTCGAGGACCCGAGAACCATTCCGAGCACCGATTTTATCTTTGTTAAATAAACAATGCTCCTACCGTCGATCTTGCAGCATCCTCAGACTTCTCGACCCATTCTGACCGGAAGTAAGATAAAATCGGAGATGATTTCGGAGCAGTATTATCGGGAATTTCCTATCGAGGCCCGGAGAACCATTCCGAGCACCGATTTTATCTTTGTTAAATAAACAATGTTCCTACCGTCTATCTCGCAGCATCCTCAAACTTCTTGACCCATTCTGACCGGAAGTAAGATAAAATCGGAGACCAATTTGGGGCAGTAATATCGGGAATATCCGATCGAGGCACCGAGAACCATTCCGAGCACCGATTTCATCTTTGTTGAATAAACAATGCTCCTACCATCGTTCTCGCAGCATCGTGAGAGTTCTCGACCAATTCTGACCGGAAGTGAGATAAAATCGGAGATGAATTCGCGCCAGTAATATCGGGAATGTCCGATAGAGCCCCCGAGAACCACTCCGAGCACCGATTTTATCTTTGGTAAATAAGCAATGCTCCTACCGTCGATCTCGCAGCATCCTCAGACTTCTCGACTCATTCCGACCGGAAGTAAGATAAAATCGGAGATGATTTCGGAGCAGTATTATCGGGAATTTTCTATTGAGGCCCCGAGAACCATTCCGAGCACCGATTTTATCTTTGTTGAATAAACAATGCTCCTACCGTCGTGCTCGCAGCATCGTCAGACTTCTCGACCTTTTCTGACCGGAAGTAAGATAAAATCGGAGACGAATTCGGGGCAGTAATAGCGAGAATGTCCGATCGAGGCCCCGAGAACCATTCCGAGCACAGATTTTATCTTTGTTAAATAAACAATGCTCCTATCGTCGTTCTCGCAGCTTCGTCAGACTTCTCGACCCATTCGCATCGGAAGTAAGATAAAATCGGAGATGAATTCGGGGCAGTAATATCGGCAATGTCCAATCGAGGCCTCGAGAAACATTGCGAGCACCGATTTTATCTTTGTTAAATAAACAATGCTCCTACCGTCGATCTTGCAGCAACCTCAGACTTCTCGACCCATTCTGACCGGAAGTAAGATAAAATCGGAGATGATTTCGGAGCAGTATTATCGGGAATTTCCTATCGAGGCCCGGAGAACCATTCCGAGCACAGATTTTATCTTTGTTAAATAAACAATGCTCCTACCGTCTATCTCGCAGCATCCTCAAACTTCTTGACCCATTCTGACCGGAAGTAAGATAAAATCGGAGACCAATTTGGGGCAGTAATATCGGGAATGTCCGATCGAGGCCTCGAGAACCATTCCGAGCACCGATTTTAACGTTGTTGAATAAACAATGCTCCTACCATCGTTCTCGCAGCATCGTCAGAGTTCTCGACCCATTCTGACCGGAAGTGAGATAAAATCGGAGATGAATTCGCGCCAGTAATATCGGGAATGTCCGATCGAGGCCCCGAGAATCACTCCGAGCACCGATTTTATCTTTGTTAAATAAACAATGCCTCTGCCGTTGTTCTCGCAGAATCGTCAGACTTCTCGACCCATTCTGACCGGAAGTGATATAAAATCGGAGATGAATTCGCGCCAGTAATATCGGGAATGTCTGATCGAGGCCCCGAGAACCACTCCGAGCACCGATTTTATCTTTCTTAAATAAACAACGCTCCTACCGTCGATCTCGCAGTATCCTCAGACTTCTCGACCCATTCTGACCGGAAGTAAGATAAAATCGGAGATGATTTCGGAGCAGTATTATTGGGAATTTCCTATCGAGGCCCCGAGAACCATTCCGAGCACCGATTTTATCTTTATTAAATAAACAATGCCCCTACCGTCGTTCTCGCAGTATCGTCAGACTTCTCGACCCATTCTGACCGGAAGTAAGATAAAATCGGAGATGATTTCGGAGCAGTATTATCGGGAATTTCCGATCGAGGCCCCGAGAACCATTCCGAGCAATGAGTTCATCATTGTTAAATAAACAATGCTCCTACCGTCGTTCTCGCAGCATCGTCAGACTTCTCAACCCATTCGGATCGGAAGTAAGATAAAATCGGAGACGAATTCGGGGCAGTAATATCGGCAATGTCCAATCGAGGCCTCGAGAAGCATTCCGAGCACCGATTTTATCTTTGTTAAATAAACGATGCTCCTACCGTCGATCTCGCAGCATCCTCAGACTTCTCGACCCATTCTGACCGGAAGTAAGATAAAATCGGAGATGATTTCGGAGCAGTATTATCGGGCATTTCCTATCGAGGCCCGGAGAACCATTCCGAGCACCGATTTTATCTGTGTTAAATAAACAATGCTCCTACCGTCTATCTCGCAGCATCCTCAAACTTCTTGACTCATTCTGACCGGAAGTAATATAAAATCGGAGACGAATTCGGGGCAGTAAAAGCGGCAATGTCCGATCGAGGCCCCGAGAACCATTCCGAGCACCGATTTTATCTTTATTAAATCAACAATGCCCCTACCGTCGTTCTCGCAGTATCGTCAGACTTCTCGACCCATTCTGACCGGAAGTAAGATAAAAACGGAGACGAATTCGGGGCAGCAATATCGGGAATGTTCGCTCGAGGCCCCGAGAACCATTCTGAGCACCGATTTTATCTTTGTTGAATAAACAATGCTCCTACAATCGTTCTCGCAGCATCGTCAGAGTTCTCGACCCATTCTGACCGGAAGTAATATAAAATCGGAGACCAATTTGGGGCAGTAATATCGGGATCGTCCGATCGAGGCCCCGAGAACCACTCCGAGCACCGATTTTATCTTTGTTAAATAAACAATGCTCCTACCGTCGATCTTGCAGCATCCTCAGACTTCTCGACCCACTCTGACCGAAAGTAAGATAAAATCGGAGATGATTTCGGAGCAGTATTATCGGGAATTTCCGATCGAGGCCCCGAGAACCATTCCGAGCACCGATTTTATGTTTGCTAAATAAACAATGCTCCTACCGTCGTTCTCGCAGCATCTTCAGACTTCTCGACCCATTCGGATCGGAAGTAAGATAAAATCGGAGACGAATTCGGGGCAGTATTATCGGGAATGTCCAATCGAGGCCTCGAGAAGCATTCCGAGCACCGATTTTATCTATGTTAAATAAACAATGCTCCTACCGTCGATCTCGCAGCATCCTCGGACTTCTCGACCCATTCTGACCGGAAGTAAGATAAAATCGGAGATGATTTCGGAGCAGTATTATCGGGAATTTCCTATCGAGGCCCGGAGAACGACTCCGAGCACCGATTTTATCTTTGTTAATTAAACAATGCTCCTACCGTCTATCTCGCAGCATCCTCAAACTTCTCTACCCATTCTGACCGGAAGTAAGATAAAATCGGAGACGAATTCGGGGCAGCAATATCGGGAATGTTCGCTCGAGGCCCCGAGAACCATTCCGAGCACCGATTTTATCTTTGTTAAATCAACAATGCCTCTACCGTCGTTCTCGCAGAATCCTCAGACTTCTCGACCCATTCTGACCGGAAGTAAGATAAAATCGGAGATGATTTCGGAGCAGTATTAACGGGAATTTCCTATCGAGGCCCGGAGAACCATTCCGAGCACCGATTTTATCTTTGTTAAATAAACAATGCTCCTACCGTCTATCTCGCAGCATCCTCAAACTTCTTGACGCATTCTGACCGGAAGTGAGATAAAATCGGAGACCAATTTGGGGCAGTAATATCGGAAATGTCCGATCGAGGCCCCGAGAACCATTCCGAGCACCGATTTCATCTTTGTTGAATAAACAATGCTCCTACCATCGTTCTCGCAGCATCGTCAGAGTTCTCGACCAATTCTGACCGGAAGTAAGATAAAATCGGAGACCAATTTGGGGCAGTAATATCGGGAATGTCCGATCGAGGCCCCGAGAACCATTCCGAGCACCGATTTTATCTTTATTAAATAAACAATGCCCCTACCGTCGTTCTCGCAGTATCGTCAGACTTCTCGACCCATTCTGACCGGAAGTAAGATAAAATCGGAGACGAATTCGGGGCAGCGATATCGGGAATGTTCGCTCGAGGCCCCGAGAACCATTCGGGGCACCGATTTTATCTTTATTAAATAATCAATGCCTCTACCGTCGTTCTCGCATAATCGTCAGACTTCTCGACCCATTCTGACCGGAAGTAAGATAAAATCGGAGACCAATTTGGGGCAGTAATATCGGGAATGTCCGATCGAGGCCCCGAGAACCATTCCGAGGACCGATTTTATCTTTGTTAAATAAACAAAGCTCCTACCATCGTTCTCGCAGCATCCTCAGACTTCTCGACCCATTCTGACCGGAAGTAAGATAAAATCGGAGACGACTTCGGGACAGGTATATCGTGAATGTCCGATCGAGGCCCCGAGAACCATTCCGAGCACCGATTTTATCTTTGTAGAATAAACAATGCTCCTACCGTCGATCTCGCAGCATCCTCAAACTTCATGACCCATTCTGACCGGAAGTAAGATAAAATCGGAGATGATTTCGGGGCAGGAATATCGGAAATTTCCGATCGAAGCCCCGAGAACCATTGCGAGCACCGATTTTTTCTTTGTTAAATATACAATGCCCCTAACGTCGTTGCCGCAGCATCGTCAGATTTCTCGACCCATTCAAACCGGAACTAAGATAAAATCGGAGACGAATTCGGGGCGGTAATATCGGCAATGTCCGATCGAGGCCTCGAGAACCATTCCGAGCACCGATTTTATCTTTGTTGAATAAACAATGCTGCTACCGTCGTTCTCGCACCACCGTCAAACTTCTTGACCCATTCTGACCAGAAGTAAGATAAAATCGGAGATGATTTCGGAGCAGTAATATCGGGAATTTCCGATCGAGGCCCCGAGTGCCATTCCGAGCACCGATTTTATCTTTGTTGAATAAACAATGCTCCTACTATCGTTCTCGCAGCATCGTCAGAGTTCTCGACCCATACTGACCGGAAGTGAGATAAAATCGGCGATGAATTCGCGCCAGTAATATCGGGAATGTCCGATCGAGGCCCCGAGAACCACTCCGAGCACCCATTTTATCTTTGTTAAATAAACAATGCTCCTACCGTCGATCTCGCAGCATCCTCAGACTTCTCGACCCATTCTGACCGGAAGTAAGATAAAATCGGAGATGATTTCGGAGCAGTATTATCGGGAATTTCCGATCGAGGCCCCGAGAACCATTCCGAGCAATGATTTCATCATTGTTAAATAAACAATGCTCCTACCGTCGTTCTCGCAGCATCGTCAGACTTTTCGACCCATTCGGATCGGAAGTAAGATAAAATCGGAGATGATTTCGGAGCAGTATTATCGGGAATTTCCGATCGAGGCCCCGAGAACCATTCCGAGCAATGAGTTCATCATTGTTAAATAAACAATGCTCCTACCGTCGTTCTCGCAGCATCGTCAGACTTCTCAACCCATTCGGATCGGAAGTAAGATAAAATCGGAGACGAATTCGGAGCAGTATTATCGGGCATTTCCTATCGAGGCCCGGAGAACCATTCCGAGCACCGATTTTATCTGTGTTAAATAAACAATGCTCCTACCGTCTATCTCGCAGCATCCTCAAACTTCTTGACTCATTCTGACCGGAAGTAATATAAAATCGGAGACGAATTCGAGGCAGTAATAGCGGCAATGTCCGATCGAGGCCCCGAGAACCATTCCGAGCACCGATTTTATCTTTATTAAATAAACAATGCCCCTACCGTCGTTCTCGCAGTATCGTCAGACTTCTCGACCCATTCTGACCGGAAGTAAGATAAAAACGGACACGAATTCGGGGCAGCAATATCGGGAATGTTCGCTCGAGGCCCCGAGAACCATTCCGAGCACCGATTTTATCTTTGTTGAATAAACAACGCTCCTACCATCGTTCTCGCAGCATCGTCAGAGTTCTCGACCCATTCTAACCGGAAGTAATATAAAATCGGAGAGCAATTTGGGGCAGTAATGTCGGGAATGTCCGATCGAGGCCCCGAGAACCATTCCGAGCACCGATTTTATCTTTGTTGAATAAACAATCCTTCTACCATCGTTCTCGCAGCATCGTCAGAGTTCTCGATCCATTCTGACCGGAAGTACGATAAAATCGGAGACCAATTTGGGGCAGTAATATCGGGAATGTCCGATCGAGGCCCCGAGAACCACTCCGAGCACCGATTTTATCTTTATTAAATAATCAATGCCTCTACCGTCGTTCTCGCAGAATCGTCAGACTTCTCGACCCATTCTGACCGGAAGTAAGATAAAATCGGAGACCAATTTGGGGCAGTAATATCGGGAATGTCCGATCGAGGCCCCGAGAACGGTTCCGAGCACCGATTTTATGTTTGCTAAATAAACAATGCTCCTACCGTCGTTCTCGCAGCATCGTCAGACTTCTCGACCCATTCGGATCGGAAGTAAGATAAAATCGGAGACGAATTCGGGGCAGTATTATCGGGAATGTCCAATCGAGGCCTCGAGAAGCATTCCGAGCACCGATTTTATCTTTGTTAAATAAACAATGCTCCTACCGTCGATCTCGCAGCATCCTCGGACTTCTCGACCCATTCTGACCGGAAGTAAGATAAAATCGGAGATGATTTCGGAGCAGTATTATGCGGAATTTTTTATCGAGGCCCGGAGAACGACTCCGAGCACCGATTTTATCTTTGTTAAATAAACATTGCTCCTACCGTCTATCTCGCAGCATCCTCAAACTTCTCTACCCATTCTGACCGGAAGTAAGATAAAATCGGAGACGAATTCGGGGCAGCAATATCGGGAATGTTCGCTCGAGGACCCGAGAACCATTCCGAGCACCGATTTTATCTTTGTTAAATAAACAATGCTCCTACCGTCGATCTTGCAGCATCCTCAGACTTCTCGACCCATTCTGACCGGAAGTAAGATAAAATCGGAGATGATTTCGGAGCAGTATTATCGGGAATTTCCTATCGAGGCCCGGAGAACCATTCCGAGCACCGATTTTATCTTTGTTAAATAAACAATGTTCCTACCGTCTATCTCGCAGCATCCTCAAACTTCTTGACCCATTCTGACCGGAAGTAAGATAAAATCGGAGACCAATTTGGGGCAGTAATATCGGGAATATCCGATCGAGGCACCGAGAACCATTCCGAGCACCGATTTCATCTTTGTTGAATAAACAATGCTCCTACCATCGTTCTCGCAGCATCGTGAGAGTTCTCGACCAATTCTGACCGGAAGTGAGATAAAATCGGAGATGAATTCGCGCCAGTAATATCGGGAATGTCCGATAGAGCCCCCGAGAACCACTCCGAGCACCGATTTTATCTTTGGTAAATAAGCAATGCTCCTACCGTCGATCTCGCAGCATCCTCAGACTTCTCGACTCATTCCGACCGGAAGTAAGATAAAATCGGAGATGATTTCGGAGCAGTATTATCGGGAATTTTCTATTGAGGCCCCGAGAACCATTCCGAGCACCGATTTTATCTTTGTTGAATAAACAATGCTCCTACCGTCGTGCTCGCAGCATCGTCAGACTTCTCGACCTTTTCTGACCGGAAGTAAGATAAAATCGGAGACGAATTCGGGGCAGTAATAGCGAGAATGTCCGATCGAGGCCCCGAGAACCATTCCGAGCACAGATTTTATCTTTGTTAAATAAACAATGCTCCTATCGTCGTTCTCGCAGCTTCGTCAGACTTCTCGACCCATTCGCATCGGAAGTAAGATAAAATCGGAGATGAATTCGGGGCAGTAATATCGGCAATGTCCAATCGAGGCCTCGAGAAACATTGCGAGCACCGATTTTATCTTTGTTAAATAAACAATGCTCCTACCGTCGATCTTGCAGCAACCTCAGACTTCTCGACCCATTCTGACCGGAAGTAAGATAAAATCGGAGATGATTTCGGAGCAGTATTATCGGGAATTTCCTATCGAGGCCCGGAGAACCATTCCGAGCACAGATTTTATCTTTGTTAAATAAACAATGCTCCTACCGTCTATCTCGCAGCATCCTCAAACTTCTTGACCCATTCTGACCGGAAGTAAGATAAAATCGGAGACCAATTTGGGGCAGTAATATCGGGAATGTCCGATCGAGGCCTCGAGAACCATTCCGAGCACCGATTTTAACGTTGTTGAATAAACAATGCTCCTACCATCGTTCTCGCAGCATCGTCAGAGTTCTCGACCCATTCTGACCGGAAGTGAGATAAAATCGGAGATGAATTCGCGCCAGTAATATCGGGAATGTCCGATCGAGGCCCCGAGAATCACTCCGAGCACCGATTTTATCTTTGTTAAATAAACAATGCCTCTGCCGTTGTTCTCGCAGAATCGTCAGACTTCTCGACCCATTCTGACCGGAAGTGATATAAAATCGGAGATGAATTCGCGCCAGTAATATCGGGAATGTCTGATCGAGGCCCCGAGAACCACTCCGAGCACCGATTTTATCTTTCTTAAATAAACAACGCTCCTACCGTCGATCTCGCAGTATCCTCAGACTTCTCGACCCATTCTGACCGGAAGTAAGATAAAATCGGAGATGATTTCGGAGCAGTATTATTGGGAATTTCCTATCGGGGCCCCGAGAACCATTCCGAGCACCGATTTTATCTTTATTAAATAAACAATGCCCCTACCGTCGTTCTCGCAGTATCGTCAGACTTCTCGACCCATTCTGACCGGAAGTAAGATAAAAACGGAGACGAATTCGGGGCAGCAATATCGGGAATGTTCGCTCGAGGTCCCGAGAACCATTCCGAGCACCGATTTTATCTTTGTTGAATAAACAACGCTCCTACCATCGTTCTCGCAGCATCGTCAGAGTTCTCGACCCATTCTGACCGGAAGTAATATAAAATCGGAGAGCAATTTGGGGCAGTAATGTAGGGAATGTCCGATCGAGGCCCCGAGAACCATTCCGAGCACCGATTTTATCTTTGTTGAATAAACAATCCTTCTACCATCGTTCTCGCAGCATCGTCAGAGTTCTCGATCCATTCTGACCGGAAGTACGATAAAATCGGAGACCAATTTGGGGCAGTAATATCGGGAATGTCCGATCGAGGCCCCGAGAACCACTCCGAGCACCGATTTTATCTTTATTAAATAATCAATGCCTCTACCGTCGTTCTCGCAGAATCGTCAGACTTCTCGACCCATTCTGACCGGAAGTAAGATAAAATCGGAGACCAATTTGGGGCAGTAATATCGGGAATGTCCGATCGAGGCCCCGAGAACCATTCCGAGCACCGATTTTATGTTTGCTAAATAAACAATGCTCCTACCGTCGTTCTCGCAGCATCGTCAGACTTCTCGACCCATTCGGATCGGAAGTAAGATAAAATCGGAGACGAATTCGGGGCAGTATTATCGGGAATGTCCAATCGAGGCCTCGAGAAGCATTCCGAGCACCGATTTTATCTTTGTTAAATAAACAATGCTCCTACCGTCGATCTCGCAGCATCCTCGGACTTCTCGACCCATTCTGACCGGAAGTAAGATAAAATCGGAGATGATTTCGGAGCAGTATTATGCGGAATTTTTTATCGAGGCCCGGAGAACGACTCCGAGCACCGATTTTATCTTTGTTAAATAAACAATGCTCCTACCGTCTATCTCGCAGCATCCTCAAACTTCTCTACCCATTCTGACCGGAAGTAAGATAAAATCGGAGACGAATTCGGGGCAGCAATATCGGGAATGTTCGCTCGAGGACCCGAGAACCATTCCGAGCACCGATTTTATCTTTGTTAAATAAACAATGCTCCTACCGTCGATCTTGCAGCATCCTCAGACTTCTCGACCCATTCTGACCGGAAGTAAGATAAAATCGGAGATGATTTCGGAGCAGTATTATCGGGAATTTCCTATCGAGGCCCGGAGAACCATTCCGAGCACCGATTTTATCTTTGTTAAATAAACAATGCTCCTACCGTCTATCTCGCAGCATCCTCAAACTTCTTGACCCATTCTGACCGGAAGTAAGATAAAATCGGAGACCAATTTGGGGCAGTAATATCGGGAATATCCGATCGAGGCACCGAGAACCATTCCGAGCACCGATTTCATCTTTGTTGAATAAACAATGCTCCTACCATCGTTCTCGCAGCATCGTGAGAGTTCTCGACCAATTCTGACCGGAAGTGAGATAAAATCGGAGATGAATTCGCGCCAGTAATATCGGGAATGTCCGATAGAGCCCCCGAGAACCACTCCGAGCACCGATTTTATCTTTGGTAAATAAACAATGCTCCTACCGTCGATCTCGCAGCATCCTCAGATTTCTCGACTCATTCCGACCGGAAGTAAGATAAAATCGGAGATGATTTCGGAGCAGTATTATCGGGAATTTTCTATTGAGGCCCCGAGAACCATTCCGAGCACCGATTTTATCTTTGTTGAATAAACAATGCTCCTACCGTCGTGCTCGCAGCATCGTCAGACTTCTCGACCTTTTCTGACCGGAAGTAAGATAAAATCGGAGACGAATTCGGGGCAGTAATAGCGAGAATGTCCGATCGAGGCCCCGAGAACCATTCCGAGCACAGATTTTATCTTTGTTAAATAAACAATGCTCCTATCGTCGTTCTCGCAGCTTCGTCAGACTTCTCGACCCATTCGCATCGGAAGTAAGATAAAATCGGAGATGAATTCGGGGCAGTAATATCGGCAATGTCCAATCGAGGCCTCGAGAAACATTGCGAGCACCGATTTTATCTTTGTTAAATAAACAATGCTCCTACCGTCGATCTTGCAGCAACCTCAGACTTCTCGACCCATTCTGACCGGAAGTAAGATAAAATCGGAGATGATTTCGGAGCAGTATTATCGGGAATTTCCTATCGAGGCCCGGAGAACCATTCCGAGCACCGATTTTATCTTTGTTAAATAAACAATGCTCCTACCGTCTATCTCGCAGCATCCTCAAACTTCTTGACCCATTCTGACCGGAAGTAAGATAAAATCGGAGACCAATTTGGGGCAGTAATATCGGGAATGTCCGATCGAGGCCTCGAGAACCATTCCGAGCACCGATTTTAACGTTGTTGAATAAACAATGCTCCTACCATCGTTCTCGCAGCATCGTCAGAGTTCTCGACCCATTCTGACCGGAAGTGAGATAAAATCGGAGATGAATTCGCGCCAGTAATATCGGGAATGTCCGATCGAGGCCCCGAGAATCACTCCGAGCACCGATTTTATCTTTGTTAAATAAACAATGCCTCTGCCGTTGTTCTCGCAGAATCGTCAGACTTCTCGACCCATTCTGACCGGAAGTGATATAAAATCGGAGATGAATTCGCGCCAGTAATATCGGGAATGTCTGATCGAGGCCCCGAGAAGCACTCCGAGCACCGATTTTATCTTTGTTAAATAAACAACGCTCCTACCGTCGATCTCGCAGTATCCTCAGACTTCTCGACCCATTCTGACCGGAAGTAAGATAAAATCGGAGATGATTTCGGAGCAGTATTATTGGGAATTTCCTATCGAGGCCCCGAGAACCATACCGAGCACCGATTTTATCTTTTTTGAATAAACAATGCTCCTACCGTCGTGCTCGCAGCATCGTCAGACTTCTCGACCTTTTCTGACCGGAAGTAAGATAAAATCGGAGACGAATTCGGGGCAGTAATAGCGAGAATGTCCGATCGAGGCCCCGAGAACCATTCCCAGCAGAGATTTTATCTTTGTTAAATAAACAATGCTCCTATCGTCGTTCTCGCAGCATCGTCAGGCTTCTCGACCCATTCGCATCGGAAGTAAGATAAAATCGGAGACGAATTCGGGGCAGTAATATCGGGAATGTCCGATCGAGGCCTCGAGAACCATTCCGAGCACCGATTTTATCTTTGTTAAATAAACAATGCCTCTACCGTTGTTCTCGCAGAATCGTCAGACTTCTCGACCCATTCTGACCGGAAGTAAGATAAAATCGGAGACGAATTCGGGGCAGTAATAGCGGGAATTTCCGATCGGGGCCCCGAAAACCATTCCGAGCGCCGATTTTATCTTTGTTAAATAAACAATGCTCCTACCGTCGTTGTCGCAGCATCCTCAGTCTTCTCGACCCATTCTGGCCGGAAGTAAGATAAAATCGGAGACAAAATCGCGGCAGCAATATCGGGAATGTTCGCTCGAGGCCTCGAGAACCATTCCGAGCACCGATTTTATCTTTATTAAATAAACAATGCCTCTACCGTCGTTCTCGCAGAATCGTCAGACTTCTCCACCCATTCTGACCGGAAGTAAGATAAAATCGGAGACGACTTCAGGACAGGTATATCGTGAATGTCTGATCACGGCCCCGAGAGCCATTCCGAGCACCGATGTTATCTTTGTTAAATAAACAATGCTTCTACCGTCGTTCTCGAAGAATCGTCATACTTCTCGACCCATTCTGACCGGAAGTAATATAAAATCGGAGATGATTTCGGGGCAGTTATATCGGGAATTACCGATCGAGGCCCCGAGAACCATTCCGAGCACCGATTTTATCTTTGTTAAATAAACAATGCTCCTACCATCGTTCTCGCAGCATCCTCAGACTTCTCGACCCATTCTGACCGGAAGTACGATAAAATTCTCGACCCATTCGGATCGGAAGTAAGATAAAATCGGAGATGATTTCGGAGCAGTATTATCGGGAATTTCCGATCGAGGCCCCGAGAACCATTCCGAGCAATGAGTTCATCATTGTTAAATAAACAATGCTCCTACCGTCGTTCTCGCAGCATCGTCAGACTTCTCAACCCATTCGGATCGGAAGTAAGATAAAATCGGAGACGAATTCGGGGCAGTAATATCGGCAATGTCCAATCGAGGCCTCGAGAAGCATTCCGAGCACCGATTTTATCTTTGTTAAATAAACAATGCTCCTACCGTCGTTCTCGCAGCATCGTCAGAGTTCTCGATCCATTCTGACCGGAAGTAAGATAAAATCGGAGACCAATTTGGGGCAGTAATATCGGGAATGTTCGCTCGAGGCCCCGAGAACCACTCCGAGCACCGATTTTATCTTTGTTAAATAAACAATGCTCCTACCGTCGATCTCGCAGCATCCTCAGACTTCTCGACCCATTCTGACCGGAAGTAAGATAAAATCGGAGATGATTTCGGAGCAGTATTATCGGGAAATTCCGATCGAGGCCCCGAGAACCATTCCGAGCACCGATTTTATGTTTGTTAAATAAACAATGCTCCAACCGTCGTTCTCGCAGCATCGTCAGACTTCTCGACCCATTCGGATCGGAAGTAAGATAAAATCGGAGACGAATTCGGGGCAGTAATATCGGGAATGTCCCATCGAGGCCTCGAGAAGCATTCCGAGCACCGATTTTATCTTTGTTAAATAACCAATGCTCCTACCGTCGATCTCGCAGCATCCTCAGACTTCTCGACCCATTCTGACCGGAAGTAAGATAAAATCGGAGACGAATTCGGGGCAGCAATATCGGGAATGTTCGCTCGAGGCCCCGAGAACCGTTCCGAGCACCGATTTTATCTATGTAAAATAAACACTGCCTCAACCGTCGTTCTCGCAGAATCGTCAGACTTCTCGACCCATTCTGACCGGAAGTAAGAAAAAATCGGAAACGAATTCGGGGCAGTAATAGCGGGAATGTCCGATCGAGGCCCCGAGAACCATTCCGAGCACCGATTTTATCTTTGTTAAATAAACAATGCTCCTACCGTCGTTCTCGCGGCATCGTCAGACTTCTCGACCCATTCGGATCGGAAGTAAGATAAAATCGGAGACGAATTCGGGTCAGTAATATCGGGAATGTCCAATCGAGGCCTCGAGAAGCATTCCGAGCACCGATTTTATCTTTGTTAAATAAACAATGCTCCTACCGTCGATCTCGCAGCATCCTCAGACTTCTCGACCCATTCTGACCGGAAGTAAGATAAAATCGGAGATGATTTCGAAGCAGTATTATCGGGAATTTCCTATCGAGGCCCGGAGAACCATTCCGAGCACCGATTTTATCTTTGTTAAATAAACAATGCTTCTACCGTCTATCTCGCAGCATCCTCAAACTTCTTGACCCATTCTGACCGGAAGTAAGATAAAATCGGAGACGAATTCGGGGCAGCAATATCGGGAATGTTCGCTCGAGGCCCCGAGAACCGTTCCGAGCACCGATTTTATCTTTGTAAAATAAACACTGCCTCAACCGTCGTTCTCGCAGAATCGTCAGACTTCTCGACCCATTCTGACCGGAAGTAAGATAAAATCGGAAACGAATTCGGGGCAGTAATAGCGGGAATGTCCGATCGAGGCCCCGAGAACCATTCTGAGCACCGATTTTATCTTTATTAAATAAACAATGCCCCTACCGTCGTTCTCGCAGTATCGTCAGACTTCTCGACCCATTCTGACCGGAAGTAAGATAAAATCGGAGACGAATTCGGGGCAGCAATATCGGGAATGTTCGCTCGAGGCCCCGAGAACCATTCCGAGCACCGATTTTATCTTTATTAAATAATCAATGCCTCTACCGTCGTTCTCGCAGAATCGTCAGACTTCTCGACCGATTCTGACCGGAAGTAAGATAAAATCGGAGACCAATTTGGGGCAGTAATATCGGGAATGTCCGATGGAGGCCCCGAGAATCACTCCGAGCACCGATTTTATCTTTGTTAAATAAACAATGCTCCTACCGTCGATCTCGCAGCATCCTCAGACTTCTCGACCCAATCTGACCGGAAGTAAGATAAAATCGGAGATGATTTCGGAGCAGTATTATCGGGAATTTCCGATCGAGGCCCCGAGAACCATTCCGAGCACCGTTTTTATGTTTGTTAAATAAACAATGCTCCTACCGTCGTTCTCGCAGCATCGTCAGACTTCTCGACCCATTCGGATCGGAAGTAAGATAAAATCGGAAACGAATTCGGGGCAGTAATATCGGGAATGTCCAATCGAGGCCTCGAGAAGCATTCCGAGCACCGATTTTATCTTTATTAAATAAACAATGCCCCTACCGTCGTTCTCGCAGTATCGTCAGAATTCTCGACCCATTCTGACCGGAAGTAAGACAAAATCGGAGACGAATTCGGGGCAGCAATATTGGGAATGTTCGCTCGAGGCCCCGAGAACCATTCCGAGCACCGATTTTATCTTTATTAAATAATCAATGCCTCTACCGTCGTTCTCGCAGAATCGTCAGACTTCTCGACCCATTCTGACCGGAAGTAAGCTAAAATCGGAGACCAATTTGGGGCAGTAATATCGGGAATGTCCGATCGAGGCCCCGAGATCCATTCCGTGCACCGATTTTATCTTTGTTGAATAAACAATGCTCCTACCAACGTTCTCGCAGCATCGTCAGAGTTCTCGACCCATTCTGACCGGAAGTGAGATAACATCGGAGATGAATTCGCGCCAGTAATATCGGGAATGTCCGATCGAGGCCCCGAGAACCATTCCGAGCACCGATTTTATCTTTGTTGAATAAACAATGCTCCTACCATCGTTCTCGCAGCATCGTCACAGTTCTGGACCCATTCTGACCGGAAGTAAGATAAAATCGGAGACCAATTTGGGGCAGTAATATCGAGAATGTCCGATCGAGCCCCCGAGAACCACTCCGAGCACCGATTTTATCTTTGTTAAATAAACAATGCTCCTACCGTCGATCTCGCAGCATCCTCAGACTTCTCGACCCATTCTGACCGGAAGTAAGATAAAATCGGAGATGATTTCGGAGCAGTATTATCGGGAATTTCCGATCGAGGCCCCGAGAACCATTCCGAGCACCGATTTTATGTTTGTTAAATAAACAATGCTCCTACCGTCGTTCTCGCAGCATCGTCAGACTTCTCGACCCATTCGGACCGGAAGTAAGATAAAATCGGAAACGAATTCGGGGCAGTAATAGCGGGAATGTCCGATCGAGGCCCCGAGAACCATTCCGAGCACCGATTTTATCTTTATTAAATAAACAATGCCCCTACCGTCGTTCTCGCAGTATCGTCAGACTTCTCGACCCATTCTGACCGGAAGTAAGATAAAATTGGAGACGAATTCGGGGCAGCAATATCGGGAATGATCGCTCGAGGCCCCGAGAACCATTCCGAGCACCGATTTTATCTTTATTAAGTAATCAATGCCTCTACCGTCGTTCTCGCAGAATCGTCAGACTTCTCGACCCATTCTGACCGGAAGTAAGATAAAATCGGAGACCAATTTGGGGCAGTAATATTGGGAATGTCCGATCGAGGCCCCGAGAACAATTCCGAGCACCGATTTTATCTCTGTTGAATAAACAATGCTCCGACCATCGTTCTCGCAGCATCGTCAAAGTTCTCGACCCATTCTGACCGGAAGTAAGATAAAATCGGAGACCAATTTGGGGCAGTAATATCGGGAATGTCCGATCGAGGCCCCGAGAACCATGCCGTGCACCGATTTTATCTTTCTTGAATAAACAATGCTCCTACCAACGTTCTCGCAGCATCGTCAGAGTTCTCGATCCATTCTGACCGGAAGTGACATAAAATCGGAGATGAATTCGCGTCAGTAATATCGGGAATGTCCGATCGAGGCCCCGAGAACCACTCCGAGCACCGATTTTATCTTTGTTAAATAAACAATGCCTCTACCGTCGTTCTCGCAGAATCGTCAGACTTCTCGACCCGTTCTGACCGGAAGTAAGATAAAATCGGAGACCAATTTGGGGCAGTAATATCGGGAATGTCCGATCGAGGCCCCGAGAACCATTCCGAGCACCGATTTAATCTTTGTTGAATAAACAATGCTCCTACCTTCGTTCTCGCAGCATCGTCAGAGTTCTCGACCAATTCTGACCGGAAGTGAGATAAAATCGGAGATGAATTCGCGCCAGTAATATCGGGAATGTCCGATCGAGCCCCCGAGAACCACTCCGAGCACCGATTTTATCTTTGGTAAATAAACAACGCTCCTACCGTCGATCTCGCAGCATCCTCAGACTTCTCGACTCATTCCGACCGGAAGTAAGATAAAATCAGAGATGATTTCGGAGCAGTATTATCGGGAATTTTCTATTGAGGCCCCGAGAACCATTCCGAGCACCGATTTTATCTTTGTTGAATAAACAATGCTCCTACCGTCGTGCTCGAAGCATCGTCAGACTTCTCGACCTTTTCTGACCGGAAGTAAGATAAAATCGGAGACGAATTCGGGGCAGTAATAGCGAGAATGTCCGATCGAGGCCCCGAGAACCATTCCGAGCACAGATTTTATCTTTGTTAAATAAACAATGCTCCTATCGTCGTTCTCGCAGCTTCGTCAGACTTCTCGACCCATTCGCATCGGAAGTAAGATAAAATCGGAGATGAATTCGGGGCAGTAATATCGGCAATGTCCAATCGAGGCCTCGAGAAACATTGCGAGCACCGATTTTATCTTTGTTAAATAAACAATGCTCCTACCGTCGATCTCGCAGCATCCTCAGACTTCTCGACCCATTCTGACCGGAAGTAAGATAAAATCGGAGATGATTTCGGAGCAGTATTATTGGGAATTTCCTATCGAGGCCCGGAGAACCATTCCGAGCACCGATTTTATCTTTGTTAAATAAACAATGCTCCTACCGTCTATCTCGCAGCATCCTCAAACTTCTTGACCCATTCTGACCGGAAGTAAGATAAAATCGGAGACCAATTTGGGGCAGTAATATCGGGAATGTCCGATCGAGGTGCCGAGAACCATTCCGAGCACCGATTTTATCTTTGTTGAATAAAGAATGCTCCTACCATCGTTCTCGCAGCATCGTCAGACTTCTCGACCCATTCTGACCGGAAGTAAGATAAAATCGGAGACCAATTTGGGGCAGTAATATCGGGAATGTCCGATCGAGGCCCCGAGAACCATTCCGAGCACCGATTTTATCGTTGTTGAATAAACAATGCTCCTACCATCGTTCTCGCAGCATCGTCAGAGTTCTCGACCCATTCTGACCGGAAGTGAGATAAAATCGAGATGAATTCGCGCCAGTAATATCGGGAATGTCCGATCGAGACCCCGAGAATCACTCCGAGCACCGATTTTATCTTTGTTAAATAAACAATGCCTCTGCCGTTGTTCTCGCAGAATCGTCAGACTTCTCGACCCATTCTGACCGGAAGTGAGATAAAATCGGAGATGAATTCGCTCCAGTAATATCGGGAATGTCTGATCGAGGCCCCGAGAACCACTCCGAGCACGGATTTTATCTTTGTTAAATAAACAACGCTCCTACCGTCGATCTCGCAGCATCCTCAGACTTCTCGACCCATTCTGACCGGAAGTAAGATAAAATCGGAGATGATTTCGGAGCAGTATTATTGGGAATTTCCTATCGAGGCCCCGAGAACCATTCCGAGCACCGATTTTATCTTTTTTGAATAAACAATGCTCCTACCGTCGTGCTCGCAGCACCGTTAGACTTCTCGACCTTTTCTGACCGGAAGTAAGATAAAATCGGAGACGAATTCGGGGCAGTAATAGCGAGAATGTCCGATCGAGGCCCCGAGAACCATTCCGAGCACAGATTTTATCTTTGTTAAATAAACAATGCTCCTATCGTCGTTCTCGCAGCATCGTCAGGCTTCTCGACCCATTCGCATCGGAAGTATGATAAAATAGGAGACGAATTCGGGGCAGTAATATCGGGAATGTCTGATCGAGGCCTCGAGAACCATTCCGAGCACCGATTTTATCTTTGTTAAATAAACAATGCTCCTACCGTCGATCTCGCAGCATCCTCAGACTTCTCGACCCATTCTGACCGGAAGTAAGATAAAATCGGAAATGATTTCGGGGCAGGAATATCGGAAATTTCCGATCGAAGCCCCGAGAACCATTGCGAGCACCGATTTTATCTTTGTTAAATATACAATGCCCCTAACGTCGTTCCCGCAGCATCGTCAGACTTCTCGACCCATTCTCACCGGAACTAAGATAAAATCGGAGACGAATTCAGGGCGGTAATATCGGCAATGTCCGATCGAGGCCTCGAGAACCATTCCGAGCACCGATTTTATCTTTGTTGAATAAACAATGCTGCTACCGTCGTTCTCGCACCACCGTCAAACTTCTTGACCCATTCTGACCAGAAGTAAGATAAAATCGGAGATGATTTCGGAGCAGTAATATCGGGAATGTCCGATCGAGGCCCCGAGTGCCATTCCGAGCACCGATTTTATCTTTGTTGAATAAACAGTGCTCCTACCATCGTTCTCGCAGCATCGTCAGAGTTCTCGACCCATACTGACCGGAAGTGAGATAAAATCGGCGATGAATTCGCGCCAGTAATATCGGGAATGTCCGATCGAGGCCCCGAGAACCACTCCGAGCACCCATTTTATCTTTGTTAAATAAACAATGCTCCTACCGTCGATCTCGCAGCATCCTCAGACTTCTCGACCCATTCTGACCGGAAGTAAGATAAAATCGGAGATGATTTCGGAGCAGTATTATCGGGAATTTCCGATCGAGGCCCCGAGAACCATTCCGAGCAATGATTTCATCATTGTTAAATAAACAATGCTCCTATCGTCGTTCTCGCAGCATCGTCAGACTTCTCGACCCATTCGGATCGGAAGTAAGATAAAATCGGAGATGATTTCGGAGCAGTATTATCGGGAATTTCCGATCGAGGCCCCGAGAACCATTCCGAGCAATGAGTTCATCATTGTTAAATAAACAATGCTCCTACCGTCGTTCTCGCAGCATCGTCAGACTTCTCAACCCATTCGGATCGGAAGTAAGATAAAATCGGAGACGAATTCGGGGCAGTAATATCGGCAATGTCCAATCGAGGCCTCGAGAAGCATTCCGAGCACCGATTTTATCTTTGTTAAATAAACGATGCTCCTACCGTCGATCTCGCAGCATCGTCAGACTTCTCGACCCATTCTGACCGGAAGTAAGATAAAATCGGAGATGATTTCGGAGCAGTATTATCGGGCATTTCCTATCGAGGCCCGGAGAACCATTCCGAGCACCGATTTTATCTGTGTTAAATAAATAATGCTCCTACCGTCTATCTCGCAGCATTCTCAAACTTCTTGACTCATTCTGACCGGAAGTAATATAAAATCGGAGACGAATTCGGGGCAGTAAAAGCGGCAATGTCCGATCGAGGCCCCGAGAACCATTCCGAGCACCGATTTTATCTTTATTAAATCAACAATGCCCCTACCGTCGTTCTCGCAGTATCGTCAGACTTCTCGACCCATTCTGACCGGAAGTAAGATAAAAACGGAGACGAATTCGGGGCAGCAATATCGGGAATGTTCGCTCGAGGCCCCGAGAACCATTCCGAGCTCCGATTTTATCTTTGTTGAATAAACAATGCTCCTACCATCGTTCTCGCAGCATCGTCAGAGTTCTCGACCCATTCTGACCGGAAGTAATATAAAATCGGAGACCAATTTGGGGCAGTAATATCGGGATCGTCCGATCGAGGCCCCGAGAACCACTCCGAGCACCGATTTTATCTTTGTTGAATAAACAATGCTCCTACCATCGTTCTCGCAGCATCGTCAGAGTTCTCGATCCATTCTGATCGGAAGTAAGATAAAATCGGAGACCAATTTGGGGCAGTAATATCGGGAATGGCCGATCGAGGCCCCGAGAACCACTCCGAGGACCGATTTTATCTTTGTTAAATAAACAATGCTCCTACCGTCGTTCTCGCAGCATCGTCAGAGTTCTCGATCCATTCTGACCGGAAGTAAGATAAAATCGGAGACCAATTTGGGGCAGTAATATCGGGAATGTTCGCTCGAGGCCCCGAGAACCACTCCGAGCACCGATTTTATCTTTGTTAAATAAACAATGCTCCTACCGTCGATCTCGCAGCATCCTCAGACTTCTCGACCCATTCTGACCGGAAGTAAGATAAAATCGGAGATGATTTCGGAGCAGTATTATCGGGAATTTCCGATCGAGGCCCCGAGAACCATTCCGAGCACCGATTTTATGTTTGTTAAATAAACAATGCTCCAACCGTCGTTCTCGCAGCATCGTCAGACTTCTCGACCCATTCGGATCGGAAGTAAGATAAAATCGGAGACGAATTCGGGGCAGTAATATCGGGAATGTCCCATCGAGGCCTCGAGAAGCATTCCGAGCACCGATTTTATCTTTGTTAAATAAACAATGCTCCTACCGTCGATCTCGCAGCATCCTCAGACTTCTCGACCCATTCTGACCGGAAGTAAGATAAAATCGGAGATGATTTCGGAGCAGTATTATCGGGAATTTCCTATCGAGGCCCGGAGAACCATTCCGAGCACCGATTTTATCTTTGTTAAATAAACAATGCTCCTACCGTCTATCTCGCAGCATCCTCAAACTTCTTGACCCATTCTGACCGGAAGTAAGATAAAATCGGAGACGAATTCGGGGCAGCAATATCGGGAATGTTCGCTCGAGGCCCCGAGAACCGTTCCGAGCACCGATTTTATCTATGTAAAATAAACACTGCCTCAACCGTCGTTCTCGCAGAATCGTCAGACTTCTCGACCCATTCTGACCGGAAGTAAGAAAAAATCGGAGACGAATTCGGGGCAGTAATAGCGGGAATGTCCGATCGAGGCCCCGAGAACCATTCCGAGCACCGATTTTATCTTTGTTAAATAAACAATGCTCCTACCGTCGTTCTCGCGGCATCGTCAGACTTCTCGACCCATTCGGATCGGAAGTAAGATAAAATCGGAGACGAATTCGGGTCAGTAATATCGGGAATGTCCAATCGAGGCCTCGAGAAGCATTCCGAGCACCGATTTTATCTTTGTTAAATAAACAATGCTCCTACCGTCGATCTCGCAGCATCCTCAGACTTCTCGACCCATTCTGACCGGAAGTAATATAAAATCGGAGATGATTTCGGAGCAGTATTATCGGGAATTTCCTATCGAGGCCCGGAGAACCATTCCGAGCACCGATTTTATCTTTGTTAAATAAACAATGCTTCTACCGTCTATCTCGCAGCATCCTCAAACTTCTTGACCCATTCTGACCGGAAGTAAGATAAAATCGGAGACGAATTCGGGGCAGCAATATCGGGAATGTTCGCTCGAGGCCCCGAGAACCGTTCCGAGCACCGATTTTATCTTTGTAAAATAAACACTGCCTCAACCGTCGTTCTCGCAGAATCGTCAGACTTCTCGACCCATTCTGACCGGAAGTAAGATAAAATCGGAAACGAATTCGGGGCAGTAATAGCGGGAATGTCCGATCGAGGCCCCGAGAACCATTCTGAGCACCGATTTTATCTTTATTAAATAAACAATGCCCCTACCGTCGTTCTCGCAGAATCGTCAGACTTCTCGACCCATTCTGACCGGAAGTAAGATAAAATCGGAGACCAATTTGGGGCAGTAATATCGGGAATGTTCGATCGAGGCCCCGAGAACAATTCCGAGCACCGATTTTATCTTTGTTGAATAAACAATGCTCCTACCATCGTTCTCGCAGCATCGTCAGAGTTCTGGACCCATTCTGACCGGAAGTAAGATAAAATCGGAGACCAATTTGGGGCAGTAATATCGGGAATGTCCGATCGAGGCCCCGAGAATCACTCCGAGCACCGATTTTATCTTTGTTAAATAAACAATGCTCCTACCGTCGATCTCGCAGCATCCTCAGACTTCTCGACCCAATCTGACCGGAAGTAAGATAAAATCGGAGATGATTTCGGAGCAGTATTATCGGGAATTTCCGATCGAGGCCCCGAGAACCATTCCGAGCACCGTTTTTATGTTTGTTAAATAAACAATGCTCCTACCGTCGTTCTCGCAGCATCGTCAGACTTCTCGACCCATTCGGATCGGAAGTAAGATAAAATCGGAAACGAATTCGGGGCAGTAATATCGGGAATGTCCAATCGAGGCCTCGAGAAGCATTCCGAGCACCGATTTTATCTTTATTAAATAAACAATGCCCCTACCGTCGTTCTCGCAGTATCGTCAGAATTCTCGACCCATTCTGACCGGAAGTAAGACAAAATCGGAGACGAATTCGGGGCAGCAATATTGGGAATGTTCGCTCGAGGCCCCGAGAACCATTCCGAGCACCGATTTTATCTTTATTAAATAATCAATGCCTCTACCGTCGTTCTCGCAGAATCGTCAGACTTCTCGACCCATTCTGACCGGAAGTAAGCTAAAATCGGAGACCAATTTGGGGCAGTAATATCGGGAATGTCCGATCGAGGCCCCGAGATCCATTCCGTGCACCGATTTTATCTTTGTTGAATAAACAATGCTCCTACCAACGTTCTCGCAGCATCGTCAGAGTTCTCGACCCATTCTGACCGGAAGTGAGATAAAATCGGAGATGAATTCGCGTCAGTAATATCGGGAATGTCCGATCGAGGCCCCGAGAACCATTCCGAGCACCGATTTTATCTTTGTTGAATAAACAATGCTCCTACCATCGTTCTCGCAGCATCGTCACAGTTCTGGACCCATTCTGACCGGAAGTAAGATAAAATCGGAGACCAATTTGGGGTAGTAATATCGAGAATGTCCGATCGAGCCCCCGAGAACCACTCCGAGCACCGATTTTATCTTTGTTAAATAAACAATGCTCCTACCGTCGATCTCGCAGCATCCTCAGACTTCTCGACCCATTCTGACCGGAAGTAAGATAAAATCGGAGATGATTTCGGAGCAGTATTATCGGGAATTTCCGATCGAGGCCCCGAGAACCATTCCGAGCACCGATTTTATGTTTGTTAAATAAACAATGCTCCTACCGTCGTTCTCGCAGCATCGTCAGACTTCTCGACCCATTCGGACCGGAAGTAAGATAAAATCGGAAACGAATTCGGGGCAGTAATAGCGGGAATGTCCGATCGAGGCCCCGAGAACCATTCCGAGCACCGATTTTATCTTTATTAAATAAACAATGCCCCTACCGTCGTTCTCGCAGTATCGTCAGACTTCTCGACCCATTCTGACCGGAAGTAAGATAAAATTGGAGACGAATTCGGGGCAGCAATATCGGGAATGTTCGCTCGAGGCCCCGAGAACAATTCCGAGCACCGATTTTATCTCTGTTGAATAAACAATGCTCCGACAATCGTTCTCGCAGCATCGTCAAAGTTCTCGACCCATTCTGACCGGAAGTAAGATAAAATCGGAGACCAATTTGGGGCAGTAATATCGGGAATGTCCGATCGAGGCCCCGAGAACCATGCCGTGCACCGATTTTATCTTTCTTGAATAAACAATGCTCCTACCAACGTTCTCGCAGCATCGTCAGAGTTCTCGATCCATTCTGACCGGAAGTGACATAAAATCGGAGATGAATTCGCGTCAGTAATATCGGGAATGTCCGATCGAGGCCCCGAGAACCACTCCGAGCACCGATTTTATCTTTGTTAAATAAACAATGCCTCTACCGTCGTTCTCGCAGAATCGTCAGACTTCTCGACCCGTTCTGACCGGAAGTAAGATAAAATCGGAGACCAATTTGGGGCAGTAATATCGGGAATGTCCGATCGAGGCCCCGAGAACCATTCCGAGCACCGATTTCATCTTTGTTGAATAAACAATGCTCCTACCTTCGTTCTCGCAGCATCGTCAGAGTTCTCGACCAATTCTGACCGGAAGTGAGATAAAATCGGAGATGAATTCGCGCCAGTAATATCGGGAATGTCCGATCGAGGCCCCGAGAACCACTCCGAGCACCGATTTTATCTTTGGTAAATAAACAACGCTCCTACCGTCGATCTCGCAGCATCCTCAGACTTCTCGACTCATTCCGACCGGAAGTAAGATAAAATCAGAGATGATTTCGGAGCAGTATTATCGGGAATTTTCTATTGAGGCCCCGAGAACCATTCCGAGCACCGATTTTATCTTTGTTGAATAAACAATGCTCCTACCGTCGTGCTCGCAGCATCGTCAGACTTCTCGACCTTTTCTGACCGGAAGTAAGATAAAATCGGAGACGAATTCGGGGCAGTAATAGCGAGAATGTCCGATCGAGGCCCCGAGAACCATTCCGAGCACAGATTTTATCTTTGTTAAATAAACAATGCTCCTATCGTCGTTCTCGCAGCTTCGTCAGACTTCTCGACCCATTCGCATCGGAAGTAAGATAAAATCGGAGATGAATTCGGGGCAGTAATATCGGCAATGTCCAATCGAGGCCTCGAGAAACATTGCGAGCACCGATTTTATCTTTGTTAAATAAACAATGCTCCTACCGTCGATCTCGCAGCATCCTCAGACTTCTCGACCCATTCTGACCGGAAGTAAGATAAAATCGGAGATGATTTCGGAGCAGTATTATTGGGAATTTCCTATCGAGGCCCGGAGAACCATTCCGAGCACCGATTTTATCTTTGTTAAATAAACAATGCTCCTACCGTCTATCTCGCAGCATCCTCAAACTTCTTGACCCATTCTGACCGGAAGTAAGATAAAATCGGAGACCAATTTGGGGCAGTAATATCGGGAATGTCCGATTGAGGTGCCGAGAACCATTCCGAGCACCGATTTTATCTTTGTTGAATAAAGAATGCTCCTACCATCGTTCGCGCAGCATCGTCAGACTTCTCGACCCATTCTGACCGGAAGTAAGATAAAATCGGAGACCAATTTGGGGCAGTAATATCGGGAATGTCCGATCGAGGCCCCGAGAACCATTCCGAGCACCGATTTTATCGTTGTTGAATAAACAATGCTCCTACCATCGTTCTCGCAGCATCGTCAGAGTTCTCGACCCATTCTGACCGGAAGTGAGATAAAATCGGAGATGAATTCGCGCCAGTAATATCGGGAATGTCCGATCGAGACCCCGAGAATCACTCCGAGCACCGATTTTATCTTTGTTAAATAAACAATGCCTCTGCCGTTGTTCTCGCAGAATCGTCAGACTTCTCGACCCATTCTGACCGGAAGTGAGATAAAATCGGAGATGAATTCGCTCCAGTAATATCGGGAATGTCTGATCGAGGCCCCGAGAACCACTCCGAGCACGGATTTTATCTTTGTTAAATAAACAA
This sequence comes from Ophion slaviceki, assembly GCA_944452715.1. Classification (NCBI taxonomy): domain Eukaryota; kingdom Metazoa; phylum Arthropoda; class Insecta; order Hymenoptera; family Ichneumonidae; genus Ophion; species Ophion slaviceki. The sequence continues at coordinate 10,805,011 of OX101795.1, read as the reverse complement.
CGCTCCTACCGTCGATCTCGCAGCATCCTCAGACTTCTCGACCCATTCTGACCGGAAGTAAGATAAAATCGGAGATGATTTCGGAGCAGTATTATTGGGAATTTCCTATCGAGGCCCCGAGAACCATTCCGAGCACCGATTTTATCTTTTTTGAATAAACAATGCTCCTACCGTCGTGCTCGCAGCACCGTCAGACTTCTCGACCTTTTCTGACCGGAAGTAAGATAAAATCGGAGACGAATTCGGGGCAGTAATAGCGAGAATGTCCGATCGAGGCCCCGAGAACCATTCCGAGCACAGATTTTATCTTTGTTAAATAAACAATGCTCCTATCGTCGTTCTCGCAGCATCGTCAGGCTTCTCGACCCATTCGCATCGGAAGTAAGATAAAATAGGAGACGAATTCGGGGCAGTAATATCGGGAATGTCTGATCGAGGCCTCGAGAACCATTCCGAGCACCGATTTTATCTTTGTTAAATAAACAATGCTCCTACCGTCGATCTCGCAGCATCCTCAGACTTCTCGACCCATTCTGACCGGAAGTAAGATAAAATCGGAGACGACTTCAGGACAGGTATATCGTGAATGTCTGATCACGGCCCCGAGAGCCATTCCGAGCACCGATGTTATCTTTGTTAAATAAACAATGCTTCTACCGTCGTTCTCGGAGAATCGTCATACTTCTCGACCCATTCTGGCCGGAAGTAAGATAAAATCGGAGATGATTTCGGGGCAGTTATATCGGGAATTACCGATCGAGGCCCCGAGAACAATTCCGAGCACCGATTTTATCTTGGTTAAATAAACAATGCTCCTACCATCGTTCTCGCTGCATCCTCAGACTTCTCGACCCATTCTGACCGGAAGTAAGATAAAATCGGGGACGACTTCGGGACAGGTATATCGTGAATGTCCGATCGAGGCCCCGAGAACCATTCCGAGCACCGATTTTATCTTTGTTGAATAAACAATGCTCCTACCGTCGATCTCGCAGCATCCTCAAACTTCTAGACCCATTCTGACCGGAAGTAAGATAAAATCGGAAATGATTTCGGGGCAGGAATATCGGAAATTTCCGATCGAAGCCCCGAGAACCATTGCGAGCACCGATTTTATCTTTGTTAAATATACAATGCCCCTAACGTCGTTCCCGCAGCATCGTCAGACTTCTCGACCCATTCTCACCGGAACTAAGATAAAATCGGAGACGAATTCAGGGCGGTAATATCGGCAATGTCCGATCGAGGCCTCGAGAACCATTCCGAGCACCGATTTTATCTTTGTTGAATAAACAATGCTGCTACCGTCGTTCTCGCACCACCGTCAAACTTCTTGACCCTTTCTGACCAGAAGTAAGATAAAATCGGAGATGATTTCGGAGCAGTAATATCGGGAATGTCCGATCGAGGCCCCGAGTGCCATTCCGAGCACCGATTTTATCTTTGTTGAATAAACAATGCTCCTACCATCGTTCTCGCAGCATCGTCAGAGTTCTCGACCCATACTGACCGGAAGTGAGATAAAATCGGCGATGAATTCGCGCCAGTAATATCGGGAATGTCCGATCGAGGCCCCGAGAACCACTCCGAGCACCCATTTTATCTTTGTTAAATAAACAATGCTCCTACCGTCGATCTCGCAGCATCCTCAGACTTCTCGACCCATTCTGACCGGAAGTAAGATAAAATCGGAGATGATTTCGGAGCAGTATTATCGGGAATTTCCGATCGAGGCCCCGAGAACCATTCCGAGCAATGATTTCATCATTGTTAAATAAACAATGCTCCTATCGTCGTTCTCGCAGCATCGTCAGACTTCTCGACCCATTCGGATCGGAAGTAAGATAAAATCGGAGATGATTTCGGAGCAGTATTATCGGGAATTTCCGATCGAGGCCCCGAGAACCATTCCGAGCAATGAGTTCATCATTGTTAAATAAACAATGCTCCTACCGTCGTTCTCGCAGCATCGTCAGACTTCTCAACCCATTCGGATCGGAAGTAAGATAAAATCGGAGACGAATTCGGGGCAGTAATATCGGCAATGTCCAATCGAGGCCTCGAGAAGCATTCCGAGCACCGATTTTATCTTTGTTAAATAAACAATGCTCCTACCGTCGATCTCGCAGCATCCTCAGACTTCTCGACCCAATCTGACCGGAAGTAAGATAAAATCAGAGATGATTTCGGAGCAGTATTATCGGGCATTTCCTATCGAGGCCCGGAGAACCATTCCGAGCACCGATTTTATCTGTGTTAAATAAACAATGCTCCTACCGTCTATCTCGCAGCATCCTCAAACTTCTTGACTCATTCTGACCGGAAGTAATATAAAATCGGAGACGAATTCGAGGCAGTAATAGCGGCAATGTCCGATCGAGGCCCCGAGAACCATTCCGAGCACCGATTTTATCTTTATTAAATAAACAATGCCCCTACCGTCGTTCTCGCAGTATCGTCAGACTTCTCGACCCATTCTGACCGGAAGTAAGATAAAAACGGAGACGAATTCGGGGCAGCAATATCGGGAATGTTCGCTCGAGGCCCCGAGAACCATTCCGAGCACCGATTTTATCTTTGTTGAATAAACAACGCTCCTACCATCGTTCTCGCAGCATCGTCAGAGTTCTCGACCCATTCTAACCGGAAGTAATATAAAATCGGAGAGCAATTTGGGGCAGTAATGTCGGGAATGTCCGATCGAGGCCCCGAGAACCATTCCGAGCACCGATTTTATCTTTGTTGAATAAACAATCCTTCTACCATCGTTCTCGCAGCATCGTCAGAGTTCTCGATCCATTCTGACCGGAAGTACGATAAAATCGGAGACCAATTTGGGGCAGTAATATCGGGAATGTCCGATCGAGGCCCCGAGAACCACTCCGAGCACCGATTTTATCTTTATTAAATAATCAATGCCTCTACCGTCGTTCTCGCAGAATCGTCAGACTTCTCGACCCATTCTGACCGGAAGTAAGATAAAATCGGAGACCAATTTGGGGCAGTAATATCGGGAATGTCCGATCGAGGCCCCGAGAACGGTTCCGAGCACCGATTTTATGTTTGCTAAATAAACAATGCTCCTACCGTCGTTCTCGCAGCATCGTCAGACTTCTCGACCCATTCGGATCGGAAGTAAGATAAAATCGGAGACGAATTCGGGGCAGTATTATCGGGAATGTCCAATCGAGGCCTCGAGAAGCATTCCGAGCACCGATTTTATCTTTGTTAAATAAACATTGCTCCTACCGTCTATCTCGCAGCATCCTCAAACTTCTCTACCCATTCTGACCGGAAGTAAGATAAAATCGGAGACGAATTCGGGGCAGCAATATCGGGAATGTTCGCTCGAGGACCCGAGAACCATTCCGAGCACCGATTTTATCTTTGTTAAATAAACAATGCTCCTACCGTCGATCTTGCAGCATCCTCAGACTTCTCGACCCATTCTGACCGGAAGTAAGATAAAATCGGAGATGATTTCGGAGCAGTATTATCGGGAATTTCCTATCGAGGCCCGGAGAACCATTCCGAGCACCGATTTTATCTTTGTTGAATAAACAATGCTCCTACCGTCTATCTCGCAGCATCCTCAAACTTCTTGACCCATTCTGACCGGAAGTAAGATAAAATCGGAGACCAATTTGGGGCAGTAATATCGGGAATATCCGATCGAGGCACCGAGAACCATTCCGAGCACCGATTTCATCTTTGTTGAATAAACAATGCTCCTACCATCGTTCTCGCAGCATCGTGAGAGTTCTCGACCAATTCTGACCGGAAGTGAGATAAAATCGGAGATGAATTCGCGCCAGTAATATCGGGAATGTCCGATAGAGCCCCCGAGAACCACTCCGAGCACCGATTTTATCTTTGGTAAATAAACAATGCTCCTACCGTCGATCTCGCAGCATCCTCAGACTTCTCGACTCATTCCGACCGGAAGTAAGATAAAATCGGAGATGATTTCGGAGCAGTATTATCGGGAATTTTCTATTGAGGCCCCGAGAACCATTCCGAGCACCGATTTTATCTTTGTTGAATAAACAATGCTCCTACCGTCGTGCTCGCAGCATCGTCAGACTTCTCGACCTTTTCTGACCGGAAGTAAGATAAAATCGGAGACGAATTCGGGGCAGTAATAGCGAGAATGTCCGATCGAGGCCCCGAGAACCATTCCGAGCACAGATTTTATCTTTGTTAAATAAACAATGCTCCTATCGTCGTTCTCGCAGCTTCGTCAGACTTCTCGACCCATTCGCATCGGAAGTAAGATAAAATCGGAGATGAATTCGGGGCAGTAATATCGGCAATGTCCAATCGAGGCCTCGAGAAACATTGCGAGCACCCATTTTATCTTTGTTAATTAAACAATGCTCCTACCGTCGATCTTGCAGCAACCTCAGACTTCTCGACCCATTCTGACCGGAAGTAAGATAAAATCGGAGATGATTTCGGAGCAGTATTATCGGGAATTTCCTATCGAGGCCCGGAGAACCATTCCGAGCACCGATTTTATCTTTGTTAAATAAACAATGCTCCTACCGTCTATCTCGCAGCATCCTCAAACTTCTTGACCCATTCTGACCGGAAGTAAGATAAAATCGGAGACCAATTTGGGGCAGTAATATCGGGAATGTCCGATCGAGGCCTCGAGAACCATTCCGAGCACCGATTTTAACGTTGTTGAATAAACAATGCTCCTACCATCGTTCTCGCAGCATCGTCAGAGTTCTCGACCCATTCTGACCGGAAGTGAGATAAAATCGGAGATGAATTCGCGCCAGTAATATCGGGAATGTCCGATCGAGGCCCCGAGAATCACTCCGAGCACCGATTTTATCTTTGTTAAATAAACAATGCCTCTGCCGTTGTTCTCGCAGAATCGTCAGACTTCTCGACCCATTCTGACCGGAAGTGATATAAAATCGGAGATGAATTCGCGCCAGTAATATCGGGAATGTCTGATCGAGGCCCCGAGAACCACTCCAAGCACCGATTTTATCTTTGTTAAATAAACAACGCTCCTACCGTCGATCTCGCAGTATCCTCAGACTTCTCGACCCATTCTGACCGGAAGTAAGATAAAATCGGAGATGATTTCGGAGCAGTATTATTGGGAATTTCCTATCGAGGCCCCGAGAACCATTCCGAGCACCGATTTTATCTTTATTAAATAAACAATGCCCCTACCGTCGTTCTCGCAGTATCGTCAGACTTCTCGACCCATTCTGACCGGAAGTAAGATAAAAACGGAGACGAATTCGGGGCAGCAATATCGGGAATGTTCGCTCGAGGTCCCGAGAACCATTCCGAGCACCGATTTTATCTTTGTTGAATAAACAACGCTCCTACCATCGTTCTCGCAGCATCGTCAGAGTTCTCGACCCATTCTGACCGGAAGTAATATAAAATCGGAGAGCAATTTGGGGCAGTAATGTCGGGAATGTCCGATCGAGGCCCCGAGAACCATTCCGAGCACCGATTTTATCTTTGTTGAATAAACAATCCTTCTACCATCGTTCTCGCAGCATCGTCAGAGTTCTCGATCCATTCTGACCGGAAGTACGATAAAATCGGAGACCAATTTGGGGCAGTAATATCGGGAATGTCCGATCGAGGCCCCGAGAACCACTCCGAGCACCGATTTTATCTTTATTAAATAATCAATGCCTCTACCGTCGTTCTCGCAGAATCGTCAGACTTCTCGACCCATTCTGACCGGAAGTAAGATAAAATCGGAGACCAATTTGGGGCAGTAATATCGGGAATGTCCGATCGAGGCCCCGAGAACCATTCCGAGCACCGATTTTATGTTTGCTAAATAAACAATGCTCCTACCGTCGTTCTCGCAGCATCGTCAGACTTCTCGACCCATTCGGATCGGAAGTAAGATAAAATCGGAGACGAATTCGGGGCAGTATTATCGGGAATGTCCAATCGAGGCCTCGAGAAGCATTCCGAGCACCGATTTTATCTTTGTTAAATAAACAATGCTCCTACCGTCGATCTCGCAGCATCCTCGGACTTCTCGACCCATTCTGACCGGAAGTAAGATAAAATCGGAGATGATTTCGGAGCAGTATTATGCGGAATTTTTTATCGAGGCCCGGAGAACGACTCCGAGCACCGATTTTATCTTTGTTAAATAAACAATGCTCCTACCGTCTATCTCGCAGCATCCTCAAACTTCTCGACCCATTCTGACCGGAAGTAAGATAAAATCGGAGACGAATTCGGGGCAGCAATATCGGGAATGTTCGCTCGAGGACCCGAGAACCATTCCGAGCACCGATTTTATCTTTGTTAAATATACAATGCTCCTACCGTCGATCTTGCAGCATCCTCAGACTTCTCGACCCATTCTGACCGGAAGTAAGATAAAATCGGAGATGATTTCGGAGCAGTATTATCGGGAATTTCCTATCGAGGCCCGGAGAACCATTCCGAGCACCGATTTTATCTTTGTTAAATAAACAATGCTCCTACCGTCTATCTCGCAGCATCCTCAAACTTCTTGACCCATTCTGACCGGAAGTAAGATAAAATCGGAGACCAATTTGGGGCAGTAATATCGGGAATATCCGATCGAGGCACCGAGAACCATTCCGAGCACCGATTTCATCTTTGTTGAATAAACAATGCTCCTACCATCGTTCTCGCAGCATCGTGAGAGTTCTCGACCAATTCTGACCGGAAGTGAGATAAAATCGGAGATGAATTCGCGCCAGTAATATCGGGAATGTCCGATAGAGCCCCCGAGAACAACTCCGAGCACCGATTTTATCTTTGGTAAATAAACAATGCTCCTACCGTCGATCTCGCAGCATCCTCAGACTTCTCGACTCATTCCGACCGGAAGTAAGATAAAATCGGAGATGATTTCGGAGCAGTATTATCGGGAATTTTCTATTGAGGCCCCGAGAACCATTCCGAGCACCGATTTTATCTTTGTTGAATAAACAATGCTCCTACCGTCGTGCTCGCAGCATCGTCAGACTTCTCGACCTTTTCTGACCGGAAGTAAGATAACATCGGAGACGAATTCGGGGCAGTAATAGCGAGAATGTCCGATCGAGGCCCCGAGAACCATTCCGAGCACAGATTTTATCTTTGTTAAATAAACAATGCTCCTATCGTCGTTCTCGCAGCTTCGTCAGACTTCTCGACCCATTCGCATCGGAAGTAAGATAAAATCGGAGATGAATTCGGGGCAGTAATATCGGCAATGTCCAATCGAGGCCTCGAGAAACATTGCGAGCACCGATTTTATCTTTGTTAAATAAACAATGCTCCTACCGTCGATCTTGCAGCAACCTCAGACTTCTCGACCCATTCTGACCGGAAGTAAGATAAAATCGGAGATGATTTCGGAGCAGTATTATCGGGAATTTCCTATCGAGGCCCGGAGAACCATTCCGAGCACCGATTTTATCTTTGTTAAATAAACAATGCTCCTACCGTCTATCTCGCAGCATCCTCAAACTTCTTGACCCATTCTGACCGGAAGTAAGATAAAATCGGAGACCAATTTGGGGCAGTAATATCGGGAATGTCCGATCGAGCCCTCGAGAACCATTCCGAGCACCGATTTTAACGTTGTTGAATAAACAATGCTCCTACCATCGTTCTCGCAGCATCGTCAGAGTTCTCGACCCATTCTGACCGGAAGTGATATAAAATCGGAGATGAATTCGCGCCAGTAATATCGGGAATGTCTGATCGAGGCCCCGAGAACCACTCCGAGCACCGATTTTATCTTTGTTAAATAAACAACGCTCCTACCGTCGATCTCGCAGTATCCTCAGACTTCTCGACCCATTCTGACCGGAAGTAAGATAAAATCGGAGATGATTTCGGAGCAGTATTATTGGGAATTTCCTATCGAGGCCCCGAGAACCATACCGAGTACCGATTTTATCTTTTTTGAATAAACAATGCTCCTACCGTCGTGCTCGCAGCATCGTCAGACTTCTCGACCTTTTCTGACCGGAAGTAAGATAAAATCGGAGACGAATTCGGGGCAGTAATAGCGAGAATGTCCGATCGAGGCCCCGAGAACCATTCCCAGCACAGATTTTATCTTTGTTAAATAAACAATGCTCCTATCGTCGTTCTCGCAGCATCGTCAGGCTTCTCGACCCATTCGCATCGGAAGTAAGATAAAATCGGAGACGAATTCGGGGCAGTAATATCGGGAATGTCCGATCGAGGCCTCGAGAACCATTCCGAGCACCGATTTTATCTTTGTTAAATAAACAATGCCTCTACCGTTGTTCTCGCAGAATCGTCAGACTTCTCGACCCATTCTGACCGGAAGTAAGATAAAATCGGAGACGAATTCGGGGCAGTAATAGCGGGAATTTCCGATCGGGGCCCCGAAAACCATTCCGAGCGCCGATTTTATCTTTGTTAAATAAACAATGCTCCTACCGTCGTTGTCGCAGCATCCTCAGTCTTCTCGACCCATTCTGGCCGGAAGTAAGATAAAATCGGAGACAAAATCGCGGCAGCAATATCGGGAATGTTCGCTCGAGGCCTCGAGAACCATTCCGAGCACCGATTTTATCTTTATTAAATAAACAATGCCTCTACCGTCGTTCTCGCAGAATCGTCAGACTTCTCCACCCATTCTGACCGGAAGTAAGATAAAATCGGAGACGACTTCAGGACAGGTATATCGTGAATGTCTGATCACGGCCCCGAGAGCCATTCCGAGCACCGATGTTATCTTTGTTAAATAAACAATGCTTCTACCGTCGTTCTCGAAGAATCGTCATACTTCTCGACCCATTCTGACCGGAAGTAATATAAAATCGGAGATGATTTCGGGGCAGTTATATCGGGAATTACCGATCGAGGCCCCGAGAACCATTCCGAGCACCGATTTTATCTTTGTTAAATAAACAATGCTCCTACCATCGTTCTCGCAGCATCCTCAGACTTCTCGACCCATTCTGACCGGAAGTAAGATAAAATTCTCGACCCATTCGGATCGGAAGTAAGATAAAATCGGAGATGATTTCGGAGCAGTATTATCGGGAATTTCCGATCGAGGCCCCGAGAACCATTCCGAGCAATGAGTTCATCATTGTTAAATAAACAATGCTCCTACCGTCGTTCTCGCAGCATCGTCAGACTTCTCAACCCATTCGGATCGGAAGTAAGATAAAATCGGAGACGAATTCGGGGCAGTAATATCGGCAATGTCCAATCGAGGCCTCGAGAAGCATTCCGAGCACCGATTTTATCTTTGTTAAATAAACAATATTCCTACCGTCGATCTCGCAGCATCCTCGGACTTCTCGACCCATTCTGACCGGAAGTAAGATAAAATCGGAGATGATTTCGGAGCAGTATTATCGGGAATTTCCTATCGAGGCCCGGAGAACCATTCCGAGCACCGATTTTATCTGTGTTAAATAAACAATGCTCCTACCGTCTATCTCGCAGCATCCTCAACCTTCTTGACTCATTCTGACCGGAAGTAATATAAAATCGGAGACGAATTCGGGGCAGTAATAGCGGGAATGTCCGATCGAGGCCCCGAGAACCATTCCGAGCACCGATTTTATCTTTATTAAATAAACAATGCCCCTACCGTCGTTCTCGCAGTATCGTCAGACTTCTCGACCCATTCTGACCGGAAGTAAGATAAAATCGGAGACGAATTCGGGACAGTAATAGCGGGAATTTCCGATCGGGGCCCCGAAAACCATTCCGAGCGCCGATTTTATCTTTGTTAAATAAACAATGCTCCTACCGTCGTTCTCGCAGCATCCTCAGTCTTCTCGACCCATTCTGGCCGGAAGTAAGATAAAATCGGAGACAAAATCGCGGCAGCAATATCGGGAATGTTCGCTCGAGGCCCCGAGAACCATTCCGAGCACCGATTTTATCTTTATTAAATAAACAATGCCTCTACCGTCGTTCTCGCAGAATCGTCAGACTTCTTCACCCATTCTGACCGGAAGTAAGATAAAATCGGAGACGACTTCAGGACAGGTATATCGTGAATGTCTGATCACGGCCCCGAGAGCCATTCCGAGCACCGATGTTATCTTTGTTAAATAAACAATGCTTCTACCGTCGTTCTCGAAGAATCGTCATACTTCTCGACCCATTCTGACCGGAAGTAAGATAAAATCGGAGACGACTTCGGGACAGGTATATCGTAAATGTCCGATCGAGGCACCGAGAACCATTCCGAGCACCGATTTTATCTTTGTTGAATAAACAATGCTCCTACCGTCGATCTCGCAGCATCCTCAAACTTCTTGACCCATTCTGACCGGAAGTAAGATAAAATCGGAGATGATTTCGGGGCAGGAATATCGGAATTTTCCGATCGAAGCCCCGAGAACCATTGCGAGCACCGATTTTATCTTTGTTAAATATACAATGCCCCTAACGTCGTTCCCGCAGCATCGTCAGATTTCTCGACCCATTCTCACCGGAACTAAGATAAAATCGGAGACGAATTCGGGGCGGTAATATCGGCAATGTCCGATCGAGGCCTCGAGAACCATTCCGAGCACCGATTTTATCTTTGTTGAATAAACAATGCTGCTACCGTCGTTCTCGCACCACCGTCAAACTTCTTGACCCATTCTGACCAGAAGTAAGATAAAATCGGAGATGATTTCGGAGCAGTAATATCGGGAATGTCCGATCAAGGCCCCGAGTGCCATGCCGAGCACCGATTTTATCTTTGTTGAATAAACAATGCTCCTACCATCGTTCTCGCAGCATCGTCAGAGTTCTCGACCCATACTGACCGGAAGTGAGATAAAATCAGCGATGAATTCGCGCCAGTAATATCGGGAATGTCCGATCGAGGCCCCGAGAACCACTCCGAGCACCCATTTTATGTTTGTTAAATAAACAATGCTCCTACCGTCGATCTCGCAGCATCCTCAGACTTCTCGACCCATTCTGACCGGAAGTAAGATAAAATCGGAGATGATTTCGGAGCAGTATTATCGGGAATTTCCGATCGAGGCCCCGAGAACCATTCCGAGCAATGATTTCATCATTGTTAAATAAACAATGCTTCTACCGTCGTTCTCGCAGCATCGTCAGACTTCTCGACCAATTCGGATCGGAAGTAAGATAAAATCGGAGATGATTTCGGAGCAGTATTATCGGGAATTTCCGACCGAGGCCGCGAGAACAATTCCGAGCAATGAGTTCATCATTGTTAAATAAACAATGCTCCTACCGTCGTTCTCGCAGCATCGTCAGACTTCTCAACCCATTCGGATCGGAAGTAAGATAAAATCGGAGACGAATTCGGGGCAGTAATATCGGCAATGTCCAATCGAGGCCTCGAGAAGCATTCCGAGCACCGATTTTATCTTTGTTAAATAAACAATGCTCCTACCGTCGATCTCGCAGCATCCTCAGACTTCTCGACCCATTCTGACCGGAAGTAAGATAAAATCGGAGATGATTTCGGAGCAGTATTATCGGGAATTTCCTATCGAGGCCCGGAGATCCATTCCGAGCACCGATTTTATCTGTGTTAAATAAACAATGCTCCTACCGTCTATCTCGCAACATCCTCAAACTTCTTGACTCATTCTGACCGGAAGTAATATAAAATCGGAGACGAATTCGGGGCAGTAATAGCGGGAATGTCCGATCGAGGCCCCGAGAACCATTCCGAGCACCGATTTTATCTTTATTAAATAAACATTGCCCCTACCGTCGTTCTCGCAGTATCGTCAGACTTCTCGACCCATTCTGACCGGAAGTAAGATAACAACGGAGACGAATTCGGGGCAGCAATATCGGGAATGTTCGCTCGAGGCCCCGAGAACCATTCCGAGCACCGATTTTATCTTTGTTGAATAAACAATGCTCCTACCATCGTTCTCGCAGCATCGTCAGAGTTCTCGACCCATTCTGACCGGAAGTAATATAAAATCGGAAACCAATTTGGGGCAGTAATATCGGGAATGTCCGATCGAGGCCCCGAGAACCACTCCGAGCACCGATTTTATCTTTGTTAAATAAACAATGCTCCTACCGTCGATCTCGCAGCATCCTCAGACTTCTCGACCCATTCTGACCGGAAGTAAGATAAAATCGGAGATGATTTCGGAGCAGTATTATCGGGAATTTCCGATCGAGGCCCCGAGAACCATTCCGAGCACCGATTTTATGATTGCTAAATAAACAATGCTCCTACCGTCGTTCTCGCAGCATCGTCAGACTTCTCGACCCATTCGGATCGGAAGTAAGATAAAATCGGAGACGAATTCGGGGCAGTATTATCGGGAATGTCCAATCGAGGCCTCGAGAAGCATTCCGAGCACCGATTTTATCTTTGTTAAATAAACAATGCTCCGACCGTCGATCTCGCAGCATCCTCAGACTTCGCGACCCATTCTGACCGGAAGTAAGATAAAATCGGAGATGATTTCGGAGCAGTATTATCGGGAATTTCCTATCGAGGCCCGGAGAACGACTCCGAGCACCGATTTTATCTTTGTTAAATAAACAATGCTCCTGCCGTCTATCTCGCAGCATCCTCAAACTTCTTTACCCATTCTGACCGGAAGTAAGATAAAATCGGAGACGAATTCGGGGCAGCAATATCGGGAATGTTCGCTCGAGGCCCCGAGAACCATTCCGAGCACCGATTTTATCTTTGTTAAATAAACAATGCCTCTACCGTCGTTCTCGCAGAATCGTCAGACTTCTCGACCCATTCTGACCGGAAGTAAGATAAAATCGGAGATGATTTCGGAGCAGTATTATCGGGAATTTCCTATCGAGGCCCGGAGAACCATTCCGAGCACCGATTTTATCTTTGTTAAATAAACAATGCTCCTACCGTCTATCTCGCAGCATCCTCAAACTTCTTGACCCATTCTGACCGGAAGTAAGATAAAATCGGAGACCAATTTGGGGCAGTAATATCGGGAATGTCCGATCGAGGCCCCGAGAACCATTCCGAGCACCGATTTCATCTTTGTTGAATAAACAATGCTCCTACCATCGTTCTCGCAGCATCGTCAGAGTTCTCGACCAATTCTGACCGGAAGTGAGATAAAATCGGAGATGAATTCGCGCCAGTAATATCGGGAATGTCCGATCGAGCCCCCGAGAACCACTCCGAGCACCTATTTTATCTTTGTTAAATAAACAACGCACCTACCGTCGATCTCGCAGCATCCTCAGACTTCTCGACGCATTCTGACCGGAAGTAAGATAAAATCGGAGATGATTTCGGAGCAGGATTATCGGGAATTTTCTATTGATGCCCCGAGAACCATTCCGAGCACGGATTTTATCTTTGTTGAATAAACAATGCTCCTACCGTCGTGCTCGCAGCATCGTCTGACTTCTCGACCTTTTCTGACCGGAAGTAAGATAAAATCGGAGACGAATTCGGGGCAGTAATAGCGAGAATGTCCGATCGAGGCCCCGAGAACCATTCCGAGCACAGATTTTATCTTTGTTAAATAAACAATGCTCCTATCGTCGTTCTCGCAGCTTCGTCAGACTTCTCGACCCATTCGCATCGGAAGTAAGATAAAATCGGAGATGAATTCGGGGCAGTAATATCGGGAATGTCCAATCGAGGCCTCGAGAAACATTGCAAGCACCGATTTTATCTTTGTTAAATAAACAATGCTCCTACCGTCGATCTCGCAGCATCCTCAAACTTCTCGACCCATTCTGACCGGAAGTAAGATAAAATCGGAGATGATTTCGCAGCAGTATTATCGGGAATTTCCTATCGAGGCCCGGAGAACCATTCCGAGCACCGATTTTATCTTTGTTAAATAAACAATGCTCCTACCGTCTATCTCGCAGCATCCTCAAACTTCTTGACCCATTCTGACCGGAAGTAAGATAAAATCGTTGACCAATTTGGGGCAGTAATATCTGGAATGTCCGATCGAGGTGCCGAGAACCATTCCGAGCACCCATTTTATCTTTGTTGAATAAACAATGCTCCTACCATCGTTCTCGCAGCATCGTCAGACTTCTCGACCCATTCTGACCGGAAGTAAGATAAAATCGGAGACCAATTTGGGGCAGTAATATCGGGAATGTTCGATCGAGGCCCCGAGAACCATTCCGAGCACCGATTATATCGTTGTTGAATAAACAATGCTCCTACCATCGTTCTCGCAGCATCGTCGAGTTCTCGACCCATTCTGACCGGAAGTGAGATAAAATCGGAGATGAATTCGCGCCAGTAATATCGGGAATATCCGATCGAGGCCCCGAGAATCACTCCGAGCACCGATTTTATCTTTGTTAAATAAACAATGCCTCTGCCGTTGTTCTCGCAGAATCGTCAGACTTCTCGACCCATTCTGACCGGAAGTGATATAAAATCGGAGATGAATTCGCGCCAGTAATATCGGGAATGTCTGATCGAAGCCCCGAGATCCACTCCGAGCACCGATTTTATCTTTGTTAAATAAACAACGCTCCTACCGTCGATCTCGCAGCATCCTCGGACTTCTCGACCCATTCTGACCGGAAGTAAGATAAAATCGGAGATGATTTCGGAGCAGTATTATTGGGAATTTCCTATCGAGGCCCCGAAAACCATTCCGAGCACCGATTTTATCTTTTTTGAATAAACAATGCTCCTACCGTCGTGCTCGCAGCATCGTCAGACTTCTCGACCTTTTCTGACCGGATGTAAGATAAAATCGGAGACGAATTCGGGGCAGTAATAGCGAGAATGTCCGATCGAGGCCCCGAGAACCATTCCGAGCACAGATTTTATCTTTGTTAAATAAACAATGCTCCTATCGTCGTTCTCGCAGCATCGTCAGGCTTCTCGACCCATTCGCATCGGAAGTAAGATAAAATCGGAGACGAATTCGGGGCAGTAATATCGGGAATGTCCGATCGAGGCCTCGAGAACCATTCCGAGCACCGATTTTATCTTTGTTAAATAAACAATGCTCCTACCGTCGATCTCGCAGCATCCTCAGACTTCTCGACCCATTCTGACCGGAAGTAAGATAACATCGGAGACGAATTCGGGGCAGTAATAGCGGGAATGTCCGATCGAGGCCCCGAGAACCATTTCGAGCACCGATTTTATCTTTGTTGAATAAACAATGCTCCTACCATCGTTCTCGCAGAATCGTCAGAGTTCTCGACCCATACTGACCGGAAATGAGATAAAATCGGCGATGAATTCGCGCCAGTAATATCGGGAATGTCCGATCGAGGCCCCGAGAACCACTCCGAGCACCCATTTTATCGTTGTTAAATAAACAATGCTCCTACCGTCGATCTCGCAGCATCCTCAGACTTCTCGACCCATTCTGACCGGAAGTAAGATAAAATCGGAGATGATTTCGGAGCAGTATTATCGGGAATTTCCGATCGATGCCCCGAGAACCATTCCGAGCAATGATTTCATCATTGTTAAATAAACAATGCTCCTACCGTCGTTCTCGCAGCATCGTCAGACTTCTCGACCCATTCGGATCGGAAGTAAGATAAAATCGGAGATGATTTCGGAGCAGTATTATCGGGAATTTCCGATCGAGGCCCCGAGAACCATTCCGAGCAATGAGTTCATTATTGTTAAATAAACAATGCTCCTACCGTCGTTCTCGCAGCATCGTCAGACTTCTCAACCCATTCGGATCGGAAGTAAGATAAAATCGGAGACGAATTCGGGGCAGTAATATCGGCAATGTGCAATCGAGGCCTCGAGAAGCATTCCGAGCACCGATTTTATCTTTGTTAAATAAACAATGCTCCTACCGTCGATCTCGCAGCATCCTCAGACTTCTCGACCCATTCTGACCGAAAGTAAGATAAAATCGGAGATGATTTCGGAGCAGTATTATCGGGAATTTCCTATCGAGGCCCGGAGAACCATTCCGAGCACCGATTTTATCTGTGTTAAATAAACAATGCTCCTACCGTCTATCTCGCAGCATCCTCAAACTTCTTGACTCATTCTGACCGGAAGTAATATAAAATCGGAGACGAATTCGGGGCAGTAATAGCGGGAATGTCCGATCGAGGCCCCGAGAACCATTCCGAGCACCGATTTTATCTTTATTAAATAAACAATGCCCCTACCGTCGTTCTCGCAGTATCGTCAGACTTCTCGACCCATTCTGACCGGAAGTAAGATAAAAACGGAGACGAATTCGGGGCAGCAATATCGGGAATGTTCGCTCGAGGTCGCGAGAACCATTCCGAGCACCGATTTTATCTTTGTTGAATAAACAATGCTCCTACCATCGTTCTCGCAGCATCGTCAGAGTTCTCGACCCATTCTGACCGGAAGTAATATAAAATCGGAGACCAATTTGGGGCAGTAATATCGGGAATGTCCGATCAAGGCCCCGAGAACCACTCCGAGCACCGATTTTATCTTTGTTAAATAAACAATGCTCCTACCGATGATCTCGCAGCATCCCCAGACTTCTCGACCCATTCTGACCGAAAGTAAGATGAAATCGGAGATGATTTCAGAGCAGTATTATCGGGAATTTCCGATCGAGGCCCCGAGAACCATTCCGAGCACCGATTTTATGTTTGCTAAATAAACAATGCTCCTACCGTCGTTCTCGCAGCATCGTCAGACTTCTCGACCCATTCGGATCGGAAGTAGAATAAAATCGGAGACGAATTCGGGGCAGTATTATCGGGAATGTCCAATCGAGGCCTCGAGAAGCATTCCGAGCACCGATTTTATCTTTGTTAAATAAACAATGCTCCTACCGTCGATCTCGCAGCATCCTCAGACTTCTCGACCCATTCTGACCGGAAGTAAGATAAAATCGGAGATGATTTCGGAGCAGTATTATCGGGAATTTCCTATCGACGCCCGGAGAACGATTCCGAGCACCGAATTTATCTTTGTTAAATAAACAATGCTCCTACCGTCTATCTCGCAGCATCCTCAAACTTCTTTACCCATTCTGACCGGAAGTAAGATATAATCGGAGACGAATTCGGGGCAGCAATATCGGGAATGTTCGCTCGAGGTCCCGAGAACCATTCCGAGCAACGATTTTATCTTTATTATATAATCAATGCCTCTACCGTCGTTCTCGCAGAATCGTCAGACTTCTCGACCCATTCTGACCGGAAGTAAGATAAAATCGGAGACCAATTTGGGGCAGTAATATCGGGAATGTCCGATCGAGGCCCCGAGAACCATTCCGAGCACCGATTTTATCTTTGTTGAATAAACAATGCTCCTACCATCGTTCTCGCAGCATCGTCAGAGTTCTCGACCCATTCTGACCGGAAGTAATATAAAATCGGAGATGATTTCGGAGCAGTATTATCGGGAATTTCCGATCGATGCCCCGAGAACCATTCCGAGCAATGATTTCATCATTGTTAAATAAACAATGCTCCTACCGTCGTTCTCGCAGCATCGTCAGACTTCTCGACCCATTCGGATCGGAAGTAAGATAAAATCGGAGATGATTTCGGAGCAGTATTATCGGGAATTTCCGATCGATGCCCCGAGAACCATTCCGAGCAATGATTTCATCATTGTTAAATAAACAATGCTCCTACCGTCGTTCTCGCAGCATCGTCAGACTTCTCGACCCATTCGGATCGGAAGTAAGATAAAATCGGAGATGATTTCGGAGCAGTATTATCGGGAATTTCCGATCGATGCCCCGAGAACCATTCCGAGCAATGATTTCATCATCGTTAAATAAACAATGCTCCTACCGTCGTTCTCGCAGCATCGTCAGACTTCTCGACCCATTCGGATCGGAAGTAAGATAAAATCGGAGATGATTTCGGAGCAGTATTATCGGGAATTTCCGATCGAGGCCCCGAGAACCATTCCGAGCACCGATTTTATCTTTGTTGAATAAACAATGCTCCTACCAACGTTCTCGCAGCATCGTCAGAGTTCTCGACCCATTCTGACCGGAAGTGAGATAAAATCGGAGATGAATTCGCACCAGTAATATCGGGAATGTCCGATAGAGGCCCCGAGAACCACTCCGAGCACCGATTTTATCTTTGTTAAATTAACAATGCTCCTACCGTCGATCTCGCAGCATCCTCAGACTTCTCGACCCATTCTGACCGGAAGTAAGATAAAGACGGAGATGATTTCGGAGCAGTATTATCGGGAATTTCCGATCGAGGCCCCGAGAACCATTCCGAGCACCGATTTTATCTTTGTTAAATAAACAATGCTCCTACCGTCGATCTCGCAGCATCCTCATACTTCTCGACCCATTCTGACCCCGAAGTAAGATAAAATCAGAGATGATTTCGGAGCAGTATTATCGGTAATTTCCTATCGAGGGCCGGAGAACCATTCCGAGCACCGATTTTATCTTTGTTAACTAAACAATGCTCCTACCGTCTATCTCGCAGCATCCTCAAACTTCTTGACCCATTCTGACCGGAAGTAAGATAAAATCGGAGACCAATTTGGGGCAGTAATATCGGGAATGTCCGTTCGAGGCCCCGAGAACCATTCCGAGCACCGATTTTATCTTTGTTGAATAAACAATGCTCCTACCATCGTTCTCGCAGCATCGTCAGAGTTCTCGACCCATTCTGACCGGAAGTAATATAAAATCGGAGACCAATTTGGGGCAGTAATATCGGGAATGTCCGATCGAGGCCCCGAGAACCACTCTGAGCACCGATTTTATCTTTGTTAAATAAACAATGCTCCTACCGTCGATCTCGCAGCATCCTCAGACTTCTG
Source organism: Ophion slaviceki (assembly GCA_944452715.1). Lineage (NCBI taxonomy): Eukaryota > Metazoa > Arthropoda > Insecta > Hymenoptera > Ichneumonidae > Ophion > Ophion slaviceki. Next base: position 10,786,308 of record OX101795.1, on the reverse strand, counting down.
GACCCATTCTGACCGAAAGTAAGATAAAATCGGAGATGATTTCGGAGCAGTATTATCGGGCATTTCCGATCGAGGACCCGAGAACCATTCCGAGCACCGATTTTATGTTTGCTAAATAAACAATGCTCCTACCGTCGTTCTCGCAGCATCGTCAGACTTCTCGACCCATTCGGATCGGAAGTAAGATAAAATCGGAGACGAATTCGGGGCAGTATTATCGGGAATGTCCAATCGAGGCCTCGAGAAGCATTCCGAGCACCGATTTTATCTTTGTTAAATAAACAATGCTCCTACCGTCGATCTCGCAGCATCCTCAGACTTCTCGACCCATTCTGACCGGAAGTAAGATAAAATCGGAGATGATTTCGGAGCAGTATTATCGGGAATTTCCTATCGAGGCCCGGAGAACGATTCCGAGCACCGATTTTATCTTTGTTAAATAAACAATGCTTCTACCGTCTATCTCGCAGCATCCTCAAACTTCTTTACCCATTCTGACGGGAAGTAAGATAAAATCGGAGACGAATTCGGGGCAGCAATATCGGGAATGTTCGCTCGAGGTCCCGAGAACCATTCCGAGCACCGATTTTATCTTTGTTAAATAAGCAATGCCTCTACCGTCGTTCTCGCAGAATCGTCAGACTTCTCGACCCATTCTGACCGGAAGTAAGATAAAATCGGAGACGAATTCGGGGCAGTAAAAGCGGGAATGTCCGATCGAGGCCCCGAGAACCATTTCGAGCACCGATTTTATCTTTATTAAATAAACAATGCCCCTACCGTCGTTCTCGCAGTATCGTCAGACTTCTCGACCCATTCTGACCGGAAGTAAGATAAAATCGGAGACGAATTCGGGGCCGCAATATTGGAAATGTTCGCCCGAGAACCATTCCGAGCAATGATTTTATCTTTATTATATAATCAATGCCTCTACCGTCGTTCTCGCAGAATCGTCAGACTTCTCGACCCATTCTGACCGGAAGTAAGATAAAATCGGAGACCAATTTGGGGCAGTAATATCGGGAATGTCCGATCGAGGCCCCGAGAACCATTCCGAGCACCGATTTTATCTTGGTTGAATAAACAATGCTCCTACCATCGTTCTCGCAGCATCGTCAGAGTTCTCGACCCATTCTGACCGGAAGTAAGATAAAATCGGAGACCACTTTGGGGCAGTAGGATCGGGAATATCCGATCGAGGCCCCGAGAACCATTCCGAGCAACGATTTTATCTTTGTTGAATAAACAATGCTCCTACCATCGTTCTCGCAGCATCGTCAGAGTTCTCGACCCGTTCTGACCGGAAGTGAAATAAAATCGGAGATGAATTCGCGTCAGTAATATCGGGAATAGCCGATCGAGGCCCCGAGAACCATTCCGAGCACCGATTTTATCTTTGTTGAATAAACAATGCTCCTACCATCGTTCTCGCAGCATCGTCAGAGTTCTCGACCCATTCTGACCGGAAGTGAGATAAAATCGGAGATGAATTCGCGCCAGTAATATCGGGGATGTCCGATCGAGGCCCCGAGAACCACTCCGAGCACCGATTTTATCTTTGTTAAATTAACAATGCTCCTACCGTCGATCTCGCAGCATCCTCAAACTTCTCGACCCATTCTGACCGGAAGTAAGATAAAATCGGAGATGATTTCGTGGCAGCAATATCGGGAATGTCCGATCGAGGCCCCGAGAACCATTCCGAGCACCGATTTTATCTTTGTTGAATCAACAATGCTCCTACCATCGTACTCGCAGCATCGTCAGAGTTCTCGACCCATTCGGACCGGAAGTAAGATAAAATCGGAGACCAATTTGGGGCAGTAATATCGGGAATATCCGATCGAGGCCCCGAGATCCATTCCGAGCACCGATTTTATCTTTGTTGAATAAACAATGCTCCAACCATCGTTCTCGCAGCATCGTCAGAGTTCTCGACCCATTCTGACCGGAAGTGAAATAAAATCGGAGATGAATTCGCGTCAGTAATATCGGGAATGTCCGATCGAGGCCCCGAGAAACACTCCGAGCACCGATATTATCGTTGTTAAATAAACAATGCCTCTACCGTCGTTCTAGCAGAATCGTCAGACTTCTCGACCCATTCTGACCGGAAGTAAGATAAAATCGGAGACCAATTTGGGGCAGTAATATCGGGATTGTCCGATCGAGGCCCCGAGAACCATTCCGAGCACCGATTTTATCTTTGTTGAATAAACAATGCTCCTACCATCGTTCTCGCAGCATCGTCAGAGTTCTCGACCCATTCTGACCGGAAGTGAGATAAAATCGGAGATGATTTCGGAGCAGTATTATCGGGAATATCCGATCGAGGCCCCGAGAACCATTCCGAGCACCGATTTTATCTTTGTTAAATAATCAATGCTCCTACCGTCTATCTCGCAGCATCCTCAAACTTCTTGACCCATTCTGACCGGAAGTAAGATAAAATCGGAGACCAATTTGGGGCAGTAATATCGGGAATGTCCGATCGAGGCCCCGAGAACCATTCGGAGCACCGATTTTATCTTTGTTGAATAAACAATGCTCCTACCATCGTTCTCGCAGCATCGTCAGATTTCTCGACCCATTCTGACCGGAAGTGAGATAAAATCGGAGATGAATTCGCGCCAGTAATATCGGGAATGTCCGATCGAGGACTCGAGAACCACTCCGAGCACCGATTTTATCTTTGTTAAATTAACAATGCTTCTACCGTCGATCTCGCAGCATCCTCAAACTTCTTGACCCATTCTGACCGGAAGTAAGATAAAATCGGAGACGAATTCGGGGCAGTAATAGCGGGAATGTCCGATCGAGGCCCCGAGAACCATTCCGAGCACAGATTTTATCCTGGTTGAATAAACAATGCTCCTACCATCGTTCTCGCAGCATCGTCAGAGTTCTCGACCCATTCTGACCGGAAGTAAGAGAAAATCGGAGACCACTTTGGGGCAGTAATATCGGGAATATCCGATCGAGGCCTCGAGAACCATTCCGAGCCCCGATTTTATCTTTGTTGAATAAACAATGCTCCTACCATCGTTCTCGCAGCATCCTCAGAGTTCTCGACCCATTCTGACCGGAGTGAAATAAAATCGGAGATGAATTCGCGTCAGTAATATCGGGAATAGCCGATCGAGGGCCCGAGAACCACTCCGAGCACCGATTTTATCTTTGTTAAATAAACAATGCCTCTACCGTCGTTCTAGCAGAATCGTCAGACTTCTCGACCCATTCTGACTGGAACTAAGATAAAATCGGAGACCAATTTGGGGCAGTAATATCGGGAATGTCCGATCGAGGCCCCGAGAACCATTCCGAGCACCGATTTTATCTTTGTTGAATAAACAATGCTCCTACCATCGTTCTCGCAGCATCGTCAGAGTTCTCGACTCATTCTGACCGGAAGTGAGATAAAATCGGAGACGAATTCGGGGCAGTAATAGCGGGAATGTCCGATCGAGGCCCCGAGAACCATTCCGAGCACCGATTTTATGTTTGTTAAATAAACAATGCTCCTACCGTCGTTCTCGCAGCATCGTCAGACTTCTCGACCCATTCGGATCGGAAGTAAGATAAAATCGGAGACGAATTCGGGGCAGTAATATCGGGAATGTCCAATCGAGGCCTCGAGAAGCATTCCGAGCACCGATTTTATCTTTGTTAAATAAAAAATGCTCCTACCGTCGATCTCGCAGCGTCCTCAGACTTCTCGACCCATTCTGACCGGAAGTAAGATAAAATCGGAAATGATTTCGGAGCAGTATTATCGGGAATTTCCTATCGAGGCCCGGAGAACCATTCCGAGCACCGATTTTATCTTTGTTAAATAAACAATGCTCCTACCGTCTATCTCGCAGCATCCTTAAACTTCTTGACCCATTCTGACCGGAAGTAAGATAAAATCGGAGACGAATTCGGGGCAGCAATATCGGGAATGTTCGCTCGAGGCCCCGAGAACCATTCCGAGCACCGATATTATCTTTGTTAAATAAACAATGCCTCTACCGTCGTTCTCGCAAAATCGTCAGACTTCTCGACCCATTCTGACCGGAAGTAAGATAAAATCGGAGACGAATTCGGGGCAGTAATAGCGGGAATGTCCGATCGAGGCCCCGAGAACCATTCCGAGCACCGATTTTATCTTTATTAAATAAACAATGCCCCTACCGTCGTTCTCGCAGTATCGTCAGACTTCTCGACCCATTCTGACCGGAAGTAAGATAAAATCGGAGACGAATTCGGGGCAGCAATATTGAGAATGTTCGCTCGAGGCCCCGAGAACCATTCCGAGCACCGATTTTATCTTTATTAAATAATCAATGCCTCTACCGTCGTTCTCGCAGAATCGTCAGACTTCTCGACCCATTCTGACCGGAAGCAAGATAAAATTGGAGACCAATGTGGGGCAGTAATATCGGGAATGTCCGATCGAGGCCCCGAGAACCATTCCGAGCACCGATTTTATCTTTGTTGAATAAACAATGCTCCTACCATCGTACTCGCAGCATCGTCAGAGTTCTCGACCCATTCTGACCGGAAGTAAGATAAAATCGGAGATGATTTCGGGGCAGCAATATCGGGAATGTTCGCTCGAGGCCCCGAGAACCATTCCGAGCACCGATTTTATCTTCGTTAAATAAACAATGCCTCTACCGTCGTTCTCGCAGAATCGTCAGACTTCTCCACCCATTCTGACCGGAAGTAAGATAAAATTGGAGACCACTTTGGGGCAGTAATATCGGGAATATCCGATCGAGGCCTCGAGAACCATTCCGAGCCCCGATTTTATCTTTGTTGAATAAACAATGCTCCTACCATCGTTCTCGCAGCATCGTCAGAGTGCTCGACCAATTCTGACCGGAAGTGAAATAAAATCGGAGATGAATTCGCGTCAGTAATATCGGGAATAGCCGATCGAGGGCCCGAGAACCACTCCGAGCACCGATTTTATCTTTGTTAAATAAACAATGCCTCTACCGTCGTTCTAGCAGAATCGTCAGACTTCTCCACCCATTCTGACCGGAACTAAGATAAAATCGGAGACCAATTTGGGGCAGTAATATCGGGAATGTCCGATCGAGGCCCCGAGAACCATTCCGAGCACCGATTTTATCTTTGTTGAATAAACAATGCTCCTACCATCGTTCTCGCAGCATCGTCAGAGTTCTCGACCCATTCTGACCGGAAGTGAGATAAAATCGGAGATGAATTCGCGCCAGTAATATCGGGAATGTCCGATCGAGGCCCCGAGAACCACTGCGAGCACCGATTTTATCTTTGTTAAATAAACAATGCTCCTACCGTCGATCTCGCAGCATCCTCAGACTTCTCGACCCATTCTGACCGGAAGTAAGATAAAATCGGAGACGAATTCGGGGCAGTAATAGCGGGAATGTCCGATCGAGGCCCCGAGAACCATTCCGAGCACCGATTTTATGTTTGTTAAATAAACAATGCTCCTACCGTCGTTCTCGCAGCATCGTCAGACTTCTCGACCCATTCGGATCGGAAGTAAGATAAAATCGGAGACGAATTCGGGGCAGTAATATCGGGAATGTCCAATCGAGGCCTCGAGAAGCATTCCGAGCACCGATTTTATCTTTGTTAAATAAAAAATGCTCCTACCGTCGATCTCGCAGCGTCCTCAGACTTCTCGACCCATTCTGACCGGAAGTAAGATAAAATCGGAAATGATTTCGGAGCAGTATTATCGGGAATTTCCTATCGAGGCCCGGAGAACCATTCCGAGCACCGATTTTATCTTTGTTAAATAAACAATGCTCCTACCGTCTATCTCGCAGCATCCTTAAACTTCTTGACCCATTCTGACCGGAAGTAAGATAAAATCGGAGACGAATTCGGGGCAGCAATATCGGGAATGTTCGCTCAAGGCCCCGAGAACCATTCCGAGCACCGATATTATATTTGTTAAATAAACAATGCCTCTACCGTCGTTCTCGCAAAATCGTCAGACTTCTCGACCCATTCTGACCGGAAGTAAGATAAAATAGGAGACGAATTCGGGGCAGTAATAGCGGGAATGTCCGATCGAGGCCCCGAGAACCATTCCGAGCACCGATTTTATCTTTATTAAATAAACAATGCCCCTACCGTCGTTCTCGCAGTATCGTCAGACTTCTCGACCCATTCTGACCGGAAGTAAGATAAAATCGGAGACGAATTCGGGGCAGCAATATTGGGAATGTTCGCTCGAGGCCCCGAGAACCATTCGGAGCACCGATTTTATCTTTATTAAATAATCAATGCCTCTACCGTCGTTCTCGCAGAATCGTCAGACTTCTCGACCCATTCTGACCGGAAGTAAGATAAAATTGGAGACCAATGTGGGGCAGTAATATCGGGAATGTCCGATCGAGGCCCCGAGAACCATTCCGAGCACCGATTTTATCTTTGTTGAATAAACAATGCTCCTACCATCGTACTCGCAGCATCGTCAGAGTTCTCGACCCATTCTGACCGGAAATAAGATAAAATCGGAGACCAATTTGGGGCAGTAATATCGGGAATATCCGATCGATGCCCCGAGAACCATTCCGAGCACCGATTTTATCTTTGTTGAATAAACAATGCTCCTACCATCGTTCTCGCAGCATCTTCAGAGTTCTCGACCCATTCTGACCGGAAGTGAAATAAAATCGGAGATGAATTCGCGTCAGTAATATCGGGAATGTCCGATCGAGGCCCCGAGAAACACTCCGAGCACCGATTTTATCTTTGTTAAATAAACAATGCCTCTACCGTCGTTCTAGCAGAATCGTCAGACTTCTCGACCCATTCTGACCGGAAGTAAGATAAAATCGGAGACCAATTTGGGGCAGTAATATCGGGATTGTCCGATCGAGGCCCCGAGAACCATTCCGAGCACCGACTTTATCTTTGTTGAATAAACAATGCTCCTACCATCGTTCTCGCAGCATCGTCAGAGTTCTCGACCCATTCTGACCGGAAGTGAGATAAAATCGGAGATGATTTCGGAGCAGTATTATCGGGAATTTCCGATCGAGGCCCCGAGAACCATTCCGAGCACCGATTTTATCTTTGTTAAATAAACAATGCTCCTACCGTCGATCTCGCAGCATTCTCAGACTTCTCGACCCATTCTGACTGGAAGTAAGATAAAATCGGAGATGATTTCGGAGCAGTATTATCGGGAATTTCCTATCGAGGCCCGGTGAACCATTCCGAGCACCGATTTTATCTTTGTTAAATAAACAATGCTCCTACCGTCTATCTCGCAGCATCCTTAAACTTCTTGACCCATTCTGACCGGAAGTAAGATAAAATCGGAGACCAATTTGGGGCAGTAATATCGGGAATGTCCGATCGAGGCCCCGAGAACCATTCGGAGCACCGATTTTATCTTTGTTGAATAAACAATGCTCCTACCATCGTTCTCGCAGCATCGTCAGACTTCTCGACCCATTCTGACCGGAAGTAAGATAAAATCGGAGACCAATTTGGGGCAGTAATATCGGGAATGTCCGATCGAGGTACCGAGAACCATTTCGAGCACCGATTTTATCTTTGTTGAATAAACAATGCTCCTACCATCGTTCTCGCAGCATCGTGAGAGTTCTCGACCAATTCTGACCGGAAGTGAGATAAAATCGGAGATGAATTCGCGCCAGTAATATCGGGAATGTCCGATAGAGCCCCCGAGAACCACTGCGAGCACCGATTTTATCTTTGTTAAATAAACAATGCTCCTACCGTCGATCTCGCAGCATCCTCAGACTTCTCGACCCATACTGACCGGAAGTAAGATAAAATCGGAGACGAATTCGGGGCAGTAATAGCGGGAATGTCCGATCGAGGCCCCGAGAACCATTCCGAGCACCGATTTTATGTTTGTTAAATAAACAATGCTCCTACCGTCGTTCTCGCAGCATCGTCAGACTTCTCGACCCATTCGGATCGGAAGTAAGATAAAATCGGAGACGAATTCGGGGCAGTAATATCGGGAATGTCCAATCGAGGCCTCGAGAAGCATTCCGAGCACCGATTTTATCTTTGTTAAATAAAAAATGCTCCTACCGTCGATCTCGCAGCGTCCTCAGACTTCTCGACCCATTCTGACCGGAAGTAAGATAAAATCGGAAATGATTTCGGAGCAGAATTATCGGGAATTTCCTATCGAGGCCCGGAGAACCATTCCGAGCACCGATTTTATCTTTGTTAAATAAACAATGCTCCTACCGTCTATCTCGCAGCATCCTTAAACTTCTTGACCCATTCTGACCGGAAGTAAGATAAAATCGGAGACGAATTCGGGGCAGCAATATCGGGAATGTTCGCTCAAGGCCCCGAGAACCATTCCGAGCACCGATATTATCTTTGTTAAATAAACAATGCCTCTACCGTCGTTCTCGCAAAATCGTCAGACTTCTCGACCCATTCTGACCGGAAGTAAGATAAAATCGGAGACGAATTCGGGGCAGTAATAGCGGGAATGTCCGATCGAGGCCCCGAGAACCATTCCGAGCACCGATTTTATCTTTATTAAATAAACAATGCCCCTACCGTCGTTCTCGCAGTATCGTCAGACTTCTCGACCCATTCTGACCGGAAGTAAGATAAAATCGGAGACGAATTCGGGGCAGCAATATTGGGAATGTTCGCTCGAGGCCCCGAGATCCATTCCGAGCACCGATTTTATCTTTATTAAATAATCAATGCCTCTACCGTCGTTCTCGCAGAATCGTCAGACTTCTCGACCCATTCTGACCGGAAGTAAGATAAAATTGGAGACCAATGTGGGGCAGTAATATCGGGAATGTCCGATCGAGGCCCCGAGAACCATTCCGAGCACCGATTTTATCTTTGTTGAATAAACAATGCTCCTACCATCGTACTCGCAGCATCGTCAGAGTTCTCGACCCATTCTGACCGGAAATAAGATAAAATCGGAGACCAATTTGGGGCAGTAATATCGGGAATATCCGATCGAGGCCCCGAGAACCATTCCGAGCACCGATTTTATCTTTGTTGAATAAACAATGCTCCTACCATCGTTCTCGCAGCATCGTCAGAGTTCTCGACCCATTCTGACCGGAAGTGAAATAAAATCGGAGATGAATTCGCGTCAGTAATATCGGGAATGTCCGATCGAGGCCCCGAGAAACACTCCGAGCACCGATTTTATCTTTGTTAAATAAACAATGCCTCTACCGTCGTTCTAGCAGAATCGTCAGACTTCTCGACCCATTCTGACCGGAAGTAAGATAAAATCGGAGACCAATTTGGGGCAGTAATATCGGGATTGTCCGATCGAGGCCCCCAGAACCATTCCGAGCACCGACTTTATCTTTGTTGAATAAACAATGCTCCTACCATCGTTCTCGCAGCATCGTCAGAGTTCTCGACCCATTCTGACCGGAAGTGAGATAAAATCGGAGATGATTTCGGAGCAGTATTATCGGGAATTTCCGATCGAGGCCCCGAGAACCATTCCGAGCACCGATTTTATCTTTGTTAAATAAACAATGCTCCTACCGTCGATCTCGCAGCATTCTCAGACTTCTCGACCCATTCTGACTGGAAGTAAGATAAAATCGGAGATGATTTCGGAGCAGTATTATCGGGAATTTCCTATCGAGGCCCGGTGAACCATTCCGAGCACCGATTTTATCTTTGTTAAATAAACAATGCTCCTACCGTCTATCTCGCAGCATCCTCAAACTTCTTGACCCATTCTGCCCGGAAGTAAGATAAAATCGGAGATGATTTCGGGGCAGGAATATCGGAAATTTCCGATCGAAGCCCCGAGAACCATTGCGAGCACCGATTTTATCTTTGTTAAATATACAATGCCCCTAACGTCGTTCCCGCAGCATCGTCAGATTTCTCGACCCATTCTCACCGGAACTAAGATAAAATCGGAGACGAATTCGGGGCGGTAATATCGGCAATGTCCGATCGAGGCCTCGGGAACCATTCCGAGCACCGATTTTATCTTTGTTGAATAAACAATGCTGCTACCGTCGTTCTCGCACCACCGTCAAACTTCTTGACCCATTCTGACCAGAAGTAAGATAAAATCGGAGATGATTTCGGAGCAGTAATATCGGGAATGTCCGATCGAGGCCCCGAGTGCCATGCCGAGCACCGATTTTATCTTTGTTGAATAAACAATGCTCCTACCATCGTTCTCGCAGCATCGTCAGAGTTCTCGACCCATACTGACCGGAAGTGAGATAAAATCAGCGATGAATTCGCGCCAGTAATATCGGGAATGTCCGATCGAGGCCCCGAGAACCACTCCGAGCACCCATTTTATCTTTGTTAAATAAACAATGCTCCTACCGTCGATCTCGCAGCATCCTCAGACTTCTCGACCCATTCTGACCGGAAGTAAGATAAAATCGGAGATGATTTCGGAGCAGTATTATCGGGAATTTCCGATCGAGGCCCCGAGAACCATTCCGAGCAATGATTTCATCATTGTTAAATAAACAATGCTTCTACCGTCGTTCTCGCAGCATCGTCAGACGTCTCGACCAATTCGGATCGGAAGTAAGATAAAATCGGAGATGATTTCGGAGCAGTATTATCGGGAATTTCCGACCGAGGCCGCGAGAACCATTCCGAGCAATGAGTTCATCATTGTTAAATAAACAATGCTCCTACCGTCGTTCTCGCAGCACCGTCAGACTTCTCAACCCATTCGGATCGGAAGTAAGATAAAATCGGAGACGAATTCGGGGCAGTAATATCGGCAATGTCCAATCGAGGCCTCGAGAAGCATTCCGAGCACCGATTTTATCTTTGTTAAATAAACAATGCTCCTACCGTCGATCTCGCAGCATCCTCAGACTTCTCGACCCATTCTGACCGGAAGTAAGATAAAATCGGAGATGATTTCGGAGCAGTATTATCGGGAATTTCCTATCGAGGCCCGGAGAACCATTCCGAGCACCGATTTTATCTGTGTTAAATAAACAATGCTCCTACCGTCTATCTCGCAACATCCTCAAACTTCTTGACTCATTCTGACCGGAAGTAATATAAAATCGGAGACGAATTCGGGGCAGTAATAGCGGGAATGTCCGATCGAGGCCCCGAGAACCATTCCGAGCACCGATTTTATCTTTATTAAATAAACATTGCCCCTACCGTCGTTCTCGCAGTATCGTCAGACTTCTCGACCCATTCTGACCGGAAGTAAGATAACAACGGAGACGAATTCGGGGCAGCAATATCGGGAATGTTCGCTCGAGGCCCCGAGAACCATTCCGAGCACCGATTTTATCTTTGTTGAATAAACAATGCTCCTACCATCGTTCTCGCAGCATCGTCAGAGTTCTCGACCCATTCTGACCGGAAGTAATATAAAATCGGAAACCAATTTGGGGCAGTAATATCGGGAATGTCCGATCGAGGCCCCGAGAACCACTCCGAGCACCGATTTTATCTTTGTTAAATAAACAATGCTCCTACCGTCGATCTCGCAGCATCTTCAGACTTCTCGACCCATTCTGACCGAAAGTAAGATAAAATCGGAGATGATTTCGGAGCAGTATTATCGGGAATTTCCGATCGAGGCCCCGAGAACCATTCCGAGCACCGATTTTATGATTGCTAAATAAACAATGCTCCTACCGTCGTTCTCGCAGCATCGTCAGACTTCTCGACCCATTCGGATCGGAAGTAAGATAAAATCGGAGACGAATTCGGGGCAGTATTATCGGGAATGTCCAATCGAGGCCTCGAGAAGCATTCCGAGCACCGATTTTATCTTTGTTAAATAAACAATGCTCCGACCGTCGATCTCGCAGCATCCTCAGACTTCGCGACCCATTCTGACCGGAAGTAAGATAAAATCGGAGATGATTTCGGAGCAGTATTATCGGGAATTTCCTATCGAGGCCCGGAGAACGACTCCGAGCACCGATTTTATCTTTGTTAAATAAACATTGCTCCTGCCGTCTATCTCGCAGCATCCTCAAACTTCTTTACCCATTCTGACCGGAAGTAAGATAAAATCGAAGACGAATTCGGGGCAGCAATATCGGGAATGTTCGCTCGAGGCCCCGAGAACCATTCCGAGCACCGATTTTATCTTTGTTAAATAAACAATGCCTCTACCGTCGTTCTCGCAGAATCCTCAGACTTCTCGACCCATTCTGACCGGAAGTAAGATAAAATCGGAGATGATTTCGGAGCAGTATTATCGGGAATTTCCTATCGAGGCCCGGAGAACCATTCCGAGCACCGATTTTATCTTTGTTAAATAAACAATGCTCCTACCGTCTATCTCGCAGCATCCTCAAACTTCTTGACCCATTCTGACCGGAAGTAAGATAAAATCGGAGACCAATTTGGGGCAGTAATATCGGGAATGTCCGATCGAGGCCCCGAGAACCATTCCGAGCACCGATTTCATCTTTGTTGAATAAACAATGCTCCTACCATCGTTCTCGCAGCATCGTCAGAGTTCTCGACCAATTCTGACCGGAAGTGAGATAAAATCGGAGATGAATTCGCGCCAGTAATATCGGGAATGTCCGATCGAGCCCCCGAGAACCACTCCGAGCACCTATTTTATCTTTGTTAAATAAACAACGCACCTACCGTCGATCTCGCAGCATCCTCAGACTTCTCGACTCATTCTGACCGGAAGTAAGATAAAATCGGAGATGATTTCGGAGCAGGATTATCGGGAATTTTCTATTGATGCCCCGAGAACCATTCCGAGCACCGATTTTATCTTTGTTGAATAAACAATGCTCCTACCGTCGTGCTCGCAGCATCGTCTGACTTCTCGACCTTTTCTGACCGGAAGTAAGATAAAATCGGAGACGAATTCGGGGCAGTAATAGCGAGAATGTCCGATCGAGGCCCCGAGAACCATTCCGAGCACAGATTTTATCTTTGTTAAATAAACAATGCTCCTATCGTCGTTCTCGCAGCTTCGTCAGAGTTCTCGACCCATTCGCATCGGAAGTAAGATAAAATCGGAGATGAATTCGGGGCAGTAATATCGGCAATGTCCAATCGAGGCCTCGAGAAACATTGCAAGCACCGATTTTATCTTTGTTAAATAAACAATGCTCCTACCGTCGATCTCGCAGCATCCTCAAACTTCTCGACCCATTCTGACCGGAAGTAAGATAAAATCGGAGATGATTTCGCAGCAGTATTATCGGGAATTTCCTATCGAGGCCCGGAGAACCATTCCGAGCACCGATTTTATCTTTGTTAAATAAACAATGCTCCTACCGTCTATCTCGCAGCATCCTCAAACTTCTTGACCCATTCTGACCGGAAGTAAGATAAAATCGTTGACCAATTTGGGGCAGTAATATCTGGAATGTCCGATCGAGGTGCCGAGAACCATTCCGAGCACCGATTTTATCTTTGTTGAATAAACAATGCTCCTACCATCGTTCTCGCAGCATCGTCAGACTTCTCGACCCATTCTGACCGGAAGTAAGATAAAATCGGAGACCAATTTGGGGCAGTAATATCGGGAATGTTCGATCGAGGCCCCGAGAACCATTCCGAGCACCGATTATATCGTTGTTGAATAAACAATGCTCCTACCATCGTTCTCGCAGCATCGTCAGAGTTCTCGACCCATTCTGACCGGAAGTGAGATAAAATCGGAGATGAATTCGCGCCAGTAATATCGGGAATATCCGATCGAGGCCCCGAGAATCACTCCGAGCACCGATTTTATCTTTGTTAAATAAACAATGCCTCTGCCGTTGTTCTCGCAGAATCGTCAGACTTCTCGACCCATTCTGACCGGAAGTGATATAAAATCGGAGATGAATTCGCGCCAGTAATATCGGGAATGTCTGATCGAAGCCCCGAGATCCACTCCGAGCACCGATTTTATCTTTGTTAAATAAACAACGCTCCTACCGTCGATCTCGCAGCATCCTCGGACTTCTCGACCCATTCTGACCGGAAGTAAGATAAAATCGGAGATGATTTCGGAGCAGTATTATTGGGAATTTCCTATCGAGGCCCCGAAAACCATTCCGAGCACCGATTTTATCTTTTTTGAATAAACAATGCTCCTACCGTCGTGCTCGCAGCATCGTCAGACTTCTCGACCTTTTCTGACCGGATGTAAGATAAAATCGGAGACGAATTCGGGGCAGTAATAGCGAGAATGTCCGATCGAGGCCCCGAGAACCATTCCGAGCACAGATTTTATCTTTGTTAAATAAACAATGCTCCTATCGTCGTTCTCGCAGCATCGTCAGGCTTCTCGACCCATTCGCATCGGAAGTAAGATAAAATCGGAGACGAATTCGGGGCAGTAATATCGGGAATGTCCGATCGAGGCCTCGAGAACCATTCCGAGCACCGATTTTATCTTTGTTAATTAAACAATGCTCCTACCGTCGATCTCGCAGCATCCTCAGACTTCTCGACCCATTCTGACCGGAAGTAAGATAACATCGGAGACGAATTCGGGGCAGTAATAGCGGGAATGTCCGATCGAGGCCCCGAGAACCATTTCGAGCACCGATTTTATCTTTGTTAAATAAACAATGCCTCTACCGTTGTTCTCGCAGAATCGTCAGACTTCTCGACCCATTCTGACCGGAAGTAAGATAAAATCGGAGACGAATTCGGGGCAGTAATAGCGGGAATGTCCGATCGGGGCCCCGAAAACCATTCCGAGCGCCGATTTTATCTTTGTTAAATAAACAATGCTCCTACCGTCGTTCTCGCAGTATCCTCAGTCTTCTCGACTCATTCTGGTCGGAAGTAAGATAAAATCGGAGACAAAATCGCGGCAGCAATATCGGGAATGTTCGCTCGAGGCCCCGAGAACCATTCCGAGCACCGATTTTATCTTTATTAAATAAAGAATGCCTCTACCGTCGTTCTCGCAGAATCCTCAGACTTCTCGACCCATTCTGACCGGAAGTAAGATAAAATCGGAGATGATTTCGGAGCAGTATTATCGGGAATTTCCTATCGAGGCCCGGAGAACCATTCCGAGCACCGATTTTATCTTTATGAAATAATCAATGCCTCTACCGTCGTTCTCGCAGAATCGTCAGACTTCTCGACCCATTCTGACCGGAAGCAAGATAAAATTGGAGACCAATGTGGGGCAGTAATATCGGGAATGTCCGATCGAGGCCCCGAGAACCATTCCGAGCACCGATTTTATCTTTGTTGAATAAACAATGCTCCTACCATCGTACTCGCAGCATCGTCAGAGTTCTCGACCCATTCTGACCGGAAGTAAGATAAAATCGGAGACCAATTTGGGGCAGTAATATCGGGAATATCCGATCGAGGCCCCGAGAACCATTCCGAGCACCGATTTTATCTTTGTTGATTAAACAATGCTCCTACCATCGTTCTCGCAGCATCTTCAGAGTTCTCGACCCATTCTGACCGGAAGTGAAATAAAATCGGAGATGAATTCGCGTCAGTAATATCGGGAATGTCCGATCGAGGCCCCGAGAAACACTCCGAGCACCGATTTTATCTTTGTTAAATAAACAATGCCTCTACCGTCGTTCTAGCAGAATCGTCAGACTTCTCGACCCATTCTGACCGGAAGTAAGATAAAATCGGAGACCAATTTGGGGCAGTAATATCGGGATTGTCCGATCGAGGCCCCGAGAACCATTCCGAGCACCGACTTTATCTTTGTTGAATAAACAATGCTCCTACCATCGTTCTCGCAGCATCGTCAGAGTTCTCGACCCATTCTGACCGGAAGTGAGATAAAATCGGAGATGATTTCGGAGCAGTATTATCGGGAATTTCCGATCGAGGCCCCGAGAACCATTCCGAGCAATGAGTTCATCATTGTTAAATAAACAATGCTCCTAACGTCGTTCTCGCAGCATCGTCAGACTTCTCAACCCATTCGGATCGGAAGTAAGATAAAATCGGAGACGAATTCGGGGCAGTAATATCGGCAATGTCCAATCGAGGCCTCGCGAAGCATTCCGAGCACCGATTTTATCTTTGTTAAATAAACAATGCTCCTACCGTCGATCTCGCAGCATCCTCGGACTTCTCGACCCATTCTGACCGGAAGTAAGATAAAATCGGAGATGATTTCGGAGCAGTATTATCGGGAATTTCCTATCGAGGCCCGGAGAACCATTCCGAGCACCGATTTTATCTGTGTTAAATAAACAATGCTCCTACCGTCTATCTCGCAGCATCCTCAACCTTCTTGACTCATTCTGACCGGAAGTAATATAAAATCGGAGACGAATTCGGGGCAGTAATAGCGGGAATGTCCGATCGAGGCCCCGAGAACCATTCCGAGCACCGATTTTATCTTTATTAAATAAACAATGCCCCTACCGTCGTTCTCGCAGTATCGTCAGACTTCTCGACCCATTCTGACCGGAAGTAAGATAAAATCGGAGACGAATTCGGGACAGTAATAGCGGGAATTTCCGATCGGGGCCCCGAAAACCATTCCGAGCGCCGATTTTATCTTTGTTAAATAAACAATGCTCCTACCGTCGTTCTCGCAGCATCCTCAGTCTTCTCGACCCATTCTGGCCGGAAGTAAGATAAAATCGGAGACAAAATCGCGGCAGCAATATCGGGAATGTTCGCTCGAGGCCCCGAGAACCATTCCGAGCACCGATTTTATCTTTATTAAATAAACAATGCCTCTACCGTCGTTCTCGCAGAATCGTCAGACTTCTTCACCCATTCTGACCGGAAGTAAGATAAAATCGGAGACGACTTCAGGACAGGTATATCGTGAATGTCTGATCACGGCCCCGAGAGCCATTCCGAGCACCGATTTTATCTTTGTTGAATAAACAATGCTGCTACCGTCGTTCTCGCACCACCGTCAAACTTCTTGACCCATTCTGACCAGAAGTAAGATAAAATCGGAGATGATTTCGGAGCAGTAATATCGGGAATGTCCGATCGAGGCCCCGAGTGCCATGCCGAGCAATGATTTCATCATTGTTAAATAAACAATGCTTCTACCGTCGTTCTCGCAGCATCGTCAGACTTCTCGACCAATTCGGATCGGAAGTAAGATAAAATCGGAGATGATTTCGGAGCAGTATTATCGGGAATTTCCGACCGAGGCCGCGAGAACCATTCCGAGCAATGAGTTCATCATTGTTAAATAAACAATGCTCCTACCGTCGTTCTCGCAGCATCGTCAGACTTCTCAACCCATTCGGATCGGAAGTAAGATAAAATCGGAGACGAATTCGGGGCAGTAATATCGGCAATGTCCAATCGAGGCCTCGAGAAGCATTCCGAGCACCGATTTTATCTTTGTTAAATAAACAATGCTCCTACCGTCGATCTCGCAGCATCCTCAGACTTCTCGACCCATTCTGACCGGAAGTAAGATAAAATCGGAGATGATTTCGGAGCAGTATTATCGGGAATTTCCTATCGAGGCCCGGAGAACCATTCCGAGCACCGATTTTATCTGTGTTAAATAAACAATGCTCCTACCGTCTATCTCGCAACATCCTCAAACTTCTTGACTCATTCTGACCGGAAGTAATATAAAATCGGAGACGAATTCGGGGCAGTAATAGCGGGAATGTCCGATCGAGGCCCCGAGAACCATTCCGAGCACCGATTTTATCTTTATTAAATAAACATTGCCCCTACCGTCGTTCTCGCAGTATCGTCAGACTTCTCGACCCATTCTGACCGGAAGTAAGATAACAACGGAGACGAATTCGGGGCAGCAATATCGGGAATGTTCGCTCGAGGCCCCGAGAACCATTCCGAGCACCGATTTTATCTTTGTTGAATAAACAATGCTCCTACCATCGTTCTCGCAGCATCGTCAGAGTTCTCGACCCATTCTGACCGGAAGTAATATAAAATCGGAAACCAATTTGGGGCAGTAATATCGGGAATGTCCGATCGAGGCCCCGAGAACCACTCCGAGCACCGATTTTATCTTTGTTAAATAAACAATGCTCCTACCGTCGATCTCGCAGCATCTTCAGACTTCTCGACCCATTCTGACCGAAAGTAAGATAAAATCGGAGATGATTTCGGAGCAGTATTATCGGGAATTTCCGATCGAGGCCCCGAGAACCATTCCGAGCACCGATTTTATGATTGCTAAATAAACAATGCTCCTACCGTCGTTCTCGCAGCATCGTCAGACTTCTCGACCCATTCTGACCGGAAGTAAGATAAAATCGGAGACGAATTCGGGGCAGTATTATCGGGAATGTCCAATCGAGGCCTCGAGAAGCATTCCGAGCACCGATTTTATCTTTGTTAAATAAACAATGCTCCGACCGTCGATCTCGCAGCATCCTCAGACTTCGCGACCCATTCTGACCGGAAGTAAGATAAAATCGGAGATGATTTCGGAGCAGTATTATCGGGAATTTCCTATCGAGGCCCGGAGAACGACTCCGAGCACCGATTTTATCTTTGTTAAATAAACAATGCTCCTGCCGTCTATCTCGCAGCATCCTCAAACTTCTTTACCCATTCTGACCGGAAGTAAGATAAAATCGGAGACGAATTCGGGGCAGCAATATCGGGAATGTTCGCTCGAGGCCCCGAGAACCATTCCGAGCACCGATTTTATCTTTGTTAAATAAACAATGCCTCTACCGTCGATCTCGCAGAATCCTCAGACTTCTCGACCCATTCTGACCGGAAGTAAGATAAAATCGGAGATGATTTCGGAGCAGTATTATCGGGAATTTCCTATCGAGGCCCGGAGAACCATTCCGAGCACCGATTTTATCTTTGTTAAATAAATAATGTTCCTACCGTCTATCTCGCAGCATCCTCAAACTTCTTGACCCATTCTGACCGGAAGTAAGATAAAATCGGAGACCAATTTGGGGCAGTAATATCGGGAATGTCCGATCGAGGCCCCGAGAACCATTTCGAGCACCGATTTCATCTTTGTTGAATAATCAATGCTCCTACCATCGTTCTCGCAGCATCGTCAGAGTTCTCGACCAATTCTGACCGGAAGTGAGATAAAATCGGAGATGAATTCGCGCCAGTAATATCGGGAATGTCCGATCGAGCCCCCGAGAACCACTCCGAGCACCGATTTTATCTTTGTTAAATAAACAACGCACCTACCGTCGATCTCGCAGCATCCTCAGACTTCTCGACTCATTCTGACCGGAAGTAAGATAAAATCGGAGATGATTTCGGAGCAGCATTATCGGGAATTTTCTATTGATGCCCCGAGAACCATTCCGAGCACCGATTTTATCTTTGTTGAATAAACAATGCTCCTACCGTCGTGCTCGCAGCATCGTCTGACTTCTCGACCTTTTCTGACCGGAAGTAGGATAAAATCGGAGACGAATTCGGGGCAGTAATAGCGAGAATGTCCGATCGAGGCCCCGAGAACCATTCCGAGCACAGATTTTATCTTTGTTAAATAAACAATGCTCCTATCGTCGTTCTCGCAGCTTCGTCAGACTTCTCGACCCATTCGCATCGGAAGTAAGATAAAATCGGAGATGAATTCGGGGCAGTAATATCGGCAATGTCCAATCGAGGCCTCGAGAAACATTGCAAGCACCGATTTTATCTTTGTTAAATAAACAATGCTCCTACCGTCGATCTCGCAGCATCCTCAAACTTCTCGACCCATTCTGACCGGAAGTAAGATAAAATCGGAGATGATTTCGCAGCAGTATTATCGGGAATTTCCTATCGAGGCCCGGAGAACCATTCCGAGCACCGATTTTATCTTTGTTAAATAAACAATGCTCCTACCGTCTATCTCGCAGCATCCTCAAACTTCTTGACCCATTCTGACCGGAAGTAAGATAAAATCGTTGACCAATTTGGGGCAGTAATATCTGGAATGTCCGATCGAGGTGCCGAGAACCATTCCGAGCACCGATTTTATCTTTGTTGAATAAACAATGCTCCTACCATCGTTCTCGCAGCATCGTCAGACTTCTCGACCCATTCTGACCGGAAGTAAGATAAAATCGGAGACCAATTTGGGGCAGTAATATCGGGAATGTTCGATCGAGGCCCCGAGAACCATTCCGAGCACCGATTATATCGTTGTTGAATAAACAATGCTCCTACCATCGTTCTCGCAGCATCGTCAGAGTTCTCGACCCATTCTGACGGGAAGTGAGATAAAATCGGAGATGAATTCGCGCCAGTAATATCGGGAATATCCGATCGAGGCCCCGAGAATCACTCCGAGCACCGATTTTATCTTTGTTAAATAAACAATGCCTCTGCCGTTGTTCTCGCAGAATCGTCAGACTTCTCGACCCATTCTGACCGGAAGTGATATAAAATCGGAGATGAATTCGCGCCAGTAATATCGGGAATGTCTGATCGAAGCCCCGAGATCCACTCCGAGCACCGATTTTATCTTTGTTAAATAAACAACGCTCCTACCGTCGATCTCGCAGCATCCTCGGACTTCTCGACCCATTCTGACCGGAAGTAAGATAAAATCGGAGATGATTTCGGAGCAGTATTATTGGGAATTTCCTATCGAGGCCCCGAGAACCATTCCGAGCACCGATTTTATCTTTTTTGAATAAACAATGCTCCTACCGTCGTGCTCGCAGCATCGTCAGACTTCTCGACCTTTTCTGACCGGATGTAAGATAAAATCGGAGACGAATTCGGGGCAGTAATAGCGAGAATGTCCGATCGAGGCCCCGAGAACCATTCCGAGCACAGATTTTATCTTTATTAAATAAACAATGCTCCTATCGTCGTTCTCGCAGCATCGTCAGGCTTCTCGACCCATTCGCATCGGAAGTAAGATAAAATCGGAGACGAATTCGGGGCAGTAATATCGGGAATGTCCGATCGAGGCCTCGAGAACCATTCCGAGCACCGATATTATCTTTGTTAAATAAACAATGCTCCTACCGTCGATCTCGCAGCATCCTCAGACTTCTCGACCCATTCTGACCGGAAGTAAGATAAAATCGGAGACGAATTCGGGGCAGTAATAGCGGGAATGTCCGATCGAGGCCCCGAGAACCATTTCGAGCACCGATTTTATCTTTGTTAAATAAACAATGCCTCTACCGTTGTTCTCGCAGAATCGTCAGACTTCTCGACCCATTCTGATCGGAAGTAAGATAAAATCGGAGACGAATTCGGGGCAGTAATAGCGGGAATGTCCGATCGGGGCCCCGAAAACCATTCCGAGCGCCGATTTTATCTTTGTTAAATAAACAATGCTCCTACCGTCGTTCTCGCAGTATCCTCAGTCTTCTCGACTCATTCTGGCCGGAAGTAAGATAAAATCGGAGACAAAATCGCGGCAGCAATATCGGGAATGTTCGCTCGAGGCCCCGAGAACCATTCCGAGCACCGATTTTATCTTTATTAAATAAAGAATGCCTCTACCGTCGTTCTCGCAGAATCGTCAGACTTCTCCACCCATTCTGACCGGAAGTAAGATAAAATCGGAGACGACTTCAGGACAGGTATATCGTGAATGTCTGATAACGGCCCAGAGAGCCATTCCGAGCACCGATGTTACCTTTGTTAAATAAACAATGCTTCTACCGTCGTTCTCGAAGAATCGTCATACTTCTCGACCCATTCTGACCGGAAGGAAGATAAAATCGGAGATGATTTCGGGGCAGTTATATCGGGAATTACCGATCGAGGCCCCGAGAACCATTCCGAGCACCGATTTTATCTTTGTTAAATAAACAATGCTCCTACCATCGTTCTCGCAGCATCCTCAGACTTCTCGACCCATTCTGACCGGAAGTAAGATAAAATCGGAGACGACTTCGGGACAGGTATATCGTGAATGTCCGATCGAGGCCCCGAGACCCATTCCGAGCACCGCTTTTATCTTTGTTGAATAAACAATTCTCCTACCGTCGATCTCGCAGCATCCTCAAACTTCTTGACTCATTCTGACCGGAAGTAAGATAAAATCGGAGATGACTTCGGGGCAGGAATATCGGAAATTTCCGATCGAAGCCCCGAGAACCATTGCGAGCACCGATTTTATCTTTGTTAAATATACAATGCCCCTAACGTCGTTCCCGCAGCATCGTCAGACTTCTCGACCCATTCTCACCGGAACTAAGATAAAATCGGAGACGAATTCGGGGCGGTAATATCGGCAATGTCCGATCGAGGCCTCGAGAACCATTCCGAGCACCGAATTTATCTTTGTTGAGTAAACAATGCTGCTACCGTCTTTCTCGCACCACCGTCAACCTTCTTGACCCATTCTGACCAGAAGTAAGATAAAATCGGAGATGATTTCGGAGCAGTAATATCGGGAATGTCCGATCGAGGCCCCGAGTGCCATTCCGAGCACCGATTTTATCTTTGTTGAATAAACAATGCTCCTACCATCGTTCTCGCAGCATCGTCAGAGTTCTCGACCCATACTGACCGGAAATGAGATAAAATCGGCGATGAATTCGCGCCAGTAATATCGGGAATGTCCGATCGAGCCCCCGAGAACCACTCCGAGCACCCATTTTATCGTTGTTAAATAAACAATGCTCCTACCGTCGATCTCGCAGCATCCTCAGACTTCTCGACCCATTCTGACCGGAAGTAAGATAAAATCGGAGATGATTTCGGAGCAGTATTATCGGGAATTTCCGATCGATGCCCCGAGAACCATTCCGAGCAATGATTTCATCATTGTTAAATAAACAATGCTCCTACCGTCGTTCTCGCAGCATCGTCAGACTTCTCGACCCATTCGGATCGGAAGTAAGATAAAATCGGAGATGATTTCGGAGCAGTATTATCGGGAATTTCCGATCGAGGCTCCGAGAACCATTCCGAGCAATGAGTTCATTATTGTGAAATAAACAATGCTCCTACCGTCGTTCTCGCAGCATCGTCAGACTTCTCAACCCATTCGGATCGGAAGTAAGATAAAATCGGAGACGAATTCGGGGCAGTAATATCGGCAATGTGCAATCGAGGCCTCGAGAAGCATTCCGAGCACCGATTTTATCTTTGTTAAATAAACAATGCTCCTACCGTCGATCTCGCAGCATCCTCAGACTTCTCGACCCATTCTGACCGGAAGTAAGATAAAATCGGAGATGATTTCGTGGCAGCAATATCGGGAATGTCCGATCGAGGCCCCGAGAACCATTCCGAGCACCGATTTTATCTTTGTTGAATCAACAATGCTCCTACCATCGTACTCGCAGCATCGTCAGAGTTCTCGACCCATTCGGACCGGAAGTAAGATAAAATCGGAGACCAATTTGGGGCAGTAATATCGGGAATATCCGATCGAGGCCCCGAGATCCATTCCGAGCACCGATTTTATCTTTGTTGAATAAACAATGCTCCAACCATCGTTCTCGCAGCATCGTCAGAGTTCTCGACCCATTCTGACCGGAAGTGAAATAAAATCGGAGATGAATTCGCGTCAGTAATATCGGGAATGTCCGATCGAGGCCTCGAGAAACACTCCGAGCACCGATATTATCTTTGTTAAATAAACAATGCCTCTACCGCCGTTCTAGCAGAATCGTCAGACTTCTCGACCCATTCTGACCGGAAGTAAGATAAAATCGGAGACCAATTTGGGGCAGTGATATCGGGATTGTCCGATCGAGGCCCCGAGAACCATTCCGAGCACCGATTTTATCTTTGTTGAATAAACAATGCTCCTACCATCGTTCTCGCAGCATCGTCAGAGTTCTCGACCCATTCTGACCGGAAGTGAGATAAAATCGGAGATGATTTCGGAGCAGTATTATCGAAAATTTCCGATCGAGGCCCCGAGAACCATTCCGAGCACCGATTTTATCTTTGTTAAATAATCAATGCTCCTACCGTCTATCTCGCAGCATCCTCAAACTTCTTGACCCATTCTGACCGGAAGTAAGATAAAATCGGAGACCAATTTGGGGCAGTAATATCGGGAATGTCCGATCGAGGCCCCGAGAACCATTCGGAGCACCGATTTTATCTTTGTTGAATAAACAATGCTCCTACCATCGTTCTCGCAGCATCGTCAGACTTCTCGACCCATTCTGACCGGAAGTAAGATAAAATCGGAGACCAATTTGGGGCAGTAATATCGGGAATGTCCGATCGAGGTACCGAGAACCATTCCGAGCACCGATTTTATCTTTGTTGAATAAACAATGCTCCTACCATCGTTCTCGCAGCATCGTGAGAGTTCTCGACCAATTCTGACCGGAAGTGAGATAAAATCGGAGATGAATTTGCGCCAGTAATATCGGGAATGTCCGATAGAGCCCCCGAGAACCACTCCGAGCACCGATTTTATCTTTGGTAAATAAACAACGCTCCTACCGTCGATCTCGCAGCATCCTCAGACTTCTCGACTCATTCCGACCGGAAGTAAGATAAACCGGAGATGATTTCGGAGCAGTATTATCGGGAATTTTCTATTGAGGCCCCGAGAACCATTCCGAGCACCGATTTTATCTTTGTTGAATAAACAATGCTCCTACCGTCGGGCTCGCAGCATCGTCAGACTTCTCGACCTTTTCTGACCGGAAGTAAGATAAAATCGGAGACGAATTCGGGGCAGTAATAGCGAGAATGTCCGATCGAGGCCCCGAGAACCATTCCGAGCACAGATTTTATCTTTGTTAAATAAACAATGCTCCTATCGTCGTTCTCGCAGCTTCGTCAGACTTCTCGACCCATTCGCATCGGAAGTAAGATAAAATCGGAGATGAATTCGGGGCAGTAATATCGGCAATGTCCAATCGAGGCCTCGAGAAACATTGCGAGCACCGATTTTATCTTTGTTAAATAAACAATGCTCCTACCGTCGATCTTGCAGCAACCTCAGACTTCTCGACCCATTCTGACCGGAAGTAAGATAAAATCGGAGATGATTTCGGAGCAGTATTATCGGGAATTTCCTATCGAGGCCCGGAGAACCATTCCGAGCACCGATTTTATCTTTGTTAAATAAACAATGCTCCTACCGTCTATCTCGCAGCATCCTCAAACTTCTTGACCCATTCTGACCGGAAGTAAGATAAAATCGGAGACCAATTTGGGGCAGTAATATCGGGAATGTCCGATCGAGGCCTCGAGAACCATTCCGAGCACCGATTTTAACGTTGTTGAATAAACAATGCTCCTACCATCGTTCTCGCAGCATCGTCAGAGTTCTCGACCCATTCTGACCGGAAGTGAGATAAAATTGGAGATGAATTCGCGCCAGTAATATCGGGAATGTCCGATCGAGGCCCCGAGAATCACTCCGAGCACCGATTTTATCTTTGTTAAATAAACAATGCCTCTGCCGTTGTTCTCGCAGAATCGTCAGACTTCTCGACCCATTCTGACCGGAAGTGATATAAAATCGGAGATGAATTCGCGCCAGTAATATCGGGAATGTCTGATCGAGGCCCCGAGAACCACTCCGAGCACCGATTTTATCTTTGTTAAATAAACAACGCTCCTACCGTCGATCTCGCAGTATCCTCAGACTTCTCGACCCATTCTGACCGGAAGTAAGATAAAATCGGAGATGATTTCGGAGCAGTATTATTGGGAATTTCCTATCGAGGCCCCGAGAACCATACCGAGCACCGATTTTATCTTTTTTGAATAAACAATGCTCCTACCGTCGTGCTCGCAGCATCGTCAGACTTCTCGACCTTTTCTGACCGGAAGTAAGATAAAATCGGAGACGAATTCGGGGCAGTAATAGCGAGAATGTCCGATCGAGGCCCCGAGAACCATTCCCAGCACAGATTTTATCTTTGTTAAATAAACAATGCTCCTATCGTCGTTCTCGCAGCATCGTCAGGCTTCTCGACCCATTCGCATCGGAAGTAAGATAAAATCGGAGACGAATTCGGGGCAGTAATATCGGGAATGTCCGATCGAGGCCTCGAGAACCATTCCGAGCACCGATTTTATCTTTGTTAAATAAACAATGCCTCTACCGTTGTTCTCGCAGAATCGTCAGACTTCTCGACCCATTCTGACCGGAAGTAAGATAAAATCGGAGACGAATTCGGGGCAGTAATAGCGGGAATTTCCGATCGGGGCCCCGAAAACCATTCCGAGCGCCGATTTTATCTTTGTTAAATAAACAATGCTCCTACCGTCGTTCTCGCAGCATCCTCAGTCTTCTCGACCCATTCTGGCCGGAAGTAAGATAAAATCGGAGTCAAAATCGCGGCAGCAATATCGGGAATGTTCGCTCGAGGCCTCGAGAACCATTCCGAGCACCGATTTTATCTTTATTAAATAAACAATGCCTCTACCGTCGTTCTCGCAGAATCGTCAGACTTCTCCACCCATTCTGACCGGAAGTAAGATAAAATCGGAGACGACTTCAGGACAGGTATATCGTGAATGTCTGATCACGGCCCCGAGAGCCATTCCGAGCACCGATGTTATCTTTGTTAAATAAACAATGCTTCTACCGTCGTTCTCGAAGAATCGTCATACTTCTCGACCCATTCTGACCGGAAGTAAGATAAAATCGGAGATGATTTCGGGGCAGTTATATCGGGAATTACCGATCGAGGCCCCGAGAACCATTCCGAGCACCGATTTTATCTTTGTTAAATAAACAATGCTCCTACCATCGTTCTCGCAGCATCCTCAGACTTCTCGACCCATTCTGACCGGAAGTAAGATAAAATTCTCGTCCCATTCGGATCGGAAGTAAGATAAAATCGGAGATGATTTCGGAGCAGTATTATCGGGAATTTCCGATCGAGGCCCCGAGAACCATTCCGAGCAATGAGTTCATCATTGTTAAATAAACAATGCTCCTACCGTCGTTCTCGCAGCATCGTCAGACTTCTCAACCCATTCGGATCGGAAGTAAGATAAAATCGGAGACGAATTCGGGGCAGTAATATCGGCAATGTCCAATCGAGGCCTCGAGAAGCATTCCGAGCACCGATTTTATCTTTGTTAAATAAACAATGCTCCTACCGTCGATCTCGCAGCATCCTCGGACTTCTCGACCCATTCTGACCGGAAGTAAGATAAAATCGGAGATGATTTCGGAGCAGTATTATCGGGAATTTCCTATCGAGGCCCGGAGAACCATTCCGAGCACCGATTTTATCTGTGTTAAATAAACAATGCTCCTACCGTCTATCTCGCAGCATCCTCAACCTTCTTGACTCATTCTGACCGGAAGTAATATAAAATCGGAGACGAATTCGGGGCAGTAATAGCGGGAATGTCCGATCGAGGCCCCGAGAACCATTCCGAGCACCGATTTTATCTTTATTAAATAAACAATGCCCCTACCGTCGTTCTCGCAGTATCGTCAGACTTCTCGACCCATTCTGACCGGAAGTAAGATAAAATCGGAGACGAATTCGGGACAGTAATAGCGGGAATGTCCGATCGAGGCCCCGAGAACCATTCCGAGCACCGATTTTATGTTTGTTAAATAAACAATGCTCCTACCGTCGTTCTCGCAGCATCGTCAGACTTCTCGACCCATTCTGGCCGGAAGTAAGATAAAATCGGAGACAAAATCGCGGCAGCAATATCGGGAATGTTCGCTCGAGGCCCCGAGAACCATTCCGAGCACCGATTTTATCTTTATTAAATAAACAATGCCTCTACCGTCGTTCTCGCAGAATCGTCAGACTTCTTCACCCATTCTGACCGGAAGTAAGATAAAATCGGAGACGACTTCAGGACAGGTATATCGTGAATGTCTGATCACGGCCCCGAGAGCCATTCCGAGCACCGATGTTATCTTTGTTAAATAAACAAAGCATCTACCGTCGTTCTCGAAGAATCGTCATACTTCTCGACCCATTCTGACCGGAAGTAAGATAAAATCGGAGATGATTTCGGGGCAGTTATATCGGGAATTACCGATCGAGGCCCCGAGAACCATTCCGAGCACCGATTTTATCTTTGTTAAATAAACAATGCTCCTACCATCGTTCTCGCAGCATCCTCAGACTTCTCGACCCATTCTGACCGGAAGTAAGATAAAATCGGAGACGACTTCGGGACAGGTATATCGTAAATGTCCGATCGAGGCCCCGAGAACCATTCCGAGCACCGATTTTATCTTTGTTGAATAAACAATGCTCCTACCGTCGATCTCGCAGCATCCTCAAACTTCTTGACCCATTCTGACCGGAAGTAAGATAAAATCGGAGATGATTTCGGGGCAGGAATGTCGGAAATTTCCGATCGAAGCCCCGAGAACCATTGCGAGCACCGATTTTATCTTTGTTAAATATACAATGCCCCTAACGTCGTTCCCGCAGCATCGTCAGATTTCTCGACCCATTGTCACCGGAACTAAGATAAAATCGGAGACGAATTCGGGGCGGTAATATCGGCAATGTCCGATCGAGGCCTCGAGAACCATTCCGAGCACCGATTTTATCTTTGTTGAATAAACAATGCTGCGACCGTCGTTCTCGCACCACCGTCAAACTTCTTGACCCATTCTGACCAGAAGTAAGATAAAATCGGAGATGATTTCGGAGCAGTAATATCGGGAATGTCCGATCGAGGCCCCGAGTGCCATGCCGAGCACCGATTTTATCTTTGTTGAATAAACAATGCTCCTACCATCGTTCTCGCAGCATCGTCAGAGTTCTCGACCCATACTGACCGGAAGTGAGATAAAATCAGCGATGAATTCGCGCCAGTAATATCGGGAATGTCCGATCGAGGCCCCGAGAACCACTCCGAGCACCCATTTTATCTTTGTTAAATAAACAATGCTCCTACCGTCGATCTCGCAGCATCCTCAGACTTCTCGACCCATTCTGACCGGAAGTAAGATAAAATCGGAGATGATTTCGGAGCAGTATTATCGGGAATTTCCGACCGAGGCCGCGAGAACCATTCCGAGCAATGAGTTCATCATTGTTAAATAAACAATGCTCCTACCGTCGTTCTCGCAGCATCGTCAGACTTC
This sequence comes from Ophion slaviceki, assembly GCA_944452715.1. Classification (NCBI taxonomy): domain Eukaryota; kingdom Metazoa; phylum Arthropoda; class Insecta; order Hymenoptera; family Ichneumonidae; genus Ophion; species Ophion slaviceki. Next base: position 10,757,450 of record OX101795.1, on the reverse strand, counting down.
TCAACCCATTCGGATCGGAAGTAAGATAAAATCGGAGACGAATTCGGGGCAGTAATATCGGCAATGTCCAATCGAGGCCTCGAGAAGCATTCCGAGCACCGATTTTATCTTTGTTAAATAAACAATGCTCCTACCGTCGATCTCGCAGCATCCTCAGACTTCTCGACCCATTCTGACCGGAAGTAAGATAAAATCGGAGATGATTTCGGAGCAGTATTATCGGGAATTTCCTATCGAGGCCCGGAGAACCATTCCGAGCACCGATTTTATCTGTGTTAAATAAACAATGCTCCTACCGTCTATCTCGCAACATCCTCAAACTTCTTGACTCATTCTGACCGGAAGTAATATAAAATCGGAGACGAATTCGGGGCAGTAATAGCGGGAATGTCTGATCGAGGCCCCGAGAACCATTCCGAGCACCGATTTTATCTTAATTAAATAAACATTGCCCCTACCGTCGTTCTCGCAGTATCGTCAGACTTCTCGACCCATTCTGACCGGAAGTAAGATAACAACGGAGACGAATTCGGGGCAGCAATATCGGGAATGTTCGCTCGAGGCCCCGAGAACCATTCCGAGCACCGATTTTATCTTTGTTGAATAAACAATGCTCCTACCATCGTTCTCGCAGCATCGTCAGAGTTCTCGACCCATTCTGACCGGAAGTAATATAAAATCGGAAACCAATTTGGGGCAGTAATATCGGGAATGTCCGATCGAGGCCCCGAGAACCACTCCGAGCACCGATTTTATCTTTGTTAAATAAACAATGCTCCTACCGTCGATCTCGCAGCATCTTCAGACTTCTCGACCCATTCTGACCGAAAGTAAGATAAAATCGGAGATGATTTCGGAGCAGTATTATCGGGAATTTCCGATCGAGGCCCCGAGAACCATTCCGAGCACCGATTTTATGATTGCTAAATAAACAATGCTCCTACCGTCGTTCTCGCAGCATCGTCAGACTTCTCGACCCATTCGGATCGGAAGTAAGATAAAATCGGAGACGAATTCGGGGCAGTATTATCGGGAATGTCCAATCGAGGCCTCGAGAAGCATTCCGAGCACCGATTTTATCTTTGTTAAATAAACAATGCTCCGACCGTCGATCTCGCAGCATCCTCAGACTTCGCGACCCATTCTGACCGGAAGTAAGATAAAATCGGAGATGATTTCGGAGCAGTATTATCGGGAATTTCCTATCGAGGCCCGGAGAACGACTCCGAGCACCGATTTTATCTTTGTTAAATAAACAATGCTCCTGCCGTCTATCTCGCAGCATCCTCAAACTTCTTTACCCATTCTGACCGGAAGTAAGATAAAATCGGAGACGAATTCGGGGCAGCAATATCGGGAATGTTCGCTCGAGGCCCCGAGAACCATTCCGAGCACCGATTTTATCTTTGTTAAATAAACAATGCCTCTACCGTCGTTCTCGCAGAATCCTCAGACTTCTCGACCCATTCTGACCGGAAGTAAGATAAAATCGGAGATGATTTCGGAGCAGTATTATCGGGAATTTCCTATCGAGGCCCGGAGAACCATTCCGAGCACCGATTTTATCTTTGTTAAATAAACAATGCTCCTACCGTCTATCTCGCAGCATCCTCAAACTTCTTGACCCATTCTGACCGGAAGTAAGATAAAATCGGAGACCAATTTGGGGCAGTAATATCGGGAATGTCCGATCGAGGCCCCGAGAACCATTCCGAGCACCGATTTCATCTTTGTTGAATAAACAATGCTCGTACCATCGTTCTCGCAGGATCGTCAGAGTTCTCGACCAATTCTGACCGGAAGTGAGATAAAATCGGAGATTAATTCGCGCCAGTAATATCGGGAATGTCCGATCGAGCCCCCGAGAACCACTCCGAGCACCGATTTTATCTTTGTTAAATAAACAACGCACCTACCGTCGATCTCGCAGCATCCTCAGACTTCTCGACTCATTCTGACCGGAAGTAAGATAAAATCGGAGATGATTTCGGAGCAGTATTATCGGGAATTTTCTATTGATGCCCCGAGAACCATTCCGAGCACCGATTTTATCTTTGTTGAATAAACAATGCTCCTACCGTCGTGCTCGCAGCATCGTCTGACTTCTCGACCTTTTCTGACCGGAAGTAAGATAAAATCGGAGACGAATTCGGGGCAGTAATAGCGAGAATGTCCGATCGAGGTCCCGAGAACCATTCCGAGCACAGATTTTATCTTTGTTAAATAAACAATGCTCCTATCGTCGTTCTCGCAGCTTCGTCAGACTTCTCGACCCATTCGCATCGGAAGTAAGATAAAATCGGAGATGAATTCGGGGCAGTAATATCGGCAATGTCCAATCGAGGCCTCGAGAAACATTGCAAGCACCGATTTTATCTTTGTTAAATAAACAATGCTCCTATCGTCGATCTCGCAGCATCCTCAAACTTCTCGACCCATTCTGACCGGAAGTAAGATAAAATCGGAGATGATTTCGCAGCAGTATTATCGGGAATTTCCTATCGAGGCCCGGAGAACCATTCCGAGCACCGATTTTATCTTTGTTAAATAAACAATGCTCCTACCGTCTATCTCGCAGCATCCTCAAACTTCTTGACCCATTCTGACCGGAAGTAAGATAAAATCGTTGACCAATTTGGGGCAGTAATATCTGGAATGTCCGATCGAGGTGCCGAGAACCATTCCGAGCACCGATTTTATCTTTGTTGAATAAACAATGCTCCTACCATCGTTCTCGCAGCATCGTCAGACTTCTCGACCCATTCTGACCGGAAGTAAGATAAAATCGGAGACCAATTTGGGGCAGTAATATCGGGAATGTTCGATCGAGGCCCCGAGAACCATTCCGAGCACCGATTATATCGTTGTTGAATAAACAATGCTCCTACCATCGTTCTCGCAGCATCGTCAGAGTTCTCGACCCATTCTGACCGGAAGTGAGATAAAATCGGAGATGAATTCGCGCCAGTAATATCGGGAATATCCGATCGAGGCCCCGAGAATCACTCCGAGCACCGATTTTATCTTTGTTAAATAAACAATGCCTCTGCCGTTGTTCTCGCAGAATCGTCAGACTTCTCGACCCATTCTGACCGGAAGTGATATAAAATCGGAGATGAATTCGCGCCAGTAATATCGGGAATGTCTGATCGAAGCCCCGAGATCCACTCCGAGCACCGATTTTATCTTTGTTAAATAAACAACGCTCCTACCGTCGATCTCGCAGCATCCTCGGACTTCTCGACCCATTCTGACCGGAAGTAAGATAAAATCGGAGATGATTTCGGAGCAGTATTATTGGGAATTTCCTATCGAGGCCCCGAAAACCATTCCGAGCACCGATTTTATCTTTTTTGAATAAACAATGCTCCTACCGTCGTGCTCGCAGCATCGTCAGACTTCTCGACCTTTTCTGACCGGATGTAAGATAAAATCGGAGACGAATTCGGGGCAGTAATAGCGAGAATGTCCGATCGAGGCCCCGAGAACCATTCCGAGCACAGATTTTATCTTTGTTAAATAAACAATGCTCCTATCGTCGTTCTCGCAGCATCGTCAGGCTTCTCGACCCATTCGCATCGGAAGTAAGATAAAATCGGAGACGAATTCGGGGCAGTAATATCGGGAATGTCCGATCGAGGCCTCGAGAACCATTCCGAGCACCGATTTTATCTTTGTTAAATAAACAATGCTCCTACCGTCGATCTCGCAGCATCCTCAGACTTCTCGACCCATTCTGACCGGAAGTAAGATAAAATCGGAGACGAATTCGGGGCAGTAATAGCGGGAATGTCCGATCGAGGCCCCGAGAACCATTTCGAGCACCGATTTTATCTTTGTTAAATAAACAATGCCTCTACCGTTGTTCTCGCAGAATCGTCAGACTTCTCGACCCATTCTGACCGGAAGTAAGATAAAATCGGAGACGAATTCGGGGCAGTAATAGCGGGAATGTCCGATCGGGGCCCCGAAAACCATTCCGAGCGCCGATTTTATCTTTGTTAAATAAACAATGCTCCTACCGTCGTTCTCGCAGTATCCTCAGTCTTCTCGACTCATTCTGGCCGGAAGTAAGATAAAATCGGAGACAAAATCGCGGCAGCAATATCGGGAATGTTCGCTCGAGGCCCCGAGAACCATTCCGAGCACCGATTTTATCTTTATTAAATAAAGAATGCCTCTACCGTCGTTCTCGCAGAATCGTCAGACTTCTCCACCCATTCTGACCGGAAGTAAGATAAAATCGGAGACGACTTCAGGACAGGTATATCGTGAATGTCTGATCACGGCCCCGAGAGCCATTCCGAGCACCGATGTTACCTTTCTTAAATAAACAATGCTTCTACCGTCGTTCTCGAAGAATCGTCATACTTCTCGACCCATTCTGACCGGAAGGAAGATAAAATCGGAGATGATTTCGGGGCAGTTATATCGGGAATTACCGATCGAGGCCCCGAGAACCATTCCGAGCACCGATTTTATCTTTGTTAAATAAACAATGCTCCTACCATCGTTCTCGCAGCATCCTCAGACTTCTCGACCCATTCTGACCGGAAGTAAGATAAAATCGGAGACGACTTCGGGACAGGTATATCGTGAATGTCCGATCGAGGCCCCGAGACCCATTCCGAGCACCGCTTTTATCTTTGTTGAATAAACAATTCTCCTACCGTCGATCTCGCAGCATCCTCAAACTTCTTGACCCATTCTGACCGGAAGTAAGATAAAATCGGAGATGACTTCGGGGCAGGAATATCGGAAATTTCCGATCGAAGCCCCGAGAACCATAGCGAGCACCGATTTTATCTTTGTTAAATATACAATGCCCCTAACGTCGTTCCCGCAGCATCGTCAGACTTCTCGACCCATTCTCACCGGAACTAAGATAAAATCGGAGACGAATTCGGGGCGGTAATATCGGCAATGTCCGATCGAGGCCTCGAGAACCATTCCGAGCACCGAATTTATCTTTGTTGAGTAAACAATGCTGCTACCGTCGTTCTCGCACCACCGTCAACCTTCTTGACCCATTCTGACCAGAAGTAAGATACAATCGGAGATGATTTCGGAGCAGTAATATCGGGAATGTCCGATCGAGGCCCCGAGTGCCATTCCGAGCACCGATTTTATCTTTGTTGAATAAACAATGCTCCTACCATCGTTCTCGCAGCATCGTCAGAGTTCTCGACCCATACTGACCGGAAATGAGATAAAATCGGCGATGAATTCGCGCCAGTAATATCGGGAATGTCCGATCGAGGCCCCGAGAACCACTCCGAGCACCCATTTTATCGTTGTTAAATAAACAATGCTCCTACCGTCGATCTCGCAGCATCCTCAGACTTCTCGACCCATTCTGACCGGAAGTAAGATAAAATCGGAGATGATTTCGGAGCAGTATTATCGGGAATTTCCGATCGATGCCCCGAGAACCATTCCGAGCAATGATTTCATCATTGTTAAATAAACAATGCTCCTACCGTCGTTCTCGCAGCATCGTCAGACTTCTCGACCCATTCGGATCGGAAGTAAGATAAAATCGGAGATGATTTCGGAGCAGTATTATCGGGAATTTCCGATCGAGGCCCCGAGAACCATTCCGAGCAATGAATTCATTATTGTTAAATAAACAATGCTCCTACCGTCGTTCTCGCAGCATCGTCAGACTTCTCGACCCATTCGGATCGGAAGTAAGATAAAATCGGAGACGAATTCGGGGCAGTATTATCGGGAATGTCCAATCGAGGCCTCGAGAAGCATTCCGAGCACCGATTTTATCTTTGTTAAATAAACAATGCTCCTACCGTCGATCTCGCAGCATCCTCAGACTTCTCGACCCATTCTGACCGGAAGTAAGATAAAATCGGAGATGATTTCGGAGCAGTATTATCGGGAATTTCCTATCGACGCCCGGAGAACGATTCCGAGCACCGAATTTATCTTTGTTAAATAAACAATGCTCCTACCGTCTATCTCGCAGCATCCTCAAACTTCTTTACCCATTCTGACCGGAAGTAAGATATAATCGGAGACGAATTCGGGGCAGCAATATCGGGAATGTTCGCTCGAGGTCCCGAGAACCATTCCGAGCACCGATTTTATCTTTGTTAAATAAACAATGCCTCTACCGTCGTTCTCGCAGAATCGTCAGACTTCTCGACCCATTCTGACCAGAAGTAAGATAAAATCGGAGACGAATTCGGGGCAGTAATAGCGGGAATGTCCGATCGAGGCCCCGAGAACCATTTCGAGCACCGATTTTATCTTTATTAAATAAACAATGCCCCTACCGTCGTTCTCGCAGTATCGTCAGACTTCTCGACCCATTCTGACCGGAAGTAAGATAAAATCGGAGACGAATTCGGGGCCGCAATATTGGGAATGTTCGCCCGAGAACCATTCCGAGCAACGATTTTATCTTTATTATATAATCAATGCCTCTACCGTCGTTCTCGCAGAATAGTCAGACTTCTCGACCCATTCTGACCGGAAGTAAGATAAAATCGGAGACCAATTTGGGGCAGTAATATCGGGAATGTCCGATCGAGGCCCCGAGAACCATTCCGAGCACCGATTTTATCTTTGTTGAATAAACAATGCTCCTACCATCGTTCTCGCAGCATCGTCAGAGTTCTCGACCCATTCTGACCGGAAGTAATATAAAATCGGAGACCAATTTGGGGCAGTAATATCGGGAATGTCCGATCGAGGCCCCGAGAACCACTCCGAGCACCGATTTTATGTTTGCTAAATAAACAATGCTCCTACCGTCGATCTCGCAGCATCCTCAGACTTGTCGACCCATTCTGACCGGAAGTAAGATAAAATCGGAGATGATTTCGGAGCAGTATTATCGGGAATTTCCGATCGATGCCCCGAGAACCATTCCGAGCAATGATTTCATCATTGTTAAATAAACAATGCTCCTACCGTCGTTCTCGCAGCATCGTCAGACTTCTCGACCCATTCGGATCGGAAGTAAGATAAAATCGGAGATGATTTCGGAGCAGTATTATCGGGAATTTCCGATCGAGGCCCCGAGAACCATTCCGAGCACCGATTTTATCTTTGTTGAATAAACAATGCTCCTACCAACGTTCTCGCAGCATCGTCAGAGTTCTCGACCCATTCTGACCGGAAGTGAGATAAAATCGGAGATGAATTCGCGCCAGTAATATCGGGAATGTCCGATAGAGGCCCCGAGAACCACTCCGAGCACCGATTTTATCTTTGTTAAATTAACAATGCTCCTACCGTCGATCTCGCAGCATCCTCAGACTTCTCGACCCATTCTGACCGGAAGTAAGATAAAGACGGAGATGATTTCGGAGCAGTATTATCGGGAATTTCCGATCGAGGCCCCGAGAACCATTCCGAGCACCGATTTTATCTTTGTTAAATAAACAATGCTCCTACCGTCGATCTCGCAGCATCCTCAGATTTCTCGACCCATTCTGACCCCGAAGTAAGATAAAATCAGAGATGATTTCGGAGCAGTATTATCGGTAATTTCCTATCGAGGGCCGGAGAACCATTCCGAGCACCGATTTTATCTTTGTTAACTAAACAATGCTCCTACCGTCTATCTCGCTGCATCCTCAAACTTCTTGACCCATTCTGACCGGAAGTAAGATAAAATCGGAGACCAATTTGGGGCAGTAATATCGGGAATGTCCGTTCGAGGCCCCGAGAACCATTCCGAGCACCGATTTTATCTTTGTTGAATAAACAATGCTCCTACCATCGTTCTCGCAGCATCGTCAGAGTTCTCGACCCATTCTGACCGGAAGTAATATAAAATCGGAGACCAATTTGGGGCAGTAATATCGGGAATGTCCGATCGAGGCCCCGAGAACCACTCTGAGCACCGATTTTATCTTTGTTAAATAAACAATGCTCCTACCGTCGATCTCGCAGCATCCTCAGACTTCTCGACCCATTCTGACCGAAAGTAAGATAAAATCGGAGATGATTTCGGAGCAGTATTATCGGGAATTTCCGATCGAGGCCCCGAGAACCATTCCGAGCACCGATTTTATGTTTGCTAAATAAACAATGCTCCTACCGTCGTTCTCGCAGCATCGTCAGACTTCTCGACCCATTCGGATCGGAAGTAAGATAAAATCGGAGACGAATTCGGGGCAGTATTATCGGGAATGTCCAATCGAGGCCTCGAGAAGCATTCCGAGCACCGATTTTATCTTTGTTAAATAAACAATGCTCCTACCGTCGATCTCGCAGCATCCTCAGACTTCTCGACCCATTCTGACCGGAAGTAAGATAAAATCGGAGATGATTTCGGAGCAGTATTATCGGGAATTTCCTATCGAGGCCCGGAGAACGATTCCGAGCACCGATTTTATCTTTGTTAAATAAACAATGCTCCTACCGTCTATCTCGCAGCATCCTCAAACTTCTTTACCCATTCTGACGGGAAGTAAGATAAAATCGGAGACGAATTCGGGGCAGCAATATCGGGAATGTTCGCTCGAGGTCCCGAGAACCATTCCGAGCACCGATTTTATCTTTGTTAAATAAGCAATGCCTCTACCGTCGTTCTCGCAGAATCGTCAGACTTCTCGACCCATTCTGTCCGGAAGTAAGATAAAATCGGAAACGAATTCGGGGCAGTAAAAGCGGGAATGTCCGATCGAGGCCCCGAGAACCATTTCGAGCACCGATTTTATCTTTATTAAATAAACAATGCCCCTACCGTCGTTCTCGCAGTATCGTCAGACTTCTCGACCCATTCTGACCGGAAGTAAGATAAAATCGGAGACGAATTCGGGGCGGCAATATTGGAAATGTTCGCCCGAGAACCATTCCGAGCAACGATTTTATCTTTATTATATAATCAATGCCTCTACCGTCGTTCTCGCAGAATCGTCAGACTTCTCGACCCATTCTGACCGGAAGTAAGATAAAATCAGAGACCAATTTGGGGCAGTAATATCGGGAATGTCCGATCGAGGCCCCGAGAACCATTCCGAGCACCGATTTTATCTTGGTTGAATAAACAATTTTCCTACCATCGTTCTCGCAGCATCGTCAGAGTTCTCGACCCATTCTGACCGGAAGTAAGATAAAATCGGAGACCACTTTGGGGCAGTAATATCGAGAATATCCGATCGAGGCCCCGAGAACCATTCCGAGCACCGATTTTATCTTTGTTGAATAAACAATGCTCCTACCATCGTTCTCGCAGCATCGTCAGAGTTCTCGACCCATTCTGACCGGAAGTGAGATAAAATCGGAGATGAATTCGCGCCAGTAATATCGGGAATGTCCGATAGAGGCCCCGAGAACCACTCCGAGCACCGATTTTATCTTTGTTAAATTAACAATGCTCCTACCGTCGATCTCGCAGCATCCTCAGACTTCTCGACCCATTCTGACCGGAAGTAAGATAAAGACGGAGATGATTTCGGAGCAGTATTATCGGGAATTTCCGATCGAGGCCCCGAGAACCATTCCGAGCACCGATTTTATCTTTGTTAAATAAACAATGCTCCTACCGTCGATCTCGCAGCATCCTCAGATTTCTCGACCCATTCTGACCCCGAAGTAAGATAAAATCAGAGATGATTTCGGAGCAGTATTATCGGTAATTTCCTATCGAGGGCCGGAGAACCATTCCGAGCACCGATTTTATCTTTGTTAACTAAACAATGCTCCTACCGTCTATCTCGCTGCATCCTCAAACTTCTTGACCCATTCTGACCGGAAGTAAGATAAAATCGGAGACCAATTTGGGGCAGTAATATCGGGAATGTCCGTTCGAGGCCCCGAGAACCATTCCGAGCACCGATTTTATCTTTGTTGAATAAACAATGCTCCTACCATCGTTCTCGCAGCATCGTCAGAGTTCTCGACCCATTCTGACCGGAAGTAATATAAAATCGGAGACCAATTTGGGGCAGTAATATCGGGAATGTCCGATCGAGGCCCCGAGAACCATTCCGAGCACCGATTTTATCTTTGTTAAATAAACAATGCTCCTACCGTCGATCTCGCAGCATCCTCAGACTTCTCGACCCATTCTGACCGAAAGTAAGATAAAATCGGAGATGATTTCGGAGCAGTGTTATCGGGAATTTCCGATCGAGGCCCCGAGAACCATTCCGAGCACCGATTTTATGTTTGCTAAATAAACAATGCTCCTACCGTCGTTCTCGCAGCATCGTCAGACTTCTCGACCCATTCGGATCGGAAGTAAGATAAAATCGGAGACGAATTCGGGGCAGTATTATCGGGAATGTCCAATCGAGGCCTCGAGAAGCATTCCGAGCACCGATTTTATCTTTGTTAAATAAACAATGCTCCTACCGTCGATCTCGCAGCATCCTCAGACTTCTCGACCCATTCTGACCGGAAGTAAGATAAAATCGGAGATGATTTCGGAGCAGTATTATCGGGAATTTCCTATCGAGGCCCGGAGAACGATTCCGAGCACCGATTTTATCTTTGTTAAATAAACAATGCTCCTACCGTCTATCTCGCAGCATCCTCAAACTTCTTTACCCATTCTGACGGGAAGTAAGATAAAATCGGAGACGAATTCGGGGCAGCAATATCGGGAATGTTCGCTCGAGGTCCCGAGAACCATTCCGAGCACCGATTTTATCTTTGTTAAATAAGCAATGCCTCTACCGTCGTTCTCGCAGAATCGTCAGACTTCTCGACCCATTCTGACCGGAAGTAAGATAAAATCGGAGACGAATTCGGGGCAGTAAAAGCGGGAATGTCCGATCGAGGCCCCGAGAACCATTTCGAGCACCGATTTTATCTTTATTAAATAAACAATGCCCCTACCGTCGTTCTCGCAGTATCGTCAGACTTCTCGACCCATTCTGACCGGAAGTAAGATAAAATCGGAGACGAATTCGGGGCGGCAATATTGGAAATGTTCGCCCGAGAACCATTCCGAGCAACGATTTTATCTTTATTATATAATCAATGCCTCTACCGTCGTTCTCGCAGAATCGTCAGACTTCTCGACCCATTCTGACCGGAAGTAAGATAAAATCAGAGACCAATTTGGGGCAGTAATATCGGGAATGTCCGATCGAGGCCCCGAGAACCATTCCGAGCACCGATTTTATCTTGGTTGAATAAACAATTTTCCTACCATCGTTCTCGCAGCATCGTCAGAGTTCTCGACCCATTCTGACCGGAAGTAAGATAAAATCGGAGACCACTTTGGGGCAGTAATATCGAGAATATCCGATCGAGGCCCCGAGAACCATTCCGAGCACCGATTTTATCTTTGTTGAATAAACAATGCTCCTACCATCGTTCTCGCAGCATCGTCAGAGTTCTCGACCCGTTCTGACCGGAAGTGAAATAAAATCGGAGATGAATTCGCGTCAGTAATATCGGGAATAGCCGATCGAGGCCCCGAGAACCATTCCGAGCACCGATTTTATCTTTGTTGAATAAACAATGCTCCTACCATCGTTCTCGCAGCATCGTCAGAGTTCTCGACCCATTCTGACCGGAAGTGAGATAAAATCGGAGATGAATTCGCGCCAGTAATATCGGGGATGTCCGATGGAGGCCCCGAGAACCACTCCGAGCACCGATTTTATCTTTGTTAAATTAACAATGCTCCTACCGTCGATCTCGCAGCATCCTCAGACTTCTCGACCCATTCTGACCGGAAGTAAGATAAAATCGGAGATGATTTCGGGGCAGCAATATCGGGAATGTTCGCTCGAGGCCCCGAGAACCATTCCGAGCACCGATTTTATCTTCGTTAAATAAACAATGCCTCTACCGTCGTTCTCGCAGAATCGTCAGACTTCTCGACCCATTCTGACCGGAAGTAAGATAAAATCGGAGACGAATTCGGGGCAGTAATAGCGGGAATGTCCGATCGAGGCCCCGAGAACCATTTCGAGCACCGATTTTATCTTTATTAAATAAACAATGCCCCTACCGTCGTTCTCGCAGTATCGTCAGACTTCTCGACCCATTCCGACCGGAAGTAAGATAAAATCGGAGACGAATTCGGGGCAGCAATATTGGGAATGTTCGCCCGAGAACCATTCCGAGCAACGATTTTATCTTTATTATATAATCAATGCCTCTACCGTCGTTCTCGCAGAATCGTCAGACTTCTCGACCCATTCTGACCGGAAGTAAGATAAAATCGGAGACGAATTTGGGGCAGTAATATCGGGAATGTCCGATCGAGGCCCCGAGAACCATTCCGAGCACAGATTTTATCTTGGTTGAATAATCAATGCTCCTACCATCGTTCTCGCAGCATCGTCAGAGTTCTCGACCCATTCTGACCGGAAGTAAGATAAAATCGGAGACCACTTTGGGGCAGTAATATCGGGAATATCCGATCGAGGCCTCGAGAACCATTCCGAGCCCCGATTTTATCTTTGTTGAATAAACAATGCTCCTACCATCGTTCTCGCAGCATCGTCAGAGTTCTCGACCCATTCTGACCGGAAGTGAAATAAAATCGGAGATGAATTCGCGTCAGTAATATCGGGAATAGCCGATCGAGGGCCCGAGAACCACTCCGAGCACCGATTTTATCTTTGTTAAATAAACAATGCCTCTACCGTCGTTCTAGCAGAATCGTCAGACTTCTCGACCCATTCTGACTGGAACTAAGATAAAATCGGAGACCAATTTGGGGCAGTAATATCGGGAATGTCCGATCGAGGCCCCGAGAACCATTCCGAGCACCGATTTTATCTTTGTTGAATAAACAATGCTCCTACCATCGTTCTCGCAGCATCGTCAGAGTTCTCGACCCATTCTGACCGGAAGTGAGATAAAATCGGAGATGAATTCGCGCCAGTAATATCGGGAATGTCCGATCGAGGCCCCGAGAACCACTGCGAGCACCGATTTTATCTTTGTTAAATAAACAATGCTCCTACCGTCGATCTCGCAGCATCCTCAGACTTCTCGACCCATTCTGACCGGAAGTAAGATAAAATCGGAGACGAATTCGGGGCAGTAATAGCGGGAATGTCCGATCGAGGCCCCGAGAACCATTCCGAGCACCGATTTTATGTTTGTTAAATAAACAATGCTCCTACCGTCGTTCTCGCAGCATCGTCAGACTTCTCGACCCATTCGGATCGGAAGTAAGATAAAATCGGAGACGAATTCGGGGCAGTAATATCGGGAATGTCCAATCGAGGCCTCGAGAAGCATTCCGAGCACCGATTTTATCTTTGTTAAATAAAAAATGCTCCTACCGGCGATCTCGCAGCGTCCTCAGACTTCTCGACCCATTCTGACCGGAAGTAAGATAAAATCGGAAATGATTTCGGAGCAGTATTATCGGGAATTTCCTATCGAGGCCCGGAGAACCATTCCGAGCACCGATTTTATCTTTGTTAAATAAACAATGCTCCTACCGTCTATCTCGCAGCATCCTTAAACTTCTTGACCCATTCTGACCGGAAGTAAGATAAAATCGGAGACGAATTCGGGGCAGCAATATCGGAAATGTTCGCTCGAGGCCCCGAGAACCATTCCGAGCACCGATATTATCTTTGTTAAATAAACAATGCCTCTACCGTCGTTCTCGCAAAATCGTCAGACTTCTCGACCCATTCTGACCGGAAGTAAGATAAAATCGGAGACGAATTCGGGGCAGTAATAGCGGGAATGTCCGATCGAGGCCCCGAGAACCATTCCGAGCACCGATTTTATCTTTATTAAATAAACAATGCCCCTACCGTCGTTCTCGCAGTATCGTCAGACTTCTCGACCCATTCTGACCGGAAGTAAGATAAAATCGGAGACGAATTCGGGGCAGCAATATTGGGAATGTTCGCTCGAGGCCCCGAGAACCATTCCGAGCACCGATTTTATCTTTATTAAATAATCAATGCCTCTACCGTCGTTCTCGCAGAATCGTCAGAGTTCTCGACCCATTCTGACCGGAAGTAATATAAAATCGGAGACCAATTTGGGGCAGTAATATCGGGAATGTCCGATCGAGGCCCCGAGAACCACTCTGAGCACCGATTTTATCTTTGTTAAATAAACAATGCTCCTACCGTCGATCTCGCAGCATCCTCAGACTTCTCGACCCATTCTGACCGAAAGTAAGATAAAATCGGAGATGATTTCGGAGCAGTATTATCGGGAATTTCCGATCGAGGCCCCGAGAACCATTCCGAGCACCGATTTTATGTTTGCTAAATAAACAATGCTCCTACCGTCGTTCTCGCAGCATCGTCAGACTTCTCGACCCATTCGGATCGGAAGTAAGATAAAATCGGAGACGAATTCGGGGCAGTATTATCGGGAATGTCCAATCGAGGCCTCGAGAAGCATTCCGAGCACCGATTTTATCTTTGTTAAATAAACAATGCTCCTACCGTCGATCTCGCAGCATCCTCAGACTTCTCGACCCATTCTGACCGGAAGTAAGATAAAATCGGAGATGATTTCGGAGCAGTATTATCGGGAATTTCCTATCGAGGCCCGGAGAACGATTCCGAGCACCGATTTTATCTTTGTTAAATAAACAATGCTCCTACCGTCTATCTCGCAGCATCCTCAAACTTCTTTACCCATTCTGACGGGAAGTAAGATAAAATCGGAGACGAATTCGGGGCAGCAATATCGGGAATGTTCGCTCGAGGTCCCGAGAACCATTCCGAGCACCGATTTTATCTTTGTTAAATAAGCAATGCCTCTACCGTCGTTCTCGCAGAATCGTCAGACTTCTCGACCCATTCTGACCGGAAGTAAGATAAAATCGGAGACGAATTCGGGGCAGTAAAAGCGGGAATGTCCGATCGAGGCCCCGAGAACCATTTCGAGCACCGATTTTATCTTTATTAAATAAACAATGCCCCTACCGTCGTTCTCGCAGTATCGTCAGACTTCTCGACCCATTCTGACCGGAAGTAAGATAAAATCGGAGACGAATTCGGGGCGGCAATATTGGAAATGTTCGCCCGAGAACCATTCCGAGCAACGATTTTATCTTTATTATATAATCAATGCCTCTACCGTCGTTCTCGCAGAATCGTCAGACTTCTCGACCCATTCTGACCGGAAGTAAGACAAAATCGGAGACCAATTTGGGGCAGTAATATCGGGAATGTCCGATCGAGGCCCCGAGAACCATTCCGAGCACCGATTTTATCTTGGTTGAATAAACAATTTTCCTACCATCGTTCTCGCAGCATCGTCAGAGTTCTCGACCCATTCTGACCGGAAGTAAGATAAAATCGGAGACCACTTTGGGGCAGTAATATCGAGAATATCCGATCGAGGCCCCGAGAACCATTCCGAGCACCGATTTTATCTTTGTTGAATAAACAATGCTCCTACCATCGTTCTCGCAGCATCGTCAGAGTTCTCGACCCGTTCTGACCGGAAGTGAAATAAAATCGGAGATGAATTCGCGTCAGTAATATCGGGAATAGCCGATCGAGGCCCCGAGAACCATTCCGAGCACCGATTTTATCTTTGTTGAATAAACAATGCTCCTACCATCGTTCTCGCAGCATCGTCAGAGTTCTCGACCCATTCTGACCGGAAGTGAGATAAAATCGGAGATGAATTCGCGCCAGTAATATCGGGGATGTCCGATGGAGGCCCCGAGAACCACTCCGAGCACCGATTTTATCTTTGTTAAATTAACAATGCTCCTACCGTCGATCTCGCAGCATCCTCAGACTTCTCGACCCATTCTGACCGGAAGTAAGATAAAATCGGAGATGATTTCGGGGCAGCAATATCGGGAATGTCCGATCGAGGCCCCGAGAACCATTCCGAGCACCGATTTTATCTTTGTTGAATAAACAATGCTCCTACCATCGTTCTCGCAGCATCGTCAGAGTTCTCGACCCATTCGGACCGGAAGTAAGATAAAATCGGAGACCAATTTGGGGCAGTAATATCGGGAATATCCGATCGAGGCCCCGAGATCCATTCCGAGCACCGATTTTATCTTTGTTGAATAAACAATCCTCCAACCATCGTTCTCGCAGCATCGTCAGAGTTCTCGACCCATTCTGACCGGAAGTGAAATAAAATCGGAGATGAATTCGCGTCAGTAATATCGGGAATGTCCGATCGAGGCCCCGAGAAACACTCCGAGCACCGATATTATCTTTGTTAAATAAACAATGCCTCTACCGTCGTTCTAGCAGAATCGTCAGACTTCTCGACCCATTCTGACCGGAAGTAAGATAAAATCGGAGACCAATTTGGGGCAGTAATATCGGGATTGTCCGATCGAGGCCCCGAGAACCATTCCGAGCACCGATTTTATCTTTGTTGAATAAACAATGCTCCTACCATCGTTCTCGCAGCATCGTCAGAGTTCTCGACCCATTCTGACCGGAAGTGAGATAAAATCGGAGATGATTTCGGAGCAGTATTATCGGGAATTTCCGATCGAGGCCCCGAGAACCATTCCGAGCACCGATTTTATCTTTGTTGAATAAACAATGCTCCTACCATCGTTCTCGCAGCATCGTCAGAGTTCTCGACCCATTCTGACCGGAAGTAAGATAAAATCGGAAACCAATTTGGGGCAGTAATATCGGGAATGTCCGTTCGAGGCCCCGAGAACCATTCCGAGCACCGATTTTATCTTTGTTGAATAAACAATGCTCCTACCATCGTTCTCGCAGCATCGTCAGAGTTCTCGACCCATTCTGACCGGAAGTAATATAAAATCGGAGACCAATTTGGGGCAGTAATATCGGGAATGTCCGATCGAGGATCCGAGAACCATTTCGAGCACCGATTTTATCTTTATTAAATAAACAATGCCCCTACCGTCGTTCTCGCAGTATCGTCAGACTTCTCGACCCATTCTGACCGGAAGTAAGATAAAATCGGAGACGAATTCGGGGCGGCAATATTGGAAATGTTCGCCCGAGAACCATTCCGAGCAACGATTTTATCTTTATTATATAATCAATGCCTCTACCGTCGTTCTCGCAGAATCGTCAGACTTCTCGACCCATTCTGACCGGAAGTAAGATAAAATCGGAGACCAATTTGGGGCAGTAATATCGGGAATGTCCGATCGAGGCCCCGAGAACCATTCCGAGCACCGATTTTATCTTGGTTGAATAAACAATGCTCCTACCATCGTTCTCGCAGCATCGTCAGAGTTCTCGACCCATTCTGACCGGAAGTAAGATAAAATCGGAGACCACTTTGGGGCAATAATATCGAGAATATCCGATCGAGGCCCCGAGAACCATTCCGAGCACCGATTTTATCTTTGTTGAATAAACAATGCTCCTACTATCGTTCTCGCAGCATCGTCAGAGTTCTCGACCCGTTCTGACCGGAAGTGAAATAAAATCGGAGATGAATTCGCGTCAGTAATATCGGGAATAGCCGATCGAGGCCCCGAGAACCATTCCGAGCACCGATTTTATCTTTGTTGAATAAACAATGCTCCTACCATCGTTCTCGCAGCATCGTCAGAGTTCTCGACCCATTCTGACCGGAAGTGAGATAAAATCGGAGATGAATTCGCGCCAGTAATATCGGGGATGTCCGATGGAGGCCCCGAGAACCACTCCGAGCACCGATTTTATCTTTGTTAAATTAACAATGCTCCTACCGTCGATCTCGCAGCATCCTCAGACTTCTCGACCCATTCTGACCGGAAGTAAGATAAAATCGGAGATGATTTCGGGGCAGCAATATCGGGAATGTCCGATCGAGGCCCCGAGAACCATTCCGAGCACCGATTTTATCTTTGTTGAATAAACAATGCTCCTACCATCGTACTCGCAGCATCGTCAGAGTTCTCGACCCATTCGGACCGGAAGTAAGATAAAATCGGAGACCAATTTGGGGCAGTAATATCGGGAATATCCGATCGAGGCCCCGAGATCCATTCCGAGCACCGATTTTATCTTTGTTGAATAAACAATCCTCCAACCATCGTTCTCGCAGCATCGTCAGAGTTCTCGACCCATTCTGACCGGAAGTGAAATAAAATCGGAGATGAATTCGCGTCAGTAATATCGGGAATGTCCGATCGAGGCCCCGAGAAACACTCCGAGCACCGATATTATCTTTGTTAAATAAACAATGCCTCTACCGTCGTTCTAGCAGAATCGTCAGACTTCTCGACCCATTCTGACCGGAAGTAAGATAAAATCGGAGACCAATTTGGGGCAGTAATATCGGGATTGTCCGATCGAGGCCCCGAGAACCATTCCGAGCACCGATTTTATCTTTGTTGAATAAACAATGCTCCTACCATCGTTCTCGCAGCATCGTCAGAGTTCTCGACCCATTCTGACCGGAAGTGAGATAAAATCGGAGATGATTTCGGAGCAGTATTATCGGGAATTTCCGATCGAGGCCCCGAGAACCATTCCGAGCACCGATTTTATCTTTGTTAAATAATCAATGCTCCTACCGTCTATCTCGCAGCATCCTCAAACTTCTTGACCAATTCTGACCGGAAGTAAGATAAAATCGGAGACCAATTTGGGGCAGTAATATCGGGAATGTCCGATCGAGGCCCCGAGAACCATTCGGAGCACCGATTTTATCTTTGTTGAATAAACAATGCTCCTACCATCGTTCTCGCAGCATCGTCAGATTTCTCGACCCATTCTGACCGGAAGTTAGATAAAATCGGAGATGAATTCGCGGCAGTAATATCGGGAATGTCCGATCGAGGCCCCGAGAACCACTCCGAGCACCGATTTTATCTTTGTTAAATTAACAATGCTCCTACCGTCGATCTCGCAGCATCCTCAGACTTCTCGACCCATTCTGACCGGAAGTAAGATAAAATCGGAGATGATTTCGGGGCAGCAATATCGGGAATGTCCGCTCGAGGCCCCGAGAACCATTCCGAGCACCGATTTTATCTTCGTTAAATAAACAATGCCTCTACCGTCGTTCTCGCAGAATCGTCAGACTTCTCGACCCATTCTGACCGGAAGTAAGATAAAATCGGAGACGAATTCGGGGCAGTAATAGCGGGAATGTCCGATCGAGGCCCCGAGAACCATTTCGAGCACCGATTTTATCTTTATTAAATAAACAATGCCCCTACCGTCGTTCTCGCAGTATCGTCAGACTTCTCGACCCATTCCGACCGGAAGTAAGATAAAATCGGAGACGAATTCGGGGCAGCAATATTGGGAATGTTCGCCCGAGAACCATTCCGAGCAACGATTTTATCTTTATTATATAATCAATGCCTCTACCGTCGTTCTCGCAGAATCGTCAGACTTCTCGACCCATTCTGACCGGAAGTAAGATAAAATCGGAGACGAATTTGGGGCAGTAATATCGGGAATGTCCGATCGAGGCCCCGAGAACCATTCCGAGCACAGATTTTATCTTGGTTGAATAATCAATGCTCCTACCATCGTTCTCGCAGCATCGTCAGAGTTCTCGACCCATTCTGACCGGAAGTAAGATAAAATCGGAGACCACTTTGGGGCAGTAATATCGGGAATATCCGATCGAGGCCTCGAGAACCATTCCGAGCCCCGATTTTATCTTTGTTGAATAAACAATGCTCCTACCATCGTTCTCGCAGCATCGTCAGAGTTCTCGACCCATTCTGACCGGAAGTGAAATAAAATCGGAGATGAATTTGCGTCAGTAATATCGGGAATAGCCGATCGAGGGCCCGAGAACCACTCCGAGCACCGATTTTATCTTTGTTAAATAAACAATGCCTCTACCGTCGTTCTAGCAGAATCGTCAGACTTCTCGACCCATTCTGACTGGAACTAAGATAAAATCGGAGACCAATTTGGGGCAGTAATATCGGGAATGTCCGATCGAGGCCCCGAGAACCATTCCGAGCACCGATTTTATCTTTGTTGAATAAACAATGCTCCTACCATCGTTCTCGCAGCATCGTCAGAGTTCTCGACCCATTCTGACCGGAAGTGAGATAAAATCGGAGATGAATTCGCGCCAGTAATATCGGGAATGTCCGATCGAGGCCCCGAGAACCACTGCGAGCACCGATTTTATCTTTGTTAAATAAACAATGCTCCTACCGTCGATCTCGCAGCATCCTCAGACTTCTCGACCCATTCTGACCGGAAGTAAGATAAAATCGGAGACGAATTCGGGGCAGTAATAGCGGGAATGTCCGATCGAGGCCCCGAGAACCATTCCGAGCACCGATTTTATGTTTGTTAAATAAACAATGCTCCTACCGTCGTTCTCGCAGCATCGTCAGACTTCTCGACCCATTCGGATCGGAAGTAAGATAAAATCGGAGACGAATTCGGGGCAGTAATATCGGGAATGTCCAATCGAGGCCTCGAGAAGCATTCCGAGCACCGATTTTATCTTTGTTAAATAAAAAATGCTCCTACCGTCGATCTCGCAGCGTCCTCAGACTTCTCGACCCATTCTGACCGGAAGTAAGATAAAATCGGAAATGATTTCGGAGCAGTATTATCGGGAATTTCCTATCGAGGCCCGGAGAACCATTCCGAGCACCGATTTTATCTTTGTTAAATAAACAATGCTCCTACCGTCTATCTCGCAGCATCCTTAAACTTCTTGACCCATTCTGACCGGAAGTAAGATAAAATCGGAGACGAATTCGGGGCAGCAATATCGGGAATGTTCGCTCGAGGCCCCGAGAACCATTCCGAGCACCGATATTATCTTTGTTAAATAAACAATGCCTCTACCGTCGTTCTCGCAAAATCGTCAGACTTCTCGACCCATTCTGACCGGAAGTAAGATAAAATCGGAGACGAATTCGGGGCAGTAATAGCGGGAATGTCCGATCGAGGCCCCGAGAACCATTCCGAGCACCGATTTTATCTTTATTAAATAAACAATGCCCCTACCGTCGTTCTCGCAGTATCGTCAGACTTCTCGACCCATTCTGACCGGAAGTAAGATAAAATCGGAGACGAATTCGGGGCAGCAATATTGGGAATGTTCGCTCGAGGCCCCGAGAACCATTCCGAGCACCGATTTTATCTTTATTAAATAAACAATGCCTCTACCGTCGTTCTCGCAGAATCGTCAGACTTCTCGACCCATTCTGACCGGAAGTAAGATAAAATTGGAGACCAATGTGGGGCAGTAATATCGGGAATGTCCGATCGAGGCCCCGAGAACCATTCCGA
Source organism: Ophion slaviceki (assembly GCA_944452715.1). Lineage (NCBI taxonomy): Eukaryota > Metazoa > Arthropoda > Insecta > Hymenoptera > Ichneumonidae > Ophion > Ophion slaviceki. Next base: position 10,736,349 of record OX101795.1, on the reverse strand, counting down.
GCACCGATTTTATCTTTGTTGAATAAACAATGCTCCTACCATCGTTCTCGCAGCATCGTCAGAGTTCTCGACCCATTCTGACCGGAAGTAAGATAAAATCGGAGATGATTTCGGGGCAGCAATATCGGGAATGTTCGCTCGAGGCCCCGAGAACCATTCCGAGCACCGATTTTATCTTCGTTAAATAAACAATGCCTCTACCGTCGTTCTCGCAGAATCGTCTGACTTCTCGACCCATTCTGACCGGAAGTAAGATAAAATCGGAGACCACTTTGGGGCAGTAATATCGGGAATATCCGATCGAGGCCTCGAGAACCATTCCGAGCACCGATTTTATCTTTGTTGAATAAACAATGCTCCTACCATCGTTCTCGCAGCATCGTCAGAGTTCTCGACCCATTCTGACCGGAAGTGAAATAAAATCGGAGATGAATTCGCGTCAGTAATATCGGGAATAGCCGATCGAGGGCCCGAGAACCACTCCGAGCACGGATTGTATCTTTGTTAAATAAACAATGCCTCTACCGTCGTTCTAGCAGAATCGTCAGACTTCTCGACCCATTCTGACCGGAAGTAAGATAAAATCGGAGACCAATTTGGGGCAGTAATATCGGGAATGTCCGATCGAGGCCCCGAGAACCATTCCGAGCACCGATTTTATCTTTGTTCAATAAACAATGCTCCTACCATCGTTCTCGCAGCATCGTCAGAGTTCTCGACCCATTCTGACCGGAAGTGAGATAAAATCGGAGATGAATTCGCGCCAGTAATATCGGGAATATCCGATCGAGGCCCCGAGAACCAGTGCGAGCACCGATTTTATCTTTGTTAAATAAACAATGCTCCTACCGTCGATCTCGCAGCATCCTCAGACTTCTCGACCCATTCTGACCGGAAGTAAGATAAAGACGGAGATGATTTCGGAGCAGTATTATCGGGAATTTCCGATCGAGGCCCCGAGAACCATTCCGAGCACCGATTTTATCTTTGTTAAATAAACAATGCTCCTACCGTCGATCTCGCAGCATCCTCAGACTTCTCGACCCATTCTGACCCCGAAGTAAGATAAAATCGGAGATGATTTCGGAGCAGTATTATCGGTAATTTCCTATCGAGGCCCGGAGAACCGTTCCGAGCACCGATTTTATCTTTGTTAACTAAACAATGCTCCTACCGTCTATCTCGCAGCATCCTCAAACTTCTTGACGCATTCTGACCGGACGTAAGATAAAATCGGAGACCAATTTGGGGCAGTAATATCGGGAATGTCCGATCGAGGCCCCGAGAACCATTCCGAGCACCGATTTTATCTTTGTTTAATAAACAATGCTCCTACCTTCGTTCTCGCAGAATCGTCAGACTTCTCGACCCATTCTGACCGGAAGTAAGATAAAATCGGAGACGAATTCGGGGCAGTAATAGCGGGAATGTCCGATCGAGGCCCCGAGAACCATTCCGAGCACCGATTCTATGTTTGTTAAATAAACAATGCTCCTACCGTCGTTCTCGCAGCATCGTCAGACTTCTCGACCCATTCGGATCGGAAGTAAGATAAAATCGGAGACGAATTCGGGGCAGTAATATCGGGAATGTCCAATCGAGGCCTCGAGAAGCATTCCGAGCACCGATTTTATCTTTGTTAAATAAACAATGCTCCTACCGTCGATCTCGCAGCATCCTCAGACTTCTCGACCCATTCTGACCGGAAGTAAGATACAATCGGAAATGATTTCGGAGCAGTATTATCGGGAATTTCCTATCGAGGCCCGGAGAACCATTCCGAGCACCGATTTTATCTTTGTTAAATAAACAATGCTCCTACCGTCGTTCTCGCAGCATCGTCAGACTTATCGACCCATTCTGACCGGAAGTAAGATAAAATCGGAGACGAATTCGGGGCCCGTAATATTGGGAATGTTCGCTCGAGGCCCCGAGAACCATTCCGAGCACCGATTTTATCTTTATTAAATAATCAATGCCTCTACCGTCGTTCTCGCAGAATCGTCAGACTTCTCGACCCATTGTGACCGGAAGTAAGATAAAATCGGAGACCAATTTGGGGCAGTAATATCGGGATTGTCCGATCGAGGCCCCGAGAACCATTCCGAGCACCGATTTTATCTTTGTTGAATAAACAATGCTCCTACCATCGTTCTCGCAGCATCGTCAGAGTTCTCGACCCATTCTGACCGGAAGTGAGATAAAATCGGAGATGAATTCGCGCCCGTAATATCGGGAATGTCCGATCGAGGCCCCAAGAACCACTCCGAGCACCGATTTTATCTTTGTTAAATAAACAATGCTCCTACCGTCGATCTCGCAGCATCCTCAGACTTCTCGACCCATTCTGACCGGAAGTAAGATAAAATCGGAGATGATTTCGGAGCAGTATTATCGGGAATTTCCGATCGAGGCCGCGAGAACCATTCCGAGCACCGATTTTATCTTTGTTAAATAAACAATGCTCCTACCGTCGATCTCGCAGCATCCTCAGACTTCTCGACCCATTCTGACTGGAAGTAACATAAAATCGGAGATGATTTCGGAGCAGTATTATCGGGAATTTCCTATCGAGGCCCGGTGAACCATTCCGAGCACCGATTTTATCTTTGTTAAATAAACAATGCTCCTACCGTCTATCTCGCAGCATCCTCAAACTTCTTGACCCATTCTGACCGGAAGTAAGACAAAATCGGAGACCAATTTGGGGCAGTAATATCGGGAATGTCCGATCGAAGCCCCGAGAACCATTCGGAGCACCGATTTTATCTTTGTTGAATAAACAATGCTCCTACCATCGTTCTCGCAGCATCGTCAGACTTCTCGACACATTCTGACCGGAAGTAAGATAAAATCGGAGACCAATTTGGGGCAGTAATATCGGGAATGTCCGATCGAGGCCCCGAGAACCATTCCGAGCACCGATTTTATCTTTGTTGAATAAACAATGCTCCTACCATCGTTCTCGCAGCATCGTCAGAGTTCTCGACCCATTCTGACCGGAAGTGAGATAAAATCGGAGATGAATTCGCGCCAGTAATATCGGGAATGTCCGATCGAGGCCCCGAGAACCACTCCGAGCACCGATTTTATCTTTGTTAAATAAACAACGCTCCTACCGTCGATCTCGCAGCATCCTCAGACTTCTCGACCCATTCTGAGCGGAAGTAAGATAAAATCGGAGATGATTTCGGAGCAGTATTATCGGGAATTTCCTATCGAGGCCCCGAGAACCATTCCGAGCACCGATTTTATCTTTGTTGAATAAACAATGCTCCTACCGTCGTGCTCGCAGCATCGTCAGAATTCTCGACCTTTCCTGACCGGAAGTAAGATAAAATCGGAGACGAATTCGGGGCAGTAATAGCGAGAATGTCCGATCGAGGCCCCGAGAACCATTCCGAGCACAGATTTCAACTTTGTTAAATAAACAATGCTCCTATCGTCGTTCTCGCAGCATCGTCAGACTTCTCGACCCATTCGCATCGGAAGTAAGATAAAATCGGAGACAAATTCGGGGCAGCAATATCGGGAATGTTCGCTCGAGGCCCCGAGAACCATTCCGAGCACCGATTTTATCTTTGTTAACTAAACAATGCCTCTACCGTCGTTCTCGCAGAATCGTCAGTCTTCTCAACCCATTCTTACCAGAAGTAAGATAACATCGGAGACGAATTCGGGGCAGTAATAGCGGGAATGTCCGATTGAGGCCCCGAGAACCATTCCGAGCACCGATTTTATCTTTGTTGAATAAACAATGCTCCTACCATCGTTCTCGCAGCATCGTCAGAGTTCTCGACCCATACTGACCGGAAGTGAGATAAAATCGGAGATGAATTCGCGCCAATAATATCGGCAATGTCCGATCGAGGCCCCGAGCACCACTCCGAGCACCGATTCTATTTTTGTTAAATAAACAATGCGCCTACCGTCGATCTCGCAGCATTCTCAGACTTCTCGACCCATTCTGACCGGAAGTAAGATAAAATCGGAGACAAACTCGCGGCAGCAATATCGGGAATGTTCGCTCGAGGCCCCGAGAACCATTCCGAGCACCGATTTTATCTTTATTAAATAAACAATGCCTCTACCATCGTTTCCGCAGAATCGTCAGACTTCTCGACCCATTCTGACCGGAAGTGAGATAAAATCGGAGACGACTTCGGGACAGGTATATCGTGAATGTCCGATCGAGGCTCGGAGAACCATTCCGAGAACCGATTTTATCTTTGTTAAATAAACAATGCTCCTACCGTCGATCTCGCAGCTTCCTCAGACTTCTCGACCCATTCTGACCGGAAGTAAGATAAAATGGGAGATGATTTCGGAGCAGTATTATCGGGAATTTCCGATCGAGGCCCCGAGAACCATTCCGAGCACCGATTTTATCTTTGTTAAATAAACAATGCTCCTACCGTCGATCTCGCAGCATCCTCAGACTTCTCGACCCATTCTGACTGGAAGTAAGATAAAATCGGAGATGATTTCGGAGCAGTATTATCGGGAATTTCCTATCGAGGCCCGGTGAACCATTCCGAGCACCGATTTTATCTTTGTTAAATAAACAATGCTCCTACCGTCTATCTCGCAGCATCCTCAAAGTTCTTGACCCATTCTGACCGGAAGTAAGATAAAATCGGAGACCAATTTGGGGCAGTAATATCGGGAATGTCCGATCGAAGCCCCGAGAACCATTCGGAGCACCGATTTTATCTTTGTTGAATAAACAATGCTCCTACCATCGTTCTCGCAGCATCGTCAGACTTCTCGACCCATTCTGACCGGAAGTAAGATAAAATCGGAGACCAATTTGGGGCAGTAATATCGGGAATGTCCGATCGAGGCCCCGAGAACCATTCCGAGCACCGATTTTATCTTTGTTGAATAAACAATGCTCCTACCATCGTTCTCGCAGCATCGTCAGAGTTCTCGACCCATTCTGACCGGAAGTGAGATAAAATCGGAGATGAATTCGCGCCAGTAATATCGGGAATGTCCGATCGAGGCCCCGAGAACCACTCCGAGCACCGATTTTATCTTTCTTAAATAAACAATGCCTCTACCGTCGTTCTCGCAGAATCGTCAGACTTCTCGACCCATTGTGACCGGAAGTAAGATAAAATCGGAGACCAATTTGGGGCAGTAATATCGGGAATGTCCGATCGAGGCCCCGAGAACCATTCCGAGCACCGATTTTATCTTTGTTGAATAAACAATGCTCCTACCATCGTTCTCGCAGCATCGTCAGAGTTCTCGACCCATTCTGACCGGAAGTGAGATAAAATCGGAGATGAATTCGCGCCAGTAATATCGGGAATGTCTGATCGAGGCCCCGAGAACCACTCCGAGCACCGATTTTATCTTTGTTAAATAAACAACGCTCCTACCGTCGATCTCGCAGCATCCTCAGACTTCTCGACCCATTCTGAGCGGAAGTAAGATAAAATCGGAGATGATTTCGGAGCAGTATTATCGGGAATTTCCTATCGAGGCCCCGGGAACCATTCCGAGCACCGATTTTATCTTTGTTGAATAAACAATGCTCCTACCGTCGTGCTCGCAGCATCGTCAGACTTCTCGACCTTTTCTGACCGGAAGTAAGATAAAATCGGAGACGAATTCGGGGCAGTAATAGCGAGAATGTCTGATCGAGGCCCCGAGAACCATTCCGAGCACAGATTTCAACTTTGTTAAATAAACAATGCTCCTATCGTCGTTCTCGCAGCATCGTCAGACTTCTCGACCCATTCGCATCGGAAGTAAGATAAAATCGGAGACGAATTCGGGGCAGCAATATCGGGAATGTTCGCTCGAGGCCCCGAGAACCATTCCGAGCACCGATTTTATCTTTGTTAACTAAACAATGCCTCTACCGTCGTTCTCGCAGAATCGTCAGTCTTCTCAACCCATTCTGACCGGAAGTAAGATAACATCGGAGACGAATTCGGGGCAGTAATAGCGGGAATGTCCGATTGAGGCCCCGAGAACCATTCCGAGCACCGATTTTATCTTTGTTGAATAAACAATGCTCCTACCATCGTTCTCGCAGCATCGTCAGAGTTCTCGACCCATACTGACCGGAAGTGAGATAAAATCGGAGATCAATTCGCGCCAATAATATCGGCAATGTCCGATCGAGGCCCCGAGCACCACTCCGAGCACCGATTCTATTTTTGTTAAATAAACAATGCTCCTACCGTCGATCTCGCAGCATCCTCAGACTTCTCGACCCATTCTGACCGGAAGTAAGATAAAATCGGAGACAAACTCGCGGCAGCAATATCGGGAATGTTCGCTCGAGGCCACGAGAACCATTCCGAGCACCGATTTTATCTTTATTAAATAAACAATGCCTCTACCATCGTTTCCGCAGAATCGTCAGACTTCTCGACACATTCTGACCGGAAGTGAGATAAAATCGGAGACGACTTCGGGACAGGTATATCGTGAATGTCCGATCGAGGCTCGGCGAACCATTCCGAGAACCGATTTTATCTTTGTTAAATAAACAATGCTCCTACCGTCTATCTCGCAGCATCCTCAAACTTCTTGACCCATTCTGACCGGAAGTAAGATAAAATCGGAGATGATTTCGGGGCAGTTATATCGGGAATTTCCGATCGAGGCCCCGAGAACCATTCCGAGCACCGATTTTATCTTTGTTAAATAAACAATGCCTCTACCGTCGTTCTCGCAGAATCGTCAGACTTCTCGACCCATTCTGACAGGAAGTAAGATAAAATCGGAGACGAATTCGGGGCAGTAATAGCGAGAATGTCCGATCGAGGCCCCGAGAACCATTCCGAGCACCGATTTTATCTTTGTTCAATAAACAATGCTCCTACCGTCGTTCTCGCAGCATCGTCAGACTTCTCAACCCATTCGGATCGGAAGTAAGATAAAATCGCAGACGAATTCGGGGCAGTAATATCGGGAATGTTCAATCGAGGCCTCGAGAACCATTCCGAGCACCGATTTTATCTTTGTTAAATAATCAATGCTCCTACCGTCGATCTCGCAGCATCCTCAGACTTCTCGACCCATTCTGACCGGAAGTAAGATAAAATCGGAGATGATTTCGGAGCAGTATTATCGGGAATTTCCGATCGAGACCCCGAGAACCATTCCGAGCACCGATTTTATCTTTGTTAAATAAACAATGGTCCTACCGTCGTTCCCGCAGCATCGTCAGACTTCTCGACCCATTCGGATCGGAAGTTAGATAAAATCGGAGACGATTTCGCGGCAGCAATATCGGGAATGTTTGCTCGAGGCCCCGAGAACCATTCCGAGCACCGATTTTATCTTTGTTAAATAAACAATGCTCCTACCGTCGATCTCGCAGCATCCTCAGACTTCTCGACCCATTCTGACCGGAAGTAAGATAAAATCGGAGACCAATTTGGGGCAGTAATATCGGGAATGTCCGATCGAGGCCCCGAGAACCATTCCGAGCACCGATTTTATCTTGGTTGAATAAACAATGCTCCTACCATCGTTCTCGCAGCATCGTCAGAGTTCTCGACCCATTCTGACCGGAAGTAAGATAAAATCGGAGACCACTTTGGGGCAGTAATATCGAGAATATCCGATCGAGGCCCCGAGAACCATTCCGAGCACCGATTTTATCTTTGTTGAATAAACAATGCTCCTACCATCGTTCTCGCAGCATCGTCAGAGTTCTCGACCCGTTCTGACCGGAAGTGAAATAAAATCGGAGATGAATTCGCGTCAGTAATATCGGGAATAGCCGATCGAGGCCCCGAGAACCATTCCGAGCACCGATTTTATCTTTGTTGAATAAACAATGCTCCTACCATCGTTCTCGCAGCATCGTCAGAGTTCTCGACCCATTCTGACCGGAAGTGAGATAAAATCGGAGATGAATTCGCGCCAGTAATATCGGGGATGTCCGATCGAGGCCCCGAGAACCACTCCGAGCACCGATTTTATCTTTGTTAAATTAACAATGCTCCTACCGTCGATCTCGCAGCATCCTCAGACTTCTCGACCCATTCTGACCGGAAGTAAGATAAAATCGGAGATGATTTCGGGGCAGCAATATCGGGAATGTCCGATCGAGGCCCCGAGAACCATTCCGAGCACCGATTTTATCTTTGTTGGATCAACAATGCTCCTACCATCGTACTCGCAGCATCGTCAGAGTTCTCGACCCATTCGGACCGGAAGTAAGATAAAATCGGAGACCAATTTGGGGCAGTAATATCGGGAATATCCGATCGAGGCCCCGAGATCCATTCCGAGCACCGATTTTATCTTTGTTGAATAAACAATGCTCCAACCATCGTTCTCGCAGCATCGTCAGAGTTCTCGACCCATTCTGACCGGAAGTGAAATAAAATCGGAGATGAATTCGCGTCAGTAATATCGGGAATGTCCGATCGAGGCCCCGAGAAACACTCCGAGCACCGATATTATCTTTGTTAAATAAACAATGCCCCTACCGTCGTTCTAGCAGAATCGTCAGACTTCTCGACCCATTCTGACCGGAAGTAAGATAAAATCGGAGACCAATTTGGGGCAGTAATATCGGGATTGTCCGATCGAGGCCCCGAGAACCATTCCGAGCACCGATTTTATCTTTGTTGAATAAACAATGCTCCTACCATCGTTCTCGCAGCATCGTCAGAGTTCTCGACCCATTCTGACCGGAAGTGAGATAAAATCGGAGATGATTTCGGAGCAGTATTATCGGGAATTTCCGATCGAGGCCCCGAGAACCATTCCGAGCACCGATTTTATCTTTGTTGAATAAACAATGCTCCTACCATCGTTCTCGCAGCATCGTCAGAGTTCTCGACCCATTCTGACCGGAAGTAATATAAAATCGGAGACCAATTTGGGGCAGTAATATCGGGAATGTCCGATCGAGGCCCCGAGAACCATTTCGAGCACCGATTTTATCTTTATTAAATAAACAATGCCCCTACCGTCGTTCTCGCAGTATCGTCAGACTTCTCGACCCATTCTGACCGGAAGTAAGATAAAATCGGAGACGAATTCGGGGCGGCAATATTGGAAATGTTCGCCCGAGAACCATTCCGAGCAACGATTTTATCTTTATTATATAATCAATGCCTCTACCGTCGTTCTCGCAGAATCGTCAGACTTCTCGACCCATTCTGACCGGAAGTAAGATAAAATCGGAGACCAATTTGGGGCAGTAATATCGGGAATGTCCGATCGAGGCCCCGAGAACCATTCCGAGCACCGATTTTATCTTGGTTGAATAAACAATGCTCCTACCATCGTTCTCGCAGCATCGTCAGAGTTCTCGACCCATTCTGACCGGAAGTAAGATAAAATCGGAGACCACTTTGGGGCAGTAATATCGAGAATATCCGATCGAGGCCCCGAGAACCATTCCGAGCACCGATTTTATCTTTGTTGAATAAACAATGCTCCTACCATCGTTCTCGCAGCATCGTCAGAGTTCTCGACCCGTTCTGACCGGAAGTGAAATAAAATCGGAGATGAATTCGCGTCAGTAATATCGGGAATAGCCGATCGAGGCCCCGAGAACCATTCCGAGCACCGATTTTATCTTTGTTGAATAAACAATGCTCCTACCATCGTTCTCGCAGCATCGTCAGAGTTCTCGACCCATTCTGACCGGAAGTGAGATAAAATCGGAGATGAATTCGCGCCAGTAATATCGGGGATGTCCGATGGAGGCCCCGAGAACCACTCCGAGCACCGATTTTATCTTTGTTAAATTAACAATGCTCCTACCGTCGATCTCGCAGCATCCTCAGACTTCTCGACCCATTCTGACCGGAAGTAAGATAAAATCGGAGATGATTTCGGGGCAGCAATATCGGGAATGTCCGATCGAGGCCCCGAGAACCATTCCGAGCACCGATTTTATCTTTGTTGGATCAACAATGCTCCTACCATCGTACTCGCAGCATCGTCAGAGTTCTCGACCCATTCGGACCGGAAGTAAGATAAAATCGGAGACCAATTTGGGGCAGTAATATCGGGAATATCCGATCGAGGCCCCGAGATCCATTCCGAGCACCGATTTTATCTTTGTTGAATAACCAATCCTCCAACCATCGTTCTCGCAGCATCGTCAGAGTTCTCGACCCATTCTGACCGGAAGTGAAATAAAATCGGAGATGAATTCGCGTCAGTAATATCGGGAATGTCCGATCGAGGCCCCGAGAAACACTCCGGACACCGATATTATCTTTGTTAAATAAACAATGCCTCTACCGTCGTTCTAGCAGAATCGTCAGACTTCTCGACCCATTCTGACCGGAAGTAAGATAAAATCGGAGACCAATTTGGGGCAGTAATATCGGGATTGTCCGATCGAGGCCCCGAGAACCATTCCGAGCACCGATTTTATCTTTGTTGAATAAACAATGCTCCTACCATCGTTCTCGCAGCATCGTCAGAGTTCTCGACCCATTCTGACCGGAAGTGAGATAAAATCGGAGATGATTTCGGAGCAGTATTATCGGGAATTTCCGATCGAGGCCCCGAGAACCATTCCGAGCACCGATTTTATCTTTGTTAAATAAACAATGCTCCTACCGTCTATCTCGCAGCATCCTCAAACTTCTTGACCCATTCTGACCGGAAGTAAGATAAAATCGGAGACCAATTTGGGGCAGTAATATCGGGAATGTCCGATCGAGGCCCCGAGAACCATTCGGAGCACCGATTTTATCTTTGTTGAATAAACAATGCTCCTACCATCGTTCTCGCAGCATCGTCAGATTTCTCGACCCATTCTGACCGGAAGTGAGATAAAATCGGAGATGAATTCGCGCCAGTAATATCGGGAATGTCCGATCGAGGCCCCGAGAACCACTCCGAGCACCGATTTTATCTTTGTTAAATTAACAATGCTCCTACCGTCGATCTCGCAGCATCCTCAGACTTCTCGACCCATTCTGACCGGAAGTAAGATAAAATCGGAGATGATTTCGGGGCAGCAATATCGGGAATGTTCGCTCGAGGCCCCGAGAACCATTCCGAGCACCGATTTTATCTTCGTTAAATAAACAATGCCTCTACCGTCGTTCTCGCAGAATCGTCAGACTTCTCGACCCATTCTGACCGGAAGTAAGATAAAATCGGAGACGAATTCGGGGCAGTAATAGCGGGAATGTCCGATCGAGGCCCCGAGAACCATTTCGAGCACCGATTTTATCTTTATTAAATAAACAATGCCCCTACCGTCGTTCTCGCAGTATCGTCAGACTTCTCGACCCATTCCGACCGGAAGTAAGATAAAATCGGAGACGAATTCGGGGCAGCAATATTGGGAATGTTCGCCCGAGAACCATTCCGAGCAACGATTTTATCTTTATTATATAATCAATGCCTCTACCGTCGTTCTCGCAGAATCGTCAGACTTCTCGACCCATTCTGACCGGAAGTAAGATAAAATCGGAGACCAATTTGGGGCAGTAATATCGGGAATGTCCGATCGAGGCCCCGAGAACCATTCCGAGCACCGATTTTATCTTTGTTGAATAAACAATGCTCCTACCATCGTTCTCGCAGCATCGTCAGAGTTCTCGACCCATTCTGACCGGAAGTAATATAAAATCGGAGACCAATTTGGGGCAGTAATATCGGGAATGTCCGATCGAGGCCCCGAGAACCACTCCGAGCACCGATTTTATGTTTGCTAAATAAACAATGCTCCTACCGTCGATCTCGCAGCATCCTCAGACTTGTCGACCCATTCTGACCGGAAGTAAGATAAAATCGGAGATGATTTCGGAGCAGTATTATCGGGAATTTCCGATCGATGCCCCGAGAACCATTCCGAGCAATGATTTCATCATTGTTAAATAAACAATGCTCCTACCGTCGTTCTCGCAGCATCGTCAGACTTCTCGACCCATTCGGATCGGAAGTAAGATAAAATCGGAGATGATTTCGGAGCAGTATTATCGGGAATTTCCGATCGAGGCCCCGAGAACCATTCCGAGCACCGATTTTATCTTTGTTGAATAAACAATGCTCCTACCAACGTTCTCGCAGCATCGTCAGAGTTCTCGACCCATTCTGACCGGAAGTGAGATAAAATCGGAGATGAATTCGCGCCAGTAATATCGGGAATGTCCGATAGAGGCCCCGAGAACCACTCCGAGCACCGATTTTATCTTTGTTAAATTAACAATGCTCCTACCGTCGATCTCGCAGCATCCTCAGACTTCTCGACCCATTCTGACCGGAAGTAAGATAAAGACGGAGATGATTTCGGAGCAGTATTATCGGGAATTTCCGATCGAGGCCCCGAGAACCATTCCGAGCACCGATTTTATCTTTGTTAAATAAACAATGCTCCTACCGTCGATCTCGCAGCATCCTCAGATTTCTCGACCCATTCTGACCCCGAAGTAAGATAAAATCAGAGATGATTTCGGAGCAGTATTATCGGTAATTTCCTATCGAGGGCCGGAGAACCATTCCGAGCACCGATTTTATCTTTGTTAACTAAACAATGCTCCTACCGTCTATCTCGCTGCATCCTCAAACTTCTTGACCCATTCTGACCGGAAGTAAGATAAAATCGGAGACCAATTTGGGGCAGTAATATCGGGAATGTCCGTTCGAGGCCCCGAGAACCATTCCGAGCACCGATTTTATCTTTGTTGAATAAACAATGCTCCTACCATCGTTCTCGCAGCATCGTCAGAGTTCTCGACCCATTCTGACCGGAAGTAATATAAAATCGGAGACCAATTTGGGGCAGTAATATCGGGAATGTCCGATCGAGGCCCCGAGAACCACACCGAGCACCGATTTTATCTTTGTTAAATAAACAATGCTCCTACCGTCGATCTCGCAGCATCCTCAGACTTCTCGACCCATTCTGACCGAAAGTAAGATAAAATCGGAGATGATTTCGGAGCAGTATTATCGGGAATTTCCGATCGAGGCCCCGAGAACCATTCCGAGCACCGATTTTATGTTTGCTAAATAAACAATGCTCCTACCGTCGTTCTCGCAGCATCGTCAGACTTCTCGACCCATTCGGATCGGAAGTAAGATAAAATCGGAGACGAATTCGGGGCAGTATTATCGGGAATGTCCAATCGAGGCCTCGAGAAGCATTCCGAGCACCGATTTTATCTTTGTTAAATAAACAATGCTCCTACCGTCGATCTCGCAGCATCCTCAGACTTCTCGACCCATTCTGACCGGAAGTAAGATAAAATCGGAGATGATTTCGGAGCAGTATTATCGGGAATTTCCTATCGAGGCCCGGAGAACGATTCCGAGCACCGATTTTATCTTTGTTAAATAAACAATGCTCCTACCGTCTATCTCGCAGCATCCTCAAACTTCTTTACCCATTCTGACGGGAAGTAAGATAAAATCGGAGACGAATTCGGGGCAGCAATATCGGGAATGTTCGCTCGAGGTCCCGAGAACCATTCCGAGCACCGATTTTATCTTTGTTAAATAAGCAATGCCTCTACCGTCGTTCTCGCAGAATCGTCAGACTTCTCGACCCATTCTGACCGGAAGTAAGATAAAATCGGAAACGAATTCGGGGCAGTAAAAGCGGGAATGTCCGATCGAGGCCCCGAGAACCATTTCGAGCACCGATTTTATCTTTATTAAATAAACAATGCCCCTACCGTCGTTCTCGCAGTATCGTCAGACTTCTCGACCCATTCTGACCGGAAGTAAGATAAAATCGGAGACGAATTCGGGGCGGCAATATTGGAAATGTTCGCCCGAGAACCATTCCGAGCAACGATTTTATCTTTATTATATAATCAATGCCTCTACCGTCGTTCTCGCAGAATCGTCAGACTTCTCGACCCATTCTGACCGGAAGTAAGATAAAATCAGAGACCAATTTGGGGCAGTAATATCGGGAATGTCCGATCGAGGCCCCGAGAACCATTCCGAGCACCGATTTTATCTTGGTTGAATAAACAATTTTCCTACCATCGTTCTCGCAGCATCGTCAGAGTTCTCGACCCATTCTGACCGGAAGTAAGATAAAATCGGAGACCACTTTGGGGCAGTAATATCGAGAATATCCGATCGAGGCCCCGAGAACCATTCCGAGCACCGATTTTATCTTTGTTGAATAAACAATGCTCCTACCATCGTTCTCGCAGCATCGTCAGAGTTCTCGACCCATTCTGACCGGAAGTGAGATAAAATCGGAGATGAATTCGCGCCAGTAATATCGGGAATGTCCGATAGAGGCCCCGAGAACCACTCCGAGCACCGATTTTATCTTTGTTAAATTAACAATGCTCCTACCGTCGATCTCGCAGCATCCTCAGACTTCTCGACCCATTCTGACCGGAAGTAAGATAAAGACGGAGATGATTTCGGATCAGTATTATCGGGAATTTCCGATCGAGGCCCCGAGAACCATTCCGAGCACCGATTTTATCTTTGTTAAATAAACAATGCTCCTACCGTCGATCTCGCAGCATCCTCAGATTTCTCGACCCATTCTGACCCCGAAGTAAGATAAAATCAGAGATGATTTCGGAGCAGTATTATCGGTAATTTCCTATCGAGGGCCGGAGAACCATTCCGAGCACCGATTTTATCTTTGTTAACTAAACAATGCTCCTACCGTCTATCTCGCTGCATCCTCAAACTTCTTGACCCATTCTGACCGGAAGTAAGATAAAATCGGAGACCAATTTGGGGCAGTAATATCGGGAATGTCCGTTCGAGGCCCCGAGAACCATTCCGAGCACCGATTTTATCTTTGTTGAATAAACAATGCTCCTACCATCGTTCTCGCAGCATCGTCAGAGTTCTCGACCCATTCTGACCGGAAGTAATATAAAATCGGAGACCAATTTGGGGCAGTAATATCGGGAATGTCCGATCGAGGCCCCGAGAACCACTCCGAGCACCGATTTTATCTTTGTTAAATAAACAATGCTCCTACCGTCGATCTCGCAGCATCCTCAGACTTCTCGACCCATTCTGACCGAAAGTAAGATAAAATCGGAGATGATTTCGGAGCAGTGTTATCGGGAATTTCCGATCGAGGCCCCGAGAACCATTCCGAGCACCGATTTTATGTTTGCTAAATAAACAATGCTCCTACCGTCGTTCTCGCAGCATCGTCAGACTTCTCGACCCATTCGGATCGGAAGTAAGATAAAATCGGAGACGAATTCGGGGCAGTATTATCGGGAATGTCCAATCGAGGCCTCGAGAAGCATTCCGAGCACCGATTTTATCTTTGTTAAATAAACAATGCTCCTACCGTCGATCTCGCAGCATCCTCAGACTTCTCGACCCATTCTGACCGGAAGTAAGATAAAATCGGAGATGATTTCGGAGCAGTATTATCGGGAATTTCCTATCGAGGCCCGGAGAACGATTCCGAGCACCGATTTTATCTTTGTTAAATAAACAATGCTCCTACCGTCTATCTCGCAGCATCCTCAAACTTCTTTACCCATTCTGACGGGAAGTAAGATAAAATCGGAGACGAATTCGGGGCAGCAATATCGGGAATGTTCGCTCGAGGTCCCGAGAACCATTCCGAGCACCGATTTTATCTTTGTTAAATAAGCAATGCCTCTACCGTCGTTCTCGCAGAATCGTCAGACTTCTCGACCCATTCTGACCGGAAGTAAGATAAAATCGGAGACGAATTCGGGGCAGTAAAAGCGGGAATGTCCGATCGAGGCCCCGAGAACCATTTCGAGCACCGATTTTATCTTTATTAAATAAACAATGCCCCTACCGTCGTTCTCGCAGTATCGTCAGACTTCTCGACCCATTCTGACCGGAAGTAAGATAAAATCGGAGACGAATTCGGGGCGGCAATATTGGAAATGTTCGCCCGAGAACCATTCCGAGCAACGATTTTATCTTTATTATATAATCAATGCCTCTACCGTCGTTCTCGCAGAATCGTCAGACTTCTCGACCCATTCTGACCGGAAGTAAGATAAAATCAGAGACCAATTTGGGGCAGTAATATCGGGAATGTCCGATCGAGGCCCCGAGAACCATTCCGAGCACCGATTTTATCTTGGTTGAATAAACAATTTTCCTACCATCGTTCTCGCAGCATCGTCAGAGTTCTCGACCCATTCTGACCGGAAGTAAGATAAAATCGGAGACCACTTTGGGGCAGTAATATCGAGAATATCCGATCGAGGCCCCGAGAACCATTCCGAGCACCGATTTTATCTTTGTTGAATAAACAATGCTCCTACCATCGTTCTCGCAGCATCGTCAGAGTTCTCGACCCGTTCTGACCGGAAGTGAAATAAAATCGGAGATGAATTCGCGTCAGTAATATCGGGAATAGCCGATCGAGGCCCCGAGAACCATTCCGAGCACCGATTTTATCTTTGTTGAATAAACAATGCTCCTACCATCGTTCTCGCAGCATCGTCAGAGTTCTCGACCCATTCTGACCGGAAGTGAGATAAAATCGGAGATGAATTCGCGCCAGTAATATCGGGGATGTCCGATGGAGGCCCCGAGAACCACTCCGAGCACCGATTTTATCTTTGTTAAATTAACAATGCTCCTACCGTCGATCTCGCAGCATCCTCAGACTTCTCGACCCATTCTGACCGGAAGTAAGATAAAATCGGAGATGATTTCGGGGCAGCAATATCGGGAATGTTCGCTCGAGGCCCCGAGAACCATTCCGAGCACCGATTTTATCTTCGTTAAATAAACAATGCCTCTACCGTCGTTCTCGCAGAATCGTCAGACTTCTCGACCCATTCTGACCGGAAGTAAGATAAAATCGGAGACGAATTCGGGGCAGTAATAGCGGGAATGTCCGATCGAGGCCCCGAGAACCATTTCGAGCACCGATTTTATCTTTATTAAATAAACAATGCCCCTACCGTCGTTCTCGCAGTATCGTCAGACTTCTCGACCCATTCCGACCGGAAGTAAGATAAAATCGGAGACGAATTCGGGGCAGCAATATTGGGAATGTTCGCCCGAGAACCATTCCGAGCAACGATTTTATCTTTATTATATAATCAATGCCTCTACCGTCGTTCTCGCAGAATCGTCAGACTTCTCGACCCATTCTGACCGGAAGTAAGATAAAATCGGAGACGAATTTGGGGCAGTAATATCGGGAATGTCCGATCGAGGCCCCGAGAACCATTCCGAGCACAGATTTTATCTTGGTTGAATAATCAATGCTCCTACCATCGTTCTCGCAGCATCGTCAGAGTTCTCGACCCATTCTGACCGGAAGTAAGATAAAATCGGAGACCACTTTGGGGCAGTAATATCGGGAATATCCGATCGAGGCCTCGAGAACCATTCCGAGCCCCGATTTTATCTTTGTTGAATAAACAATGCTCCTACCATCGTTCTCGCAGCATCGTCAGAGTTCTCGACCCATTCTGACCGGAAGTGAAATAAAATCGGAGATGAATTCGCGTCAGTAATATCGGGAATAGCCGATCGAGGGCCCGAGAACCACTCCGAGCACCGATTTTATCTTTGTTAAATAAACAATGCCTCTACCGTCGTTCTAGCAGAATCGTCAGACTTCTCGACCCATTCTGACTGGAACAAAGATAAAATCGGAGACCAATTTGGGGCAGTAATATCGGGAATGTCCGATCGAGGCCCCGAGAACCATTCCGAGCACCGATTTTATCTTTGTTGAATAAACAATGCTCCTACCATCGTTCTCGCAGCATCGTCAGAGTTCTCGACCCATTCTGACCGGAAGTGAGATAAAATCGGAGATGAATTCGCGCCAGTAATATCGGGAATGTCCGATCGAGGCCCCGAGAACCACTGCGAGCACCGATTTTATCTTTGTTAAATAAACAATGCTCCTACCGTCGATCTCGCAGCATCCTCAGACTTCTCGACCCATTCTGACCGGAAGTAAGATAAAATCGGAGACGAATTCGGGGCAGTAATATCGGGAATGTCCGATCGAGGCCCCGAGAACCATTCCGAGCACCGATTTTATGTTTGTTAAATAAACAATGCTCCTACCGTCGTTCTCGCAGCATCGTCAGACTTCTCGACCCATTCGGATCGGAAGTAAGATAAAATCGGAGACGAATTCGGGGCAGTAATATCGGGAATGTCCAATCGAGGCCTCGAGAAGCATTCCGAGCACCGATTTTATCTTTGTTAAATAAAAAATGCTCCTACCGGCGATCTCGCAGCGTCCTCAGACTTCTCGACCCATTCTGACCGGAAGTAAGATAAAATCGGAAATGATTTCGGAGCAGTATTATCGGGAATTTCCTATCGAGGCCCGGAGAACCATTCCGAGCACCGATTTTATCTTTGTTAAATAAACAATGCTCCTACCGTCTATCTCGCAGCATCCTTAAACTTCTTGACCCATTCTGACCGGAAGTAAGATAAAATCGGAGACGAATTCGGGGCAGCAATATCGGAAATGTTCGCTCGAGGCCCCGAGAACCATTCCGAGCACCGATATTATCTTTGTTAAATAAACAATGCCTCTACCGTCGTTCTCGCAAAATCGTCAGACTTCTCGACCCATTCTGACCGGAAGTAAGATAAAATCGGAGACGAATTCGGGGCAGTAATAGCGGGAATGTCCGATCGAGGCCCCGAGAACCATTCCGAGCACCGATTTTATCTTTATTAAATAAACAATGCCCCTACCGTCGTTCTCGCAGTATCGTCAGACTTCTCGACCCATTCTGACCGGAAGTAAGATAAAATCGGAGACGAATTCGGGGCAGCAATATTGGGAATGTTCGCTCGAGGCCCCGAGAACCATTCCGAGCACCGATTTTATCTTTATTAAATAATCAATGCCTCTACCGTCGTTCTCGCAGAATCGTCAGAGTTCTCGACCCATTCTGACCGGAAGTAATATAAAATCGGAGACCAATTTGGGGCAGTAATATCGGGAATGTCCGATCGAGGCCCCGAGAACCACTCTGAGCACCGATTTTATCTTTGTTAAATAAACAATGCTCCTACCGTCGATCTCGCAGCATCCTCAGACTTCTCGACCCATTCTGACCGAAAGTAAGATAAAATCGGAGATGATTTCGGAGCAGTATTATCGGGAATTTCCGATCGAGGCCCCGAGAACCATTCCGAGCACCGATTTTATGTTTGCTAAATAAACAATGCTCCTACCGTCGTTCTCGCAGCATCGTCAGACTTCTCGACCCATTCTGACCGGAAGTAAGATAAAATCGGAGACGAATTCGGGGCAGTATTATCGGGAATGTCCAATCGAGGCCTCGAGAAGCATTCCGAGCACCGATTTTATCTTTGTTAAATAAACAATGCTCCTACCGTCGATCTCGCAGCATCCTCAGACTTCTCGACCCATTCTGACCGGAAGTAAGATAAAATCGGAGATGATTTCGGAGCAGTATTATCGGGAATTTCCTATCGAGGCCCGGAGAACGATTCCGAGCACCGATTTTATCTTTGTTAAATAAACAATGCTCCTACCGTCTATCTCGCAGCATCCTCAAACTTCTTTACCCATTCTGACGGGAAGTAAGATAAAATCGGAGACGAATTCGGGGCAGCAATATCGGGAATGTTCGCTCGAGGTCCCGAGAACCATTCCGAGCACCGATTTTATCTTTGTTAAATAAGCAATGCCTCTACCGTCGTTCTCGCAGAATCGTCAGACTTCTCGACCCATTCTGACCGGAAGTAAGATAAAATCGGAGACGAATTCGGGGCAGTAAAAGCGGGAATGTCCGATCGAGGCCCCGAGAACCATTTCGAGCACCGATTTTATCTTTATTAAATAAACAATGCCCCTACCGTCGTTCTCGCAGTATCGTCAGACTTCTCGACCCATTCTGACCGGAAGTAAGATAAAATCGGAGACGAATTCGGGGCGGCAATATTGGAAATGTTCGCCCGAGAACCATTCCGAGCAACGATTTTATCTTTATTATATAATCAATGCCTCTACCGTCGTTCTCGCAGAATCGTCAGACTTCTCGACCCATTCTGACCGGAAGTAAGACAAAATCGGAGACCAATTTGGGGCAGTAATATCGGGAATGTCCGATCGAGGCCCCGAGAACCATTCCGAGCACCGATTTTATCTTGGTTGAATAAACAATTTTCCTACCATCGTTCTCGCAGCATCGTCAGAGTTCTCGACCCATTCTGACCGGAAGTAAGATAAAATCGGAGACCACTTTGGGGCAGTAATATCGAGAATATCCGATCGAGGCCCCGAGAACCATTCCGAGCACCGATTTTATCTTTGTTGAATAAACAATGCTCCTACCATCGTTCTCGCAGCATCGTCAGAGTTCTCGACCCGTTCTGACCGGAAGTGAAATAAAATCGGAGATGAATTCGCGTCAGTAATATCGGGAATAGCCGATCGAGGCCCCGAGAACCATTCCGAGCACCGATTTTATCTTTGTTGAATAAACAATGCTCCTACCATCGTTCTCGCAGCATCGTCAGAGTTCTCGACCCATTCTGACCGGAAGTGAGATAAAATCGGAGATGAATTCGCGCCAGTAATATCGGGGATGTCCGATGGAGGCCCCGAGAACCACTCCGAGCACCGATTTTATCTTTGTTAAATTAACAATGCTCCTACCGTCGATCTCGCAGCATCCTCAGACTTCTCGACCCATTCTGACCGGAAGTAAGATAAAATCGGAGATGATTTCGGGGCAGCAATATCGGGAATGTCCGATCGAGGCCCCGAGAACCATTCCGAGCACCGATTTTATCTTTGTTGGATCAACAATGCTCCTACCATCGTACTCGCAGCATCGTCAGAGTTCTCGACCCATTCGGACCGGAAGTAAGATAAAATCGGAGACCAATTTGGGGCAGTAATATCGGGAATATCCGATCGAGGCCCCGAGATCCATTCCGAGCACCGATTTTATCTTTGTTGAATAAACAATCCTCCAACCATCGTTCTCGCAGCATCGTCAGAGTTCTCGACCCATTCTGACCGGAAGTGAAATAAAATCGGAGATGAATTCGCGTCAGTAATATCGGGAATGTCCGATCGAGGCCCCGAGAAACACTCCGAGCACCGATATTATCTTTGTTAAATAAACAATGCCTCTACCGTCGTTCTAGCAGAATCGTCAGACTTCTCGACCCATTCTGACCGGAAGTAAGATAAAATCGGAGACCAATTTGGGGCAGTAATATCGGGATTGTCCGATCGAGGCCCCGAGAACCATTCCGAGCACCGATTTTATCTTTGTTGAATAAACAATGCTCCTACCATCGTTCTCGCAGCATCGTCAGAGTTCTCG
The DNA here is from genome assembly GCA_944452715.1 of Ophion slaviceki. Taxonomy (NCBI): domain Eukaryota; kingdom Metazoa; phylum Arthropoda; class Insecta; order Hymenoptera; family Ichneumonidae; genus Ophion; species Ophion slaviceki. The sequence goes on along the minus strand of OX101795.1, from coordinate 10,715,101 downwards.
ACCCATTCTGACCGGAAGTGAGATAAAATCGGAGATGATTTCGGAGCAGTATTATCGGGAATTTCCGATCGAGGCCCCGAGAACCATTCCGAGCACCGATTTTATCTTTGTTGAATAAACAATGCTCCTACCATCGTTCTCGCAGCATCGTCAGAGTTCTCGACCCATTCTGACCGGAAGTAAGATAAAATCGGAAACCAATTTGGGGCAGTAATATCGGGAATGTCCGTTCGAGGCCCCGAGAACCATTCCGAGCACCGATTTTATCTTTGTTGAATAAACAATGCTCCTACCATCGTTCTCGCAGCATCGTCAGAGTTCTCGACCCATTCTGACCGGAAGTAATATAAAATCGGAGACCAATTTGGGGCAGTAATATCGGGAATGTCCGATCGAGGATCCGAGAACCATTTCGAGCACCGATTTTATCTTTATTAAATAAACAATGCCCCTACCGTCGTTCTCGCAGTATCGTCAGACTTCTCGACCCATTCTGACCGGAAGTAAGATAAAATCGGAGACGAATTCGGGGCGGCAATATTGGAAATGTTCGCCCGAGAACCATTCCGAGCAACGATTTTATCTTTATTATATAATCAATGCCTCTACCGTCGTTCTCGCAGAATCGTCAGACTTCTCGACCCATTCTGACCGGAAGTAAGATAAAATCGGAGACCAATTTGGGGCAGTAATATCGGGAATGTCCGATCGAGGCCCCGAGAACCATTCCGAGCACCGATTTTATCTTGGTTGAATAAACAATGCTCCTACCATCGTTCTCGCAGCATCGTCAGAGTTCTCGACCCATTCTGACCGGAAGTAAGATAAAATCGGAGACCACTTTGGGGCAATAATATCGAGAATATCCGATCGAGGCCCCGAGAACCATTCCGAGCACCGATTTTATCTTTGTTGAATAAACAATGCTCCTACTATCGTTCTCGCAGCATCGTCAGAGTTCTCGACCCGTTCTGACCGGAAGTGAAATAAAATCGGAGATGAATTCGCGTCAGTAATATCGGGAATAGCCGATCGAGGCCCCGAGAACCATTCCGAGCACCGATTTTATCTTTGTTGAATAAACAATGCTCCTACCATCGTTCTCGCAGCATCGTCAGAGTTCTCGACCCATTCTGACCGGAAGTGAGATAAAATCGGAGATGAATTCGCGCCAGTAATATCGGGGATGTCCGATGGAGGCCCCGAGAACCACTCCGAGCACCGATTTTATCTTTGTTAAATAAACAATGCTCCTACCGTCGATCTCGCAGCATCCTCAGACTTCTCGACCCATTCTGACCGGAAGTAAGATAAAATCGGAGATGATTTCGGGGCAGGAATATCGGGAATGTCCGATCGAGGCCCCGAGAACCATTCCGAGCACCGATTTTATCTTTGTTGGATCAACAATGCTCCTACCATCGTACTCGCAGCATCGTCAGAGTTCTCGACCCATTCGGACCGGAAGTAAGATAAAATCGGAGACCAATTTGGGGCAGTAATATCGGGAATATCCGATCGAGGCCCCGAGATCCATTCCGAGCACCGATTTTATCTTTGTTGAATAAACAATCCTCCAACCATCGTTCTCGCAGCATCGTCAGAGTTCTCGACCCATTCTGACCGGAAGTGAAATAAAATCGGAGATGAATTCGCGTCAGTAATATCGGGAATGTCCGATCGAGGCCCCGAGAAACACTCCGAGCACCGATATTATCTTTGTTAAATAAACAATGCCTCTACCGTCGTTCTAGCAGAATCGTCAGACTTCTCGACCCATTCTGACCGGAAGTAAGATAAAATCGGAGACCAATTTGGGGCAGTAATATCGGGATTGTCCGATCGAGGCCCCGAGAACCATTCCGAGCACCGATTTTATCTTTGTTGAATAAACAATGCTCCTACCATCGTTCTCGCAGCATCGTCAGAGTTCTCGACCCATTCTGACCGGAAGTAAGATAAAATCGGAGATGATTTCGGAGCAGTATTATCGGGAATTTCCGATCGAGGCCCCGAGAACCATTCCGAGCACCGATTTTATCTTTGTTAAATAATCAATGCTCCTACCGTCTATCTCGCAGCATCCTCAAACTTCTTGACCAATTCTGACCGGAAGTAAGATAAAATCGGAGACCAATTTGGGGCAGTAATATCGGGAATGTCCGATCGAGGCCCCGAGAACCATTCGGAGCACCGATTTTATCTTTGTTGAATAAACAATGCTCCTACCATCGTTCTCGCAGCATCGTCAGATTTCTCGACCCATTCTGACCGGAAGTGAGATAAAATCGGAGATGAATTCGCGCCAGTAATATCGGGAATGTCCGATCGAGGCCCCGAGAACCACTCCGAGCACCGATTTTATCTTTGTTAAATTAACAATGCTCCTACCGTCGATCTCGCAGCATCCTCAGACTTCTCGACCCATTCTGACCGGAAGTAAGATAAAATCGGAGATGATTTCGGGGCAGCAATATCGGGAATGTTCGCTCGAGGCCCCGAGAACCATTCCGAGCACCGATTTTATCTTTGTTAAATAAACAATGCCTCTACCGTCGTTCTCGCAGAATCGTCAGACTTCTCGACCCATTCTGACCGGAAGTAAGATAAAATCGGAGACGAATTCGGGGCAGTAATAGCGGGAATGTCCGATCGAGGCCCCGAGAACCATTTCGAGCACCGATTTTATCTTTATTAAATAAACAATGCCCCTACCGTCGTTCTCGCAGTATCGTCAGACTTCTCGACCCATTCCGACCGGAAGTAAGATAAAATCGGAGACGAATTCGGGGCAGCAATATTGGGAATGTTCGCCCGAGAACCATTCCGAGCAACGATTTTATCTTTATTATATAATCAATGCCTCTACCGTCGTTCTCGCAGAATCGTCAGACTTCTCGACCCATTCTGACCGGAAGTAAGATAAAATCGGAGACGAATTTGGGGCAGTAATATCGGGAATGTCCGATCGAGGCCCCGAGAACCATTCCGAGCACAGATTTTATCTTGGTTGAATAATCAATGCTCCTACCATCGTTCTCGCAGCATCGTCAGAGTTCTCGACCCATTCTGACCGGAAGTAAGATAAAATCGGAGACCACTTTGGGGCAGTAATATCGGGAATATCCGATCGAGGCCTCGAGAACCATTCCGAGCCCCGATTTTATCTTTGTTGAATAAACAATGCTCCTACCATCGTTCTCGCAGCATCGTCAGAGTTCTCGACCCATTCTGACCGGAAGTGAAATAAAATCGGAGATGAATTCGCGTCAGTAATATCGGGAATAGCCGATCGAGGGCCCGAGAACCACTCCGAGCACCGATTTTATCTTTGTTAAATAAACAATGCCTCTACCGTCGTTCTAGCAGAATCGTCAGACTTCTCGACCCATTCTGACTGGAACTAAGATAAAATCGGAGACCAATTTGGGGCAGTAATATCGGGAATGTCCGATCGAGGCCCCGAGAACCATTCCGAGCACCGATTTTATCTTTGTTGAATAAACAATGCTCCTACCATCGTTCTCGCAGCATCGTCAGAGTTCTCGACCCATTCTGACCGGAAGTGAGATAAAATCGGAGATGAATTCGCGCCAGTAATATCGGGAATGTCCGATCGAGGCCCCGAGAACCACTGCGAGCACCGATTTTATCTTTGTTAAATAAACAATGCTCCTACCGTCGATCTCGCAGCATCCTCAGACTTCTCGACCCATTCTGACCGGAAGTAAGATAAAATCGGAGACGAATTCGGGGCAGTAATAGCGGGAATGTCCGATCGAGGCCCCGAGAACCATTCCGAGCACCGATTTTATGTTTGTTAAATAAACAATGCTCCTACCGTCGTTCTCGCAGCATCGTCAGACTTCTCGACCCATTCGGATCGGAAGTAAGATAAAATCGGAGACGAATTCGGGGCAGTAATATCGGGAATGTCCAATCGAGGCCTCGAGAAGCATTCCGAGCACCGATTTTATCTTTGTTAAATAAAAAATGCTCCTACCGTCGATCTCGCAGCGTCCTCAGACTTCTCGACCCATTCTGACCGGAAGTAAGATAAAATCGGAAATGATTTCGGAGCAGTATTATCGGGAATTTCCTATCGAGGCCCGGAGAACCATTCCGAGCACCGATTTTATCTTTGTTAAATAAACAATGCTCCTACCGTCTATCTCGCAGCATCCTTAAACTTCTTGACCCATTCTGACCGGAAGTAAGATAAAATCGGAGACGAATTCGGGGCAGCAATATCGGGAATGTTCGCTCGAGGCCCCGAGAACCATTCCGAGCACCGATATTATCTTTGTTAAATAAACAATGCCTCTACCGTCGTTCTCGCAAAATCGTCAGACTTCTCGACCCATTCTGACCGGAAGTAAGATAAAATCGGAGACGAATTCGGGGCAGTAATAGCGGGAATGTCCGATCGAGGCCCCGAGAACCATTCCGAGCACCGATTTTATCTTTATTAAATAAACAATGCCCCTACCGTCGTTCTCGCAGTATCGTCAGACTTCTCGACCCATTCTGACCGGAAGTAAGATAAAATCGGAGACGAATTCGGGGCAGCAATATTGGGAATGTTCGCTCGAGGCCCCGAGAACCATTCCGAGCACCGATTTTATCTTTATTAAATAATCAATGCCTCTACCGTCGTTCTCGCAGAATCGTCAGACTTCTCGACCCATTCTGACCGGAAGTAAGATAAAATTGGAGACCAATGTGGGGCAGTAATATCGGGAATGTCCGATCGAGGCCCCGAGAACCATTCCGAGCACCGATTTTATCTTTGTTGAATAAACAATGCTCCTACCATCGTACTCGCAGCATCGTCAGAGTTCTCGACCCATTCTGACCGGAAGTAAGATAAAATCGGAGATGATTTCGGGGCAGCAATATCGGGAATGTTCGCTCGAGGCCCCGAGAACCATTCCGAGCACCGATTTTATCTTCGTTAAATAAACAATGCCTCTACCGTCGTTCTCGCAGAATCGTCTGACTTCTCGACCCATTCTGACCGGAAGTAAGATAAAATCGGAGACCACTTTGGGGCAGTAATATCGGGAATATCCGATCGAGGCCTCGAGAACCATTCCGAGCACCGATTTTATCTTTGTTGAATAAACAATGCTCCTACCATCGTTCTCGCAGCATCGTCAGAGTTCTCGACCCATTCTGACCGGAAGTGAAATAAAATCGGAGATGAATTCGCGTCAGTAATATCGGGAATAGCCGATCGAGGGCCCGAGAACCACTCCGAGCACGGATTGTATCTTTGTTAAATAAACAATGCCTCTACCGTCGTTCTAGCAGAATCGTCAGACTTCTCGACCCATTCTGACCGGAAGTAAGATAAAATCGGAGACCAATTTGGGGCAGTAATATCGGGAATGTCCGATCGAGGCCCCGAGAACCATTCCGAGCACCGATTTTATCTTTGTTCAATAAACAATGCTCCTACCATCGTTCTCGCAGCATCGTCAGAGTTCTCGACCCATTCTGACCGGAAGTGAGATAAAATCGGAGATGAATTCGCGCCAGTAATATCGGGAATATCCGATCGAGGCCCCGAGAACCAGTGCGAGCACCGATTTTATCTTTGTTAAATAAACAATGCTCCTACCGTCGATCTCGCAGCATCCTCAGACTTCTCGACCCATTCTGACCGGAAGTAAGATAAAGACGGAGATGATTTCGGAGCAGTATTATCGGGAATTTCCGATCGAGGCCCCGAGAACCATTCCGAGCACCGATTTTATCTTTGTTAAATAAACAATGCTCCTACCGTCGATCTCGCAGCATCCTCAGACTTCTCGACCCATTCTGACCCCGAAGTAAGATAAAATCGGAGATGATTTCGGAGCAGTATTATCGGTAATTTCCTATCGAGGCCCGGAGAACCGTTCCGAGCACCGATTTTATCTTTGTTAACTAAACAATGCTCCTACCGTCTATCTCGCAGCATCCTCAAACTTCTTGACGCATTCTGACCGGACGTAAGATAAAATCGGAGACCAATTTGGGGCAGTAATATCGGGAATGTCCGATCGAGGCCCCGAGAACCATTCCGAGCACCGATTTTATCTTTGTTGAATAAACAATGCTCCTACCATCGTTCTCGCAGAATCGTCAGACTTCTCGACCCATTCGGACCGGAAGTAAGATAAAATCGGAGACGAATTCGGGGCAGTAATAGCGGGAATGTCCGATCGAGGCCCCGAGAACCATTCCGAGCACCGATTCTATGTTTGTTAAATAAACAATGCTCCTACCGTCGTTCTCGCAGCATCGTCAGACTTCTCGACCCATTCGGATCGGAAGTAAGATAAAATCGGAGACGAATTCGGGGCAGTAATATCGGGAATGTCCAATCGAGGCCTCGAGAAGCATTCCGAGCACCGATTTTATCTTTGTTAAATAAACAATGCTCCTACCCTCGATCTCGCAGCGTCCTCAGACTTCTCGACCCATTCTGACCGGAAGTAAGATACAATCGGAAAAGAATTCGGAGCAGTATTATCGGGAATTTCCTATCGAGGCCCGGAGAACCATTCCGAGCACCGATTTTATCTTTGTTAAATAAACAATGCTCCTACCGTCGTTCTCGCAGTATCGTCAGACTTATCGACCCATTCTGACCGGAAGTAAGATAAAATCGGAGACGAATTCGGGGCAGCAATATTGGGAATGTTCGCTCGAGGCCCCGAGAACCATTCCGAGCACCGATTTTATCTTTATTAAATAATCAATGCCTCTACCGTCGTTCTCGCAGAATCGTCAGACTTCTCGACCCATTGTGACCGGAAGTAAGATAAAATCGGAGACCAATTTGGGGCAGTAATATCGGGATTGTCCGATCGAGGCCCCGAGAACCATTCCGAGCACCGATTTTATCTTTGTTGAATAAACAATGCTCCTACCATCGTTCTCGCAGCATCGTCAGAGTTCTCGACCCATTCTGACCGGAAGTGAGATAAAATCGGAGATGAATTCGCGCCCGTAATATCGGGAATGTCCGATCGAGGCCCCAAGAACCACTCCGAGCACCGATTTTATCTTTGTTAAATAAACAATGCTCCTACCGTCGATCTCGCAGCATCCTCAGACTTCTCGACCCATTCTGACCGGAAGTAAGATAAAATCGGAGATGATTTCGGAGCAGTATTATCGGGAATTTCCGATCGAGGCCGCGAGAACCATTCCGAGCACCGATTTTATCTTTGTTAAATAAACAATGCTCCTACCGTCGATCTCGCAGCATCCTCAGACTTCTCGACCCATTCTGACTGGAAGTAACATAAAATCGGAGATGATTTCGGAGCAGTATTATCGGGAATTTCCTATCGAGGCCCGGTGAACCATTCCGAGCACCGATTTTATCTTTGTTAAATAAACAATGCTCCTACCGTCTATCTCGCAGCATCCTCAAACTTCTTGACCCATTCTGACCGGAAGTAAGACAAAATCGGAGACCAATTTGGGGCAGTAATATCGGGAATGTCCGATCGCAGCCCCGAGAACCATTCGGAGCACCGATTTTATCTTTGTTGAATAAACAATGCTCCTACCATCGTTCTCGCAGCATCGTCAGACTTCTCGACACATTCTGACCGGAAGTAAGATAAAATCGGAGACCAATTTGGGGCAGTAATATCGGGAATGTCCGATCGAGGCCCCGAGAACCATTCCGAGCACCGATTTTATCTTTGTTGAATAAACAATGCTCCTACCATCGTTCTCGCAGCATCGTCAGAGTTCTCGACCCATTCTGACCGGAAGTGAGATAAAATCGGAGATGAATTCGCGCCAGTAATATCGGGAATGTCCGATCGAGGCCCCGAGAACCACTCCGAGCACCGATTTTATCTTTGTTAAATAAACAACGCTCCTACCGTCGATCTCGCAGCATCCTCAGACTTCTCGACCCATTCTGAGCGGAAGTAAGATAAAATCGGAGATGATTTCGGAGCAGTATTATCGGGAATTTCCTATCGAGGCCCCGAGAACCATTCCGAGCACCGATTTTATCTTTGTTGAATAAACAATGCTCCTACCGTCGTGCTCGCAGCATCGTCAGAATTCTCGACCTTTCCTGACCGGAAGTAAGATAAAATCGGAGACGAATTCGGGGCAGTAATAGCGAGAATGTCCGATCGAGGCCCCGAGAACCATTCCGAGCACAGATTTCAACTTTGTTAAATAAACAATGCTCCTATCGTCGTTCTCGCAGCATCGTCAGACTTCTCGACCCATTCGCATCGGAAGTAAGATAAAATCGGAGACAAATTCGGGGCAGCAATATCGGGAATGTTCGCTCGAGGCCCCGAGAACCATTCCGAGCACCGATTTTATCTTTGTTAACTAAACAATGCCTCTACCGTCGTTCTCGCAGAATCGTCAGTCTTCTCAACCCATTCTTACCAGAAGTAAGATAACATCGGAGACGAATTCGGGGCAGTAATAGCGGGAATGTCCGATTGAGGCCCCGAGAACCATTCCGAGCACCGATTTTATCTTTGTTGAATAAACAATGCTCCTACCATCGTTCTCGCAGCATCGTCAGAGTTCTCGACCCATACTGACCGGAAGTGAGATAAAATCGGAGATGAATTCGCGCCAATAATATCGGCAATGTCCGATCGAGGCCCCGAGCACCACTCCGAGCACCGATTCTATTTTTGTTAAATAAACAATGCGCCTACCGTCGATCTCGCAGCATTCTCAGACTTCTCGACCCATTCTGACCGGAAGTAAGATAAAATCGGAGACAAACTCGCGGCAGCAATATCGGGAATGTTCGCTCGAGGCCCCGAGAACCATTCCGAGCACCGATTTTATCTTTATTAAATAAACAATGCCTCTACCATCGTTTCCGCAGAATCGTCAGACTTCTCGACCCATTCTGACCGGAAGTGAGATAAAATCGGAGACGACTTCGGGACAGGTATATCGTGAATGTCCGATCGAGGCTCGGAGAACCATTCCGAGAACCGATTTTATCTTTGTTAAATAAACAATGCTCCTACCGTCGATCTCGCAGCATCCTCAGACTTCTCGACCCATTCTGACCGGAAGTAAGATAAAATGGGAGATGATTTCGGAGCAGTATTATCGGGAATTTCCGATCGAGGCCCCGAGAACCATTCCGAGCACCGATTTTATCTTTGTTAAATAAACAATGCTCCTACCGTCGATCTCGCAGCATCCTCAGACTTCTCGACCCATTCTGACTGGAAGTAAGATAAAATCGGAGATGATTTCGGAGCAGTATTATCGGGAATTTCCTATCGAGGCCCGGTGAACCATTCCGAGCACCGATTTTATCTTTGTTAAATAAACAATGCTCCTACCGTCTATCTCGCAGCATCCTCAAACTTCTTGACCCATTCTGACCGGAAGTAAGATAAAATCGGAGACCAATTTGGGGCAGTAATATCGGGAATGTCCGATCGAAGCCCCGAGAACCATTCGGAGCACCGATTTTATCTTTGTTGAATAAACAATGCTCCTACCATCGTTCTCGCAGCATCGTCAGACTTCTCGACCCATTCTGACCGGAAGTAAGATAAAATCGGAGACCAATTTGGGGCAGTAATATCGGGAATGTCCGATCGAGGCCCCGAGAACCATTCCGAGCACCGATTTTATCTTTGTTGAATAAACAATGCTCCTACCATCGTTCTCGCAGCATCGTCAGAGTTCTCGACCCATTCTGACCGGAAGTGAGATAAAATCGGAGATGAATTCGCGCCAGTAATATCGGGAATGTCCGATCGAGGCCCCGAGAACCACTCCGAGCACCGATTTTATCTTTCTTAAATAAACAATGCCTCTACCGTCGTTCTCGCAGAATCGTCAGACTTCTCGACCCATTGTGACCGGAAGTAAGATAAAATCGGAGACCAATTTGGGGCAGTAATATCGGGAATGTCCGATCGAGGCCCCGAGAACCATTCCGAGCACCGATTTTATCTTTGTTGAATAAACAATGCTCCTACCATCGTTCTCGCAGCATCGTCAGAGTTCTCGACCCATTCTGACCGGAAGTGAGATAAAATCGGAGATGAATTCGCGCCAGTAATATCGGGAATGTCTGATCGAGGCCCCGAGAACCACTCCGAGCACCGATTTTATCTTTGTTAAATAAACAACGCTCCTACCGTCGATCTCGCAGCATCCTCAGACTTCTCGACCCATTCTGAGCGGAAGTAAGATAAAATCGGAGATGATTTCGGAGCAGTATTATCGGGAATTTCCTATCGAGGCCCCGGGAACCATTCCGAGCACCGATTTTATCTTTGTTGAATAAACAATGCTCCTACCGTCGTGCTCGCAGCATCGTCAGACTTCTCGACCTTTTCTGACCGGAAGTAAGATAAAATCGGAGACGAATTCGGGGCAGTAATAGCGAGAATGTCTGATCGAGGCCCCGAGAACCATTCCGAGCACAGATTTCAACTTTGTTAAATAAACAATGCTCCTATCGTCGTTCTCGCAGCATCGTCAGACTTCTCGACCCATTCGCATCGGAAGTAAGATAAAATCGGAGACGAATTCGGGGCAGCAATATCGGGAATGTTCGCTCGAGGCCCCGAGAACCATTCCGAGCACCGATTTTATCTTTGTTAACTAAACAATGCCTCTACCGTCGTTCTCGCAGAATCGTCAGTCTTCTCAACCCATTCTGACCGGAAGTAAGATAACATCGGAGACGAATTCGGGGCAGTAATAGCGGGAATGTCCGATTGAGGCCCCGAGAACCATTCCGAGCACCGATTTTATCTTTGTTGAATAAACAATGCTCCTACCATCGTTCTCGCAGCATCGTCAGAGTTCTCGACCCATACTGACCGGAAGTGAGATAAAATCGGAGATCAATTCGCGCCAATAATATCGGCAATGTCCGATCGAGGCCCCGAGCACCACTCCGAGCACCGATTCTATTTTTGTTAAATAAACAATGCTCCTACCGTCGATCTCGCAGCATCCTCAGACTTCTCGACCCATTCTGACCGGAAGTAAGATAAAATCGGAGACAAACTCGCGGCAGCAATATCGGGAATGTTCGCTCGAGGCCACGAGAACCATTCCGAGCACCGATTTTATCTTTATTAAATAAACAATGCCTCTACCATCGTTTCCGCAGAATCGTCAGACTTCTCGACACATTCTGACCGGAAGTGAGATAAAATCGGAGACGACTTCGGGACAGGTATATCGTGAATGTCCGATCGAGGCTCGGCGAACCATTCCGAGAACCGATTTTATCTTTGTTAAATAAACAATGCTCCTACCGTCTATCTCGCAGCATCCTCAAACTTCTTGACCCATTCTGACCGGAAGTAAGATAAAATCGGAGATGATTTCGGGGCAGTTATATCGGGAATTTCCGATCGAGGCCCCGAGAACCATTCCGAGCACCGATTTTATCTTTGTTAAATAAACAATGCCTCTACCGTCGTTCTCGCAGAATCGTCAGACTTCTCGACCCATTCTGACAGGAAGTAAGATAAAATCGGAGACGAATTCGGGGCAGTAATAGCGAGAATGTCCGATCGAGGCCCCGAGAACCATTCCGAGCACCGATTTTATCTTTGTTCAATAAACAATGCTCCTACCGTCGTTCTCGCAGCATCGTCAGACTTCTCAACCCATTCGGATCGGAAGTAAGATAAAATCGCAGACGAATTCGGGGCAGTAATATCGGGAATGTTCAATCGAGGCCTCGAGAACCATTCCGAGCACCGATTTTATCTTTGTTAAATAATCAATGCTCCTACCGTCGATCTCGCAGCATCCTCAGACTTCTCGACCCATTCTGACCGGAAGTAAGATAAAATCGGAGATGATTTCGGAGCAGTATTATCGGGAATTTCCGATCGAGACCCCGAGAACCATTCCGAGCACCGATTTTATCTTTGTTAAATAAACAATGGTCCTACCGTCGTTCCCGCAGCATCGTCAGACTTCTCGACCCATTCGGATCGGAAGTTAGATAAAATCGGAGACGATTTCGCGGCAGCAATATCGGGAATGTTTGCTCGAGGCCCCGAGAACCATTCCGAGCACCGATTTTATCTTTGTTAAATAAACAATGCTCCTACCGTCGATCTCGCAGCATCCTCAGACTTCTCGACCCATTCTGACCGGAAGTAAGATAAAATCGGAGACCAATTTGGGGCAGTAATATCGGGAATGTCCGATCGAGGCCCCGAGAACCATTCCGAGCACCGATTTTATCTTTGTTGAATAAACAATGCTCCTACCATCGTTCTCGCAGCATCGTCAGAGTTCTCGACCCATTCTGACCGGAAGTAAGATAAAATCGGAGACCACTTTGGGGCAGTAATATCGAGAATATCCGATCGAGGCCCCGAGAACCATTCCGAGCACCGATTTTATCTTTGTTGAATAAACAATGCTCCTACCATCGTTCTCGCAGCATCGTCAGAGTTCTCGACCCGTTCTGACCGGAAGTGAAATAAAATCGGAGATGAATTCGCGTCAGTAATATCGGGAATAGCCGATCGAGGCCCCGAGAACCATTCCGAGCACCGATTTTATCTTTGTTGAATAAACAATGCTCCTACCATCGTTCTCGCAGCATCGTCAGAGTTCTCGACCCATTCTGACCGGAAGTGAGATAAAATCGGAGATGAATTCGCGCCAGTAATATCGGGGATGTCCGATCGAGGCCCCGAGAACCACTCCGAGCACCGATTTTATCTTTGTTAAATTAACAATGCTCCTACCGTCGATCTCGCAGCATCCTCAGACTTCTCGACCCATTCTGACCGGAAGTAAGATAAAATCGGAGATGATTTCGGGGCAGCAATATCGGGAATGTCCGATCGAGGCCCCGAGAACCATTCCGAGCACCGATTTTATCTTTGTTGGATCAACAATGCTCCTACCATCGTACTCGCAGCATCGTCAGAGTTCTCGACCCATTCGGACCGGAAGTAAGATAAAATCGGAGACCAATTTGGGGCAGTAATATCGGGAATATCCGATCGAGGCCCCGAGATCCATTCCGAGCACCGATTTTATCTTTGTTGAATAAACAATGCTCCAACCATCGTTCTCGCAGCATCGTCAGAGTTCTCGACCCATTCTGACCGGAAGTGAAATAAAATCGGAGATGAATTCGCGTCAGTAATATCGGGAATGTCCGATCGAGGCCCCGAGAAACACTCCGAGCACCGATATTATCTTTGTTAAATAAACAATGCCTCTACCGTCGTTCTAGCAGAATCGTCAGACTTCTCGACCCATTCTGACCGGAAGTAAGATAAAATCGGAGACCAATTTGGGGCAGTAATATCGGGATTGTCCGATCGAGGCCCCGAGAACCATTCCGAGCACCGATTTTATCTTTGTTGAATAAACAATGCTCCTACCATCGTTCTCGCAGCATCGTCAGAGTTCTCGACCCATTCTGACCGGAAGTGAGATAAAATCGGAGATGATTTCGGAGCAGTATTATCGGGAATTTCCGATCGAGGCCCCGAGAACCATTCCGAGCACCGATTTTATCTTTGTTGAATAAACAATGCTCCTACCATCGTTCTCGCAGCATCGTCAGAGTTCTCGACCCATTCTGACCGGAAGTAATATAAAATCGGAGACCAATTTGGGGCAGTAATATCGGGAATGTCCGATCGAGGCCCCGAGAACCATTTCGAGCACCGATTTTATCTTTATTAAATAAACAATGCCCCTACCGTCGTTCTCGCAGTATCGTCAGACTTCTCGACCCATTCTGACCGGAAGTAAGATAAAATCGGAGACGAATTCGGGGCGGCAATATTGGAAATGTTCGCCCGAGAACCATTCCGAGCAACGATTTTATCTTTATTATATAATCAATGCCTCTACCGTCGTTCTCGCAGAATCGTCAGACTTCTCGACCCATTCTGACCGGAAGTAAGATAAAATCGGAGACCAATTTGGGGCAGTAATATCGGGAATGTCCGATCGAGGCCCCGAGAACCATTCCGAGCACCGATTTTATCTTGGTTGAATAAACAATGCTCCTACCATCGTTCTCGCAGCATCGTCAGAGTTCTCGACCCATTCTGACCGGAAGTAAGATAAAATCGGAGACCACTTTGGGGCAGTAATATCGAGAATATCCGATCGAGGCCCCGAGAACCATTCCGAGCACCGATTTTATCTTTGTTGAATAAACAATGCTCCTACCATCGTTCTCGCAGCATCGTCAGAGTTCTCGACCCGTTCTGACCGGAAGTGAAATAAAATCGGAGATGAATTCGCGCCAGTAATATCGGGAATGTCCGATCGAGGCCCCGAGAACCATTCCGAGCACCGATTTTATCTTTGTTGAATAAACAATGCTCCTACCATCGTTCTCGCAGCATCGTCAGAGTTCTCGACCCATTCTGACCGGAAGTGAGATAAAATCGGAGATGAATTCGCGCCAGTAATATCGGGGATGTCCGATGGAGGCCCCGAGAACCACTCCGAGCACCGATTTTATCTTTGTTAAATTAACAATGCTCCTACCGTCGATCTCGCAGCATCCTCAGACTTCTCGACCCATTCTGACCGGAAGTAAGATAAAATCGGAGATGATTTCGGGGCAGCAATATCGGGAATGTCCGATCGAGGCCCCGAGAACCATTCCGAGCACCGATTTTATCTTTGTTGGATCAACAATGCTCCTACCATCGTACTCGCAGCATCGTCAGAGTTCTCGACCCATTCGGACCGGAAGTAAGATAAAATCGGAGACCAATTTGGGGCAGTAATATCGGGAATATCCGATCGAGGCCCCGAGATCCATTCCGAGCACCGATTTTATCTTTGTTGAATAACCAATCCTCCAACCATCGTTCTCGCAGCATCGTCAGAGTTCTCGACCCATTCTGACCGGAAGTGAAATAAAATCGGAGATGAATTCGCGTCAGTAATATCGGGAATGTCCGATCGAGGCCCCGAGAAACACTCCGGACACCGATATTATCTTTGTTAAATAAACAATGCCTCTACCGTCGTTCTAGCAGAATCGTCAGACTTCTCGACCCATTCTGACCGGAAGTAAGATAAAATCGGAGACCAATTTGGGGCAGTAATATCGGGATTGTCCGATCGAGGCCCCGAGAACCATTCCGAGCACCGATTTTATCTTTGTTGAATAAACAATGCTCCTACCATCGTTCTCGCAGCATCGTCAGAGTTCTCGACCCATTCTGACCGGAAGTGAGATAAAATCGGAGATGATTTCGGAGCAGTATTATCGGGAATTTCCGATCGAGGCCCCGAGAACCATTCCGAGCACCGATTTTATCTTTGTTAAATAATCAATGCTCCTACCGTCTATCTCGCAGCATCCTCAAACTTCTTGACCCATTCTGACCGGAAGTAAGATAAAATCGGAGACCAATTTGGGGCAGTAATATCGGGAATGTCCGATCGAGGCCCCGAGAACCATTCGGAGCACCGATTTTATCTTTGTTGAATAAACAATGCTCCTACCATCGTTCTCGCAGCATCGTCAGATTTCTCGACCCATTCTGACCGGAAGTGAGATAAAATCGGAGATGAATTCGCGCCAGTAATATCGGGAATGTCCGATCGAGGCCCCGAGAACCACTCCGAGCACCGATTTTATCTTTGTTAAATTAACAATGCTCCTACCGTCGATCTCGCAGCATCCTCAGACTTCTCGACCCATTCTGACCGGAAGTAAGATAAAATCGGAGATGATTTCGGGGCAGCAATATCGGGAATGTTCGCTCGAGGCCCCGAGAACCATTCCGAGCACCGATTTTATCTTCGTTAAATAAACAATGCCTCTACCGTCGTTCTCGCAGAATCGTCAGACTTCTCGACCCATTCTGACCGGAAGTAAGATAAAATCGGAGACGAATTCGGGGCAGTAATAGCGGGAATGTCCGATCGAGGCCCCGAGAACCATTTCGAGCACCGATTTTATCTTTATTAAATAAACAATGCCCCTACCGTCGTTCTCGCAGTATCGTCAGACTTCTCGACCCATTCCGACCGGAAGTAAGATAAAATCGGAGACGAATTCGGGGCAGCAATATTGGGAATGTTCGCCCGAGAACCATTCCGAGCAACGATTTTATCTTTATTATATAATCAATGCCTCTACCGTCGTTCTCGCAGAATCGTCAGACTTCTCGACCCATTCTGACCGGAAGTAAGATAAAATCGGAGACGAATTTGGGGCAGTAATATCGGGAATGTCCGATCGAGGCCCCGAGAACCATTCCGAGCACAGATTTTATCTTGGTTGAATAATCAATGCTCCTACCATCGTTCTCGCAGCATCGTCAGAGTTCTCGACCCATTCTGACCGGAAGTAAGATAAAATCGGAGACCACTTTGGGGCAGTAATATCGGGAATATCCGATCGAGGCCTCGAGAACCATTCCGAGCCCCGATTTTATCTTTGTTGAATAAACAATGCTCCTACCATCGTTCTCGCAGCATCGTCAGAGTTCTCGACCCATTCTGACCGGAAGTGAAATAAAATCGGAGATGAATTCGCGTCAGTAATATCGGGAATAGCCGATCGAGGGCCCGAGAACCACTCCGAGCACCGATTTTATCTTTGTTAAATAAACAATGCCTCTACCGTCGTTCTAGCAGAATCGTCAGACTTCTCGACCCATTCTGACTGGAACTAAGATAAAATCGGAGACCAATTTGGGGCAGTAATATCGGGAATGTCCGATCGAGGCCCCGAGAACCATTCCGAGCACCGATTTTATCTTTGTTGAATAAACAATGCTCCTACCATCGTTCTCGCAGCATCGTCAGAGTTCTCGACCCATTCTGACCGGAAGTGAAATAAAATCGGAGATGAATTCGCGTCAGTAATATCGGGAATGTCCGATCGAGGCCCCGAGAAACACTCCGAGCACCGATATTATCTTTGTTAAATAAACAATGCCTCTACCGTCGTTCTAGCAGAATCGTCAGACTTCTCGACCCATTCTGACCGGAAGTAAGATAAAATCGGAGACCAATTTGGGGCAGTAATATCGGGATTGTCCGATCGAGGCCCCGAGAACCATTCCGAGCACCGATTTTATCTTTGTTGAATAAACAATGCTCCTACCATCGTTCTCGCAGCATCGTCAGAGTTCTCGACCCATTCTGACCGGAAGTGAGATAAAATCGGAGATGATTTCGGAGCAGTATTATCGGGAATTTCCGATCGAGGCCCCGAGAACCATTCCGAGCACCGATTTTATCTTTGTTGAATAAACAATGCTCCTACCATCGTTCTCGCAGCATCGTCAGAGTTCTCGACCCATTCTGACCGGAAGTAATATAAAATCGGAGACCAATTTGGGGCAGTAATATCGGGAATGTCCGATCGAGGCCCCGAGAACCATTTCGAGCACCGATTTTATCTTTATTAAATAAACAATGCCCCTACCGTCGTTCTCGCAGTATCGTCAGACTTCTCGACCCATTCTGACCGGAAGTAAGATAAAATCGGAGACGAATTCGGGGCGGCAATATTGGAAATGTTCGCCCGAGAACCATTCCGAGCAACGATTTTATCTTTATTATATAATCAATGCCTCTACCGTCGTTCTCGCAGAATCGTCAGACTTCTCGACCCATTCTGACCGGAAGTAAGATAAAATCGGAGACCAATTTGGGGCAGTAATATCGGGAATGTCCGATCGAGGCCCCGAGAACCAGTCCGAGCACCGATTTTATCTTGGTTTAATAAACAATGCTCCTACCATCGTTCTCGCAGCATCGTCAGAGTTCTCGACCCATTCTGACCGGAAGTAAGATAAAATCGGAGACCACTTTGGGGCAGTAATATCGAGAATATCCGATCGAGGCCCCGAGAACCATTCCGAGCACCGATTTTATCTTTGTTGAATAAACAATGCTCCTACCATCGTTCTCGCAGCATCGTCAGAGTTCTCGACCCGTTCTGACCGGAAGTGAAATAAAATCGGAGATGAATTCGCGTCAGTAATATCGGGAATAGCCGATCGAGGCCCCGAGAACCATTCCGAGCACCGATTTTATCTTTGTTGAATAAACAATGCTCCTACCATCGTTCTCGCAGCATCGTCAGAGTTCTCGACCCATTCTGACCGGAAGTGAGATAAAATCGGAGATGAATTCGCGCCAGTAATATCGGGGATGTCCGATGGAGGCCCCGAGAACCACTCCGAGCACCGATTTTATCTTTGTTAAATTAACAATGCTCCTACCGTCGATCTCGCAGCATCCTCAGACTTCTCGACCCATTCTGACCGGAAGTAAGATAAAATCGGAGATGATTTCGGGGCAGCAATATCGGGAATGTCCGATCGAGGCCCCGAGAACCATTCCGAGCACCGATTTTATCTTTGTTGGATCAACAATGCTCCTACCATCGAACTCGCAGCATCGTCAGAGTTCTCGACCCATTCGGACCGGAAGTAAGATAAAATCGGAGACCAATTTGGGGCAGTAATATCGGGAATATCCGATCGAGGCCCCGAGATCCATTCCGAGCACCGATTTTATCTTTGTTGAATAACCAATCCTCCAACCATCGTTCTCGCAGCATCGTCAGAGTTCTCGACCCATTCTGACCGGAAGTGAAATAAAATCGGAGATGAATTCGCGTCAGTAATATCGGGAATGTCCGATCGAGGCCCCGAGAAACACTCCGGACACCGATATTATCTTTGTTAAATAAACAATGCCTCTACCGTCGTTCTAGCAGAATCGTCAGACTTCTCGACCCATTCTGACCGGAAGTAAGATAAAATCGGAGACCAATTTGGGGCAGTAATATCGGGATTGTCCGATCGAGGCCCCGAGAACCATTCCGAGCACCGATTTTATCTTTGTTGAATAAACAATGCTCCTACCATCGTTCTCGCAGCATCGTCAGAGTTCTCGACCCATTCTGACCGGAAGTAAGATAAAATCGGAGATGATTTCGGAGCAGTATTATCGGGAATTTCCGATCGAGGCCCCGAGAACCATTCCGAGCACCGATTTTATCTTTGTTAAATAATCAATGCTCCTACCGTCGATCTCGCAGCATCCTCAAACTTCTTGACCCATTCTGACCGGAAGTAAGATAAAATCGGAGACCAATTTGGGGCAGTAATATCGGGAATGTCCGATCGAGGCCCCGAGAACCATTCGGAGCACCGATTTTATCTTTGTTGAATAAACAATGCTCCTACCATCGTTCTCGCAGCATCGTCAGATTTCTCGACCCATTCTGACCGGAAGTGAGATAAAATCGGAGATGAATTCGCGCCAGTAATATCGGGAATGTCCGATCGAGGCCCCGAGAACCACTCCGAGCACCGATTTTATCTTTGTTAAATTAACAATGCTCCTACCGTCGATCTCGCAGCATCCTCAGACTTCTCGACCCATTCTGACCGGAAGTAAGATAAAATCGGAGATGATTTCGGGGCAGCAATATCGGGAATGTTCGCTCGAGGCCCCGAGAACCATTCCGAGCACCGATTTTATCTTTGTTAAATAAACAATGCCTCTACCGTCGTTCTCGCAGAATCGTCAGACTTCTCGACCCATTCTGACCGGAAGTAAGATAAAATCGGAGACGAATTCGGGGCAGTAATAGCGGGAATGTCCGATCGAGGCCCCGAGAACCATTTCGAGCACCGATTTTATCTTTATTAAATAAACAATGCCCCTACCGTCGTTCTCGCAGTATCGTCAGACTTCTCGACCCATTCCGACCGGAAGTAAGATAAAATCGGAGACGAATTCGGGGCAGCAATATTGGGAATGTTCGCCCGAGAACCATTCCGAGCAACGATTTTATCTTTATTATATAATCAATGCCTCTACCGTCGTTCTCGCAGAATCGTCAGACTTCTCGACCCATTCTGACCGGAAGTAAGATAAAATCGGAGACGAATTTGGGGCAGTAATATCGGGAATGTCCGATCGAGGCCCCGAGAACCATTCCGAGCACAGATTTTATCTTGGTTGAATAATCAATGCTCCTACCATCGTTCTCGCAGCATCGTCAGAGTTCTCGACCCATTCTGACCGGAAGTAAGATAAAATCGGAGACCACTTTGGGGCAGTAATATCGGGAATATCCGATCGAGGCCTCGAGAACCATTCCGAGCCCCGATTTTATCTTTGTTGAATAAACAATGCTCCTACCATCGTTCTCGCAGCATCGTCAGAGTTCTCGACCCATTCTGACCGGAAGTGAAATAAAATCGGAGATGAATTCGCGTCAGTAATATCGGGAATAGCCGATCGAGGGCCCGAGAACCACTCCGAGCACCGATTTTATCTTTGTTAAATAAACAATGCCTCTACCGTCGTTCTAGCAGAATCGTCAGACTTCTCGACCCATTCTGACTGGAACAAAGATAAAATCGGTGACCAATTTGGGGCAGTAATATCGGGAATGTCCGATCGAGGCCCCGAGAACCATTCCGAGCACCGATTTTATCTTTGTTGAATAAACAATGCTCCTACCATCGTTCTCGCAGCATCGTCAGAGTTCTCGACCCATTCTGACCGGAAGTGAGATAAAATCGGAGATGAATTCGCGCCAGTAATATCGGGAATGTCCGATCGAGGCCCCGAGAACCACTGCGAGCACCGATTTTGTCTTTGTTAAATAAACAATGCTCCTACCGTCGATCTCGCAGCATCCTCAGACTTCTCGACCCATTCTGACCGGAAGTAAGATAAAATCGGAGACGAATTCGGGGCAGTAATAGCGGGAATGTCCGATCGAGGCCCCGAGAACCATTCCGAGCACCGATTTTATGTTTGTTAAATAAACAATGCTCCTACCGTCGTTCTCGCAGCATCGTCAGACTTCTCGACCCATTCGGATCGGAAGTAAGATAAAATCGGAGACGAATTCGGGGCAGTAATATCGGGAATGTCCAATCGAGGCCTCGAGAAGCATTCCGAGCACCGATTTTATCTTTGTTAAATAAAAAATGCTCCTACCGTCGATCTCGCAGCGTCCTCAGACTTCTCGACCCATTCTGACCGGAAGTAAGATAAAATCGGAAATGATTTCGGAGCAGTATTATCGGGAATTTCCTATCGAGGCCCGGAGAACCATTCCGAGCACCGATTTTATCTTTGTTAAATAAACAATGCTCCTACCGTCTATCTCGCAGCATCCTTAAACTTCTTGACCCATTCTGACCGGAAGTAAGATAAAATCGGAGACGAATTCGGGGCAGCAATATCGGGAATGTTCGCTCGAGGCCCCGAGAACCATTCCGAGCACCGATATTATCTTTGTTAAATAAACAATGCCTCTACCGTCGTTCTCGCAAAATCGTCAGACTTCTCGACCCATTCTGACCGGAAGTAAGATAAAATCGGAGACGAATTCGGGGCAGTAATATCGGGAATGTCCGATCGAGGCCCCGAGAACCATTCCGAGCACCGATTTTATCTTTGTTAAATAAACAATGCTCCTACCGTCGTTCTCGCAGTATCGTCAGACTTCTCGACCCATTCTGACCGGAAGTAAGATAAAATCGGAGACGAATTCGGGGCAGCAATATTGGGAATGTTCGCTCGAGGCCCCGAGAACCATTCCGAGCACCGATTTTATCTTTATTAAATAATCAATGCCTCTACCGTCGTTCTCGCAGAATCGTCAGACTTCTCGACCCATTCTGACCGGAAGTAAGATAAAATTGGAGACCAATTTGGGGCAGTAATATCGGGAATGTCCGATCGAGGCCCCGAGAACCATTCCGAGCACCGATTTTATCTTTGTTGAATAAACAATGCTCCTACCATCGTTCTCGCAGCATCGTCAGAGTTCTCGACCCATTCTGACCGGAAGTAAGATAAAATCGGAGATGATTTCGGGGCAGCAATATCGGGAATGTTCGCTCGAGGCCCCGAGAACCATTCCGAGCACCGATTTTATCTTCGTTAAATAAACAATGCCTCTACCGTCGTTCTCGCAGCATCGTCTGACTTCTCGACCCATTCTGACCGGAAGTAAGATAAAATCGGAGACCACTTTGGGGCAGTAATATCGGGAATATCCGATCGAGACCTCGAGAACCATTCCGAGCACCGATTTTATCTTTGTTGAATAAACAATGCTCCTACCATCGTTCTCGCAGCATCGTCAGAGTTCTCGACCCATTCTGACCGGAAGTGAAATAAAATCGGAGATGAATTCGCGTCAGTAATATCGGGAATAGCCGATCGAGGGCCCGAGAACCACTCCGAGCACGGATTGTATCTTTGTTAAATAAACAATGCCTCTACCGTCGTTCTAGCAGAATCGTCAGACTTCTCGACCCATTCTGACCGGAAGTAAGATAAAATCGGAGACCAATTTGGGGCAGTAATATCGGGAATGTCCGATCGAGGCCCCGAGAACCATTCCGAGCACCGATTTTATCTTTGTTCAATAAACAATGCTCCTACCATCGTTCTCGCAGCATCGTCAGAGTTCTCGACCCATTCTGACCGGAAGTGAGATAAAATCGGAGATGAATTCGCGCCAGTAATATCGGGAATATCCGATCGAGGCCCCGAGAACCAGTGCGAGCACCGATTTTATCTTTGTTAAATAAACAATGCTCCTACCGTCGATCTCGCAGCATCCTCAGACTTCTCGACCCATTCTGACCGGAAGTAAGATAAAGACGGAGATGATTTCGGAGCAGTATTATCGGGAATTTCCGATCGAGGCCCCGAGAACAATTCCGAGCACCGATTTTATCTTTGTTAAATAAACAATGCTCCTACCGTCGATCTCGCAGCATCCTCAGACTTCTCGACCCATTCTGACCCCGAAGTAAGATAAAATCGGAGATGATTTCGGAGCAGTATTATCGGTAATTTCCTATCGAGGCCCGGAGAACCGTTCCGAGCACCGATTTTATCTTTGTTAACTAAACAATGCTCCTACCGTCTATCTCGCAGCATCCTCAAACTTCTTGACGCATTCTGACCGGACGTAAGATAAAATCGGAGACCAATTTGGGGCAGTAATATCGGGAATGTCCGATCGAGGCCCCGAGAACCATTCCGAGCACCGATTTTATCTTTGTTGAATAAACAATGCTCCTACCATCGTTCTCGCAGAATCGTCAGACTTCTCGACCCATTCTGACCGGAAGTAAGATAAAATCGGAGACGAATTCGGGGCAGTAATAGCGGGAATGTCCGATCGAGGCCCCGAGAACCATTCCGAGCACCGATTCTATGTTTGTTAAATAAACAATGCTCCTACCGTCGTTCTCGCAGCATCGTCAGACTTCTCGACCCATTCGGATCGGAAGTAAGATAAAATCGGAGACGAATTCGGGGCAGTAATATCGGGAATGTCCAATCGAGGCCTCGAGAAGCATTCCGAGCACCGATTTTATCTTTGTTAAATAAACAATGCTCCTACCGTCGATCTCGCAGCGTCCTCAGACTTCTCGACCCATTCTGACCGGAAGTAAGATACAATCGGAAATGATTTCGGAGCAGTATTATCGGGAATTTCCTATCGAGGCCCGGAGAGCCATTCCGAGCACCGATTTTATCTTTGTTAAATAAACAATGCTCCTACCGTCGTTCTCGCAGTATCGTCAGACTTATCGACCCATTCTGACCGGAAGTAAGATAAAATCGGAGACGAATTCGGGGCAGCAATATTGGGAATGTTCGCTCGAGGCCCCGAGAACCATTCCGAGCACCGATTTTATCTTTATTAAATAATCAATGCCTCTACCGTCGTTCTCGCAGAATCGTCAGACTTCTCGACCCATTGTGACCGGAAGTAAGATAAAATCGGAGACCAATTTGGGGCAGTAATATCGGGATTGTCCGATCGAGGCCCCGAGAACCATTCCGAGCACCGATTTTATCTTTGTTGAATAAACAATGCTCCTACCATCGTTCTCGCAGCATCGTCAGAGTTCTCGACCCATTCTGACCGGAAGTGAGATAAAATCGGAGATGAATTCGCGCCAGTAATATCGGGAATGTCCGATCGAGGCCCCAAGAACCACTCCGAGCACCGATTTTATCTTTGTTAAATAAACAATGCTCCTACCGTCGATCTCGCAGCATCCTCAGACTTCTCGACCCATTCTGACCGGAAGTAAGATAAAATCGGAGATGATTTCGGAGCAGTATTATCGGGAATTTCCGATCGAGGCCCCGAGAACCATTCCGAGCACCGATTTTATCTTTGTTAAATAAACAATGCTCCTACCGTCGATCTCGCAGCATCCTCAGACTTCTCGACCCATTCTGACTGGAAGTAATATAAAATCGGAGACCAATTTGGGGCAGTAATATCGGGAATGTCCGATCGAGGCCCCGAGAACCATTTCGAGCACCGATTTTATCTTTATTAAATAAACAATGCCCCTACCGTCGTTCTCGCAGTATCGTCAGACTTCTCGACCCATTCTGACCGGAAGTAAGATAAAATCGGAGACGAATTTGGGGCAGTAATATCGGGAATGTCCGATCGAGGCCCCGAGAACCATTCCGAGCACCGATTTTATCTTTGTTGAATAAACAATGCTCCTACCATCGTTCTCGCAGCATCGTCAGAGTTCTCGACCCATTCTGACCGGAAGTAAGATAAAATCGGAGACCACTTTGGGGCAGTAATATCGAGAATATCCGATCGAGGCCCCGAGAACCATTCCGAGCACCGATTTTATCTTTGTTGAATAAACAATGCTCCTACCATCGTTCTCGCAGCATCGTCAGAGTTCTCGACCCGTTCTGACCGGAAGTGAAATAAAATCGGAGATGAATTCGCGTCAGTAATATCGGGAATAGCCGATCGAGGCCCCGAGAACCATTCCGAGCACCGATTTTATCTTTGTTGAATAAACAATGCTCCTACCATCGTTCTCGCAGCATCGTCAGAGTTCTCGACCCATTCTGACCGGAAGTGAGATAAAATCGGAGATGATTTCGCGCCAGTAATATCGGGGATGTCCGATGGAGGCCCCGAGAACCACTCCGAGCACCGATTTTATCTTTGTTAAATTAACAATGCTCCTACCGTCGATCTCGCAGCATCCTCAGACTTCTCGACCCATTCTGACCGGAAGTAAGATAAAATCGGAGATGATTTCGGGGCAGCAATATCGGGAATGTCCGATCGAGGCCCCGAGAACCATTCCGAGCACCGATTTTATCTTTGTTGGATCAACAATGCTCCTACCATCGTACTCGCAGCATCGTCAGAGTTCTCGACCCATTCGGACCGGAAGTAAGATAAAATCGGAGACCAATTTGGGGCAGTAATATCGGGAATATCCGATCGAGGCCCCGAGATCCATTCCGAGCACCGATTTTATCTTTGTTGAATAAACAATCCTCCAACCATCGTTCTCGCAGCATCGTCAGAGTTCTCGACCCATTCTGACCGGAAGTGAAATAAAATCGGAGATGAATTCGCGTCAGTAATATCGGGAATGTCCGATCGAGGCCCCGAGAACCACTCCGAGCACCGAAATTATCTTTGTTAAATAAACAATGCCTCTACCGTCGTTCTAGCAGAATCGTCAGACTTCTCGACCCATTCTGACCGGAAGTAAGATAAAATCGGAGACCAATTTGGGGCAGTAATATCGGGAATGTCCGATCGAGGCCCCGAGAACCATTCCGAGCACCGATTTTATCTTTGTTGAATAAACAATGCTCCTACCATCGTTCTCGCAGCATCGTCAGAGTTCTCGACCCATTCTGACCGGAAGTGAGATAAAATCGGAGATGATTTCGGAGCAGTATTATCGGGAATTTCCGATCGAGGCCCCGAGAACCATTCCGAGCACCGATTTTATCTTTGTTAAATAATCAATGCTCCTACCGTCTATCTCGCAGCATCCTCAAACTTCTTGACCCATTCTGACCGGAAGTAAGATAAAATCGGAGACCAATTTGGGGCAGTAATATCGGGAATGTCCGATCGAGGCCCCGAGAACCATTCGGAGCACCGATTTTATCTTTGTTGAATAAACAATGCTCCTACCATCGTTCTTGCAGCATCGTCAGATTTCTCGACCCATTCTGACCGGAAGTGAGATAAAATCGGAGATGAATTCGCGCCAGTAATATCGGGAATGTCTGATCGAGGCCCCGAGAACCACTCCGAGCACCGATTTTATCTTTGTTAAATAAACAATGCTCCTACCGTCGATCTCGCAGCATCCTCAGACTTCTCGACCCATTCTGACCGGAAGTAAGATAAAATCGGAGATGATTTCGGGGCAGCAATATCGGGAATGTTCGCTCGAGGCCCCGAGAACCATTCCGAGCACCGATTTTATCTTCGTTAAATAAACAATGCCTCTACCGTCGTTCTCGCAGAATCGTCAGACTTCTCGACCCATTCTGACCGGAAGTAAGATAAAATCGGAGACGAATTCGGGGCAGTAATAGCGGGAATGTCCGATCGAGGCCCCGAGAACCATTTCGAGCACCGATTTTATCTTTATTAAATAAACAATGCCCCTACCGTCGTTCTCGCAGTATCGTCAGACTTCTCGACCCATTCCGACCGGAAGTAAGATAAAATCGGAGACGAATTCGGGGCAGCAATATTGGGAATGTTCGCCCGAGAACCATTCCGAGCAACGATTTTATCTTTATTATATAATCAATGCCTCTACCGTCGTTCTCGCAGAATCGTCAGACTTCTCGACCCATTCTGACCGGAAGTAAGATAAAATCGGAGACGAATTTGGGGCAGTAATATCGGGAATGTCCGATCGAGGCCCCGAGAACCATTCCGAGCACAGATTTTATCTTGGTTAAATAATCAATGCTCCTACCATCGTTCTCGCAGCATCGTCAGAGTTCTCGACCCATTCTGACCGGAAGTAAGATAAAATCGGAGACCACTTTGGGGCAGTAATATCGGGAATATCCGATCGAGGCCTCGAGAACCATTCCGAGCCCCGATTTTATCTTTGTTGAATAAACAATGCTCCTACCATCGTTCTCGCAGCATCGTCAGAGTTCTCGACCCATTCTGACCGGAAGTGAAATAAAATCGGAGATGAATTCGCGTCAGTAATATCGGGAATAGCCGATCGAGGGCCCGAGAACCACTCCGAGCACCGATTTTATCTTTGTTAAATAAACAATGCCTCTACCGTCGTTCTAGCAGAATCGTCAGACTTCTCGACCCATTCTGACTGGAACTAAGATAAAATCGGAGACCAATTTGGGGCAGTAATATCGGGAATGTCCGATCGAGGCCCCGAGAACCATTCCGAGCACCGATTTTATCTTTGTTGAATAAACAATGCTCCTACCATCGTTCTCGCAGCATCGTCAGAGTTCTCGACCCATTCTGACCGGAAGTGAGATAAAATCGGAGATGAATTCGCGCCAGTAATATCGGGAATGTCCGATCGAGGCCCCGAGAACCACTCCGAGCACCGATTTTATCTTTGTTAAATAAACAATGCTCCTACCGTCGATCTCGCAGCATCCTCAGACTTCTCGACCCATTCTGACCGGAAGTAAGATAAAATCGGAGACGAATTCGGGGCAGTAATAGCGGGAATGTCCGATCGAGGCCCCGAGAACCATTCCGAGCACCGATTTTATGTTTGTTAAATAAACAATGCTCCTACCGTCGTTCTCGCAGCATCGTCAGACTTCTCGACCCATTCGGACCGGAAGTAAGATAAAATCGGAGACGAATTCGGGGCAGTAATATCGGGAATGTCCAATCGAGGCCTCGAGAAGCATTCCGAGCACCGATTTTATCTTTGTTAAATAAACAATGCTCCTACCGTCTATCTCGCAGCATCCTCAAACTTCTTGACCCATTCTGACCGGAAGTAAGATAAAATCGGAAATGATTTCGGAGCAGTATTATCGGGAATTTCCTATCGAGGCCCGGAGAACCATTCCGAGCACCGATTTTATCTTTGTTAAATAAACAATGCTCCTACCGTCTATCTCGCAGCATCCTTAAACTTCTTGACCCATTCTGACCGGAAGTAAGATAAAATCGGAGACGAATTCGGGGCAGCAATATCGGGAATGTTCGCTCGAGGCCCCGAGAACCATTCCGAGCACCGATATTATCTTTGTTAAATAAACAATGCCTCTACCGTCGTTCTCGCAAAATCGTCAGACTTCTCGACCCATTCTGACCGGAAGTAAGATAAAATCGGAGACGAATTCGGGGCAGTAATAGCGGGAATGTCCGATCGAGGCCCCGAGAACCATTCCGAGCACCGATTTTATCTTTATTAAATAAACAATGCCCCTACCGTCGTTCTCGCAGTATCGTCAGACTTCTCGACCCATTCTGACCGGAAGTAAGATAAAATCGGAGACGAATTCGGGGCAGCAATATTGGGAATGTTCGCTCGAGGCCCCGAGAACCATTCCGAGCACCGATTTTATCTTTATTAAATAATCAATGCCTCTACCGTCGTTCTCGCAGAATCGTCAGACTTCTCGACCCATTCTGACCGGAAGTAAGATAAAATTGGAGACCAATGTGGGGCAGTAATATCGGGAATGTCCGATCGAGGCCCCGAGAACCATTCCGAGCACCGATTTTATCTTTGTTGAATAAACAATGCTCCTACCATCGTTCTCGCAGCATCGTCAGAGTTCTCGACCCATTCTGACCGGAAGTAAGATAAAATCGGAGATGATTTCGGGGCAGCAATATCGGGAATGTTCGCTCGAGGCCCCGAGAACCATTCCGAGCACCGATTTTATCTTCGTTAAATAAACAATGCCTCTACCGTCGTTCTCGCAGAATCGTCTGACTTCTCGACCCATTCTGACCGGAAGTAAGATAAAATCGGAGACCACTTTGGGGCAGTAATATCGGGAATATCCGATCGAGACCTCGAGAACCATTCCGAGCACCGATTTTATCTTTGTTGAATAAACAATGCTCCTACCATCGTTCTCGCAGCATCGTCAGAGTTCTCGACCCATTCTGACCGGAAGTGAAATAAAATCGGAGATGAATTCGCGTCAGTAATATCGGGAATAGCCGATCGAGGGCCCGAGAACCACTCCGAGCACGGATTGTATCTTTGTTAAATAAACAATGCCTCTACCGTCGTTCTAGCAGAATCGTCAGACTTCTCGACCCATTCTGACTGGAACTAAGATAAAATCGGAGACCAATTTGGGGCAGTAATATCGGGAATGTCCGATCGAGGCCCCGAGAACCATTCTGAGCACCGATTTTATCTTTGTTGAATAAACAATGCTCCTACCATCGTTCTCGCAGCATCGTCAGAGTTCTCGACCCATTCTGACCGGAAGTGAGATAAAATCGGAGATGAATTCGCGCCAGTAATATCGGGAATGTCCGATCGAGGCCCCGAGAACCACTGCGAGCACCGATTTTATCTTTGTTAAATAAACAATGCTCCTACCGTCGATCTCGCAGCATCCTCAGACTTCTCGACCCATTCTGACCGGAAGTAAGATAAAATCGGAGACGAATTCGGGGCAGTAATAGCGGGAATGTCCGATCGAGGCCCCGAGAACCATTCCGAGCACCGATTTTATGTTTGTTAAATAAACAATGCTCCTACCGTCGTTCTCGCAGCATCGTCAGACTTCTCGACCCATTCGGATCGGAAGTAAGATAAAATCGGAGACGAATTCGGGGCAGTAATATCGGGAATGTCCAATCGAGGCCTCGAGAAGCATTCCGAGCACCGATTTTATCTTTGTTAAATAAACAATGCTCCTACCGTCGATCTCGCAGCATCCTCAAACTTCTTGACCCATTCTGACCGGAAGTAAGATAAAATCGGAAATGATTTCGGAGCAGTATTATCGGGAATTTCCTATCGAGGCCCGGAGAACCATTCCGAGCACCGATTTTATCTTTGTTAAATAAACAATGCTCCTACCGTCTATCTCGCAGCATCCTTAAACTTCTTGACCCATTCTGACCGGAAGTAAGATAAAATCGGAGACGAATTCGGGGCAGCAATATCGGGAATGTTCGCTCGAGGCCCCGAGAACCATTCCGAGCACCGATATTATCTTTGTTAAATAAACAATGCCTCTACCGTCGTTCTCGCAAAATCGTCAGACTTCTCGACCCATTCTGACCGGAAGTAAGATAAAATCGGAGACGAATTCGGGGCAGTAATAGCGGGAATGTCCGATCGAGGCCCCGAGAACCACTCCGAGCACAGATTTTATCTTTATTAAATAAACAATGCCCCTACCGTCGTTCTCGCAGAATCGTCAGACTTCTCGACCCATTCTGACCGGAAGTAAGATAAAATCGGAGACGAATTCGGGGCAGCAATATTGGGAATGTTCGCTCGAGGCCCCGAGAACCATTCCGAGCACCGATTTTATCTTTATTAAATAATCAATGCCTCTACCGTCGTTCTCGCAGAATCGTCAGACTTCTCGACCCATTCTGACCGGAAGTAAGATAAAATTGGAGACCAATGTGGGGCAGTAATATCGGGAATGTCCGATCGAGGCCCCGAGAACCATTCCGAGCACCGATTTTATCTTTGTTGAATAAACAATGCTCCTACCATCGTACTCGCAGCATCGTCAGAGTTCTCGACCCATTCTGACCGGAAGTAAGATAAAATCGGAGATGATTTCGGGGCAGCAATATCGGGAATGTTCGCTCGAGGCCCCGAGAACCATTCCGAGCACCGATTTTATCTTTGTTAAATAAACAATGCCTCTACCGTCGTTCTCGCAGAATCGTCTGACTTCTCGACCCATTCTGACCGGAAGTAAGATAAAATCGGAGACCACTTTGGGGCAGTAATATCGGGAATATCCGATCGAGACCTCGAGAACCATTCCGAGCACCGATTTTATCTTTGTTGAATAAACAATGCTCCTACCATCGTTCTCGCAGCATCGTCAGAGTTCTCGACCCATTCTGACCGGAAGTGAAATAAAATCGGAGATGAATTCGCGTCAGTAATATCGGGAATAGCCGATCGAGGGCCCGAGAACCACTCCGAGCACGGATTGTATCTTTGTTAAATAAACAATGCCTCTACCGTCGTTCTAGCAGAATCGTCAGACTTCTCGACCCATTCTGACCGGAAGTAAGATAAAATCGGAGACCAATTTGGGGCAGTAATATCGGGAATGTCCGATCGAGGCCCCGAGAACCATTCCGAGCACCGATTTTATCTTTGTTCAATAAACAATGCTCCTACCATCGTTCTCGCAGCATCGTCAGAGTTCTCGACCCATTCTGACCGGAAGTGAGATAAAATCGGAGATGAATTCGCGCCAGTAATATCGGGAATATCCGATCGAGGCCCCGAGAACCAGTGCGAGCACCGATTTTATCTTTGTTAAATAAACAATGCTCCTACCGTCGATCTCGCAGCATCCTCAGACTTCTCGACCCATTCTGACCGGAAGTAAGATAAAGACGGAGATGATTTCGGAGCAGTATTATCGGGAATTTCCGATCGAGGCCCCGAGAACCATTCCGAGCACCGATTTTATCTTTGTTAAATAAACAATGCTCCTACCGTCGATCTCGCAGCATCCTCAGACTTCTCGACCCATTCTGACCCCGAAGTAAGATAAAATCGGAGATGATTTCGGAGCAGTATTATCGGTAATTTCCTATCGAGGCCCGGAGAACCGTTCCGAGCACCGATTTTATCTTTGTTAACTAAACAATGCTCCTACCGTCTATCTCGCAGCATCCTCAAACTTCTTGACGCATTCTGACCGGACGTAAGATAAAATCGGAGACCAATTTGGGGCAGTAATATCGGGAATGTCCGATCGAGGCCCCGAGAACCATTCCGAGCACCGATTTTATCTTTGTTGAATAAACAATGCTCCTACCGTCGTTCTCGCAGAATCGTCAGACTTCTCGACCCATTCTGACCGGAAGTAAGATAAAATCGGAGACGAATTCGGGGCAGTAATAGCGGGAATGTCCGATCGAGGCCCCGAGAACCATTCCGAGCACCGATTCTATGTTTGTTAAATAAACAATGCTCCTACCGTCGTTCTCGCAGCATCGTCAGACTTCTCGACCCATTCGGATCGGAAGTAAGATAAAATCGGAGACGAATTCGGGGCAGTAATATCGGGAATGTCCAATCGAGGCCTCGAGAAGCATTCCGAGCACCGATTTTATCTTTGTTAAATAAACAATGCTCCTACCGTCGATCTCGCAGCGTCCTCAGACTTCTCGACCCATTCTGACCGGAAGTAAGATACAATCGGAAATGATTTCGGAGCAGTATTATCGGGAATTTCCTATCGAGGCCCGGAGAACCATTCCGAGCACCGATTTTATCTTTGTTAAATAAACAATGCTCCTACCGTCGTTCTCGCAGCATCGTCAGACTTCTCGACCCATTCTGACCGGAAGTAAGATAAAATCGGAGACGAATTCGGGGCAGCAATATTGGGAATGTTCGCTCGAGGCCCCGAGAACCATTCCGAGCACCGATTTTATCTTTATTAAATAATCAATGCCTCTACCGTCGTTCTCGCAGAATCGTCAGACTTCTCGACCCATTGTGACCGGAAGTAAGATAAAATCGGAGACCAATTTGGGGCAGTAATATCGGGATTGTCCGATCGAGGCCCCGAGAACCATTCCGAGCACCGATTTTATCTTTGTTGAATAAACAATGCTCCTACCATCGTTCTCGCAGCATCGTCAGAGTTCTCGACCCATTCTGACCGGAAGTGAGATAAAATCGGAGATGAATTCGCGCCAGTAATATCGGGAATGTCCGATCGAGGCCCCAAGAACCACTCCGAGCACCGATTTTATCTTTGTTAAATAAACAATGCTCCTACCGTCGATCTCGCAGCATCCTCAGACTTCTCGACCCATTCTGACCGGAAGTAAGATAAAATCGGAGATGATTTCGGAGCAGTATTATCGGGAATTTCCGATCGAGGCCCCGAGAACCATTCCGAGCACCGATTTTATCTTTGTTAAATAAACAATGCTCCTACCGTCGATCTCGCAGCATCCTCAGACTTCTCGACCCATTCTGACTGGAAGTAATATAAAATCGGAGACCAATTTGGGGCAGTAATATCGGGAATGTCCGATCGAGGCCCCGAGAACCATTTCGAGCACCGATTTTATCTTTATTAAATAAACAATGCCCCTACCGTCGTTCTCGCAGTATCGTCAGACTTCTCGACCCATTCTGACCGGAAGTAAGATAAAATCGGAGACGAATTCGGGGCGGCAATATTGGAAATGTTCGCCCGAGAACCATTCCGAGCAACGATTTTATCTTTATTATATAATCAATGCCTCTACCGTCGTTCTCGCAGAATCGTCAGACTTCTCGACCCATTCTGACCGGAAGTAAGATAAAATCGGAGACCAATTTGGGGCAGTAATATCGGGAATGTCCGATCGAGGCCCCGAGAACCATTCCGAGCACCGATTTTATCTTGGTTGAATAAACAATGCTCCTACCATCGTTCTCGCAGCATCGTCAGAGTTCTCGACCCATTCTGACCGGAAGTAAGATAAAATCGGAGACCACTTTGGGGTAGTAATATCGAGAATATCCGATCGAGGCCCCGAGAACCATTCCGAGCACCGATTTTATCTTTGTTGAATAAACAATGCTCCTACCATCGTTCTCGCAGCATCGTCAGAGTTCTCGACCCGTTCTGACCGGAAGTGAAATAAAATCGGAGATGAATTCGCGTCAGTAATATCGGGAATAGCCGATCGAGGCCCCGAGAACCATTCCGAGCACCGATTTTATCTTTGTTGAATAAACAATGCTCCTACCATCGTTCTCGCAGCATCGTCAGAGTTCTCGACCCATTCTGACCGGAAGTGAGATAAAATCGGAGATGAATTCGCGCCAGTAATATCGGGGATGTCCGATGGAGGCCCCGAGAACCACTCCGAGCACCGATTTTATCTTTGTTAAATTAACAATGCTCCTACCGTCGATCTCGCAGCATCCTCAGACTTCTCGACCCATTCTGACCGGAAGTAAGATAAAATCGGAGATGATTTCGGGGCAGCAATATCGGGAATGTCCGATCGAGGCCCCGAGAACCATTCCGAGCACCGATTTTATCTTTGTTGGATCAACAATGCTCCTACCATCGTACTCGCAGCATCGTCAGAGTTCTCGACCCATTCGGACCGGAAGTAAGATAAAATCGGAGACCAATTTGGGGCAGTAATATCGGGAATATCCGATCGAGGCCCCGAGATCCATTCCGAGCACCGATTTTATCTTTGTTGAATAAACAATCCTCCAACCATCGTTCTCGCAGCATCGTCAGAGTTCTCGACCCATTCTGACCGGAAGTGAAATAAAATCGGAGATGAATTCGCGTCAGTAATATCGGGAATGTCCGATCGAGGCCCCGAGAAACACTCCGAGCACCGATATTATCTTTGTTAAATAAACAATGCCTCTACCGTCGTTCTAGCAGAATCGTCAGACTTCTCGACCCATTCTGACCGGAAGTAAGATAAAATCGGAGACCAATTTGGGGCAGTAATATCGGGATTGTCCGATCGAGGCCCCGAGAACCATTCCGAGCACCGATTTTATCTTTGTTGAATAAACAATGCTCCTACCATCGTTCTCGCAGCATCGTCAGAGTTCTCGACCCATTCTGACCGGAAGTGAGATAAAATCGGAGATGATTTCGGAGCAGTATTATCGGGAATTTCCGATCGAGGCCCCGAGAACCATTCCGAGCACCGATTTTATCTTTGTTAAATAATCAATGCTCCTACCGTCTATCTCGCAGCATCCTCAAACTTCTTGACCCATTCTGACCGGAAGTAAGATAAAATCGGAGACCAATTTGGGGCAGTAATAGCGGGAATGTCCGATCGAGGCCCCGAGAACCATTCGGAGCACCGATTTTATCTTTGTTGAATAAACAATGCTCCTACCATCGTTCTCGCAGCATCGTCAGATTTCTCGACCCATTCTGACCGGAAGTGAGATAAAATCGGAGATGAATTCGCGCCAGTAATATCGGGAATGTCCGATCGAGGCCCCGAGAACCACTCCGAGCACCGATTTTATCTTTGTTAAATTAACAATGCTCCTACCGTCGATCTCGCAGCATCCTCAGACTTCTCGACCCATTCTGACCGGAAGTAAGATAAAATCGGAGATGATTTCGGGGCAGCAATATCGGGAATGTTCGCTCGAGGCCCCGAGAACCATTCCGAGCACCGATTTTATCTTCGTTAAATAAACAATGCCTCTACCGTCGTTCTCGCAGAATCGTCAGACTTCTCGACCCATTCTGACCGGAAGTAAGATAAAATCGGAGACGAATTCGGGGCAGTAATAGCGGGAATGTCCGATCGAGGCCCCGAGAACCATTTCGAGCACCGATTTTATCTTTATTAAATAAACAATGCCCCTACCGTCGTTCTCGCAGTATCGTCAGACTTCTCGACCCATTCCGACCGGAAGTAAGATAAAATCGGAGACGAATTCGGGGCAGCAATATTGGGAATGTTCGCCCGAGAACCATTCCGAGCAACGATTTTATCTTTATTATATAATCAATGCCTCTACCGTCGTTCTCGCAGAATCGTCAGACTTCTCGACCCATTCTGACCGGAAGTAAGATAAAATCGGAGACGAATTTGGGGCAGTAATATCGGGAATGTCCGATCGAGGCCCCGAGAACCATTCCGAGCACCGATTTTATCTTGGTTGAATAAACAATGCTCCTACCATCGTTCTCGCAGCATCGTCAGAGTTCTCGACCCATTCTGACCGGAAGTAAGATAAAATCGGAGACCACTTTGGGGCAGTAATATCGGGAATATCCGATCGAGGCCTCGAGAACCATTCCGAGCCCCGATTTTATCTTTGTTGAATAAACAATGCTCCTACCATCGTTCTCGCAGCATCGTCAGAGTTCTCGACCCATTCTGACCGGAAGTGAAATAAAATCGGAGATGAATTCGCGTCAGTAATATCGGGAATAGCCGATCGAGGGCCCGAGAACCACTCCGAGCACCGATTTTATCTTTGTTAAATAAACAATGCCTCTACCGTCGTTCTAGCAGAATCGTCAGACTTCTCGACCCATTCTGACTGGAACTAAGATAAAATCGGAGACCAATTTGGGGCAGTAATATCGGGAATGTCCGATCGAGGCCCCGAGAACCATTCCGAGCACCGATTTTATCTTTGTTGAATAAACAATGCTCCTACCATCGTTCTCGCAGCATCGTCAGAGTTCTCGACCCATTCTGACCGGAAGTGAGATAAAATCGGAGATGAATTCGCGCCAGTAATATCGGGAATGTCCGATCGAGGCCCCGAGAACCACTGCGAGCACCGATTTTGTCTTTGTTAAATAAACAATGCTCCTACCGTCGATCTCGCAGCATCCTCAGACTTCTCGACCCATTCTGACCGGAAGTAAGATAAAATCGGAGACGAATTCGGGGCAGTAATAGCGGGAATGTCCGATCGAGGCCCCGAGAACCATTCCGAGCACCGATTTTATGTTTGTTAAATAAACAATGCTCCTACCGTCGTTCTCGCAGCATCGTCAGACTTCTCGACCCATTCGGATCGGAAGTAAGATAAAATCGGAGACGAATTCGGGGCAGTAATATCGGGAATGTCCAATCGAGGCCTCGAGAAGCATTCCGAGCACCGATTTTATCTTTGTTAAATAAAAAATGCTCCTACCGTCGATCTCGCAGCGTCCTCAGACTTCTCGACCCATTCTGACCGGAAGTAAGATAAAATCGGAAATGATTTCGGAGCAGTATTATCGGGAATTTCCTATCGAGGCCCGGAGAACCATTCCGAGCACCGATTTTATCTTTGTTAAATAAACAATGCTCCTACCGTCTATCTCGCAGCATCCTTAAACTTCTTGACCCATTCTGACCGGAAGTAACATAAAATCGGAGACGAATTCGGGGCAGCAATATCGGGAATGTTCGCTCGAGGCCCCGAGAACCATTCCGAGCACCGATATTATCTTTGTTAAATAAACAATGCCTCTACCGTCGTTCTCGCAAAATCGTCAGACTTCTCGACCCATTCTGACCGGAAGTAAGATAAAATCGGAGACGAATTCGGGGCAGTAATAGCGGGAATGTCCGATCGAGGCCCCGAGAACCATTCCGAGCACCGATTTTATCTTTATTAAATAAACAATGCCCCTACCGTCGTTCTCGCAGTATCGTCAGACTTCTCGACCCATTCTGACCGAAAGTAAGATAAAATCGGAGACGAATTCGGGGCAGCAATATTGGGAATGTTCGCTCGAGGCCCCGAGAACCATTCCGAGCACCGATTTTATCTTTATTAAATAATCAATGCCTCTACCGTCGTTCTCGCAGAATCGTCAGACTTCTCGACCCATTCTGACCGGAAGTAAGATAAAATTGGAGACCAATGTGGGGCAGTAATATCGGGAATGTCCGATCGAGGCCCCGAGAACCATTCCGAGCACCGATTTTATCTTTGTTGAATAAACAATGCTCCTACCATCGTACTCGCAGCATCGTCAGAGTTCTCGACCCATTCTGACCGGAAGTAAGATAAAATCGGAGATGATTTCGGGGCAGCAATATCGGGAATGTTCGCTCGAGGCCCCGAGAACCATTCCGAGCACCGATTTTATCTTCGTTAAATAAACAATGCCTCTACCGTCGTTCTCGCAGAATCGTCAGACTTCTCGACCCATTCTGACCGGAAGTAAGATAAAATCGGAGACCACTTTGGGGCAGTAATATCGGGAATATCCGATCGAGACCTCGAGAACCATTCCGAGCACCGATTTTATCTTTGTTGAATAAACAATGCTCCTACCATCGTTCTCGCAGCATCGTCAGAGTTCTCGACCCATTCTGACCGGAAGTGAAATAAAATCGGAGATGAATTCGCGTCAGTAATATCGGGAATAGCCGATCGAGGGCCCGAGAACCACTCCGAGCACGGATTGTATCTTTGTTAAATAAACAATGCCTCTACCGTCGTTCTAGCAGAATCGTCAGACTTCTCGACCCATTCTGACCGGAAGTAAGATAAAATCGGAGACCAATTTGGGGCAGTAATATCGGGAATGTCCGATCGAGGCCCCGAGAACCATTCCGAGCACCGATTTTATCTTTGTTCAATAAACAATGCTCCTACCATCGTTCTCGCAGCATCGTCAGAGTTCTCGACCCATTCTGACCGGAAGTGAGATAAAATCGGAGATGAATTCGCGCCAGTAATATCGGGAATATCCGATCGAGGCCCCGAGAACCAGTGCGAGCACCGATTTTATCTTTGTTAAATAAACAATGCTCCTACCGTCGATCTCGCAGCATCCTCAGACTTCTCGACCCATTCTGACCGGAAGTAAGATAAAGACGGAGATGATTTCGGAGCAGTATTATCGGGAATTTCCGATCGAGGCCCCGAGAACCATTCCGAGCACCGATTTTATCTTTGTTAAATAAACAATGCTCCTACCGTCGATCTCGCAGCATCCTCAGACTTCTCGACCCATTCTGACCCCGAAGTAAGATAAAATCGGAGATGATTTCGGAGCAGTATTATCGGTAATTTCCTATCGAGGCCCGGAGAACCGTTCCGAGCACCGATTTTATCTTTGTTAACTAAACAATGCTCCTACCGTCTATCTCGCAGCATCCTCAAACTTCTTGACGCATTCTGACCGGACGTAAGATAAAATCGGAGACCAATTTGGGGCAGTAATATCGGGAATGTCCGATCGAGGCCCCGAGAACCATTCCGAGCACCGATTTTATCTTTGTTGAATAAACAATGCTCCTACCATCGTTCTCGCAGAATCGTCAGACTTCTCGACCCATTCTGACCGGAAGTAAGATAAAATCGGAGACGAATTCGGGGCAGTAATAGCGGGAATGTCCGATCGAGGCCCCGAGAACCATTCCGAGCACCGATTCTATGTTTGTTAAATAAACAATGCTCCTACCGTCGTTCTCGCAGCATCGTCAGACTTCTCGACCCATTCGGATCGGAAGTAAGATAAAATCGGAGACGAATTCGGGGCAGTAATATCGGGAATGTCCAATCGAGGCCTCGAGAAGCATTCCGAGCACCGATTTTATCTTTGTTAAATAAACAATGCTCCTACCGTCGATCTCGCAGCGTCCTCAGACTTCTCGACCCATTCTGACCGGAAGTAAGATAAAATCGGAAATGATTTCGGAGCAGTATTATCGGGAATTTCCTATCGAGGCCCGGAGAACCATTCCGAGCACCGATTTTATCTTTGTTAAATAAACAATGCTCCTACCGTCGTTCTCGCAGTATCGTCAGACTTATCGACCCATTCTGACCGGAAGTAAGATAAAATCGGAGACGAATTCGGGGCAGCAATATTGGGAATGTTCGCTCGAGGCCCCGAGAACCATTCCGAGCACCGATTTTATCTTTATT
This sequence comes from Ophion slaviceki, assembly GCA_944452715.1. Lineage (NCBI taxonomy): Eukaryota > Metazoa > Arthropoda > Insecta > Hymenoptera > Ichneumonidae > Ophion > Ophion slaviceki. Next base: position 10,675,691 of record OX101795.1, on the reverse strand, counting down.
AAATAATCAATGCCTCTACCGTCGTTCTCGCAGAATCGTCAGACTTCTCGACCCATTGTGACCGGAAGTAAGATAAAATCGGAGACCAATTTGGGGCAGTAATATCGGGATTGTCCGATCGAGGCCCCGAGAACCATTCCGAGCACCGATTTTATCTTTGTTGAATAAACAATGCTCCTACCATCGTTCTCGCAGCATCGTCAGAGTTCTCGACCCATTCTGACCGGAAGTGAGATAAAATCGGAGATGAATTCGCGCCAGTAATATCGGGAATGTCCGATCGAGGCCCCAAGAACCACTCCGAGCACCGATTTTATCTTTGTTAAATAAACAATGCTCCTACCGTCGATCTCGCAGCATCCTCAGACTTCTCGACCCATTCTGACCGGAAGTAAGATAAAATCGGAGATGATTTCGGAGCAGTATTATCGGGAATTTCCGATCGAGGCCCCGAGAACCATTCCGAGCACCGATTTTATCTTTGTTAAATAAACAATGCTCCTACCGTCGATCTCGCAGCATCCTCAGACTTCTCGACCCATTCTGACTGGAAGTAATATAAAATCGGAGACCAATTTGGGGCAGTAATATCGGGAATGTCCGATCGAGGCCCCGAGAACCATTTCGAGCACCGATTTTATCTTTATTAAATAAACAATGCCCCTACCGTCGTTCTCGCAGTATCGTCAGACTTCTCGACCCATTCTGACCGGAAGTAAGATAAAATCGGAGACGAATTTGGGGCAGTAATATCGGGAATGTCCGATCGAGGCCCCGAGAACCATTCCGAGCACCGATTTTATCTTGGTTGAATAAACAATGCTCCTACCATCGTTCTCGCAGCATCGTCAGAGTTCTCGACCCATTCTGACCGGAAGTAAGATAAAATCGGAGACCACTTTGGGGCAGTAATATCGAGAATATCCGATCGAGGCCCCGAGAACCATTCCGAGCACCGATTTTATCTTTGTTGAATAAACAATGCTCCTACCATCGTTCTCGCAGCATCGTCAGAGTTCTCGACCCGTTCTGACCGGAAGTGAAATAAAATCGGAGATGAATTCGCGTCAGTAATATCGGGAATAGCCGATCGAGGCCCCGAGAACCATTCCGAGCACCGATTTTATCTTTGTTGAATAAACAATGCTCCTACCATCGTTCTCGCAGCATCGTCAGAGTTCTCGACCCATTCTGACCGGAAGTGAGATAAAATCGGAGATGATTTCGCGCCAGTAATATCGGGGATGTCCGATGGAGGCCCCGAGAACCACTCCGAGCACCGATTTTATCTTTGTTAAATTAACAATGCTCCTACCGTCGATCTCGCAGCATCCTCAGACTTCTCGACCCATTCTGACCGGAAGTAAGATAAAATCGGAGATGATTTCGGGGCAGCAATATCGGGAATGTCCGATCGAGGCCCCGAGAACCATTCCGAGCACCGATTTTATCTTTGTTGGATCAACAATGCTCCTACCATCGTACTCGCAGCATCGTCAGAGTTCTCGACCCATTCGGACCGGAAGTAAGATAAAATCGGAGACCAATTTGGGGCAGTAATATCGGGAATATCCGATCGAGGCCCCGAGATCCATTCCGAGCACCGATTTTATCTTTGTTGAATAAACAATCCTCCAACCATCGTTCTCGCAGCATCGTCAGAGTTCTCGACCCATTCTGACCGGAAGTGAAATAAAATCGGAGATGAATTCGCGTCAGTAATATCGGGAATGTCCGATCGAGGCCCCGAGAAACACTCCGAGCACCGATATTATCTTTGTTAAATAAACAATGCCTCTACCGTCGTTCTAGCAGAATCGTCAGACTTCTCGACCCATTCTGACCGGAAGTAAGATAAAATCGGAGACCAATTTGGGGCAGTAATATCGGGATTGTCCGATCGAGGCCCCGAGAACCATTCCGAGCACCGATTTTATCTTTGTTGAATAAACAATGCTCCTACCATCGTTCTCGCAGCATCGTCAGAGTTCTCGACCCATTCTGACCGGAAGTGAGATAAAATCGGAGATGATTTCGGAGCAGTATTATCGGGAATTTCCGATAGAGGCCCCGAGAACCATTCCGAGCACCGATTTTATCTTTGTTAAATAATCAATGCTCCTACCGTCTATCTCGCAGCATCCTCAAACTTCTTGACCCATTCTGACCGGAAGTAAGATAAAATCGGAGACCAATTTGGGGCAGTAATATCGGGAATGTCCGATCGAGGCCCCGAGAACCATTCGGAGCACCGATTTTATCTTTGTTGAATAAACAATGCTCCTACCATCGTTCTTGCAGCATCGTCAGATTTCTCGACCCATTCTGACCGGAAGTGAGATAAAATCGGAGATGAATTCGCGCCAGTAATATCGGGAATGTCTGATCGAGGCCCCGAGAACCACTCCGAGCACCGATTTTATCTTTGTTAAATTAACAATGCTCCTACCGTCGATCTCGCAGCATCCTCAGACTTCTCGACCCATTCTGACCGGAAGTAAGATAAAATCGGAGATGATTTCGGGGCAGCAATATCGGGAATGTTCGCTCGAGGCCCCGAGAACCATTCCGAGCACCGATTTTATCTTCGTTAAATAAACAATGCCTCTACCGTCGTTCTCGCAGAATCGTCAGACTTCTCGACCCATTCTGACCGGAAGTAAGATAAAATCGGAGACGAATTCGGGGCAGTAATAGCGGGAATGTCCGATCGAGGCCCCGAGAACCATTTCGAGCACCGATTTTATCTTTATTAAATAAACAATGCCCCTACCGTCGTTCTCGCAGTATCGTCAGACTTCTCGACCCATTCCGACCGGAAGTAAGATAAAATCGGAGACGAATTCGGGGCAGCAATATTGGGAATGTTCGCCCGAGAACCATTCCGAGCAACGATTTTATCTTTATTATATAATCAATGCCTCTACCGTCGTTCTCGCAGAATCGTCAGACTTCTCGACCCATTCTGACCGGAAGTAAGATAAAATCGGAGACGAATTTGGGGCAGTAATATCGGGAATGTCCGATCGAGGCCCCGAGAACCATTCCGAGCACAGATTTTATCTTGGTTGAATAATCAATGCTCCTACCATCGTTCTCGCAGCATCGTCAGAGTTCTCGACCCATTCTGACCGGAAGTAAGATAAAATCGGAGACCACTTTGGGGCAGTAATATCGGGAATATCCGATCGAGGCCTCGAGAACCATTCCGAGCCCCGATTTTATCTTTGTTGAATAAACAATGCTCCTACCATCGTTCTCGCAGCATCGTCAGAGTTCTCGACCCATTCTGACCGGAAGTGAAATAAAATCGGAGATGAATTCGCGTCAGTAATATCGGGAATAGCCGATCGAGGGCCCGAGAACCACTCCGAGCACCGATTTTATCTTTGTTAAATAAACAATGCCTCTACCGTCGTTCTAGCAGAATCGTCAGACTTCTCGACCCATTCTGACTGGAACTAAGATAAAATCGGAGACCAATTTGGGGCAGTAATATCGGGAATGTCCGATCGAGGCCCCGAGAACCATTCCGAGCACCGATTTTATCTTTGTTGAATAAACAATGCTCCTACCATCGTTCTCGCAGCATCGTCAGAGTTCTCGACCCATTCTGACCGGAAGTGAGATAAAATCGGAGATGAATTCGCGCCAGTAATATCGGGAATGTCCGATCGAGGCCCCGAGAACCACTCCGAGCACCGATTTTATCTTTGTTAAATAAACAATGCTCCTACCGTCGATCTCGCAGCATCCTCAGACTTCTCGACCCATTCTGACCGGAAGTAAGATAAAATCGGAGACGAATTCGGGGCAGTAATAGCGGGAATGTCCGATCGAGGCCCCGAGAACCATTCCGAGCACCGATTTTATCTTTGTTAAATAAACAATGCTCCTACCGTCGTTCTCGCAGCATCGTCAGACTTCTCGACCCATTCGGATCGGAAGTAAGATAAAATCGGAGACGAATTCGGGGCAGTAATATCGGGAATGTCCAATCGAGGCCTCGAGAAGCATTCCGAGCACCGATTTTATCTTTGTTAAATAAAAAATGCTCCTACCGTCGATCTCGCAGCGTCCTCAGACTTCTCGACCCATTCTGACCGGAAGTAAGATAAAATCGGAAATGATTTCGGAGCAGTATTATCGGGAATTTCCTATCGAGGCCCGGAGAACCATTCCGAGCACCGATTTTATCTTTGTTAAATAAACAATGCTCCTACCGTCTATCTCGCAGCATCCTTAAACTTCTTGACCCATTCTGACCGGAAGTAAGATAAAATCGGAGACGAATTCGGGGCAGCAATATCGGGAATGTTCGCTCGAGGCCCCGAGAACCATTCCGAGCACCGATATTATCTTTGTTAAATAAACAATGCCTCTACCGTCGTTCTCGCAAAATCGTCAGACTTCTCGACCCATTCTGACCGGAAGTAAGATAAAATCGGAGACGAATTCGGGGCAGTAATAGCGGGAATGTCCGATCGAGGCCCCGAGAACCATTCCGAGCACCGATTTTATCTTTGTTAAATAAACAATGCCCCTACCGTCGTTCTCGCAGAATCGTCAGACTTCTCGACCCATTCTGACCGGAAGTAAGATAAAATCGGAGACGAATTCGGGGCAGCAATATCGGGAATGTTCGCTCGAGGCCCCGAGAACCATTCCGAGCACCGATTTTATCTTTATTAAATAATCAATGCCTCTACCGTCGTTCTCGCAGAATCGTCAGACTTCTCGACCCATTCTGACCGGAAGTAAGATAAAATTGGAGACCAATGTGGGGCAGTAATATCGGGAATGTCCGATCGAGGCCCCGAGAACCATTCCGAGCACCGATTTTATCTTTGTTGAATAAACAATGCTCCTACCATCGTTCTCGCAGCATCGTCAGAGTTCTCGACCCATTCTGACCGGAAGTAAGATAAAATCGGAGATGATTTCGGGGCAGTAATATCGGGAATGTTCGCTCGAGGCCCCGAGAACCATTCCGAGCACCGATTTTATCTTCGTTAAATAAACAATGCCTCTACCGTCGTTCTCGCAGAATCGTCTGACTTCTCGACCCATTCTGACCGGAAGTAAGATAAAATCGGAGACCACTTTGGGGCAGTAATATCGGGAATATCCGATCGAGACCTCGAGAACCATTCCGAGCACCGATTTTATCTTTGTTGAATAAACAATGCTCCTACCATCGTTCTCGCAGCATCGTCAGAGTTCTCGACCCATTCTGACCGGAAGTGAAATAAAATCGGAGATGAATTCGCGTCAGTAATATCGGGAATAGCCGATCGAGGGCCCGAGAACCACTCCGAGCACGGATTGTATCTTTGTTAAATAAACAATGCCTCTACCGTCGTTCTAGCAGAATCGTCAGACTTCTCGACCCATTCTGACTGGAACTAAGATAAAATCGGAGACCAATTTGGGGCAGTAATATCGGGAATGTCCGATCGAGGCCCCGAGAACCATTCTGAGCACCGATTTTATCTTTGTTGAATAAACAATGCTCCTACCATCGTTCTCGCAGCATCGTCAGAGTTCTCGACCCATTCTGACCGGAAGTGAGATAAAATCGGAGATGAATTCGCGCCAGTAATATCGGGAATGTCCGATCGAGGCCCCGAGAACCACTGCGAGCACCGATTTTATCTTTGTTAAATAAACAATGCTCCTACCGTCGATCTCGCAGCATCCTCAGACTTCTCGACCCATTCTGACCGGAAGTAAGATAAAATCGGAGACGAATTCGGGGCAGTAATAGCGGGAATGTCCGATCGAGGCCCCGAGAACCATTCCGAGCACCGATTTTATCTTTGTTAAATAAACAATGCTCCTACCGTCGTTCTCGCAGCATCGTCAGACTTCTCGACCCATTCGGATCGGAAGTAAGATAAAATCGGAGACGAATTCGGGGCAGTAATATCGGGAATGTCCAATCGAGGCCTCGAGAAGCATTCCGAGCACCGATTTTATCTTTGTTAAATAAAAAATGCTCCTACCGTCGATCTCGCAGCGTCCTCAGACTTCTCGACCCATTCTGACCGGAAGTAAGATAAAATCGGAAATGATTTCGGAGCAGTATTATCGGGAATTTCCTATCGAGGCCCGGAGAACCATTCCGAGCACCGATTTTATCTTTGTTAAATAAACAATGCTCCTACCGTCTATCTCGCAGCATCCTTAAACTTCTTGACCCATTCTGACCGGAAGTAAGATAAAATCGGAGACGAATTCGGGGCAGCAATATCGGGAATGTTCGCTCGAGGCCCCGAGAACCATTCCGAGCACCGATATTATCTTTGTTAAATAAACAATGCCTCTACCGTCGTTCTCGCAAAATCGTCAGACTTCTCGACCCATTCTGACCGGAAGTAAGATAAAATCGGAGACGAATTCGGGGCAGTAATAGCGGGAATGTCCGATCGAGGCCCCGAGAACCATTCCGAGCACCGATTTTATCTTTATTAAATAAACAATGCCCCTACCGTCGTTCTCGCAGTATCGTCAGACTTCTCGACCCATTCTGACCGGAAGTAAGATAAAATCGGAGACGAATTCGGGGCAGCAATATTGGGAATGTTCGCTCGAGGCCCCGAGAACCATTCCGAGCACCGATTTTATCTTTATTAAATAATCAATGCCTCTACCGTCGTTCTCGCAGAATCGTCAGACTTCTCGACCCATTCTGATCGGAAGTAAGATAAAATTGGAGACCAATGTGGGGCAGTAATATCGGGAATGTCCGATCGAGGCCCCGAGAACCATTCCGAGCACCGATTTTATCTTTGTTGAATAAACAATGCTCCTACCATCGTACTCGCAGCATCGTCAGAGTTCTCGACCCATTCTGACCGGAAGTAAGATAAAATCGGAGATGATTTCGGGGCAGCAATATCGGGAATGTTCGCTCGAGGCCCCGAGAACCATTCCGAGCACCGATTTTATCTTCGTTAAATAAACAATGCCTCTACCGTCGTTCTCACAGAATCGTCAGACTTCTCGACCCATTCTGACCGGAAGTAAGATAAAATCGGAGACCACTTTGGGGCAGTAATATCGGGAATATCCGATCGAGGCCTCGAGAACCATTCCGAGCACCGATTTTATCTTTGTTGAATAAACAATGCTCCTACCATCGTTCTCGCAGCATCGTCAGAGTTCTCGACCCATTCTGACCGGAAGTGAAATAAAATCGGAGATGAATTCGCGTCAGTAATATCGGGAATAGCCGATCGAGGGCCCGAGAACCACTCCGAGCACGGATTGTATCTTTGTTAAATAAACAATGCCTCTACCGTCGTTCTAGCAGAATCGTCAGACTTCTCGACCCATTCTGACCGGAAGTAAGATAAAATCGGAGACCAATTTGGGGCAGTAATATCGGGAATGTCCGATCGAGGCCCCGAGAACCATTCCGAGCACCGATTTTATCTTTGTTCAATAAACAATGCTCCTACCATCGTTCTCGCAGCATCGTCAGAGTTCTCGACCCATTCTGACCGGAAGTGAGATAAAATCGGAGATGAATTCGCGCCAGTAATATCGGGAATATCCGATCGAGGCCCCGAGAACCAGTGCGAGCACCGATTTTATCTTTGTTAAATAAACAATGCTCCTACCGTCGATCTCGCAGCATCCTCAGACTTCTCGACCCATTCTGACCGGAAGTAAGATAAAGACGGAGATGATTTCGGAGCAGTATTATCGGGAATTTCCGATCGAGGCCCCGAGAACCATTCCGAGCACAGATTTTATCTTGGTTGAATAAACAATGCTCCTACCATCGTTCTCGCAGCATCGTCAGAGTTCTCGACCCATTCTGACCGGAAGTAAGATAAAATCGGAGACCACTTTGGGGCAGTAATATCGGGAATATCCGATCGAGGCCTTGAGAACCATTCCGAGCCCCGATTTTATCTTTGTTGAATAAACAATGCTCCTACCATCGTTCTCGCAGCATCGTCAGAGTTCTCGACCCATTCTGACCGGAAGTGAAATAAAATCGGAGATGAATTCGCGTCAGTAATATCGGGAATAGCCGATCGAGGGCCCGAGAACCACTCCGAGCACCGATTTTATCTTTGTTGAATAAACAATGCTCCTACCATCGTTCTCGCAGCATCGTCAGAGTTCTCGACCCATTCTGACCGGAAGTGAGATAAAATCGGAGATGAATTCGCGCCAGTAATATCGGGAATGTCCGATCGAGGCCCCGAGAACCACTGCGAGCACCGATTTTATCTTTGTTAAATAAACAATGCTCCTACCGTCGATCTCGCAGCATCCTCAGACTTCTCGACCCATTCTGACCGGAAGTAAGATAAAATCGGAGACGAATTCGGGGCAGTAATAGCGGGAATGTCCGATCGAGGCCCCGAGAACCATTCCGAGCACCGATTTTATGTTTGTTAAATAAACAATGCTCCTACCATCGTTCTCGCAGCATCGTCAGACTTCTCGACCCATTCGGATCGGAAGTAAGATAAAATCGGAGACGAATTCGGGGCAGTAATATCGGGAATGTCCAATCGAGGCCTCGAGAAGCATTCCGAGCACCGATTTTATCTTTGTTAAATAAAAAATGCTCCTACCGTCGATCTCGCAGCGTCCTCAGACTTCTCGACCCATTCTGACCGGAAGTAAGATAAAATCGGAAATGATTTCGGAGCAGTATTATCGGGAATTTCCTATCGAGGCCCGGAGAACCATTCCGAGCACCGATTTTATCTTTGTTAAATAAACAATGCTCCTACCGTCTATCTCGCAGCATCCTTAAACTTCTTGACCCATTCTGACCGGAAGTAAGATAAAATCGGAGACGAATTCGGGGCAGCAATATCGGGAATGTTCGCTCGAGGCCCCGAGAACCATTCCGAGCACCGATATTATCTTTGTTAAATAAACAATGCCTCTACCGTCGTTCTCGCAAAATCGTCAGACTTCTCGACCCATTCTGACCGGAAGTAAGATAAAATAGGAGACGAATTCGGGGCAGTAATAGCGGGAATGTCCGATCGAGGCCCCGAGAACCATTCCGAGCACCGATTTTATCTTTATTAAATAAACAATGCCCCTACCGTCGTTCTCGCAGTATCGTCAGACTTCTCGACCCATTCTGACCGGAAGTAAGATAAAATCGGAGACGAATTCGGGGCAGCAATATTGGGAATGTTCGCTCGAGGCCCCGAGAACCATTCCGAGCACCGATTTTATCTTTATTAAATAATCAATGCCTCTACCGTCGTTCTCGCAGAATCGTCAGACTTCTCGACCCATTCTGACCGGAAGTAAGATAAAATTGGAGACCAATGTGGGGCAGTAATATCGGGAATGTCCGATCGAGGCCCCGAGAACCATTCCGAGCACCGATTTTATCTTTGTTGAATAAACAATGCTCCTACCATCGTACTCGCAGCATCGTCAGAGTTCTCGACCCATTCTGACCGGAAGTAAGATAAAATCGGAGATGATTTCGGGGCAGCAATATCGGGAATGTTCGCTCGAGGCCCCGAGAACCATTCCGAGCACCGATTTTATCTTCGTTAAATAAACAATGCCTCTACCGTCGTTCTCACAGAATCGTCAGACTTCTCGACCCATTCTGACCGGAAGTAAGATAAAATCGGAGACCACTTTGGGGCAGTAATATCGGGAATATCCGATCGAGGCCTCGAGAACCATTCCGAGCACCGATTTTATCTTTGTTGAATAAACAATGCTCCTACCATCGTTCTCGCAGCATCGTCAGAGTTCTCGACCCATTCTGACCGGAAGTGAAATAAAATCGGAGATGAATTCGCGTCAGTAATATCGGGAATAGCCGATCGAGGGCCCGAGAACCACTCCGAGCACGGATTGTATCTTTGTTAAATAAACAATGCCTCTACCGTCGTTCTAGCAGAATCGTCAGACTTCTCGACCCATTCTGACCGGAAGTAAGATAAAATCGGAGACCAATTTGGGGCAGTAATATCGGGAATGTCCGATCGAGGCCCCGAGAACCATTCCGAGCACCGATTTTATCTTTGTTCAATAAACAATGCTCCTACCATCGTTCTCGCAGCATCGTCAGAGTTCTCGACCCATTCTGACCGGAAGTGAGATAAAATCGGAGATGAATTCGCGCCAGTAATATCGGGAATATCCGATCGAGGCCCCGAGAACCAGTGCGAGCACCGATTTTATCTTTGTTAAATAAACAATGCTCCTACCGTCGATCTCGCAGCATCCTCAGACTTCTCGACCCATTCTGACCGGAAGTAAGATAAAGACGGAGATGATTTCGGAGCAGTATTATCGGGAATTTCCGATCGAGGCCCCGAGAACCATTCCGAGCACCGATTTTATCTTTGTTAAATAAACAATGCTCCTACCGTCGATCTCGCAGCATCCTCAGACTTCTCGACCCATTCTGACCCCGAAGTAAGATAAAATCGGAGATGATTTCGGAGCAGTATTATCGGTAATTTCCTATCGAGGCCCGGAGAACCGTTCCGAGCACCGATTTTATCTTTGTTAACTAAACAATGCTCCTACCGTCTATCTCGCAGCATCCTCAAACTTCTTGACGCATTCTGACCGGACGTAAGATAAAATCGGAGACCAATTTGGGGCAGTAATATCGGGAATGTCCGATCGAGGCCCCGAGAACCATTCCGAGCACCGATTTTATCTTTGTTGAATAAACAATGCTCCTACCATCGTTCTCGCAGAATCGTCAGACTTCTCGACCCATTCTGACCGGAAGTAAGATAAAATCGGAGACGAATTCGGGGCAGTAATAGCTGGAATGTCCGATCGAGGCCCCGAGAACCATTCCGAGCACCGATTCTATGTTTGTTAAATAAACAATGCTCCTACCGTCGTTCTCGCAGCATCGTCAGACTTCTCGACCCATTCGGATCGGAAGTAAGATAAAATCGGAGACGAATTCGGGGCAGTAATATCGGGAATGTCCAATCGAGGCCTCGAGAAGCATTCCGAGCACCGATTTTATCTTTGTTAAATAAACAATGCTCCTACCGTCGATCTCGCAGCGTCCTCAGACTTCTCGACCCATTCTGACCGGAAGTAAGATACAATCGGAAATGATTTCGGAGCAGTATTATCGGGAATTTCCTATCGAGGCCCGGAGAACCATTCCGAGCACCGATTTTATCTTTGTTAAATAAACAATGCTCCTACCGTCGTTCTCGCAGTATCGTCAGACTTATCGACCCATTCTGACCGGAAGTAAGATAAAATCGGAGACGAATTCGGGGCAGCAATATTGGGAATGTTCGCTCGAGGCCCCGAGAACCATTCCGAGCACCGATTTTATCTTTATTAAATAATCAATGCCTCTACCGTCGTTCTCGCAGAATCGTCAGACTTCTCGACCCATTCTGACCGGAAGTAAGATAAAATCGGAGACAAATTTGGGGCAGTAATATCGGGAATGTCCGATCGAGGCCCTGAGAACCATTCCGAGCACCTATTTTATCTTTGTTGAATAAACAATGCTCCTACCATCGTACTCGCAGCATCCTCAAACTTCTTGACCCATTCTGACCGGAAGTAAGATAAAATCGGAGACCAATTTGGGGCAGTAATATCGGGAATGTCCGATCGAAGCCCCGAGAACCATTCGGAGCACCGATTTTATCTTTGTTGAATAAACAATGCTCCTACCATCGTTCTCGCAGCATCGTCAGACTTCTCGACCCATTCTGACCGGAAGTAAGATAAAATCGGAGACCAATTTGGGGCAGTAATATCGGGAATGTCCGATCGAGGCCCCGAGAACCATTCCGAGCACCGATTTTATCTTTGTTGAATAAACAATGCTCCTACCATCGTTCTCGCAGCATCGTCAGAGTTCTCGACCCATTCTGACCGGAAGTGAGATAAAATCGGAGATGAATTCGCGCCAGTAATATCGGGAATGTCCGATCGAGGCCCCGAGAACCACTCCGAGCACCGATTTTATCTTTGTTAAATAAACAATGCCAGTAGATGTACTAGGGGGATTCTAACGCAAGGGGAGGTGGTGTGTCAAGAGTGGTGAAGCCAAGGTGGCGCCACCGTCGAGGGGAGGTCGCCGGGCGTGACGTCACAGAGAGGCCTATGTGGAGGGGGGGTCATGTGGTCCGTGCAGCGACTGGGGGGGGGGGTCGATGAGTGTTTTGTGTGTATGTGCGTGCGTGCGTTAGGAAAGCCAAGGTGGCGCTACGGTCGTGGGGAGGTCGGCGTGTGTGCGTGCGTGCGTGCGTGTAGGGAAGCCAAGGTGGCGCTACGGTCGTGGGGAGGTCGGCGTCTGTGCGTGCGTGCGTGCGTGCGCGTGTGCGTGCGTGCGTGCGTGCGTGCGTGCGTGCGTGCGTTCGTGCGTGCGTGCGTGCGTTCGTGCGTGCGTGCGTGCGTGCGTGCGTGCGTGCGTGTAGGGAAGCCAAGGTGGCGCTACGGTCGTGGGGAGGTCGGCGTGCATGCGTGCGTGTAGGAAAGCCAAGGTGGCGCTACGGTCGTGGGGAGGTCGGCGTGCGTGCATGCGTGCGTGTAGGAAAACCAAGGTGGCGCTACGGTCGTGGGGAGGTCGGTGTGCGTGCATGCGTGCGTGTAGGAAAGCCAAGGTGGCGCTACGGTCGTGGGGAGGTCGGCGTGTGTGCGTGCGTGCGTGCGTGCGTGTAGGGAAGCCAAGGTGGCGCTACGGTCGTGGGGAGGTCGGCGTGGGTGTCGCCGGGCGTGTGTGACGTCACAGGGGGGCCTCGGTGGACGGGGTACCCATGTGGTTCGAAGACTACTGGAAGAAGGAAGCCGCCGTCAGGGGGGGGGGTCCAGCGCGGGAAAGCCAAGTGCGGGGATACGGCGGAGGGGGGTCGCCGGGCGCGTGTGACGTCACAGAGGGGGCCTCTTTAGGGGGCCATGTGGTCCGTGGAGCGTCTGGCGGGGAAGCCGCCGTCGATGAGTGTTGTGTGTGTGTGTGTGTGTGGGGGCGGGCGGCCTTTCAAAGCCCAATATTTATGACATGCAGCTGGTTCCATTCCGAAAGACAATGTATATGGCATCCGCCTCGTCTCCAAGCTCGCCGACACTCGAGACAGGTCCTGACAGGTTTCTCGGGAAAAATCTTTAGGGATCAAAGGGACCACGGATGGACCACTTGAGCGCAGCTCTTGAAAACGCGAGGTCTCCATTCCGAAATATAACGTCAAGATGTTCGCATGTGCGAGTATGTACGCAGTGCATCCAGCCAAGCACCCCCTGGACTTGACCAAAAACGAGCTCGAACAGGTTCCAAAGGTCTTGCTCCTAAAATATTGGGGTAAATATGTTGGCTTATTGTGGGATCGTTTGCCAGAACATCATCGAAATGATAGTGAAGTGATATCATATCTTCCATGCTTGGAGCATTATAATACGCCACAGATGAAAGATCACATCGATGGCCCTCCACCTCAACGTCGGGAGTGTACAAAATGCTGTGAAAATTCTCCACGTACGAGGTTCTTCGAACGTGTTTGAACCTGTTTTTCGGGAGCATGAAAAAAAGTTGGGGGAGGGAAGGGATTCCCACGGTTCTTCGAACGTGTTCAAACCTGTTTTTCACGATTGGAAGGGAGGATTTGAGTGGGAGGCTTACGAGGGAGCTTATAATTTCGTGGACCACGCTCAGACTGCACGATTCCACTGCACCATCAACATCTAAAAAGAACTTTGAAAGTGCGCGGAAAATGGATCTCTCGAGTATCAACAAAGTCGGCCGGATGGCAGAATTCCTCCCAACGAAGAAGCTGTCAGAACTCTCCGTTAAGTCGGAACGACTAATCTCCGACATAAGGGCCGTACAAACCAAATTTGGGAAACGCTACATCGCAGACATCGCGGATGAGTTCTCCGTCTTCTTACCAGCGCGACTTGTGAAGGTCTTCGACCAAGATCCAACGATGTTCGAGAGTATGCTGCAACTGGCGCGCAACGGTCAACTCTACATGAAGTACATTGGTGGAAAATACAACAGCGTCGAGTTCCATCGAGTCTGAGTATAGTGGAAAAGAGCGCTCGTGAAGGCCCGGTGGAAACAACGAGTTCAACAGCAGCCAGCATCGTCACCATCGTAGAGTGCAACGACTGTTTGCATCACAGTCATCATCATCGTAGAGTTTTCAACGCTCGAGTCTGAGTATGGTGGAAAAGAACGCTCGTGAAGGCGCGGTGGAAACAACGAGTTCAGCGGCGGCTGGTATCGTCACCATCGTAGAGTGCAACGACTGTTTGAATCATCATCGTAGATTTTTCAACGCTTAGTGCTATGTAAAAATGTACAAAAAAAACGTTTTCATCGAATATAATGTAAAAAAAAATGTCGTCAAACTGTATTCGCCGTAAATATAGGAAATAAATGGAGAACGATATTTGTTCAAAATGTTTTTATTCATTTAAAAAAATCCCTCGCTCACGCTTCGTACACAGAGAGCCAGCTTTTCAACGACTTTACATTCGCTTTGGCGCAATTGTATTTTGTATTGAAGGAATGATGGGGACATTTAACGTTTGCGATTTTCGGCAACTTCTGCAGCGATGGACAGTCCAGAGTCTCGAGATCGATGACTTTTGTTGGTGAATCCGCGAATCTCGATAGCCATGAGCACTTCTCGAATCCCTTGGCATAGATCGTAGGAGCTCCTTCCAAGATTCCTCGAATTGTCGTTCTAGCTGCCTCGTATGGTATGCCGCTGTGATCCCATCGTATTCCATGATAATTGCGTTCCAGCCACTTGTTTGTCATTTAGTACTTGGCCGGTAAAGCGTCCCAAGCGAATGGTGCATCGAAGAAGAATGTCAGCGGTTCAGCGTTCTTCTCATGGAGTTTGACGATAGACATCTCCTTCAGGACAAATTCGTTGACGGGTCTCTTGAAGCCCTGCACATCGACGATAAGCTCCATGTTGACCGAAGTGGATGAGAATCATCGGCATGATTTTATACCATTTTTTGTTAACTCCATCACTGATTGGATTGTACTCATGGTGAGACGTTCCAGAGACTTCCGAAGACATTCATAAGACGTTCAAAGACATTCAAGAGACGTTCGAAAACATTCATAAGCCGTTTGAAGACATGCATGAGGGGTTCAAAGAGTTTCAAAAGACATTCTACAACGCCATGAGACGTTTGAAGATGTTCGTGAGACCTTCAAGAGACTTTCGAAGACGTTTAAAGACTTTCATGAGAGGTTCGAAGACGTTCAAAAGATCTGTGACGATATTCATAATATGTTTGAAGACATCGATGAGGGGTTCGAAGACGTTTAAGAGACTTTCAAAGACATTCACGCGGGGGTTGGAAGATGTTCAAAAAACTTTCGAATTCGTTCAACAGACATTTAACGACATTCATAATACGTTTGAAGACATTCATGAGGGGTTCGAAGATGCTTAAGAGAGACTTTCAAAGACATTCACGAGGGGTTTGTCCGAAGACATATATAAGACGTTTGAAGACATTCAAGAGACGTTCGAAAACATTCATAAGGCGTTTGAAGACATGCATGAGGGGTTCAAAGAGTTTCAAGAGACTTTGTACGACGTTCATGAGACGCTTGAAGATGTTCGTGAGACGTTCAAGAGATCTTTAACGACATTCATAATACGTTTGAAGACATCGATGAGGGGTTCGAAGATGTTTTAGAGACTTTCAAAGACATTCACGAGGGGTTTGAAGACGTTCAAGAAACTTTCGGATCCGTTCGAGAGCCTTTTGACGACATTCATAATACGTTTGAAGACATTCTTGTGGGGTTCGAAGACGCTTGAGAGACTTTCAACGGCATCCACGAGGGTTTCGAATACGTCCAAGAGACTTTCGAATACGTTCAAGAGACTTTCAGAGACATTCGCGAGAGGTGCGAAGACGTTCAGAGACTTTCGAACACATTCAAGAGATCTTTGACAATATTCATAATACGTTTGAAGACATCGATGAGGGGTTCGACGACGTTTTAGAGACTTTCAAAGACATTCACGAGGGGCTTGAAGACGTTTAAGAGACATTCGACGACATTCATGATACGTTTGAAGACATTCATAAGGGGTTCCAAGACGCTTGAGAGACTTTCAAAGACATTCACGAGGCGTTCGAAGACGTTCAAGAGAATTTCGATAGCATTCATAATACGGTTGAAGACATTCATAAGGGGTTCGAAGACACTCATAATACGTTTGAAGACGTTAAAGAGACTTTCGAATACGTTCAAGAGACTTTCAGAGACATTCGCAAGAGGTGCGAAGACGTTCAGAGACCTTCGAAGACATTCAAGAGATCTTTGACAATATACATAATACGTTTGAAGACATCGATGACGGGTTAGAAGACGCTTGAGAGACTTTCAAAGGCATTCACGAGAGTTTCGAAGACGTTCAAGAGACTTTCGACGATATTTATAATACGTTTGAAGACATTCACGAGGGGTTTGAAGACGTTTAAAAGACTTTCGAATACGTTCGAGAGACTTTCAGAGACATTCGCGAGAGGTGCGAAGACATTCAGAGACTTCCGAAGACATTCACAAGACTTTAGAATACGTTCAAGAGACTTTCAGAGACATTCGCGAGAGGTGCGAAGACGTTCAGAGACTTTCGACGACATTCGTGATACGTTTGAGTACATTCATGAGGGGTTCGAAAACACTTAAGAGAGACTTTCAAAGACATTCAGGAGTGGTTTTAAGACGTTCGGAGGACTTCTGACGACACTCATAATACGTTTGAAGACGTTCAAGACACTTTCGAATACGTTCAAGAGACTTTGAGAGACATTCATGAGGGGTTCGAAGACGCTTGAGAGACTTTCAAAGGCATTCACGAGGGTTTCGAATACGTTCAAGAGACTTTCAGAGACATTCGCGAGAGGTTCGAATACGTGTAAGAGACTTTCAAAGACATTTACGAGGGGTTGGAAGATGTTCAAAAACTTTCGAATTCGTTCATAATACGTTTAAAGACATTCATGAGGGGTTCGAAGACGCTTAAGAGATTTTCAAAGACATTCACGAGAGGTTCGACGATGTTATAGAGACTTTCAAAGACATTCACGAGGGGTTTGAAGACGTTCAGAGACTTTCGAAGCATTCAAGAGATCTTTGACAATATTCATAATACGTTTGAAGACATCGATGAGGGGTTCGAAGATGTTTGAGAGACTTTCAAAGGCATTCACGAGAGTTTCGAAGACGTTCAAGAGACTTTCGACGACTTTCATGATATGTTTAAAGACATTCATGAGGGGTTCGAAGACGTTCAAGATACTTTCGACACCATTCATAATACATTTGAAAGCATTCATGAGGGGTTCAAAGACAAGTGGCTTTGAAGACTTGAGAGACTTTCAAAGACATTGACGAGGGGTTCGAAGACGTTTAAAAGACTTTCGACGACACTCATAATACGTTTGAAGGCATTGATGAGGGGTTCGAAGACGCTTAAGAGACTTTCAGAGAGATTCGCGAGAGGTGTGAAGACGTTCAGAGACTTTCGAAGACATTCAAGAGATCTTTGACAATATTCATAATACGTTTGAAGACATCGATGTGGGGTTCGACGACGTTTTAGAGACGTTCAAAAGACTTTCGACGACATTCATGATACGTTTGAAGATGTTCGTGAGGAGTTCGAAGAAGCTTAAGCGAGACTTTCAAAGACATTCACGAGGGGTTCGAAGACGTTCAGAAGACTTTCGACGACACTCATAATACGTTTGAAGACATTCATGAGGGGTTCGAAGACGCTTGAGAGACTTTCAAAGACATTCACGAGGGGTTCGAAGACCTTCAGAGACCTTCGAAGACGCACGAGGGGTTTGAAGACGTTCAGAGACTTTCGAAGACATTCAAGAGATCTTTGACAATATACATAATACGTTTGAAGACATCGATGAGGGGTTCGAAGACGTTTGAGAGACTTTTAAAGGCATTCGCGAGGGTTTCGAAGACGTTCGAGAGACTTTCGAATACGTTCAAGAGACTTTCAGAGACATTCGCGCGAGGTGCGAAGACGTTCAGAGACTTTCGTAGACATTCAAGAGATCTTTGACAATATTCATAATACGTTTGAAGACATTCATGAGGGGTTCGAAGACGCTCGAGAGACTTTCAAAGGCATTCACGAGGGTTTCGAAGACGTTCAAGTGACTTTCGAATACGTTCAAGAGACTTTCATAGACATTCGCGAGAGGTGCGAAGACGTTCAGAGACTTTCGAAGACATGCAAGAGATCTTTGACAATATTCATAATACGTTTGAAGACATCGATGAGTGGTTCGACGATGTTTTAGAGACATTCGACGACATTCATAAAACGTTTGAAGACATTCATGCGCGTTTCGAAGACGCTTAACAGACTTTCAAAGACATTCGCGAGCGGTTTGAAGACGTTCAAGAGATTTTCAAAGACATTCACGAGGCGTTCGAAGACGTTCAAGAGACTTTTGGCGACATTCACAATACGTTTGAGGACATTCATGAGCATTTCGACGACGCTTAAGAGACTTTCAAAGACATTCGCGAGCGGTTTGAAGACGTCCAAGAGACTTTTGACGACATTCATAATACGATATTCGACGACATCCATAAAACAAAGATATTCATGACGGTTGAGTTTCGCTGGAATTGTTTGGGATTTTCACAGTTTTGGTAAAATGTGTTTGGGTTTGTTTGCGATTTTCACAGTTTTGGTAAAATGTGTTTGGGGATGTGTTTTGGGCATTCACGAGGGTTTCGTGAAACCCAAACTCATTTTACCAAAACTGTGAAAATCGCAAACAAACCCAAACACATTTTACCAAAACTGTGAAAATCCCAAACAAACCCAAACAATTCCAGCGAAACTCAACCGTCATGAATATCTTTGTTTTATGGATGTCGTCGAATATCGTATTATGAATGTCGTCAAAAGTCTCTTGGACGTCTTCAAACCGCTCGCGAATGTCTTTGAAAGTCTCTTAAGCGTCGTCGAAATGCTCATGAATGTCCTCAAACGTATTGTGAATGTCGCCAAAAGTCTCTTGAACGTCTTCGAACGCCTCGTGAATGTCTTTGAAAATCTCTTGAACGTCTTCAAACCGCTCGCGAATGTCTTTGAAAGTCTGTTAAGCGTCTTCGAAACGCGCATGAATGTCTTCAAACGTTTTATGAATGTCGTCGAATGTCTCTAAAACATCGTCGAACCACTCATCGATGTCTTCAAACGTATTATGAATATTGTCAAAGATCTCTTGCATGTCTTCGAAAGTCTCTGAACGTCTTCGCACCTCTCGCGAATGTCTATGAAAGTCTCTTGAACGTATTCGAAAGTCACTTGAACGTCTTCGAAACCCTCGTGAATGCCTTTGAAAGTCTCTCGAGCGTCTTCGAACCCCTCATGAATGTCTTCAAACGTATTATGAATATTGTCAAAGATCTCTTGAATGTCTACGAAAGTCTCTGAACGTCTTCGCACCTCGCGCGAATGTCTCTGAAAGTCTCTTGAACGTATTCGAAAGTCTCTCGAACGTCTTCGAAACCCTCGCGAATGCCTTTAAAAGTCTCTCAAACGTCTTCGAACCCCTCATCGATGTCTTCAAACGTATTATGTATATTGTCAAAGATCTCTTGAATGTCTTCGAAAGTCTCTGAACGTCTTCAAACCCCTCGTGCGTCTTCGAAGGTCTCTGAAGGTCTTCGAACCCCTCGTGAATGTCTTTGAAAGTCTCTCAAGCGTCTTCGAACCCCTCATGAATGTCTTCAAACGTATTATGAGTGTCGTCGAAAGTCTTCTGAACGTCTTCGAACCCCTCGTGAATGTCTTTGAAAGTCTCGCTTAAGCTTCTTCGAACTCCTCACGAACATCTTCAAACGTATCATGAATGTCGTCGAAAGTCTTTTGAACGTCTCTAAAACGTCGTCGAACCCCACATCGATGTCTTCAAACGTATTATGAATATTGTCAAAGATCTCTTGAATGTCTTCGAAAGTCTCTGAACGTCTTCACACCTCTCGCGAATCTCTCTGAAAGTCTCTTAAGCGTCTTCGAACCCCTCATCAATGCCTTCAAACGTATTATGAGTGTCGTCGAAAGTCTTTTAAACGTCTTCGAACCCCTCGTCAATGTCTTTGAAAGTCTCTCAAGTCTTCAAAGCCACTTGTCTTTGAACCCCTCATGAATGCTTTCAAATGTATTATGAATGGTGTCGAAAGTATCTTGAACGTCTTCGAACCCCTCATGAATGTCTTTAAACATATCATGAAAGTCGTCGAAAGTCTCTTGAACGTCTTCGAAACTCTCGTGAATGCCTTTGAAAGTCTCTCAAACATCTTCGAACCCCTCATCGATGTCTTCAAACGTATTATGAATATTGTCAAAGATCTCTTGAATGCTTCGAAAGTCTCTGAACGTCTTCAAACCCCTCGTGAATGTCTTTGAAAGTCTCTATAACATCGTCGAACCTCTCGTGAATGTCTTTGAAAATCTCTTAAGCGTCTTCGAACCCCTCATGAATGTCTTTAAACGTATTATGAACGAATTCGAAAGTTTTTGAACATCTTCCAACCCCTCGTAAATGTCTTTGAAAGTCTCTTACACGTATTCGAACCTCTCGCGAATGTCTCTGAAAGTCTCTTGAACGTATTCGAAACCCTCGTGAATGCCTTTGAAAGTCTCTCAAGCGTCTTCGAACCCCTCATGAATGTCTCTCAAAGTCTCTTGAACGTATTCGAAAGTGTCTTGAACGTCTTCAAACGTATTATGAGTGTCGTCAGAAGTCCTCCGAACGTCTTAAAACCACTCCTGAATGTCTTTGAAAGTCTCTCTTAAGCGTTTTCGAACCCCTCATGAATGTACTCAAACGTATCATGAATGTCGTCGAAAGTCTCTGAACGTCTTCGCACCTCTCGCGAATGTCTCTGAAAGTCTCTTGAACGTATTCTAAAGTCTTGTGAATGTCTTCGGAAGTCTCTGAATGTCTTCGCACCTCTCGCGAATGTCTCTGAAAGTCTCTCGAACGTATTCGAAAGTCTTTTAAACGTCTTCAAACCCCTCGTGAATGTCTTCAAACGTATTATAAATATCGTCGAAAGTCTCTTGAACGTCTTCGAAACTCTCGTGAATGCCTTTGAAAGTCTCTCAAGCGTCTTCTAACCCGTCATCGATGTCTTCAAACGTATTATGTATATTGTCAAAGATCTCTTGAATGTCTTCGAAGGTCTCTGAACGTCTTCGCACCTCTTGCGAATGTCTCTGAAAGTCTCTTGAACGTATTCGAAAGTCTCTTTAACGTCTTCAAACGTATTATGAGTGTCTTCGAACCCCTTATGAATGTCTTCAACCGTATTATGAATGCTATCGAAATTCTCTTGAACGTCTTCGAACGCCTCGTGAATGTCTTTGAAAGTCTCTCAAGCGTCTTGGAACCCCTTATGAATGTCTTCAAACGTATCATGAATGTCGTCGAATGTCTCTTAAACGTCTTCAAGCCCCTCGTGAATGTCTTTGAAAGTCTCTAAAACGTCGTCGAACCCCTCATCGATGTCTTCAAACGTATTATGAATATTTCCAAAGATCTCTTGAATGTGTTCGAAAGTCTCTGAACGTCTTCGCACCTCTCGCGAATGTCTCTGAAAGTCTCTTGAACGTATTCGAAAGTCTCTTGGACGTATTCGAAACCCTCGTGGATGCCGTTGAAAGTCTCTCAAGCGTCTTCGAACCCCACAAGAATGTCTTCAAACGTATTATGAATGTCGTCAAAAGGCTCTCGAACGGATCCGAAAGTTTCTTGAACGTCTTCAAACCCCTCGTGAATGTCTTTGAAAGTCTCTAAAACATCTTCGAACCCCTCATCGATGTCTTCAAACGTATTATGAATGTCGTTAAAGATCTCTTGAACGTCTCACGAACATCTTCAAGCGTCTCATGAACGTCGTACAAAGTCTCTTGAAACTCTTTGAACCCCTCATGCATGTCTTCAAACGCCTTATGAATGTTTTCGAACGTCTCTTGAATGTCTTCAAACGTCTTATATATGTCTTCGGACAAACCCCTCGTGAATGTCTTTGAAAGTCTCTCTTAAGCATCTTCGAACCCCTCATGAATGTCTTCAAACGTATTATGAATGTCGTTAAATGTCTGTTGAACGAATTCGAAAGTTTTTTGAACATCTTCCAACCCCCGCGTGAATGTCTTTGAAAGTCTCTTAAACGTCTTCGAACCCCTCATCGATGTCTTCAAACATATTATGAATATCGTCACAGATCTTTTGAACGTCTTCGAACCTCTCATGAAAGTCTTTAAACGTCTTCGAAAGTCTCTTGAAGGTCTCACGAACATCTTCAAACGTCTCATGGCGTTGTAGAATGTCTTTTGAAACTCTTTGAACCCCTCATGCATGTCTTCAAACGGCTTATGAATGTTTTCGAACGTCTCTTGAATGTCTTTGAACGTCTTATGAATGTCTTCGGAAGTCTCTGGAACGTCTCACCATGAGTACAATCCAATCAGTGATGGAGTTAACAAAAAATGGTATAAAATCATGCCGATGATTCTCATCCACTTCGGTCAACATGGAGCTTATCGTCGATGTGCAGGGCTTCAAGAGACCCGTCAACGAATTTGTCCTGAAGGAGATGTCTATCGTCAAACTCCATGAGAAGAACGCTGAACCGCTGACATTCTTCTTCGATGCACCATTCGCTTGGGACGCTTTACCGGCCAAGTACTAAATGACAAACAAGTGGCTGGAACGCAATTATCATGGAATACGATGGGATCACAGCGGCATACCATACGAGGCAGCTAGAACGACAATTCGAGGAATCTTGGAAGGAGCTCCTACGATCTATGCCAAGGGATTCGAGAAGTGCTCATGGCTATCGAGATTCGCGGATTCACCAACAAAAGTCATCGATCTCGAGACTCTGGACTGTCCATCGCTGCAGAAGTTGCCGAAAATCGCAAACGTTAAATGTCCCCATCATTCCTTCAATACAAAATACAATTGCGCCAAAGCGAATGTAAAGTCGTTGAAAAGCTGGCTCTCTGTGTACGAAGCGTGAGCGAGGGATTTTTTTAAATGAATAAAAACATTTTGAACAAATATCGTTCTCCATTTATTTCCTATATTTACGGCGAATACAGTTTGACGACATTTTTTTTTACATTATATTCGATGAAAACGTTTTTTTTGTACATTTTTACATAGCACTAAGCGTTGAAAAATCTACGATGATGATTCAAACAGTCGTTGCACTCTACGATGGTGACGATACCAGCCGCCGCTGAACTCGTTGTTTCCACCGCGCCTTCACGAGCGTTCTTTTCCACCATACTCAGACTCGAGCGTTGAAAACTCTACGATGATGATGACTGTGATGCAAACAGTCGTTGCACTCTACGATGGTGACGATGCTGGCTGCTGTTGAACTCGTTGTTTCCACCGGGCCTTCACGAGCGTTCTTTTCCACTATACTCAGACTCGATGGAACTCGACGCTGTTGTATTTTCCACCAATGTACTTCATGTAGAGTTGACCGTTGCGCGCCAGTTGCAGCATACTCTCGAACATCGTTGGATCTTGGTCGAAGACCTTCACAAGTCGCGCTGGTAAGAAGACGGAGAACTCATCCGCGATGTCTGCGATGTAGCGTTTCCCAAATTTGGTTTGTACGGCCCTTATGTCGGAGATTAGTCGTTCCGACTTAACGGAGAGTTCTGACAGCTTCTTCGTTGGGAGGAATTCTGCCATCCGGCCGACTTTGTTGATACTCGAGAGATCCATTTTCCGCGCACTTTCAAAGTTCTTTTTAGATGTTGATGGTGCAGTGGAATCGTGCAGTCTGAGCGTGGTCCACGAAATTATAAGCTCCCTCGTAAGCCTCCCACTCAAATCCTCCCTTCCAATCGTGAAAAACAGGTTTGAACACGTTCGAAGAACCGTGGGAATCCCTTCCCTCCCCCAACATTTTTTCATGCTCCCGAAAAACAGGTTCAAACACGTTCGAAGAACCTCGTACGTGGAGAATTTTCACAGCATTTTGTACACTCCCGACGTTGAGGTGGAGGGCCATCGATGTGATCTTTCATCTGTGGCGTATTATAATGCTCCAAGCATGGAAGATATGATATCACTTCACTATCATTTCGATGATGTTCT
This sequence comes from Ophion slaviceki, assembly GCA_944452715.1. Lineage (NCBI taxonomy): Eukaryota > Metazoa > Arthropoda > Insecta > Hymenoptera > Ichneumonidae > Ophion > Ophion slaviceki. Next base: position 10,651,535 of record OX101795.1, on the reverse strand, counting down.
GGCAAACGATCCCACAATAAGCCAACATATTTACCCCAATATTTTAGGAGCAAGACCTTTGGAACCTGTTCGAGCTCGTTTTTGGTCAAGTCCAGGGGGTGCTTGGCTGGATGCACTGCGTACATACTCGCACATGCGAACATCTTGACGTTATATTTCGGAATGGAGACCTCGCGTTTTCAAGAGCTGCGCTCAAGTGGTCCATCCGTGGTCCCTTTGATCCCTAAAGATTTTTCCCGAGAAACCTGTCAGGACCTGTCTCGAGTGTCGGCGAGCTTGGAGACGAGGCGGATGCCATATACATTGTCTTTCGGAATGGAACCAGCTGCATGTCATAAATATTGGGCTTTGAAAGGCCGCCCGCCCCCACACACACACACACACACAACACTCATCGACGGCGGCTTCCCCGCCAGACGCTCCACGGACCACATGGCCCCCTAAAGAGGCCCCCTCTGTGACGTCACACGCGCCCGGCGACCCCCCTCCGCCGTATCCCCGCACTTGGCTTTCCCGCGCTGGACCCCCCCCCCCCTGACGGCGGCTTCCTTCTCCCAGTAGTCTTCGAACCACATGGGTACCCCCTCCACCGAGGCCCCCCTGTGACGTCACACACGCCCGGCGACACCCACGCCGACCTCCCCACGACCGTAGCGCCACCTTGGCTTCCCTACACGCACGCACGCACGCACGCACACACGCCGACCTCCCCACGACCGTAGCGCCACCTTGGCTTTCCTACACGCACGCATGCACGCACCCCGACCTCCCCACGACCGTAGCGCCACCTTGGTTTTCCTACACGCACGCATGCACGCACGCCGACCTCCCCACGACCGTAGCGCCACCTTGGCTTTCCTACACGCACGCATGCACGCCGACCTCCCCACGACCGTAGCGCCACCTTGGCTTCCCTACACGCACGCACGCACGCACGCACGCACGCACGCACGCACGCACGCACGCACACGCGCACGCACGCACGCACAGACGCCGACCTCCCCACGACCGTAGCGCCACCTTGGCTTCCCTACACGCACGCACGCACGCACACACGCCGACCTCCCCACGACCGTAGCGCCACCTTGGCTTTCCTAACGCACGCACGCACATACACACAAAACACTCATCGACCCCCCCCCACCAGTCGCTGCACGGACCACATGACCCCCCCTCCACATAGGCCTCTCTGTGACGTCACGCCCGGCGACCTCCCCTCGACGGTGGCGCCACCTTGGCTTCACCACTCTTGACACACCACCTCCCCTTGCGTTAGAATCCCCCTAGTACATCTACTAATGCCTCTACCGTCGTTCTCGCAGAATCGTCAGACTTCTCGACCCATTCTGACCGGAAGTAAGATAAAATCGGAGACCAATTTGGGGCAGTAATATCGGGAATGTCCGATCGAGGCCCCGAGAACCATTCCGAGCACCGATTTTATCTTTGTTGAATAAACAATGCTCCTACCATCGTTCTCGCAGCATCGTCAGAGTTCTCGACCCATTCTGACCGGAAGTGAGATAAAATCGGAGATGAATTCGCGCCAGTAATATCGGGAATGTCTGATCGAGGCCCCGAGAACCACTCCGAGCACCGATTTTATCTTTGTTAAATAAACAACGCTCCTACCGTCGATCTCGCAGCATCCTCAGACTTCTCGACCCATTCTGAGCGGAAGTAAGATAAAATCGGAGATGATTTCGGAGCAGTATTATCGGGAATTTCCTATCGAGGCCCCGAGAACCATTCCGAGCACCGATTTTATCTTTGTTGAATAAACAATGCTCCTACCGTCGTGCTCGCAGCATCGTCAGACTTCTCGACCTTTTCTGACCGGAAGTAAGATAAAATCGGAGACGAATTCGGGGCAGTAATAGCGAGAATGTCCGATCGTGGCCCCGAGAACCATTCCGAGCACAGATTTCAACTTTGTTAAATAAACAATGCTCCTATCGTCGTTCTCGCAGCATCGTCAGACTTCTCGACCCATTCGCATCGGAAGTAAGATAAAATCGGAGACAAATTCGGGGCAGCAATATCGGGAATGTTCGCTCGAGGCCCCGAGAACCATTCCGAGCACCGATTTTATCTTTGTTAACTAAACAATGCCTCTACCGTCGTTCTCGCAGAATCGTCAGTCTTCTCAACCCATTCTTACCAGAAGTAAGATAACATCGGAGACGAATTCGGGGCAGTAATAGCGGGAATGTCCGATTGAGGCCCCGAGAACCATTCCGAGCACCGATTTTATCTTTGTTGAATAAACAATGCTCCTACCATCGTTCTCGCAGCATCGTCAGAGTTCTCGACCCATACTGACCGGAAGTGAGATAAAATCGGAGATGAATTCGCGCCAATAATATCGGCAATGTCCGATCGAGGCCCCGAGCACCACTCCGAGCACCGATTCTATTTTTGTTAAATAAACAATGCGCCTACCGTCGATCTCGCAGCATCCTCAGACTTCTCGACCCATTCTGACCGGAAGTAAGATAAAATCGGAGACAAACTCGCGGCAGCAATATCGGGAATGTTCGCTCGAGGCCCCGAGAACCATTCCGAGCACCGATTTTATCTTTATTAAATAAACAATGCCTCTACCATCGTTTCCGCAGAATCGTCAGACTTCTCGACCCATTCTGACCGGAAGTGAGATAAAATCGGAGACGACTTCGGGACAGGTATATCGTGAATGTCCGATCGAGGCTCGGAGAACCATTCCGAGAACCGATTTTATCTTTGTTAAATAAACAATGCTCCTACCGTCGATCTCGCAGCATCCTCAGACTTCTCGACCCATTCTGACCGGAAGTAAGATAAAATCGGAGATGATTTCGGAGCAGTATTATCGGGAATTTCCGATCGAGGCCCCGAGAACCATTTCGAGCACCGATTTTATCTTTGTTAAATAAACAATGCTCCTACCGTCGATCTCGCAGCATCCTCAGACTTCTCGACCCATTCTGACTGGAAGTAAGATAAAATCGGAGATGATTTCGGAGCAGTATTATCGGGAATTTCCTATCGAGGCCCGGTGAACCATTCCGAGCACCGATTTTATCTTTGTTAAATAAACAATGCTCCTACCGTCTATCTCGCAGCATCCTCAAACTTCTTGACCCATTCTGACCGGAAGTAAGATAAAATCGGAGACCAATTTGGGGCAGTAATATCGGGAATGTCCGATCGAAGCCCCGAGAACCATTCGGAGCACCGATTTTATCTTTGTTGAATAAACAATGCTCCTACCATCGTTCTCGCAGCATCGTCAGACTTCTCGACCCATTCTGACCGGAAGTAAGATAAAATCGGAGACCAATTTGGGGCAGTAATATCGGGAATGTCCGATCGAGGCCCCGAGAACCATTCCGAGCACCGATTTTATCTTTGTTGAATAAACAATGCTCCTACCATCGTTCTCGCAGCATCGTCAGAGTTCTCGACCCATTCTGACCGGAAGTGAGATAAAATCGGAGATGAATTCGCGCCAGTAATATCGGGAATGTCCGATCGAGGCCCCGAGAACCACTCCGAGCACCGATTTTATCTTTCTTAAATAAACAATGCCTCTACCGTCGTTCTCGCAGAATCGTCAGACTTCTCGACCCATTCTGACCGGAAGTAAGATAAAATCGGAGACCAATTTGGGGCAGTAATATCGGGAATGTCCGATCGAGGCCCCGAGAACCATTCCGAGCACCGATTTTATCTTTGTTGAATAAACAATGCTCCTACCATCGTTCTCGCAGCATCGTCAGAGTTCTCGACCCATTCTGACCGGATGTGAGATAAAATCGGAGATGAATTCGCGCCAGTAATATCGGGAATGTCTGATCGAGGCCCCGAGAACCACTCCGAGCACCGATTTTATCTTTGTTAAATAAACAACGCTCCTACCGTCGATCTCGCAGCATCCTCAGACTTCTCGACCCATTCTGAGCGGAAGTAAGATAAAATCGGAGATGATTTCGGAGCAGTATTATCGGGAATTTCCTATCGAGGCCCCGGGAACCATTCCGAGCACCGATTTTATCTTTGTTGAATAAACAATGCTCCTACCGTCGTGCTCGCAGCATCGTCAGACTTCTCGACCTTTTCTGATCGGAAGTAAGATAAAATCGGAGACGAATTCGGGGCAGTAATAGCGAGAATGTCTGATCGAGGCCCCGAGAACCATTCCGAGCACAGATTTCAACTTTGTTAAATAAACAATGCTCCTATCGTCGTTCTCGCAGCATCGTCAGACTTCTCGACCCATTCGCATCGGAAGTAAGATAAAATCGGAGACGAATTCGGGGCAGCAATATCGGGAATGTTCGCTCGAGGCCCCGAGAACCATTCCGAGCACCGATTTTATCTTTGTTAACTAAACAATGCCTCTACCGTCGTTCTCGCAGAATCGTCAGTCTTCTCAACCCATTCTGACCGGAAGTAAGATAACATCGGAGACGAATTCGGGGCAGTAATAGCGGGAATGTCCGATTGAGGCCCCGAGAACCATTCCGAGCACCGATTTTATCTTTGTTGAATAAACAATGCTCCTACCATCGTTCTCGCAGCATCGTCAGAGTTCTCGACCCATACTGACCGGAAGTGAGATAAAATCGGAGATCAATTCGCGCCAATAATATCGGCAATGTCCGATCGAGGCCCCGAGCACCACTCCGAGCACCGATTCTATTTTTGTTAAATAAACAATGCTCCTACCGTCGATCTCGCAGCATCCTCAGACTTCTCGACCCATTCTGACCGGAAGTAAGATAAAATCGGAGACAAACTCGCGGCAGCAATATCGGGAATGTTCGCTCGAGGCCCCGAGAACCATTCCGAGCACCGATTTTATCTTTATTAAATAAACAATGCCTCTACCATCGTTTCCGCAGAATCGTCAGACTTCTCGACCCATTCTGACCGGAAGTGAGATAAAATCGGCGACGACTTCGGGACAGGTATATCGTGAATGTCCGATCGAGGCTCGGAGAACCATTCCGAGAACCGATTTTATCTTTGTTAAATAAACAATGCTCCTACCGTCTATCTCGCAGCATCCTCAAACTTCTTGACCCATTCTGACCGGAAGTAAGATAAAATCGGAGATGATTTCGGGGCAGTTATATCGGGAATTTCCGATCGAGGCCCCGAGAACCATTCCGAGCACCGATTTTATCTTTGTTAAATAAACAATGCCTCTACCGTCGTTCTCGCAGAATCGTCAGACTTCTCGACCCATTCTGACAGGAAGTAAGATAAAATCGGAGACGAATTCGGGGCAGTCATAGCGAGAATGTCCGATCGAGGCCCCGAGAACCATTCCGAGCACCGATTTTATCTTTGTTCAATAAACAATGCTCCTACCGTCGTTCTCGCAGCATCGTCAGACTTCTCGACCCATTCGGATCGGAAGTAAGATAAAATCGCAGACGAATTCGGGGCAGTAATATCGGGAATGTCCAATCGAGGCCTCGAGAACCATTCCGAGCACCGATTTTATCTTTGTTAAATAATCAATGCTCCTACCGTCGATCTCGCAGCATCCTCAGACTTCTCGACCCATTCTGACCGGAAGTAAGATAAAATCGGAGATGATTTCGGAGCAGTATTATCGGGAATTTCCGATCGAGACCCCGAGAACCATTCCGAGCACCGATTTTATCTTTGTTAAATAAACAATGGTCCTACCGTCGTTCCCGCAGCATCGTCAGACTTCTCGACCCATTCGGATCGGAAGTTAGATAAAATCGGAGACGATTTCGCGGCAGCAATATCGGGAATGTTTGCTCGAGGCCCCGAGAACCATTCCGAGCACCGATTTTATCTTTGTTAAATAAACAATGCTCCTACCGTCGATCTCGCAGCATCCTCAGACTTCTCGACCCATTCTGACCGGAAGAAAGATAAAATCGGAGATGAATTCGGAGCAGTATTATCGGGAATTTCCTATCGAGGCCCCGAGAACCATTCCGAGCATCGATTTTATCTTTGTTAAATAAACAATGCCTCTACCGTCGTTCTCGCAGAATCGTCAGACTTCTCGACCCATTCTGACCGGAAGTAAGATAAAATCGGAGGCCAATTTGGGGCAGTAATATCGGGAATGTCCGATCGAGGCCCCGAGAACCATTCCGAGCACCGATTTTATCTTTGTTGAATAAACAATGCTCCTACCATCGTTCTCGCAGCATCGTCAGAGTTCTCGACCCATTCTGACCGGAAGTGAGATAAAATCGGGATGAATTCGCGCCAGTAATATCGGGAATGTCCGATCGAGGCCCCGAGAACCACTCCGAGCACCGATTTTATCTTTGTTAAATAAACAATGCTCCTACCGTCGTTCTCGCAGCATCGTCATCGATCGCCTTCTCGATCCAATCGGACCGATTGAGTAGAGAATTTTAATCCGCATTTCGTGAACTTGGGTCTTTTCGTCCTGTCCAAGATCATTTCGTCCGCGGGTTGCTTACTATTTATTTTTAAAAATATTAAACATAAGAAAGAAAAAAAACCCTATTTTCCCTTGAGAAGTGCGGGCTAAAGATTGACCATGCATTTTTTCAGATGTTTTTCATTGACAACTGTTGGTTTGTTAGTGCAAAAATGAAATGACCCATGTTCACGGGATCAAGGTGCCTCAAATACCTTCACGGATTAAGGGTTAAGATAACCGATTGAACTTAATCGATGTGAACTTTATTGAAAATATTCTCAATTTCGAAAATGTTCGAGGATTTGATGCTCCGCAAATAATATTTTCAATCATATGCGATTCGCTAACAACCTTTGGAATAAATTTGGAATAACATTACATATTAAAGTAATTTGGTGTAACATTATTCGTTTTTACCAAATACTACGAGTATTTTTGTTTTTTTCACTGTTTCATAAATTATTTCAAAATTCTGTAACTACAAAATTTTACGATATTTATTTTTATATTTATAATTATGTAGAATATTTTTATATTTAGAATTTATGATTGAAAAATGATGTAACTACAGAATGTTCAGATATTTTATGCAACATTAAAAAATAAAACACTCGTAGTATTTGGTAATAAATCATAATTTCACGCCAAATTACTTCAAAATTTTTTGCTAGAATGATTTATTCCGAAAGTTTTTCGCGAATCCTCGAAAATTTTCGAAATTAACATTCTTTTCAATAAAGTTCTCGGATAGGGACACATTCAGATCCCTCTGTTCGACCGCGTGTCCTAGGAGTCTCAACCAACTTCCTGTGACAGTCGGACATTCGGAAGTTGCAGCTGTGACGTCAGCAGACTAGCACCTCCTATAGCGCGCCTGTGCCCGATTTAGCTGATTTGTTCCACTGATTAAATTCCGATTCATTAACTTTTAATTGTATGTTTGATGCATTTTTTCTCCATGTCTCCAATGATCTCCAATCATCTTTCTAGCATCCACGGGACATATTCGAAAGCGTCCCGTCGAGGTCGTCTTTGATTTCACCTCCTTCTTGATTGGGGAGACTGGATCATGTAAGCGGAGGTATAAGCCGCGAATACAAGGATAGCTCATTTGCGTATGAGTCAAAGATGAAATCAACGGCTCGTTTGGCATTGTCGGGTCGTTTTCACAAAATCCCGTCATACTACATTCTCGTCAGGTCGGAAGTAAGATAAAATCGGAAACGATTTCGGCTCAGTAATATCGGGAATATCCGATTAAGGCCCCGAGAACCATTCCGAACACCGATTCCAAATTGCCCGCTTGGTGCCAGCTGATACCCGCTGGAGCTCCATTTCATTAGCCTGCCATGCGCTTCTCGGGTTTCGCTAGCTTGGTCGAAGGTGATAAATATGCATACAGCAAATTTTTTTTTTCAGTATTGACAGACATCCCATGTGCAAGACGGTTCATTCAAATAATGTTGCATGTCTGTTCATTGGAATCATGTTTGCTGTAGTTGGATTCGATGCCTTTAAATAATTTAAAACAAATTACGCCCTTTAAAGCTGAAATGAGCCTTTCTGAAGAGGTATCGTTGTTTTAGTCTACGAAATAAAATGGACCGATGTTTTGCGCAATGATTCAAGATTGTAGATTGTATTTCGTAACAGTATCACCTGCACTGTCACTCGAATTCATTTCAAATCTGTAGATAACGTTAATCCAACCAGAGATTTAAATTAAACGGACAAACTTAATTAAACTCTGAAAAGTCTTGCCGTGGCTTTTAACGTTTAGCGTCATACTCAAATTACTTGTTTAATTAGTCAAGAGATATAAATCGGATTCTTCGCGCTATGACTTCGGTAATTGGACGTGTTACGTGATTTTAAACATTTTTCTAAAAATTTCTACTAATTTTCTTTGAAGATATCGGTCTGTTCTTTTCCAATTTCTCATTCTTAATTTCCATCCCTCCAGCATTTTGGGTGCCTGCCTTCACGCTGCAGTTGCACCGCTTCAGCGCTGTCATTTTTTCACGAGGCTATATCGCCTCACGGGTTAGATATGACGCGTGACACATCAGTGGGAAATTCTTTCGAAAATCGACCGATGACGTTAACTTCACAGTGCGGTAATACTACCGCTCCTTGCAGTTAGCGTTCATACAGGCATGTCCAGGCATTAAATGAAGGCACTGTACAAGCCGAAATGAGTCGTCATCCGTTGTTCTTTTCAGTAGCAACTTCAATCGTTCACCTTCCGGCCATAGCGCCGTTGCCAAGTGATTGAGCCGTTTTTTCATTGTACTGCTTTCAACAGCCGACAAACACTGCTTGACATCGAATTTAAGTCCTTCAGCCTCCAAAATTACCTTCAGGATAATCATTCCAATTTCATCGAAATCGTCCCTTTTGTTATGGATGTACCATTGATTGAACTGAAAATGTGTTACTTTGCCATCGTCATCCGGTTCCGGTAAGCGTTTCAGGCGATGTTCGTCGCTGTCTTCTGAATCAGCCTCGTTCCGTTGACGGTGTTGATTTTTTGTAACGGAGACGAGTTCCTTCAAGTTTTTCGCAACTGTTTGAAGCAGACTCGTTACTTTCGGCTTGAACGTTCCTTTTCTTTGTGGATGCTGCTCCTCGTCCAATGTGCCTTTCTTCTTATTACGTACCGGAATCAACCAAAATACATCAAATTACAGTGCAATTGCCTTCCTGCGTTTAACGACTCCGTATCCATACCTTTCTTCGACGTTCCAGCAAAGACCTTCGTTTTTGCCGACTTACGAGCGTTGCCGGTTTGATCAGCTTGGATGTTACTTGTGATTCACTCATCGAACTACTGTCAGGAGGTTCGGCGATGTTCACCACTCTTTTCAGTAAGGGCACATTCCGTATCGGTGTTCTATATACGACATCATCGACAATTTTCGGCTTTCCACGTTTTTCGGGTATTTCAATTTGTTTCGAGGAAAAGTTAATATTATTTTCAGTCGACGAGTTGGCACATACGGTGCATCGTACAAAAGATGTTCAATTACAATCGACTTACGTTTGTAACGAAGATCTTTCGCGGTGAACTCGCATCGTCAACAATTTCAGCATTTTCATCGCCTTCGACTTCACTACGCTGATTTTCGATACCCGTGACGTCTCTTTGATCTATACTTAAATTCGTTTGTGATCTTTCGGGTCTCTTTTCGTATTCGACTACGGTACCAAGCGCGTCGGGGTTCTCTTCGACCTCTGAATCACCAGTTTCGTTTCCTACGCTTCCAGACGTACCGTCTCGTTCTTCATTCAGTATCGCCGATTCCGGTTCTTCCTGTTTCGAGATTGTGAACTCAAACAGTATGTAGCAGGGCTCGCTAACACTAGGTCGACTGCCGAAGGCGGTAGTCGACGTCGGAGTGCGTTCGGCATTGCCATGTCGACTGCTGCCTTCAGCAGTCGACCTAGTGTAAACGAGCCCTTACGTTCACGACCAAACACTCCTCGGATAGGATGACACTTCGGCTAATAGTGCCAGATTGAGGGCTGGCTGCCTCTATACCGATTCGTTTGTTACATCTACCGGTACAGATCGTTTCGTGATTCGTCCACCTTGGTTCTTCGCTTCTTTCTGTTATCTGTCGCTGTAAAATCTTAATGGTTTGCCTATGTTCTCTTTAACGAGAAACTTTAAATTCATGCGTTCGGCTAATGGCTGTTATACATGTTCAACTTACATTGTTTTCGCCATCAATATAATCGTCGACGGCGTCTTCGTTAATGCGTTTCGCCAGCATCATCGTTCTTTTACTCTTTCTCTGCAAACATACATTTTAAGACATCAACTCTACTTTGTGCAAGTGAAATACCGAAAAAAGAAACATTTGGAATTTCTCCTACCATACGACACTTTTTTGTTATCAATGACATCATATGACAATTATTTATATGTAAAAAAAAGTAGTCAAGAAACAAGTTTTCATTTAATGTACTAAAAAGTAGAAACCAATTTTTTTTACCAAGTCATCTATATGTGACTAAATAAAAGCTTACGGCGCTCAACTTTTTAAATGATCAATAAATTCGATCAATTTAGTGTCATTAAGGGGAGATATACACCTAGATGGTCGAGGTCGAGGATTTAGAAGCTATGAACATTCCGTCGACCGTGGAAGACCGTGGAAGACTATGGGCCTGGTATCGATGATTCCATGTGAGTTGACAAATTTCATGATTTATTCATTCCCATATTTTCAAACGCGTTTTTCTCTACATCACGTTTTTCAAATCGGTACCCAAAATTTCTCGAAAACCAATGAACCAATGATTGCTTTGAGGTTTTTTGTGGTTAGTCTATACACCATTATCTAGTACTTATCATAGGATTTTTTTTCCGTTACTAACTTTTTGTTTCATTTATGTTCAAACGTCCGCCATTTTGTCATAAATCGATATTTTGAAAATCGGGTATGGCAAGTACTACATTATAATATCTAATTTAATAATCTTTTTTCAGATGATTTTTTAAGAAACGCCAGTGGGTACCGTATACGCAGATTTTTTTACGACACTCCAAGGATCATACAATATCCTTGTATATTTTTGATATTTTTAAATAAAGAAAATTAAACATATTTTTGAATGTATATACTTTCAGATAATTAAAACCTTAATCCGAAATGTCAAATAGTTTTCCTTGAAAAAATTCACAAAAATGACTTTTTTCCCGGCTCCTAGATGTATATCTCCCCTTAACCGTATTTAATGTGGCACAATACTAATTACAGAAATTATTAGCACACGTTTATACTCGGTTTCAGGTTTTTTATATGAAGGCTAAAGTTGTTTTACAGTACATTAAATACAGTTGATATGTTAACGGATGTAAATTGAAGATTATATATCTAAATTTTGAGCGCCTCAAGCTCTCATTTATAGTCACATATAGGTGACTTGGTAGAAAAATTATTTTCTACTTTTCAGTACATTAAAGAAAAGCTTGTTTCTTAACAATTTTTTTACATATAAATAATTTACTATTTACTTAGTAGTCTTCGATTGATTTGACTAGCTAGTTGTGACTAACAGTTTACTAGTGTTTGTACGTTAGAAACATGGGATGCTGGTGCAAAATAACAGACTGCAATTGGGATTGAACTTACAACTAATTTTTGCATATAAACTTTTCACAAACACAAACTTTCATACAAACACAATCGACTACGAATTCGTTTGTATGTTAATGGGATTTTATATGGATGATTAGATATCGATAAGTTTTATTTTACATGAAAAGTTGATAATTATGTGGATTTTTTTAAAAGTCAAATCATAGAATGCTGTTAAAAAAATAACAGACTGTAATTGGGATTGAACTTACGACTAATTGTTGTGCATAAACTTTTCACATACAAACACAGTCGGCTACAAATTTGTTTGTATGTGTTAGTGCGATTTTATATGGATGATTAGATATCGCTCATTTTTATTTTACATGAAAAGTTGTAAATGATGTGGATTGCTTTTAAAGTTTAATAATGCACTGTCACCTCTTAAAGGTAAAACATCGATTTACCGTTTTGCAGCTGACACTAAGTCAAGTTAAATAAAAGCTTGTAACTTCTGTTTCTATCCTAGTCCTCTTTGGCAGTCCCTGACTTGTGTGATGCATACGTTGTACTTTTATATAATCGGGATTCGCACTTTTTATTATAATAGTAATATGTTTTTTTTTAAATAAAATATTGAGAAAAATAGTATTTGTAGGGTTTGACAATTTTGTGTACGTTTCCAGTCCATTTGCGTGGCTTTTTCATAAGTTATTTCACTTCTTTTGTACGTTTGAATTGAAAAATAAATAATCGAAATAAAGCTATTCTTTGAAAAAAAATCACAAATATTTCGAGGTTAACTAGAATTTTGTAGATAATGAAACAACAGATAACTTTTTGGAGGAAATTTTTTATTACTCGAAGTTTTTATTCGCTTGTTAAAGTTTTTTAGAGGGATCTTCTATTACTACAATTTTCAATATTTTTCATTAAGAAGCAAAACGCTGCCTGTGGTCTTGATAACCCAATTGCATCAGATTTTTAATGCTCACAATTTTGGTAAATGACAAAAATGTAGCGTCCCCTTACGATTTCTTCGCAACTAGGTCAACATGGCATCTTATTTGCATCCCGATTGAATATAGAAATCAAAATTAACAACTATTTGCCAGCATTCGTTAGCTAGATTTCTTCGTATAGGCCCCTCTTGAGGGAAACTTTCTTTTTATAATAATCCAACATTCCCTTTTTTTAATGTCAGTTTTTACCGTTTCAACAAAATGATATAAATAGAGAGAACAAAAAATGTATCAATTTAAAAACAGCAAAATTAGCTGCATCCACTTTTTTTTGTCAAAGTTGGAATAAAAACAACGAGAAAGAATTTAGTGAAACCCCACTTAGAGATGAGATACACTCGACATTAAATAAAGTCGCAAAATAATATTAATAATAAGCACAACAGTTGCAACTTAAAACTTGCACATTCCTTCCTCATAAGACATAGTTACAATTTACTATCAGCTCAGACATTTCTCTCAGAGGAATGACAAAGACACTACCACTCTATCTTGCACTTTCATAACCAATGGGGGTGTGCGGGTACCCGACGGGTTACGTTCCTGCAATGCCCGCCATTATCGGGTACCCGAATTTGGTAATCGGGTATTCTCAAATTTTTGGTACTCGTAAACGTCGAGTACTCTCAAACTTCAAATATTCGTAAACGACTCGGAGATCCGTATCTATTACTCATGTTCACATTTATTTTTTATGTAGGTGTATCGACCAAATAATAGGAGAAAACGAAAACTCCAAGAAGGCGATAAAACGAATAAATGATAATACTGTAAAAAATATTTTTTCGTCTCATTTTTCTATCCTGTGTGTGTGTGTGTGTGTGTGTGTGTGTGTGTGTGTCTGTGTGTGTGTGGTGCGTGTGAATGTCCGTTAGGGCGAAGTGAAAAACGGTCCCTCTTGGCGGATCTTATCGTGATAGCGCGAGAAAGTTGCGTTTTGGCATCACTAAAAAGTGATTTCAAACTAAAGTGTTGCAACTAAAGTTTTGAATTTTTAACGTGGGTTTTAAGTGGAGGAAAAACCCAAAAAGACCAAGATTCAACGCCCTGCGTTTATTCGAAGCGAGAAGAATGTAGCCTCCATTTGACATTTTTAAATTGAAAATATCTTGATTAGTTTCAGAGATATAAGTGTTTGAAGAACAAGTTTTACCTGGAAAAAAAATTAAAAATGACCAAAAATTAAATTAAGAAGAATGGATCGCCAAAATTACCAGTTAGCACTAGACAGAATTAATGAAAATTCAACGAAGAATCTTGCTTTTATTCAGTTTTTAAACATTCCAATATCGCGATATTTCCTGAAATGCGAGTGTCTTAAAAGAAATTGGCCGGAAAAAAAATTGTAAATATATACATAAGAAAAATACAAAAATTATTAAGTCAAATTTCTGTATTTCTTATGAACTCCAACCTATCGGCAAAGGGTAGAGAACATAAAGCTGACGTCTATTTCGTCCGTTTTGGTACGTTTCCATGGCGCTATCTGTACTATGAAATGAAATTTTGTTCCGGCAATACGACCTATCGAGTACCCGATGTGAGACGAGTACTCGAAAAAGTCAGGTACTCGATAGAATTCGAGTATACCCGATCCGAATCATAGTCGGATTACCCGACCCGATCTGACCTGACCAATTCTGCTACCCGCACACCCCTAATAAACAATCTCTGTGACGACGACAGAATCACCAAGACAAAATCGAGCTGAGTAAATTTTATCGGTACAGATATTTCTTGCAGAGGAATAAAAAAGATACAATGCTATCTCTCAATTTTATCAACAATCTCTGTGACAGCGCACCATAGCATCACAATGACAAAACCGAGCTCATCAATTTTGATCGGCACAGACATTTCTCGCAGAGAAATGAAAAGAAAGACACTACGACTCTATTTCATAAACCATTTTTGCAGGAGCGCACTTCTGAATCACAATGACAAAATCCACCTGAGCAATTTATCTAATAAAAATCACAAAAAAACGTTTACCTCGACGATTTCCAGTTGTTCAATCTCGTCTGGTTGTTCCGGATCTTTCGGATGTCTCCCCCCGCTGCGGCTTACAATGGTGCTCGGTGTATGCTGTATTTTTTTTCTCTCGTCTACCGCGGCCAACGCCTTCAGACACTTCAAGGAAAGTGTTTCCCTCTTTTTCCGTACCTTATTGAACAGATTAATTTCTTATGGCAAAAACTATATATCCACAATTTGCATGCTTGTAAATCAGTAATAAGGTTATGTTGCAATGGCAATAAAGGGATTGTGTGTACAATTATTGAACTTACTCGTCACTCGTAGCGCTTGAACATGGTCGTAATAGCTTATTCCATCTTCAATGTGCTTTATTCTCAACGTTTCATTCTCTTTGGCAACATTTTCCATAATGGACTGCAACGTGCCGGCACTACACGGCAAATCGTACTTCCCACTTCTTCTATTGAACCGTTTTATCTCTTGGATGGGGACTACTACCCTCTTCCGAGATTTGACGATTTCGACCACGCAAAATGCACAATCCATCTTCGGTTTTTTCTTTGGTACGAATCACTTCTAGCCGCGTATAAAAATGTTTCTAATATATGCGAACCACTTGCGGACACTTGAAACAAAAAACTGCGCGCGAGCACGATCACTAATGGCGGCACGACGACCGACGCTACAGGGTGGAATGAGGGGGAACCGTCGGTGGCGCTTTTAACCGGAAGCGACACGATCACGAACTATTTTTCCCAATATTAGCACAAGTAGAGGGGTATGCCAGCATTGTGATAATAAAGACATTGAGCTGCGCGCGTTGGTTACATCGGTTTGCGAAAAAATATTATCGACACAGTAGTTGAAAATAGAATTAAAATATTTGTGTGTTCCATTGAGGACATAAAACGATTAAAGGTCGTGTTTGAGGTGGGCCGGTAGCTGGACAAATTTTCTAATCGCGCGCCGCCAGGACGGGCGCGCTATGAAATCAGCGTGTCAGGCGCTGCGCAATTCTGTCGCGCACGGACCGGAAATACACATTCGGGGAAGTTACGCCGGCCGGGCCGGAGAACAACGCGCGAGGCGTCGAGAAATATTTCTCTTCCCGTGCTTGCATTGAACAACGCGTGTGTCGGGAGCCCTTTCTTTCCTTAGACGCAGCGATTCGCGTGAGCTGAAAAAGAAGAGACTGTCGAGTGAAGTGTTTTAACAGTCGAAACGGACGCGGAAACGATATTTCGTCTACCGCGGTGAAAATTTTGTGCGGGCATCATCGGTGATAACTCATCGCCCAGAGACATTCGGAATTCATCGAGGGATGAAAAAAAGTCATATATCATCAGGATGTCCGTGTTTTCAAAGTAACAAGTAAGTTGAGAAATTTTATTTAATAAAAACCTCAAGGTTACGAGATCTCTCGCTCTTTTTTCCCCTCAGTTGCCATTCGCACACACACACACCCCAAGCGCGCTCTCACACATACACACACTAACGCTCTGGCCTTAGCTCCCGTCCGCTCCTTTGTTCTTCCTTCCTCTGCGTGTCAACATACTAGCTACATACATATCATGTTCGTCCAGCGGCAAGAAGGAAAATGTTGCGCGGCGCACGCGCGTTTAACCGTTTGTCAACTGTTGCGGAAAAGAATATACACCGTGCGGCGTTGCCAAATTGCCATACGCGGCATCGAATACCGATGCCTGCGTGTATACCAGGAATTCTCGTCCGCTGGGAAGAAGGGAAATATGATTAGAGGGCGTGCGAACGTACTTATATATGGGATATTCCACGCCATTTCAGCTAACGTGTGACCCCGGCCATTTTTCGTTTTCCTGATTTTTTTGTTTGAAAATTGTCCTCCATGAAAGAAATATCCACACCAATTTCTAGATTTTTATCTCTTCACTTTTAGGAGTTATAATTTTAAAAAAGGTCGATTTCAAAGGTTTTGGAAACGTTCAGACGCTGATCACTCGTGAATTAATTGAGATATCGACAAATTGCACTGTATAATTTTTTTTTCAATTTGAAGCATACTGTCCTTAAAAAATATGAATTTTTTTTTTCAATTATCGGTAATCTTTTTTTTCCAAAGTTAAAAATACTTTTTCAAAACATGATTGCCTTTTTTAATTTTTTTTCAAAAAGGTCTTCAAAATAGGGTGACCCATTCAATGATTTTTAAGGCTAGTGGCATCGTGGGCCCATTTTTGCTTCAATTTTTTTCGAACTAATCTTTTTTCTTTTACGCTTATCGTTTTAATGTCCAATAATGCTATTAGTGGTTTTGTGATTTCCAATTCGGCTTCGACAGGCCAAAATCGGTTTATTTTTAATGTGTTGAATTTAACGAAAAAAAAAAGATTTTTTATTAAAAATATTTTTTGGTTAAATTCCTCACGAATTGAAAATAAACCGTTTCACAGGCCTGTCGAAACTGAATTGGAAATAACAAAATAATTGCTATCATTATTGAACAATAAAATGATAAGCGTTAAAAAAAGATAAGCTCGAAAAAAATAGAAGAAAAATTGGCCCACGATGCAACTAGTCTTCAAAATCATAAAATGGGTCACTATATTTTAGAGAATTTTATGAAAAAAAAATTACAAAGGCAATCATTTTTTTTAATATTGTTTACTTTGGAAGCAAAAAAACGATGCCATTGATATTTGAAATTTTTGTTCATATTTTTTAACAAAAGTATGCTTTAACTTGAAAAAAAATATTATATAGTGCCATTTGTCGATATCTCAATTCGATATATATATCAGGGTGATCCATACTAAAGAATAAAAAGATTCGTAAAAGATTGTTCAGTAAGTCTATTCATCAAAATAAAAATTCTGGCACAAGGAAGGAGAGTGCTCAGTCGGTCAATATTTAGAGGTCGCTCAACGGACTTCTATATTTTCCATATAATTTACGTGGGTCATTTGAGAAGTACCTAGCCTACAAATGAAAACACCAAAATTTTGCTAAAAATAAAATTTATTTTTCAATGAAGTCTCTTTTTAGTTGAATACACTTGGCCCAGCGGTGTTCCAATTTTTTTAACCCCGTTGAAAAAAATGTTATCTCTTGGTCTGCAAAATAGGCCTCCGTGGCGGCGATTATTTCGTTATTGGAGTGGAATTTCCTCCCGGTGAGTGAATTTTTTAGATTCGGAAACAAAAAAAAGTCGCACGGAGCCAAATCTGGAGAATACGGTGGATGGGGCAGCAGTTCATAGCGTAATTCGACCAATTTAGCCGTGGCGAGCGCGGAGGTGTGAGCAGGTGCATTATCATGGTGGAAAAGCACTTTCTTTCTCGACAAATGGGGCCGTTTTTCTTTTAACACGGCGTTAAATCGGCTCAATAGTTCGGCGTAGTACTGTCCCGTGACCGTCTTGCCCTTCTCCAGGTAGTCAATAAAAATCACACCTTGAGAATCCCAGAAAACAGTGGCCATCACCTTTCCAGCCGACGGGACCGTCTTCGCCTTCTTTGGAGCAGGTTCACCGGGTAAGGTCCACTGTTTTGACTGCTCCTTGGTCTCTGGAGTATTCCAGTGAATCTATGTTTCGTCGACGGTCACGTAACGACGCAAAAACACTTTTGGATTGCGATTAAACAGCTCCAAACACTGCTCTGAAGTGGTCACACGAATGCGCTTGTTGTCTGCAGTCAGCAAACGCGGCACCCACCTTGCCGACAGCTTTCTCATGCCCAAAGTCTCATGTAGGATATGCTACACGCGTTCTTCTGAGATGCCTACTATCACAGCTATCTCGTGCACCTTTAATCGGCGGTCTGACAAAACGATATCGTGTATTTTTGTCACGTTCTCCTCCGTAGTGGCTGTTTTTGGAGCACCTGGGCGTGGATCATCAAGAACCGACGTACGACCACGTTGAAACTCGTTATACCAAAATTTAACGGTCGCCATCGAAGGAGAAGCATCCCCATACACTGCATCCAAGCGTTCTTTAATTTCACTGCGCGATTTCCCTTCCAAAAACAAGAATCGAATCACCGACCGATATAGTTCTTTCTCCATTCTTTCAAAAATCAACGGACACACTTGCTTTCACACGCTCTCAAAAGAGAACTACAAGTCCGATCCGGCTGAAATTTTGTCAGTAGCCGTCTACAAGACGGTACTACACAATAGTGTATTTCTCTTGCAATAGTGGCACCATCTAGCGGTGAGGCTAGGTACTTGTCAAATGACCCACGTACATGTAAAAAATACAGCTACACTTCGAATTTGATTATTGAAGTGTAACATTTTGCATACCACAATTTTAATCTGATCAATGCATGACGAAGGAATTTCATTAACCAAAAATCCATATATAATGTAACGAAATGAAATTATTTTTTATTCGAAATATTTTTTTCTGTAAATTCCGCACGAATTGAAAATAAACCGTTTCAGGCCTGTCGAAGCCGAATTGGGAATCACAAAATCATTAATAGCATTATTGGACATTAAAATGATAAGCGTTAAAAACAAGATGAGTTCGAAAAAATAGAAGAAAAAATGGGGCCAAAGTGCGACTAGCCTTAAAAATTACAGGATGGGTTACTTCATTTTAGAGATTTTTTTGAAAAAAAAATTTGAAAAGGTAATCATCTTTTTAAAACATTTTTCACTTTGGAAGCAAAAAAAAAACGATGACATTGATCATTGAAATGTTTTTTCATATTTTTTAACGAAAATATGTTTTAAATTGCGAAAAAAACTTATATAGTGCTATTTGTCGATATCTCAATTCGTTTAAAAGTTATCAGCGTTCGAATGTTTCCAAAACTTCTGAAAGCGACGTTTTTTTTTTTTGGAAAATTATAACTTTTAAAGGGGTATACAGTAGTGTGGACATGAAACGATTAAACGTCGTGTTAGAGGTGGGCCGTCTAGCCCAACGAATATTCGAATCGCCCGCCATTAGAATAGGCGTGCAACCAAACCAGCGGGTCCGGCGCTGCGCAACCCCGTCGCGCACGGACCGGCTGTAGACGTCCGGGGAAGTTGCGCCGGCCGGGCTGGAGAAAAACGTGCGAGGCGTCGTAAAATATTTCTCATCTCGTGCTTGCGAACAACGCGCGTGTCAAGACCCCTTTCTTTTCTTAGCCGGAGCGATTCGCTTGAGCTGAAAAAGACGAGACTGTAGAGTGAAGTCTTTCAACAGTCGACACGGACGCGGAGACGATATTTCGTGTACCTCGATGAAAGTTTTGTGCGGGCCTCGTCGTTGATAACCCTCATCGACCACAGACATTCGGAATACATCGAGTGATGGAAAGAAAAAAGTCATATATCATCAGGATGTCCGTGTTTTCAAAGTAACAAGTAAGTTGAGAAATTTTATTTAATAAAAACCTCAATGCTACGAGATCTTTCGCTTTTTTTTCCCCTCAAAGTTGCCATTTTCTCACACACACACACAGTGCGCGTACGGACTCGCCTGCGCTCTCACACATACACACACATACTACGCTCTCGCCTTAGCTCCCGTCCCTCCTTTGTTCTTCCTTCCTCTGCGTGTCAACATACTAGCTACATTATGTATAATGTTCGTCCAGCGGCAAGAAAGACAATGTTGCACATCGCGCGCGTATAACCATTCGTCCACTGTTGCCGAAAAGAATATACACCGTGCGGCGTTGCCAAATTGCCATACGCGGCATCGAATACCGATGCCTGCGTGTATACCGGGAATTCTCGTCCGCAGGGAAGAAGGAAAATATGATTCGAGGGCGTGCGAGCGTACACATATATATGGGATATTCCACGCCATTTCAACTAGCCCGAGACCCCGACCATTTTTCGTTTTCCTGTTTTTTTTTAAATTGTACCCCATGAAAGAAATATCCACACCAATTTCTAGATTTTTATCTCTTCACTTTTAGGAGTTATAATTTAAAAAAAAGGTCGATTTCAAAGGTTTTGGAAACGTTCAGACGCTGATCACTCGTGAATTAATTGAGATATCGACAAATTGCACTGTATAATTTTTTTTTTCAATTTGAAGCATACTGTCGTTAAAAAATATGATTTTTTTTTCAATTATCGGTAATCTTTTTTTTCCAAAGTGAAAAAAACTTGTTCAAAACATGATTGCCTTTTTTAATTTTTTTTCAAAAAGTTCTTCAAAATAGAGTGACCCATTCAATGATTTTTAAGGCTAGTCGCATCGTGGGCCCATTTTTGCTTCAATTTGTTTTCGAACTAATCTTTTTTCTTTTACGCTTATCGTTTTAATGTCCAATAATGCTATTAGTGGTTTTGTGATTTCCAATTCGGCTTCGACAGGCCAAAAACGGTTTATTTTTAATTTGTGTTGAATTTAACGAAAAAAAAAAGATTTTTTATTAAAAATATTTTTTGGTTAAATTCCTCACGACTTGAAAATAAACCGTTTCACAGGTCTGTCGAAGCCGAATTGGAAATCACAAAATCATTGATATCATTATTGAACAATAAAATGATAAGCGTTAAAAAAAAGATTAGTTCGAAAAAAATAGAAGAAAAATTGGCCTACGATGCAACTAGTCTTCAAAATCATAAAATGGGTCACTTTATTTTAGAGAATTTTTTGAAAAAAATTTAAACAGGCAATCATTTTTTAAAAATATTGTTTACTTTGGAAGCAAAAAAACGATGCCATTGATATTTGAAATTTTTGTTCATATTTTTTAACAAAAGTGTGCTTTAACTTGATTAAAAATATTATATAGTTCCATTTGTCGATATCTCAATTCGATATATATATCAGGGTGATCCATACTAAAGAATAAAAAGATTCGTAAAAGATTGTTCAGTAAGTCTATTCATCAAAATAAAAATTCTGGCACAAGGAAGGAGAGTGCTCAGTCGGTCAATATTTAGAGGTCGCTCAACGGACTTCTATATTTTCCATATAATTTACATGTAAAAAATACAGCTACACATCGACTTCGATTATTGAAGTGTAAAATTTTCCATACCTCAATTTTCTTCTGATCCATGCATGACGAAGAATTTTCATTAACCAAAAATCCATCTATAATGTAACGAAAATAAATTATTTTTTGTTCGAAATTTTCTTTTCATATAAATTCCGCACGAATGAAAAATAAACCGTTTCAGGCCTGTCGAGGCCGAATTGGAAATCATAAAATCATTAATAGCATTATTGGACATTGAAATGATAAGTGTTAAAAAAAAGATCAGGTCGAAAAAAAAGTAGAAGAGAAAATGTGCCCACAATGTGCCTAGCCTTGAAAATCATAGAATGGGTCACTCTATTTTAAAGATTTTTTGGAAAAAAAGTTACAAAATGCAATCACTTTTTTGAAAAATATTTTTCACTTTGGAAGCCAAAAAACGATGACATTGATAATTGAAATGTGTTTTTTTTTTCATATTTTTTACCGAAAGTATGTTTTGAATTGAGGAAAAAAATTATATAGTGCCATTTGTCGATATCTCAATTCGTTCAGAAACTATCAGCGTTTGAAATTTTCCAAAACTTCTGAAATTGACTTTTTTGGAAAATTATAACTCCTAAATGATAAGAGATAAAAATAAAAAAATTAGGGTGGATATTTCTTTCATGGGGTACAATTTTCCAAAAAAAATCATGAGAACCAAAAAAGGTCGGGGTCACGGGTTAGCTGAAATGGTGTGGAATATCCCATATATAAAAAAAATTGCCACATTTTTTAATTGTACCTAACGATATGTATATATATCAGGGTGGTCCATAATAGAGAATAAAAAATCTCGTAAAAGATTGTTCAGTAACTCTGTTTATTCATCAAAATAAAAATTCTGGCACAAGGAAGGAGAGTGCTCAGTCGGTCAATATTTAGAGGTCGCTCAACGGACTTTTATATTTTCCATATAATTTACATGTAAAAATACAGCTACACTTCGAACTTGATTATTGAAGTGTGAAATTTTGCATACCACAATTTTAATCTGATCATTGCATGACGAAGGAATTTCATCAAACAAAAATCCATATATAATGTAACGAAATTAAATGATTTTTTATTCGAAATATTTTTTTCTATAAATTCCGCACGAATTGAAAACAAACCGTTTCAGGCCTGTCGAAGCCGAATTGGAAATCACAAAATCATTAATAGCATTATTGGACATTAAAATGATAAGCGTTAAAAACAAGATGAGTTCGAAAAAAATAGAAGAAAAAATGGGTCCACGATGCGACTAGCCTTAAAAATCACAGGATGGGTCACTTCATTTTAGAGATTTTTTTGAAATTTTTTTTTAAAAAGGTAATTATCTTTTTAATACATTTTTCACTTTGGAAGCAAAAAACGATGACATTGATCATTGAAATGTTTTTTCATATTTTTTAACGAAACTATGTTTTAAATTGAGAAAAAACTTATATAGTGCTATTTGTCGATATCTCAATTCGTTTAAAAGTTATCAGCGTTCGAATGTTTCCAAAACTTCTGAAAGCGACGTTTTTTTTTGGTAAATTATAACTTTTAACGGGGTATACAGTAGTGTGGACATGAAACGATTAAACGTCGTGTTAGAGGTGGGCCGTCTAGCTCAACGAATATTCGAATCGCCCGCCATTAGAATAGGCGTGCAACCAAACCAGCGGGTCCGGCGTTGCGCAACCCCGTCGCGCACGGACCGGCTGTAGACGTCCGGGGAAGTTGCGCCGGCCGGGCTGGAGAAAAACGTGCGAGGCGTCGTAAAATATTTCTCTTCTCGTGCTTGCGAACAACGCGCGTGTCAAGACCCATTTCTTTTCTTAGCCGGAGCGATTCGCGTGAGCTGAAAAAGACGAGACTGTGGAGTGAAGTGTTTCAACAGTCGACACGGACGCGGAGACGATATTTCGTGTACCTCGATGAAAGTTTTGTGCGGGCCTCGTTGGTGATAACCCTCATCGCCCACAGACATTCGGAATACATCGAGTGATGGAAAGGAAAAAGTCATATATCATCAGGATGTCCGTGTTTTCAAAGTAACAAGTAAGTTGAGAAATTTTATTTAATAAAAACCTCAATATTACGAGATCTCTCCCTCTTTTTTTCCCCTCAAAGTTGCCATTCGCACACATACACAGCGCGCGTGGGACGCGCACGGGCTCTCACACATACACACAGAATATACACCGTGCGGCGTTGCCAAATTGCTATACGCGGCATCGAATATCAATGCGTGCGTGTATACCGGCAATTGTCGTCCGCATGGAAGAAGGAACATATGCTTCGAGAGCGTGCGAGCGTACACTTATATATGGGACATTTCACGCCATTTCAGCTAACCTGTGACACCGACCATTTTTTGTTTTCCTGATTCTTTTTCTTCAAATTGTACCCCATGGAAGTAATATCCATAACAATTTTTAGATTCTTATCTCTTCTCTTTTAGGAGTTGTAATTTTCCAAAAAAAAATGTCGACTTCAGAAGTTTTGGCAACATTCAAACGCTGATAACTCCTGAACTAATCAATATATCGGAAAATTGCACTATACAATTTTTTTTTCATTTTGAAGTATGCTTCAGTTAAAAAATATGAAAAAAATTATTAGTTATCGATGTCAATTTTTTTGCTTCTAAAGTGAGGACTATTTTTTAAAACGATTACTCTTTTTTTATTTTTTCAAAAAATTCTCTAAAATAGAGTGACCCATTCTATGATTTTCAAGACTAGTCGCACTGTGGGCCCATTTTTCCTTTTATTTGTCTATCGAATGAATCTTTTTTTAACGCTTCTCATAATTTTAATGTCCAATAATGGTATTAAAGATTTTGTGATTTCCAATTCGGCTTCGAGAGGCCAGAAACGGTTTATTTTTAATTTGTGCTGAATTTAACAAAACAAAAAGATTTTTTATTCGAACTATTTTTTTTTATTACATTCCGCACGAATTAAAAATAAACTTTTTCAGGCCGGTCAAAGCCAAATGGAAAATCACAAAATCATTAATACCATTATTGAACATTAAGGCCATGCGCCACACGTCAGAGAGTTTCAATGTGGCCTCTCGTTACGTCGGTAGTGCAGATCTTGCAGTTTTTGGCTACGAGTCACTATCGGCGAACGGCGCCGCAGCGCTCGCGAATTCAGCCTCGATGCTTCGCACTGGGACGAAAAGTCGAAGCCGAATAAACGACGGTCGCTGAGCGCGCGCGTGTGTGTGTGTGTGTTTGTTTGCTACGCCGGCCCCGTGCAACATTCTCGCATGCAGTTCGGTCGTAACGCAAACACTGTATATCTATGTGTGTGTATCGCACAATTCACACAACTAGGCTTAGCGACCATGGTACGCTTGGAAGCATGCGCTCGCTCGGCAGGAGAGCGGTGAAACTTTGTTACATGTTACATTGTATATGCAAATGGAAACGAATCGATTTTTTGTTCGATGCCGGTCGGTCGCAATGCCATAACCATGTGGGTTTGGTAGAGACTCGTCTTGTAAAAGGGTGCTGGCATTTTCCCATGCTTTTGTTAATTAATTTAAAGAAATAAGCTTGGGCACTATTTGTTATCTCCAAAGACATTATAAGATATAGACCGACATGCATTTTGTTGGCCCCACAATATTATTCTTTCAATACATTCCTAGCGTTCATTTATTACATTTAATTTTTTTGTGCATTTTATATATTTTTTTGCTTCTCTAGTTTTTGATATTTTTTTGTTTTTTTCTTCCAATTTTAATTTTTCGGATTTCGTATGATTTTCTTGTTATTTTATTGGTAAATTTTATAATCCTTGGTAACACCGGTCGCTGCAGCGATGGAGGGAAGGTTTTTACCGTCCAAACTTGATGAAGATCCACACAAAGCGAAGAGCGCGATAGAATATATAGGTCTACTTAGCTGACGTGCGTCAGCTAAGTAGAAGCGCGGCAAAAAAAAACTTTCAAAAATTGATACCTCGAAAACTTTGGCACGTCGCCATAATTCCTCTGAGGGGGTCTCTAAAAGTATTAGAATGAAGGTCTGTGCCAAATTTCAGATCGAAATTTGGTTTCCGCTTTTCGGAAGTATACCCCATTTTATAATCACTGCTAAAAAAAAATACGTTTAGCATTTTTTCTCTCTGCCGGGATTTATCTTCGGCAGGTTTCTCCAAGGATCAAATGTTCTAACAATGACAATCACAGGAGTCTCGCTGTACAGAAGAGCGGTGGACTTTTACGATCGCGAATTATTTAAATGACACCGGTGTAAAATTGCCGATTAGTCGTTTTTTTTATACACTTTAAAAAATCCTTTGAACCTCAACAAATATGATGCATATTCGTTTATAGCAAAAGAAAACAGTCCTGAAGTGGTTTTCGAGATATTTTCTAGGGGAGTCTCCGGCGCTGGAAAGCATCTTCGGCGATGTCATGCCGGTAGGTTCCGCAGTTCTCAACTCTTGTAAGCCTATTGTCTTTGGGGACAAAGTCACCGACTAAAAATATTTTCAGTTTTATTTATAGTTTTATTTTCGCCCAATAGGTGGCATTGCATTACGGAAAACAAACTTCTTTAGGTATAGCGTCTATAAAACCGTTGACTTCAAACATGTTTTTTCTCAAAACCGTGTTTTTTAAATCGGGTTGTAGCACAACTCGAACAATTTTCGTCCAATCGACTTCAAATTTCATCTGTATATATTCGTATATTGCTGTAACAGTCAATTACGAGCACTTTTTTCGATTGATTGCAGATTGTAAAAATATATAACTTTCTATGCACTACTCCAAAAAATTAAAGCAACAGAACATTTCTTCAATTTTATGATACGTGTTTTTTGAAGCGCTTTGTCAATGTAAAAATGGTAATATCGAGATGAAAACAAAAAGCATTTTGAAGCTTTATGTTTCTAGTTTGGAGATCTTTTGGCAACAAAAGTGTGACCTATGGTTATCGCGTAATCATAAGAAATAGCGAGAGAAACATTTTTGCCAATTTTTTTTGTTTGTTTTTCAAGGGTCCACGGGCTAGGGAAATTTTTTGTCAGCTAAGTATGTATAGAGGTCAAGTGGCTTGGTTATTCAGTCTCAATTTGTTTTTTTCCCCTCTCTACGTCAATTTTTTTCTCAAATATTCGACTTTGAATGAAAAAATATCCTTTTGTCTTCGATCATCGACATCTCAGCAACCAATGATCGTACAGGGAATTAAAGGGCAGCTCAGAAAACTTGAATGAATTTCCTACAAGACCCTTTCGTTGATTGTTGAATTTTTTTGCACCATTACTATTAATTTTAAAATAGTACAAAAAACGACTTTCTATAGTTTTTCAGTAAAGCTACTACTCCTTGACAAATATTTTTGGGAAGACTAATGTTGCTAGGTTTTTTTTCAGCTTCATGTACCCCCAATAGCTCTGTTAATTTTCAAATTGATCCATCGAACCGTTTTTCCGGACCGATTGATCAAAGTTTTACAAAATAATGGAACAAGTGTTTTGTTTCTATACATCGTGTAATCATTTTCAAAATGAAAATACCAATTTTCTTCGACTTTTTTTCACAACTTTGCAGTAGTTGCTTGTTAAATGTAAGAGAAAAAAAATCGGATAATTTTAATATTTTTTTTTCTTCAATTTGTCAAACATTTCAAGATACAATGCTGACTCATTTTCTACACGATTCGGTATTTGCGCACCACACTTTCACTCATGTTTAATTGCATGGATTAAAAGTTGATCCCCCAAGCTGTATTCACCAGCCGGTCTGAGAACTTGTATGCAATTAATTTTCGATATTTTCTGCGAAGGTTATTGGGTTACAAAACACATTTTTTTCCAAAAGTTATATCTTTTTGGAAGAAAAAGCCAACAGTTTTTTTTCTTCAAAACTAATTTTTTTTTTTTAATTTTTTCTACGTTTTGGTAAAAAGAAATTAATCCAACGTTTTTGTAAACTTGGACCATTTTCACAATTTTTGATCATGCCTACTTTTGAAAAAAAAACTGTTTTCCGTAACTCTAATAACCTTCGTAGCAAATATCGAGAATTAATCGCATAAATGTTCTCAGATCGACTATTCAATACAGCTTGGGGGTATCAACTTTTAATGAATGCAATTAAAGATAACTGAAATTATAGTGCGCGAAGGCCGAATCGTGTAAAAAATGAGTCAGTATTGTTACCTGACAGGTTTAACAAATTAAAAGAAAAATTCTTATTGAATTTTGTTTTCTTAAGTTTAATAAGCAACTAGTGCAAAGTTGTGAAAAAAGTCGAAGAAAATTGGTCTTTTCATTTTGATAATGATTACACGATGTTTAGGAACAATACACTTGATCTTTTAATTGTTTGTGTATGGTGCTGAGATACATTCGCATTTCTTTGTAAATAAGGTATAACGTCGACATCGGAACGCAGTCAATGTTGAGCACAGAGTGAAGAAAGTACTTAAGGAAAATATGGAGGCGTCGCGAAAAGACGGGTCGAAAGAGTCTCCGCCGTCCACTGCAAAGAGAAACCGCGCACTGAAAGAGAGAAGGAAAGCGCTTTGGAAGTGGAGTCTCAGGAGGAGCACTTGCATAAAGAATTTTTGGTTCCCCAAAACTTTGACTTATGTAAGTATAAACTTTCGTATATTAGAAAGTGGAGAATGTAGCGAACATGAGCAATATCTGTACTGCGATGACCGAGTTTAAAAAAAATCAGTGACTGAGTATACCGCATGTTTCAGAACGACAAAGCTAGTTTAAAGTAAGAGCCAGTTATAAAGACCTACGCGCATACAGCTTGGGCCAATATATTCGATGTGTATGTATTTTCTTTTGTTTGCCCCGAATAGCCAGGACAACATAACATGGACGGTATTAATCAGGTACCGGAAAAGAACGCAGAGCGCGTCACAGCCGATGACGAAGATAAAGAAAACGACAGCTCGAGCGAAAAAACGAACGTGCGAGCTTTTGCAGGGTTCGGTAATGCAGAAATATCCTACATCGGCGAGGAAAGCTGTTGCGACATTGAAAGGAATAACAAAAACGAGTCTAGCACTGTGGAACCACAAAATGAGAGTACGAGCGATGGCGGTCCCGTTTGTTTCGTCGATCATGTACCGAAAAAGAACGCGGCGCGCACTCTGGATGATGCCGAAGACAAAGAAAAAGATAGCCCGACCGAAAAAACGAATGTGTGGCCTTTTGGAGCAGTCAGTAATACAGGAAGATCCGACATCGACAACGTAAGCCACCGCGGGATTAAAACGCATAATAGAAATGTGTTGAGCACTGTGGAAGCACAAAACGAGAGTACAAGCGGTACCGGTACTGACAGTTCTGACGATAGTGATGATACCAGCAGCAATGGTACTGCTGACTATTCAATGTTGCCAGAATCTGACGATGTACGTACAGGGATGTTCGCGATCTCGGGCAACTATAACTCGTTGACCACATCAGTGACAATCAGGCCCAATATAACGAAATGTGATATACTCTGTCAGGTCATAGCCCTATCAATTCGACACCGTCTAACATATGAATCGACTTTGGAAACATTGAAAATGATCCGATCAATCACAAACGGTAGTGGACTACCATGTACGAAGACGAGTTTATGGGCAACGTTACTGAGGAACGATAATTTGGCAATGGTGCATCATATGTATTCTCGTTTATGTCACTGTCACATTGGAGAAGGTACCGAACCAAGCAAAGAATGTATTTGTGGAGCGTGTGGCCCGAACAAACGGAATAATTCGTTATCGTACTTCATTCAGGTGAGTTTGGAGGAGCAATTAAAGAATTTGTTTGCTATTCCCGGAATAGTTGATTTATTGCGTTACCGGTACCGACGTCGAAAAATAAGCGCGACTGGCATGGAGGATATCTTCGATGGTAAAGAGTACGAAAAGGAATGTGAGCCTGGAGGCTTTTTGAACTCGGAATATAATTATTCGTTTACACTTAATACCGATGGGTGCAAGGTAGCCAACTCTTCGAATGCTAGCGCTTGGCCTATTTTGTTGACGATAAACGAGCTACCGCCCCATGCTCGGAAACGCCATATGCTGCTAGCTGGTGTTTGGGTAGACAACAATCATCCGAATTTAAACATGTTTCTTCTTCCAACCATTAAAGAGTTGGGGAATTTACATAAGGCGGGTGTCACGTGGCAACCTGACGGCGCAGAAAAAGTCACGAGCAGGTTTATAACGCTCGTTTGTTCCGTGGATTCGATAGCAAGGCCAGCGTTATTGAACATGACGCAGTTTAACGCCGAGTATGGGTGCACATTTTGTTACGCGAAAGGAGAAGGAATCGGAGTGACTCGAACGTACCCGCTAAGGGGGAACGCTCGTCTCCGTACCGAACAAGAAATTCGGAAGCATATGGGTGAAGCACGACAGAAAGATGAAAAAGTATTGGGTGTGAAAGGTACGTCGGTAGTGAAGGCAATGCCGAAAGTCAATTTGTCTCGTGGAGTTGTCGTGGAGGTTATGCACAATGTATATTTGGGGGCTGTTAAACAAAACACTGCTCAGCTTCTGTTTGGGAAGGCAAGAGATGTCTGGTACCGCGGTACCCCAAAAAATTTGGCGATCATTAATTCCCGTTTAAAAAGTGCGCGAGTACCGGCAAGAATCTCAAGGAAACCGAGAAACATTGAAAATTATAAAAATTGGAAGGCGTCAGAGTGGCGAAATTGGCTATTTTACTATGGTACGGTATGTTTGAAAGGAATCGTTCGCGAGTGTGATCTCGAAAACTTCACGTTACTCTCCAGAGCGCTATATATTTTTAACAAGGATTCTATAAGTACCGAGGATATGCATAAAGCGAGAAAACTACTTCAAAGCTACGTCGAAGGTTTCGAAAACATATTTGGAGAAGAGAATATGACTTTCAACATCCATCTACTCAATCATTTGCCGGATACAGTTGAAAATTGGGGACCGTTGTGGGCCACTAGCGTCTTTCCGTTTGAATCTTTCAATAAACGAATCATAGACCCTGTAACCAGCGCAACAGCAAGACCGCTGCAAATTGTTACGAGATTCTTAATGAATCGATTCATTGAAAACCAGATATACGACGAAAGCATTCCGCAGCATACGAAAATCCGAATAGAAGCCATTCTGAAGCGTGGAAAAGACGCCGGAGCAAGACAGTTATTGCAAGCACCAAGCATGACCAATACCGAATTTCGAGTCCTCGGACGAACTATTTCTCGCCAACCATCGCTTTGGGAGTTGGACACTTTGAGCGGTACCGGATATACACCTTTTGTAATGTCGGTTACTTCGCGAGCGGTAATAAGAGGTGTCGAGTACAGCTGCCGTAAGACAACAGATAATACGAAACATTGTAACAAATTTGTATTCGTTAGAAATGTTGGTTTGGCTGAAATTTTGCATATTGTTCAATTCGATTACGATGGGGAAACGGTGTATGGCATTTTCATCGAATGTTTCGACGATCTCGGGAGCACATCGGAAGCGCAGCACATTCGCCGAGTTGCAGCATCCACGCGCCGAGCATTCGTCACAATTGACGGTATACAGGGCCCAGCGATAATTATTTCGAACCACAGCGGTACGTACGGTATCAAACTGCCGAGCACTTGGGAAACTGATTGATCAACTATTGGTCGAGACATTTGTCGATCCTTCGTCGCCTCGCAAGTAAGTAAAACGTACGTTGGTACCGCACAGCTGAAGTTTGGATTTATCATTTTTAATGAAACTCACATTTAACGTTGGAAATTCAATAGCATATTCTCTGAAGTCTATGCTCTTTGGCTTCGAAATGGAAAAAAATATATATTCTTGAAAAATTTCGCATGGGTTATCCGCTTAATCGCATATTCCTTACACAGCTATTCTTCTTGTATTTTTATGTAATGATCGGAAATGTGCAAAAAAAAGTGAGAAGAGAATTGTGAAAAAGTAGCGATCAAGGCTAAATGTAGTTTATTGTGTTCCAGAAATGAGAAAAATTACCCATCTGTACCGGTGTCGATATTGGAGCGGAGCACGTCAATGCAAATCGTGGCTGCATAAAAGCGGAGGAAACTACGAAATGTACCGGTATACCGCTGAGCTATCGTGACAACAGGGCCAACTTCTGCGAATTCTCCAACCATGTCCTGTTTATTGTTGTAACGGAAACATGGCGTGCAGGTAAATTCTGAAAAGTGCTGGTATGATCCTGGAAAATAGTACTACCTGGTCCAACTTTGCCAAGCATAATACTCGTCAAAACGTGGTCATCGGATCTAATATGAGCAGGTACCTTATTGTATAATATTTCATACGTGTTTTTTATGGAGAAAACATTCCAAGATGTAAGTGATATCGTACAACGAACAATTGTCAAAACGCGGTTACCGGATATGATATGAGCACGTGCTCTATTTTCAGGGATGAGCACCTCGATAGTTTAAAAAATGCATTCTTCGATTACTTTATTTTTTTTAAGTGACACAGTATTTTCAACTATATATGTTGACGATACTCCGTTACGAAAATAATTAGTTGATCAATTATTTTTCCAGTGTGCTGGAAAAAGCTTACTTACACACACACACACACAGACATTTTTTTATTTCGAAAATTGATTGTTCTATGTTTTGGTACATTCTGAATCCACATCGGTATGGAAATCTGGAAAAAAATGTTTTCAGTGAACAAAGCTATCCCCCATGAGGGAGCAAAAAGAGGAGTAACAAAATGTTCGTTGATATGAGGGAGCAAAAGTAAATGTAACGAGTGACAAAATGTTTGTTGATATGTATCAACAAAATAGTGGGAGCAGCACAGAATGTTTTATTTTCATTTTCACGTAATTTCTCATCTTTTCCAGCAAGACTAGACACTTCCTTATAAAAGTTACAACTTTCAAATCATCAAAACTAGAAGCTTCATTATGAATGCTACAACCTATGTTAACGGCACTTTTTATGTTCTTCCATCCGGTATAAATCCATCCGATTTAAATAACGTTTTATGTATAAGTATGATATTTTTATTGTGACGATTGTTATCATTAGTTGTAGTGTTCTTACATACCGGTACAGCTTCTCGTCATTTTCGTGGCTACTTTCGATCTGCAAACATTATTTGTCGAAGAGATAATGGACGTACTGTTGGACATCTGACCATATTAAATACTCCATCGCGTTTTCCGTCGTGAAGCCTATCTCAATCGAATTTGTTTTCGACGCCCAATCGTACAATTTCGACACACTCGCGACCTCGTGGGACCAATCCGACAAACGTACTTTATCTGCATTAACATACAAGCAAATATTTCTTATGTTTAATACGATTCGATGTTGCTGCAAATACGTTATTTCGTTTCATACTTATCGATAATTATTGCACACTTTTTTAAGTAAATGCGTTCCAAGAAATCATCAGTACAGTCGAGTTTCTGTTCTTATTATTCAAAACCAATGTTCTTAGCATCTTGAATATGGTTGATTTTGTTCAACTTTCAATGTTATCGCAAAATACTCAAAATTCTCACCGAAACAAACTTTTGGTTAGAAATGTAAGGGCAATACATACTTATACATTAACATTGATTTTACCCTAATCAAAACGAGCCGTTCACTGTTCACCATGTAATTAAGCAAGAAAAAATCTTAAGAATTTTCGGTCTCCATTATCTCTGGTCTCAGTTTTTGTGAACTAAAGAAACTTAGTTCGCAGTTTTTGTATGTTTTTGGAAATTTGTATTTCTTTCCAAAAGCTCCTTTTATTTTGCACAAAAAATATCCTCAGATAATAGTATCTATTGTCACTAGTTTTTGAGGTACGATTTTTCGAATAATAAGTTTCATAAATTTAGCAAATTCGTGTCCATAAATCTAGAGATGGTAAGTGCCATTACCACAGGACCTTTTCCACACGAAATTGAATGATAGTTCGGAAAAAAAATAGTGGTATACAAAAAAAATCTAAACAGAGCAAAAAATACAAAACGGAGAAATAGGACTTCTTAGAATCAGTTAATGGACTTTCTTTTTAATTCTTGGAGTCTGGAAAGAAAAAGAAGAAAAATTAACCAAATTTCATTTTTATAACTCGTATCTGCGAAGCTGGTGACAATAGACGCTATTATCTAAAGATCTTTTTTGTGCAAAATAATATAAGGTTTTACGGGGAAAAACCAGGCTTCCAAAAGAAATACATATTGACGGTATCGCGGTTTCCGTGTTCATTACGTTAATTTACTTACTTAACAAATCTTGCACCTCTTGGTTACGTACAAGCCGAAAAGAATCGTCATCCGTTGTTCGTTTCAGTAATAACTTTAAGCGTTCACCTTCCGGCCATAGCGCGGTTGCCAAGTGATATTGAGCCGTTTTTTCATTGTACTGCTTTCAACAGTCGATAGACACTTCTTGACATCGAACTTAAGTCCTTCAGCCTCCAAAATTACCTTCAGTGTAATCGTTCCAATTTCATCAAATCCGTCACTTGACGGACTTGAAATTGGCCAGCTGATCGATTAAAAAATCTGATTGGCTGGTGTAGTAATCTGGAACGATGACTTCAACTATATAAGGAATACCTGAGACACGAGAGCTTCAGGATCGGAGCTCTCAGCCCTGATGATGCAGACTGTAACGTTTGCCAACCATCGGCATAACGCTGATCCTTAACACGGCCTCCATCCGGAAGCCACATATGTTAAATTAGTGCTTTTCAATTAGTATTAATTAGGCTTAAATTAGTATTTTTTCTTCGAACCATTATTCAGTTTTGCGTGAAAAAGGTCCTGTAGCGTCGTTTTTGCCTTACTGGTAGGCAGTATCGCAGAATGATTTTTTTTTATTTTCATGTAATTTCTCGTCTTTTCCAACAAGACTAGAAGCTTTATAATAATGTTATAAACTATGTGAACGGCACTTTTTATTTTTTTCCACCCGGTAATGAGGAGAACCTTTTATTCTCCGAATTGCCTGTCAAAGTTGTCCCGAAGTGTAATGTCGGGCTGCAGTGTACATTCGTTCCGCTTTAGTTCGACGACCCTTCTCGATGAAGCATTTTGTACTATATCGCAGTTCTCGTTGAACACCATTTCGAAGGTTTGTGGATCGACTGCTAGAAAAATCGCACCATGTCTCGTTAGAAATGTTTTATCCGCATCAATATAATATATGCGTTATATTACCATTCTATATATCGATGTCACGGAAAGTTCGAACGAGATCGCATAGGGAGAATTCCTTGCCAGTCGACAGTCGAATATATAAAGAGCATTGTAATTTTCTTTTGGCCAAACCTATCGATTTCAATAACGTTTTATGTATGAGTATAATATTTTTACGGTGTTGAAGTTTGCATCGTTGCAAATGCAACGAATTTTCTTCTTTTATTTTTATTATTATCGAAAATATTTTCTTGCCAATTTATCTTGTAGTTTTTTAATAAGGATCTTCAATTTTTTCTTTATTTTTGCAGCCAAAATTTGCTGAAAAAAATGCTTTGGCAGTCTAAAAAAAATTATTTTCGTTGCGTTCCAACGATGCAAACTTCAACATCATTCTTTTCGTTCCCTTTTTTGCGACCATTGCTGTCGCTGCGAGAGCTTCGGTTTATTACACGGTCCGTGCAGTCGGTCAACGGTGTTGTAGAGATTTTGTCGCTCCTCAGTTTATACCGGTACCGGTCAGCTTTAAGCTTCTGTGACAGCCACGCGCGTATCACGTCGACTGACAATTCTTCGGTATGCTTCGCACGATGTATTCCTTGAAGATTTCTGCAGGCATCTGTAAAATGACATGACATTGTAGTTTATTCGTGGTAGACAACTGCCACTGGCAACTGGAAATGTGTCAACAGCCCCATTAGGGTGATCCTTATTAGACAAAGGTTTTAATTATGTTAGTCTCACTGCCGAAAAGCTTCCATCTAATATCAAGAAAATGTGTGTGAAGGTTAAATCCGATCGGATAAAATTAATCTGTGCCCCAAACTTGAAACCAACCCAAAGGTGAGTTTTGAAGAGAATTTTGAGTTTGTTTGCGATGAGATTAAAATTTTTAAAATCAACTATATTGATTCTAAGAACATTCATTTTCGGTAATAATAATGCAAAAAAGGTAGGTAAAATGTTGGAAAATTTTTTTTTCATCTAATGTACAGTGAACTACTTTTTTATATTATAAAATAAATTCGTAGATTTTTCGGAATAGGTATAATTTTTCAATAGAATTTTCTTTCTATTTTCAAATCAATTTTTTTAATTAAAAAAAAAGATGAAG
This sequence comes from Ophion slaviceki, assembly GCA_944452715.1. Lineage (NCBI taxonomy): Eukaryota > Metazoa > Arthropoda > Insecta > Hymenoptera > Ichneumonidae > Ophion > Ophion slaviceki. The sequence goes on along the minus strand of OX101795.1, from coordinate 10,615,819 downwards.
TCACAAATTTTTTAAATGTTTTCGGAGCAATGTCGGGTTGGTGTAGGGAACACGTGACCCTGAAACGATAGAGGTAGATCCGAAGAAACACACACACACTGGCTTCACCGTTTCGTCTCCCCTCTCCTTGCCATGCGCTCGTATTCCAATTTTTACGTACCATTGGGCTTCTGACTTTTTCTAATGATGGTTAAATGGTTAAACACCCAGACAATGCAAATAATTGAATAATACGTTCCATATTTAATCCAATAAGTCTCCAGGGTATTGAACGAACAGTGTCATACGTACAGCCTCTGAAACATCCCAAAAACGGTATTTTTAAAACTGAGAGAAAATTCTTTAACAAATCATATGTATTCAGAAAAATATCGTTCACTTAATGTCACAAGAAATCAAGTTTACCGGATAATTTTTTAACTAATTTTTGTTGAAACGATTTATTCAGACCGAAACTCACTTTTGGTAGGGAATGTACGGGCAATACATACTTAAAGATTAACATTGATTTTACATTCATAAAAACGAGCCGTTCACTATTCACCATGTAATTAGGCAAGAAAAAGTCTTAAGAATTTTCGGTCTCCACTATCTCTGGTCTCAGCCTTTGTGAACAAAACAAACCTAGTGTCAGATCAAAAAAATATTCTGGGACTCAGTTATGAAAATGTTAATAGACGGAACATTATGAAAAAAAAATCGGAAAAATCTCTAGTCGGCGTAAATTCTGCGATAAAAAATTTGTTTGAGCGACACACAGACAACGCTCTCATAACCGAATTCGTTGGGACCGTAAATATTCACACAACTCGACTTCTCGCTCGTACTCCCACCCTTATGTCCAGGTTCATGCGTACTGCCTTTTTAGCACCATGCGTGTATGCCTTATCTTATCTCCACACTAGGTGCCCGTTGAGTGCGGACAAAGGACGTAAGGGACTCTTCATTTATTACGTAAGACATGCGGGGGGGGGGCTTGCCCGAAGAAGTAATTTTTTTGTTCCATCGGTGCGGGAGGGGGGGGGCTAAATAGCTCTTACGTAAGATCATAAAATTTCATGCCATTTCTTCGAAAACTGACAAAGAGCGTGCTTTAGCCACATATTCAAGACGGGGTAATGAAGTTATGGGCCACATGAAACACAACAATATTGACATCGTTCAATGGGTGGACGTGAACGAAGTTATTGTCATAAATGAGATAATGAATCCAACACAGAGCAGAGACGTTCCAGTCGTTGATCCACTTACTGATTGGCTGTTCCGCCCCTGGACTGATTAACAAAATTGAAACGTTATTTTTCGTTATTTTAACAAAATTGAAACGTTATTTTTCGTTATTTTAACAAAATTGAAACGTTTATTTCGCTAAACGAAACAAAACGTTTATTTCGTTAAAGGAAACAAAATTTCGTTATTTTAACAAAATTGAAACGTTATTTTTATACATATTAAAACATTACTTTTCTATAACACAAACCAACGCTCGTTATATTTCTCCTACTATTTTTTTGTGATTTTGGCAGATACTGATCTTACGCAAGATTAAGGAGCGAGGGGCGAGGGGGTTCAACTAATCTTATTTTTATTACATACGAGGGGGGAGGGGCAGAAAGTGGTTAAAATTGTCTTACGTAATAAATGAACAGTCCCTAAGGGGTAGTTTAGTTATGAGAATTAGTTACCGTGGCATCGAGTTGAGAAATACGACAAGTGAAATAATGCGGGCTCAAGTTATGAGAGCGTCTACTGTATATGTATAATAAATATCTACAATATGTGTATGTATATTGCATCAAACACGTTTTTGTTGAATTTATCAAAGATAGCCGTTACGGGTGACAAAATAAATTTTTCGGCGATACAACGAAATATGTTGTATTTTCATAAGATAATGAGACGGATACATAAGGATTCGCGAAAAAAAATCGTAGAAGCTAGGCGAGGTGCGAACATATTTAGAGGTAGCAACGAACGACTGAAATCTGTTCGTAGTCAAACATTTTTAAAAATTAATTTCATCGTGAAACCGATCATGGTTAATTTAAAAATATTCACCCGAGTGTTCAATCAAAAATGTTAACGAATAATATTGACAATTGTCGATGGCGTTGTACTCTTCATGAGCAGCAGTTTTTGTATTTTTTTGGAAACGTATTTTTTTTCCACAACCTTATTTTATTTTGCACAAAAAAACCTTAGATAATAGCATCTATTGTCATGAGTTGTTGAGATGCGAATTTTCAAAAAATAAGTTTCGTAAATTCACAAAATTCGTGTCTACAAATCTAGAGATCGTAAATGCCATTGCTACAGGACCTTTTTTTCATGCAAAATTGAATAAAGGTTCGGAGAAAAAATAGTCATTTACAAAAAAAAATGCAAAACGGAGAAATAGCACTTTTTAGAATGCCTTGATAAACTTTTTTTTGACATATTTGGAAGCCTGACTTTATTTAATATCATGTAAAAAGAAGTAGATTCACCTAATTTAATTTTTATAATTCGTATCTCCAAAGTAGTGACAATAGACGCTATTATCTAAAGACCTTTTTTGTGCAACATCAAATCATGTTTTACGAGAAAAAAACAGACTTCCAAAATAAATACATATTTATGGTATCGCGGTTTATGCGGTCATTAAGTGAATTTAGTTACCCAACAAACCTTGCTCTTCTTGGTTACGTACAAGCCGAAAAGAGTCGCCATCCGTTGTTCGTTTCAGTGAGAACTTTGAGGGTTTAGGCCACTCTAGAGGCCGAAAAAGTAGGCTTTTTCCAGAAAAACTACAAAATAAATCGAGATTACAAAAAGGGTGTTTATCATACATATCAGTGACTGTATACAATAATTTTTTTGAAGCGATCACTTTCAAAATGGCGGCTGTGCAGCGTTTATCCCAAAACTGCGTTTTTTAAGTTGGCCGGAAACATAACTCAAACAATTTTCAACCGATTAACTTGAAATGTTGAATATATCTCGAAAAATACATTGTGTATGGAAGTACGTCGTATTTTTTTTTATATTGCATAGTTCATTTGTTATCAACAATTATCTGGCGATTGTTTAGGCAAATTTTTCACTTTCCAAAAATTTGCCTAAAAAATCGTCAGGTAATTGGTAATGACAAATGAACTATGCAATAAAAAAAAATACTACGTACTTCCATAGACAATGTATTTTTCGAGATATATTCAACATTACAAGTGAATCGGTTGAAAATTGTTTGAATTATGTTTCCGGCCAACTTAAAAAAATGCAGTTTTGAGATAAACGCTGCACAGCCGCCATTTTGAAAGTAATCGCTTCAAAAAAATTATTGTATACGGTCACTGATATGTATGATGAACACCCTTTTTTTAAATCTCGATTGATTTTGTAGTTTTTCTGAAAAAAAGCCTTTTTTCGGCCTCTAGAGTGGCCTAAGGCCTTAAGCGTTCACCTTCCGGCCATAGCGCCGTTGCCAAGTGATATTGAGCCGTTTTTTCATTGTACTGCTTTCAACAGCCGATAGACACTTCTTGACATCGAACTTAAGTCCTTCAGCCTCCAAAATTACCTTCAGTGTAATCGTTCCAATTTCATCAAATCCGTCACTTGACGGACTTAAAATTGACCAGCTGATCGATTAAAACATCTTATTGGCTGGTGTAGTGATCTGGAACGATGACTTCAACTACATAAAGAATACCTGAGACACTTGAGCTTCAGTATCGGAGCTCTCAACCCTGATGATGCAGACTGTAACGTTTGCCAACCATCGGCATAACGCTGATCCTCAACACGGCCTCCATCCGGAAGCCACACATGTTGAATTAGTATTTTTCAATTAGTATTAATTAGGCTTAAATTAGTATTTTTTCTTCGAACCTCTATTCAGTTTTGCGTGACAAAGGTCCTGTAGCGTCGTTTTTCCCTTTGTGGTAGCCAATAGCGCAGAATGATTTTTATTTTATTTTCATGTAATTTCTCGTATTTTCCAGCAAGACTAGACACTTTCTTATAAAAGATACAACTTTCAAACCAACAAGACTAGAAGCTTTATTATATATGTTAGAACCAATATTAATGGCACTTTTTATTTTTTCCATCCGGTAATGAGAAGAAGCTTTTATTATCCGAATTGCCTGTCAAAGTTGTCCCGAAGTATAATGTCGAGCTGCAGTGCACATTCGTTCCGCTTTAGTGAGACGACCCTTCTCAACGAAGTATTTTGTACTATATCGCAGTTCTCGTCGAACACCATTAGGAAGGTTTGTGGATCGACTGCTAGAAAAATCGTACCATGTGTCGTTAGAAACATTTTACTCGCATCAATATAATATATGCGTTATATTACCATTCTGTATATCGCTGTCACGGAAAGTTCGAACGAGATCGCATAGGGAGAATTCCTTGCCAGTCGACAGTGTCGAATATATAAAGATGAGCATCGTTATTTTCTTTTCGTCAAACCTATCGATTTAAATAACGTTTTATGTATAAGTATATTTTTATTGTGACGATTATTATCATTAGTTGTGGTGCTATTACATACCGGTACTAGGCGAGGTACGAAAATATTTAGAGATCGCAACGAACGACTGAAATCTGTTCCTAGTCGAACATTTTTAAAAATTAATTTTTTTTCGGGAAACCGACCATGGTTAATTAAATAATATTCACCCGAGTGATCAATCCAAAATTTTTACAAATAATATTGACAATTGTGGATGGCGTTGCAATCTTCATGAGCAGCTGTTGTAGTTTTTGTATGTTTTTGGAAATTTGTATTTGTTTCCAAAATCTCATTTTATTTTGCACAAAAAATATACTCATATAATAGCATCGATTGTCACTAGTTCTTGAGTTACGAATTTTCAAAAAATAAGTTTCATTAATTTACAAAATTCGTGTCTAAATCTAGAGATCGTAGGTGCCATTGCCACAGGACCTTTTTCACACAAAATTGAATAATGGTTCCGAGAAAAAATAGTGATTTCCAAAAAAAAAAATCTTAACAGGGCCAAAATTGCAAAACGGAAAAATAGCCCTTTTTAGAATCAGTTGATACAATTTTTTGACAATTTTGGAAGCCAGTCTTTTCCCTTTCAGACTTTAATATCATGTAAAAAGAGGTCCCGGGTCAACAGTACTTACGATCTCGAATTTTCTGAATACAAATATTGTAAATTAACCAAATTTAATTTTTATAACTCGTATCTCCAAAGCTAGTGACAATAGACGCTATTATCTAAGGCCTTTTTTGTGCAAAATCAAATGAGGTTTTACGGGGAAAAAAACCAGGCTTCCAAAAAAAAACATATTGACGGTATCGCGGTTTCCGCGTTCATTACGTTAATTTACATACTCAACAAACCTTGCACCTCTTGGTTACGTACAAGCCAAAAAGAGTCGTCATCCGTTGTTCGTTTCAGTAAGAACTTTAAGCGTTCACCCTCCGGCCATAGCACCGTTGCCAAGTGATTGAGCCGTTTCTTCATTGTACTGCTTTCAACAGCCGACAAACACTTCTTGACATCGAACTTAAGTCCTTCAGTCTCCAAAATTCCCTTCAGGATAATCGTTCCAATTTCATCAAATTCGTCCCTTTTGGTATGGATGTACCATTGATTGTACTGGAAATGTGTTACTTTGTCATCGTCATCCGGTTTCGGTAAGCGTTTCATGAGATGTTCGTCGCTGTCTTCTGAATTAACCTCGTTCCGTTGATGGTGGTGATTTTTTGTAACGGAGACGAGTAGAGATTTTGAACCTAAACTGCTTAAATTGGTCACGACTAATGATATTTCGTCGGGGGAGGCTGACATTTCCCATTAATTCCATAAGTTATAGGGTTTTCAAGTTTGCGGAAACGAGGAACAAAATAGTGCAATTACGGACATTTCAACGCCTATATTAGGAGGCGGGATTTGTAAAAAAAAAACCTTCCTGAATACAATGCCGAAGAGATATCGCAGTGGTCACTTCTCCCTCCCCCTGCCCTCGTTGAAAGTTTGTCAAAATACACTTTTCAAAGCGAGACTGAAAATCGCCAATAACTGTGTGTGTGTGTGTCGATTTGTTTGCGGTTCTTTGTGTGTGTGCGCGCGTGTATTTGCGTGTGAGATTGTGGGTGTGTGAGTGCGTGTGAGTGTGTTTGTGTATGCGTGTGAGTGAGTGGTTATGTGGGTGTGTAGGCGTTTGGGTTTGTGTGTGAGTGAGTGGGGGTGTATGGTCGGGTGTGTGAGCGGCTGTTTGGGTTTGTGTGTACGCGTGGGGGTGTGTCCGCGTGAGTGAGTGTGCGTGTGTGAGTTTTTTTGGGTTTGTTTGCGTTTGTGTGTATGCGTGCGTGCGTGTGTGTGTGGGAGTATGTGTGCGCGCGTGGGCGTGTGTGTCGACACCCAACAACCCCAAACAAATGGACTCAGACACCATTTTCACCGATGTTCAGTCTCGTCTTTGAAATCGTGTATTTTGACAAACTTTCAACGGGGGCGGGTGCAAGGGGGAAGCGACCTTTCCGATATCTCTTCGGTATTGTATTTGGGAAAGTTATTTTTACGAATCCCCCCACTCCCAATATAGGCATTGAGATGTCCGTAATTGCGCTTTTTGTCCCTCGTATCCGCAAACTTTTGAAAGCCCCTTAAGTTATGGAATCAATGGGAAATGTCAGCCTCCCCTGACGAAATATCATTAGTCGTGACCAATTAAAGCGCTCATGCAAAAAAAAAAGAAAATTTCATCGTTTTTCGGAAAAGTCCTCGAATCGCATAGCTACTTTGAGTTACTATTTAGATCTTATTTTGAGTCGACCAGTTGGCACATCCGGTGCATCGTGTAAGAGTCGTTCAATTACAATCGAGTTACGTTTGTAGCTAAGATCTTTCGCGGTGAACTCGCATCGTCAACACTTTCGTGTGACGTCTCTTTCATCTATACTTAAAGTCGGTTGTGATCCTTCGGGTCTCTTTTCGTATTCGACTACGGTACCAAGCGCGTCGGGGTTCTCTTCGACCCCTGAATCACCAGTTTCGGTTCCTACGCTTCCAGGCATACCGTCTCTTTCTTCATTCAGTATCGCCGATTCCGGTCCTTCCTGTTGTGCCAAAATAACATTTTTTCATAAAACAATTTACACTTTTATGCACCGGTACCCGTAGAGATTTTGAACTCAAACAGTACGTAGCAGGGCTCGCTAACACTAGGTCGACTGCCGGAGGCGGTCGTCGATGTTGGTGTGCGTTCGGCATTGCCATGTCGAGTGCTACCTTCGGTAGTCGACCTAGTGTAAACGAGCCCTTACGTTCACGACCAAACACTTCTCGGATAGGATGACGTTTAAGCTAATAGTACCAGATTGAGGGCTGGCTGTCTCTATTCCGATTTGTTTGTTAGATCTACCGGTACAGATCGTTTCGTGATTTGTCCACCTTGGTTCTTCGCTTCTTTCTGTTATCTGTCGGTGTAAAATCTTAATGGTTTGCCTATATTCTCTTTAACGAGGAACTTTAAATTCATACGTTCGGCTAACGGCTGTTATACATGTTCAACTTACATTGTTTTCGCCATCAACGTAATCGTCGACGGCGTCTCCGTTAATGCGTTTCGCCAGCATCATCGTTTTTTACTCTTTCTCGGCAAACATACATTTTATGACATCAACTCTACTTTGTGCAAGTGAAATACCAAAAGAAGAAACATTTCTATTTACTCGTATCATATGACACTTTTTTTGCATAACATTGACTGAAAATTTGGAGAAAAAAAAATTGGCATCCGCTACAAGTCACACAAATCAGCAACCCAAATGTACAGGTTGATCTACTATTACTACAATTTTCGATATTTTTTATTAAAAACTGGACCGCTGTCTGTGGTCTCGATAAATCAATTGCATCACATTTTTAATGCTCTCAATTTTGGTAAATAACAAAAATGTAGCATGCCCTTACGAGTTATTTACGAGTAGGCAAAGGTGGCATCTTATTGCGTCCCGATTGAATATGGAAAACAAAATTGACAACCATTTGCCAACATTATTATCGTTAGCTAGATTTCTCGGTATAGGCCCCCCTTAGAAGGAACTTTCTTTTCATAAAAATCCAGAGTTGTTTTTTTTTTAATGTCACTTTTATCGTTTTAAGAAAATAATATGAATTGAGTACAAAAAAAATTTCAGTTTCAAAACAGCAAAATTAGCACCATCCATTTTTTTTGTCAGAGTTGGAATAAAAACGACGATACAAAATTTAGCGAACCAGCAATTTGGGATGAGATACACGACATTAAATAAAGTCGCAAAATAATATAAATAATAAGCACAACAGTTGCAACTTAAAACTTGCGTTTGAACGTTTCCAAAACGTCTGAAATCGACTTCTTTTAGAAAATTATAACTCCTAAAAGTGAAGAGATAAGAATCTAAAAATTGGTATGGATATTCCTTCCATGGGGTACAATTTGAAGAAAAAAAAATCAGGAAAACAAAAAATGGTCGTGGTCACGGGTTAGCTGAAATGGCGTGGAATATCCCACATATAAGTGTACGCTCGCACTCCCTTGAATCATATTTTCCTTCTTCCCTGCGGACGAGAATTCCCGGTATACACGCACGCATTCGTATTCGATGCCGCGTATAGCAATTTGGCAACGCCGCACGGTGTATATTCTTTTCGGGAACACTAGACGAATGGTTATACGCGCGCGCTGTGCAACATTTTCCTTCTTGCCGCTGGACGAACATTATATATATGTAGCTAGTATGTTGACACGCAGAGGAAGGAAGAATAAAGGAGCGGACGGGAGCTAAGGCGAGAGCGTAGTGTGTGTGTGTGTGTGTGTGTGTGAGAGAGAGAGCGCGTGCACGTCCGTACGCGCGCGCTGTGTGTGTGTGTGTGTGTGTGTGTGTGTGTGTGTGCGTGCGTGTGTGCGTGGGTGCGTGCGTGCGCGCGCGCGCGCGCGCGAATAGCAACTTTGAGGGGAAAAAAGAGCGAGAGATTTGACTGTTAAAACACTTCACTCCAACAGTATCGTCTTTTTTCGTCTCGTAACTTCCCCGGACGTTTACAGCCGGACGGTGCGCGACGGGGTTGCGCAGCGCCCGACCCGCTGGTTTGGGTGCGCGCCCGTCCTGATGGCGCGCGATTCCAATATTCGTCGAGTTAGACGATCCACCTCTATCACGACGTTTAATCGTTTTATGTCCACACTACTGCTATACCTCTTTAGGCGTTATAATTTTCCAAAAACGTCGATTTCAGAAGTTTTGGAAACGTTCGAACGCTGATAACTTCTAAACGAATTGAGATATCGACAAATGGCACTATACAATTTTTTTCTCAATTTAAAACATACTTTCGTTAAAAAATATTTAAAAACATTTGAATTATCGATGTCATCGTTTTTTTGCTTCCAAAGTGAAAAATACTTTTTAAAAAGATGATTGCCTTTTTAAAAATTATTTTCAAACAAATCTCAAAATAAAGTGACCCATTCTGTAATTTTTAAGGCTAGTCGAATCGTGGGCCCATTTTTTCTTTTATTTTTTTTTCGAATTCATCTTGTTTTTAACGCTTATCACACTTGAGAAATACAAGTGAAATAACGCGGGTCCAAGGTATGAGAGCGTCTACTGTATGTGTATAATAAATATCTACAATATGTGTATGTATATTGCATCCATTAATTACGTTTTTGTTGAATTTACCAAGATAGCCTTTACGGGTGGCGAAATAAATGTTTACGCTATACAACGAAATATCTTGTTTTGTCATAAGATAATGAGATGGTTACACAAGCGTGAGCGAAAAAAAAATCATAAAAGCTAGGCAACGTAGGAAGATATTTAGAAGTAGCAACGAACGACTGTAATCTGTTCCTAGGCAAACATTTTTCAAAATTAATTTCATCGGGAAACCGACCATGTTTAATTAAAAAATATTCAACCGAGTGTTCAATGGAAAATTTTAACGAATAATATTAACAATTGTTGATGGTGTTGCAGTCTTCATGAGCAGCTGTTAAAATTTTTTTTGGGAACTTTAATTGTTTTGAAAACTTGTACTTTTTTCCAAAACTTGATTTTATGATGCACAAAAAATATTCATAGATAATGCAATAAACAATAGATATCGCCTATTGTCACTAGTTTTTGAAATGCGAATTTAAAATTCGTAAATTTACAAAATTCGTATCTAAAATCTAGAAATCGTAAATGCCACTGCTACAGGACCTATTTCACGCAAAATTGAATAACGGTTCGGAGAAAAAATACGAATTTACAAAAAAAAAATCTGAACAAAGCAAAAAATACAAAACGAAGAAATAGCACTTTCTAGAATTAGTTGATAAACTTTTTTTTACATTTCTGGAAGCCTGACTTTATTTAATATCATGTAAAAAGAAGTAGATTAACTACATTTCATTTTTATAGCTCATGTCTCCAAAGCTAGTGACAATAGACGCTATTAAAGGTCTTTTTTGTTCAAAATCAAATAAGGTTTTACGAGAAAAAAAATCAAGCTTCCAAAAGAAATACATATTGACGGTATCGCGGTTTCCGTGTTCATTACGTTAATTTACTTACTCAACAAACCTTACACCTCTTGGTTACGTACAAGCCAAAAAGAGTCGTCGTTCGATGTTCGTTTCAGTAACAACTTTAAGCATTCACCTTACGGCCGCCATAGCGCCGTTGCCAAGTGATTGATTTGCTTCTTCATTGTACTGCTTTCAACAGCCAACAAATACTTCTTGACAACGAACTCAAATCCTTCAGCCTCCAAAATTACCTTCAGTATAATCGTTCCAATTTCATCAAATCGGTCACTTTTAGAAGCGTATGTGGCTTCTAGATGGAGGCCGTGTTGAGGATCAGCGTTACGCCGTCGTTTCGCAAACGTTACAGTCTACAGCATCAGGGCTGAGAGCTCCGATACTGAAGTTCTCGTGTCTCCGGTATTCCATATATAGTTGCCGTCATCGTTCCAGATCACTGCACCAGCCAATCAGATTTTTTAATTGATCAGCTGGTAAATTAAAAAATCTGATTGGCTGATGCAGTGATCTGGAACGATGACGGCAACTATATATGGTATACCGGAGACACGAGAGCTTCAGTATCGGAGCCCTCAGCCCTGATGATGCAGACTGTAACTTTTGCCAACCATCGGCGTAATGCTGATCCTCAACCAACACGGCTTCTATCTGGAAGCCACATACTCTTCTAATTACATAATGAGCCGTGAAAGCCTTAAAACTAAAATCCGTCACTTTTGTTATGGATCTACCATCGATTGCATTGAAAATGTGTTATTTTGCCATCGTCATCCGGTTCCGGTAAGCGTTTCAGGCGATGTTCGCCGCTGTCGTCTGAATTGACCTCGTTTTGTTGACGGTGTTGATTTTTTGTTACTGAGACGAATTCCTTCATCTTTTTCGCAACTTTTTGAAGTAGACTCGTTACTTTCGGCTCGAATGTTCCTTTTCTTTGTAGATGCTGCTCCTCGTCCAATGTGCCTTTCTTCTTATTACGTACCGGAATCAACAAAAATACATCAAATTACAGTGCAATTGCTTTCCTGCGTTCAACGACTCCGTATCCATACCTTTTTTCGATGTTCCAGCAAAGACCTTAGTTTTTGCCGACTTACGAGTGTTGCCGGTTCGATCAGGTTGGATGTTACTTGTGATTCACTAATCGAACTACTGTCAGGAGGTTCGGCGATGTTCACCATTCTTTTCAGTAAGGGCACATTCCGTATTGGTGTTCTGTATACGACATCATCGACGATTTTCGGCTTTCCACGTTTTGTTGGGTATTTTAATCTGTTTGGATGACAAGTTAATATGATTTTGGGTAATTATGCAGTTTGAGGACTTTTCTGAAAAGCGAAGGAATTTTTTTTTTCATGAACTGTGTGAATTATTCACGACTAATGATATTTCGTCGGGGGAGGCTGACATTTTCCATTAATTCCATAAGTTATGGGGTTTTCAAGTTTGCGGAAACGAGGAACAAAATAGTGCAATTACGGACATTTCAACGCCTATATTAGGAGGCGGGATTTGTAAAAAAAACCTTCCTGAATACAATGCCGAAGAGATATCGCAGCGGTCACTTCTCCCCTGCCCTCGTTGAAAGTTTGTCAAAATACACTTTTCAAAGCGAGACTGAAAATCGCCAATAACTGTGTGTTTGTGTCGATTTGTTTGCGGTTCTTTGTGTGTGTGCGCGCGTGTATTTGCGTGTGAGTGTGTTTGTGTATGCGTGTGAGTGAGTGGTTATGTGTGTGTAGGCGTTTGGGTTTGTGTGTGAGTAAGTGGGGGTGTATGGGCGGGCGTGTGAGCGGCTGTTTGGGTTTGTGTGTATGCGTGGGTGTGTGGGCGTGTGAGTGTGTGTCCGCGTGAGTGAGTGTGCGTGTGTGAGTTTGTTTGGGTTTGTTTGCGTTTGTGTGTATGCGTACGTGCGTGTGTGTGTGTGTGTGTCGACACCCAACAACCCCAAACAAATGGACTCAGACACAATTTTCACCGATGTTCAGTCTCGTCTTTGAAATCGTGTATTTTGACAAACTTTCAACGGGGGCGGGTGCAAGGGGGAAGTGACCTTTCCGATATCTCTTCGGTATTGTATTTGGGAAAGTTATTTTTACAAATCCCCCCACTCCCAATATAGGCGTTGAGATGTCCGTAATTGCGCTTTTTGTCCCTCGTATCCGCAAACTTTTGAAAGCCCCTTAAGTTATGGAATCAATGGGAAATGTCAGCCTCCCCTGACGAAATATCATTAGTCGTGACCAATTAAAGGTTTTTCGGAAAAGTCCTTGAATCGCATAGCTACTTTGAGTTACTATTTAGATTTTATTTTGAGTCGACCAGTTGGCACAGCCGGTGCATCGTGTAAGAGTCGTTCAATTACAATCGAGTTACGTTTGTAGCTAAGATCTTTCGCACTGAACTCGCATCATCAACAATTTCAGCATTTTCATCGCCTTCGCCTTCACTACGCTGTTTTCCGGTACTCGTGACGTCTCTTTCATCTATATTTAAAGTCGTTTGTGATCCTTTGGGTCTCTTTTCGCATTCAACCAAAAAGCAAACAATACAAAACGGAGAAATAGCACTTTTTAGAATTAGTTGATAAACTTTTTTTGACATTGTTGGAAGCCAGACTTTATTAAATATCATGTAAAGAGAGGTAGATTAACAACATTTAATTTTTATAATTCGTATCTCCAAAGCTAGTGACAATAGATGCTATTATCTAAAGACCCTTTTTGTGCAAAATCAAATAAGGATTTGCGACAGAAAACAGGCTTACAAAAAAAATACATATGCACGGTATCGCGGTTTCCGCGTTCATTACGTTACATGTCTCGCTAGAAATATTTTACCCGCATCAATATGATATATGCGTTATATTGCCATTCTGTATATCGCTGTCACGGAAAGTTCGAACGAAATCGCATAGGGTGAATTCCTTGCCTGTCGACAGTATCAAATATATAAAGAGCATCGTTATTTTCTTTTCGTCAAACCTGTCGATTTGAATACCGTTTTATGTATAAATATAATATTTTTATTGTGACGATTATTATCATTAGTTGTCATTTTCATTCATCATTGGTAGTCATAGTCATCGCTACTTTCGATCGGCAAACAATATTTTTCGAAGAGATAATGGACATACTTTTGGACATCTAACCATATTAAATACTCCATCGCGTTTTCTGTCGTGAAGCCTATCGTAATCGAATTTGTTTTCGACGCCCAATCGTACAATTACGACACACTCGCGACCTCGTGGGACCAATCCGACAAACGTACTTTATCTGCATTAACATACAAACAAATGTTTCTTATGTTCAATATGATTCGATGTTGCTACAAATACATTATTTCGTTTCATACTTACTATCGATAATTATGCCACAATTCTTTGAGCAAATGCGTTCCAAGAAATCATCAATACAGTCGAGTTTCTGTTTTAATTCACTCCAAGTGACAAAGTTTTTTTTCCCGATGGACCTTTCGACGTTGACTCCCTTGTACGCAGACGGTTTGCGAATTTCCACAACATCCGTCCCGCATAGTGCTATGTTGCTCGGGACAATATTTTGCTACGTATCGGTGAGTTCGGTACCGGTACCATCTTCGCCAGTTGACGACTTTTGAGCTCGCATTTGTTCATTGTCGGATTCATTCTCGGTAGAGCAACTTTCTATAACCCGTCAGTAGTAAGGGGGCCACTATGGCGACCCCCACTCCTATCCCCACTCCTACCCCCACTCCTCGGTAGCCGAGGTGGTGGGGATGGAGTGGTGATGATCGTCCATATCCCCCCACCCCTCCCCCTCTCCTCGGTATCCGAGATGGAGGGGATGGAGTGGGGGTCCCTCGCCCCGCGGGGTGCGGAGGGGGGGGACGGCCGGAGTGGGGGGGTTCGCCATAGTGGCCCCCTTTTTTCTTTGTCGCCATAGTGGTCCCTTTTAGTTAATTTTTATTTTCGCCGAAGCTTTTATATCTAGGTTTGAAGTTAAATATAAATAATGTTTTCAGGTAGCGAATTAAAAATAAAATTTTCACACACTCACTGATGGTCACCGCCCGTGGTTCCTTTTTTGAAAAAATAGATAAATTTTCGAAAATACACAATCATGCAGCACGCGAGAGGTGTCGTCGGAAACTCGGACCAATCGGGAGACATTTTGCTCACTTCACACAATTTTTCAGAATGTCACACTGTTTTTCAAAATATCACATAAGTTTATAAACGTCACGAAATTTTTTAAAATGTCACAGAGAAAGAGGTGAGGTCTACGCGCTTCGCGATTCGGAGAGCAACTGAAGCTCTGGAGCGAATAAAAAGCCCCTTTTGCAAATGTTGACACTTTAGCACTCTTGCCGAAGGCTCTACATGCTCGCGGTCATTGTGTGCACGAGTTTGAATCGTCCGGCACGGCGCACAACCGCGAGCTACTCTGTAGAGATCTCGAGTTATGCGTTTTTGCTGACAATCGCAAAAATGTCTCGACTCTGAACTTTGGACGACGCGTGTCTTCACCGAAAGAGACAAATTTCTTACCGATATAAATGATACCCCTATACAATTTTTAAATGCATTAGCAAGGAACGCGCGCGACGGTGTCTGAAGAGCAACTGAAGCTGCCAGTCGCATGAAGACCCTCTTTTGCAAATTTTGACAGGTCAGCATAATTGCACGTGTGCGAGGTAGCCGATGCATCGTTCTACGATGAGCTCACCCGACGGTGAGTGCGATCGTCTTACGATGAGCTCATCCGCCGGTGAGCACAGAGCTTAGATACCATAGATGCTCGTGTACAAGCTAAGCGATGCAATTTAGCTTCGCTTGCGCGTACACCGACGGGTACGAGCATACGTGTGTGGCGGCATCGGGCCGCTTGCCGGAAGTGGTCGCTCCGGTGGGGGTTTTTGACAACGTCCACGGAAAGTCGCTCGCTCCCGAAGTCCCACGGTCGAACTCCGCGGATCAGGAGATGGTCGATCAGCGGAATTCGATCGGGTACATCCGGTTTCACTACCGGCGTTTCCACACCCGACACCGCACAGAGACACGAGACGACGAAGTCGTCCGTGTGTAGCGGCATCGGGCCGTTTGCCGGCACACGCACACACACACACACACACGCACACGAGCCCTCGTAGCAGCCCGCAAGGAGAAGCCGTATTCTCGGCCTCTCCTCTTTGTGCGGATATTCGTACCTGCTATAGAGCGCGTACACCGATGGGTACGAGCATACGTGTGTCGTAGCATTGGGCCTCTTGCTACTACATGCAGTCGCCCACGTAGTGGCTCACCATGGAGAAGCTGTATTTTCGGTCTCTCCTCTTTGTGCGGATTTTCGTACCTGCTATAGAGCGCGCACACCGACGGGCACGAGCATACGTGTGTGGTGGCATCGGGCCGCTTACTGGCACGCACACACACACACACACACACACACACACACACACACGAGCCCTCGTAGCAGCCCGCAAGGGAGAAGCTGTATTCTCGGCCTCTCCTCTTTGTGCGGATATTCGTACCTGCTATAGAGCGCGCACACCGACGAGCACGAACATACGTGTGTGTGTGCCGAAAGAGACAAATTTCTTACCGATATAAATGATACCCCTATACAATTTTTTAAATGCATTAGAATATGGAATAGAGGAGGAGGAGGGAAAGCGTACAGAGCAACGCAGGTGTATGTACGCTCAAGAGAGAGAAGGAGAGAGAGATGAAGCCCTCGAGCTGTAGCGGGCGATCTAAGTGCGATGATCTGCAAAGAAAGAGAGAGAAATAAAGGGTTCGAGCAGTAGCGGGAGAGAGAGATCTCCTACTATGCAGTATTGCTTCGATGCATGTATGTACGGCAGCGCGCTGCACAGCCGTGTATGTGGTAAACGAGACAGAGCGAGAAACTGCGTGATCTGTAGTAGGAGAGAGATCTCCCACTAGCGAGGTGTATGTGTGGAGAGAGAGCGCATCATTAGCAGGAAACAGATCTGCTAAAAAATGACGACAACAGAGAGTGAGAGAGAGAGAGAGAGATCGCGCGAGCTGCAAGAGAGAGATTTCCTACTATTGAGCGCGCCGATGAGAGAGAGAAACAAGGCGCTCGAGCTGTAGCACTGATCCCGCATACGCCCAAATTAATACGACTTTGAGATAGAACGGTGCTACAATAAATATAAAATAAACCGATACATAAAAAAACACGTAATTTTTTTATCTCGATTTTCATTTCTGATTTTTTATACCGATATTCATTTTTAATTTCGGTTGTGATCTCGACGTAGTTATACTTACGTGTGTGGGTGACGTCTCGACTTCAATTTCCGGGTTCATGCCTTACATGGTATTTAAATGAAAGAATAAAACACTATGGGGAGGTGATGTTGCGACAGTGGCCCTATTTTTCAATATTTTATTTTAATTGAAAAAACCACCATGGTCCCATCTTTTTATTGAAAATAAAAATAAAAATAAAATATTCAAAAATCACATTGTGACGCATTCAACGATCGTCCTATCAGGCATCCAACGATGAATGAGGGAACAAGGTCTAGACACACACACACACACACACACACACACACATACGCACGCACGCACACACGCACGCACGCACGCACGCACACAGACCGAGCGAACGCAACGAACGCACGAGCGAACGGGCGCAACGGGTTAACGAACGAAAGATTCAGCGAACGCATCAAACGAACGAACATGCGAACGCATTGAACGATCGAACGAACCAACGACTGCAAGGTTCTTTTCCATATCAAACAGCTGGGATTGCGCAAAGAATTTTTTTTCTATATATGGTTTTCTCAACGAACATAGAGAGTTTTGCCCTGAAAATCAACACCGCTACTTTGGACTGCGGTGTTCGTTCGTTCGTTCGTAACAAACGAAAGATCAAACGAGGGGAATGAACGATGAAACGGACGATCGAACGAGCGCAACGAACCAACGATCGAGTGAACGGAACGAACGACCCAAAGAGAACATCGATTTTGATTTCGATTTATTTTATGTCGATTTTGATTTTTTCCAATGAACGAATGGACGAAATTTTTTACAGATACAAAATCAGTGTTTGAACGAGCGAACGCAATGAACGAGCGATCGAACGAACGCTACGATTGATCAAACGAACGCAACGGTAGAACGATCGTAAGATCGAACGAATGCGACGGTCGATCGAACGAAAGCAATAAAAAATCGACCGAACGAACAAACGTACGCACTGACCGGTCGAATGAATGAACGAGTGAACGAAGCAATGAACACAAGCTTCTTTCACATATCAATAAAGCAGCGATAGAATGAAAGATGTTTTTTTTTCGAGCGAACGGGCGTAACGGGTTAACGAACGAAAGATCGAGCGAACGCATCGAACGAACGAACATGCGCAAAAGCAGGGATTGCGCAAAGAAATTTTGTTTTTCGATATATGGTTTTTTCAATGAACATAGAGAGTTTTGTCCTGAAAATCAACACCACTACTTTGGACTGAGGTATTCGTTCGTTCATTCGTAACAAACGAAAGATCAAACGAGGGTAATGAACGATGAAACGAACGATCGAACGAGCGCAACGAACGAACGATCGAGTGAACGGAACGAGCGCATCGAACGAACGAGCGTGTGAACGCATTGAACGATCGAACGAACCAACGAACACAAGGTTCTTTTACATATCAAACAGCAGTGATTACGCGAAGAATTTTATTTTCCATTGTTCCAGCACCGCGATAATTTATTCTCTACGATGATGGTGAGGAAAGCAGTGACTGCGACTGTATGATGAGTCGGTTCTCCAGTGAAGCGATTAACATTCGACTCGTCAAGCGCGAATGAACGATCGAACGAGCGCAACGAACGAACGATCGAGCGAACGCAACGAACGAACGATCGAGTGAACGCAACAAACGAACGATCGAGCAAACGCAACGAACGAACGATCGAGCGAACGAGTGTAACGGGTTAACGAACGAGAGATCGAGCGAACGAACGAGCGAACGCATCGAACGAACGTGTGAACGCATTGAACGATCAAACGAACTAACGACCGCAAGGTTCTTTTTCATGTCAAAAAGCAGGGATTGCGCAAAGAAATTTTGTTTTTCGGTATATGGTTTTTTCAACGATCATAGAGAGTTTTGTCCTGAAAATCAACACCACTACTTTGGACTGAGGTGTTCGTTCGTTCGTAACAAACGAAAGATCAAACGAGGGTAATGAACGATGAAACGAACGACCAAACGAGCGCAACGAACGAACGATCGAGTGAACGGAACGAACGAATGACCCAAAGAGAACGCCGATTTTGATTTCGATTCCTTTTATGTTGATTTTGTTTTTTTTACGATACTTTATTACGATAGCCATTTTTTATTTGGTTTTTCATTTTTTATTTCAATTTCGTGAAACATCGACTGAGTACACGCTCGGGGACGAAATCTCCGGACTTTCTAAAAGTATATCGCTTGAGCTTGAGAACCTTAATTTCAGCTTTTATTTTCAAAAAGAATATAGCTTGAGAACATTGATTTGAATTTTCATTTCCATGACGATTTCGATTTTTTGACTTTTTATTTCAATGTCAATTTCTATATATGGTTTTTAATTCTATTTTCAATTCGTTTCATAAAAATGAACAAATGAACGCACCAAAGGATAGAACGATCGCAACGAACGAATAAACGAACGAGTGAATGAACACAAGTTTCTTTTGCACGTGAAAATGCAGTGATTGAACGAAGGAATTAGACAACGAAAGATCGAACAAGTGTAATAAACGTTGGCACGAACGATCGAATGAGCGCTACGAACGGACGATCGAGCGAACGCAACGAACGCACGAGCGATTAAACGAACGATCGAGCGAACGTACGAACGAACGATCGAACGGACGCAGCGGGTTAACGAAAGATCGAGCAAACGCGTTAAACGAACGAACGTATGAACGCATTGAACGATCAAACGAACTAACGACCGCAAGGTTCTTTTACATATCAAACAGCAGGGATTACGCAAAGAATTTTTTGTTTTTTTTTTTCGATGCATGGTTTTTCAACGAACATGTGTATCCCTGACAATCGATACCACTACTTAGGACTGCGGTGTTCGTTCGTTCATTCGTTCGTTCGATGGACCGGTCGATGCGCTCGTTCGTTCGGTATTCTGATTGTGCGATCCTTCGAACGTTCGATCGCTTGTTCCTTCATTCACTCGCTGCGTTCACTCGATCGTTCGTTGCGTGCATTCGATCTTTCGTTCGTTTAACGGACGAACGAGCGAACGACCGGACGATCCGTTCTTTCACTCGTTCGTTGCATTGATATTGGGCGAAAAAAACCCTCGATTTTCGTTCACAAAGAACTATGAATCGAAAAGAAAATTCCTCGGCCAATCACTGCTTTTTTTTAATATCTGAAAGCAGCTTACTTTCTACGTTCGTTTGATCGCTCGTCCGTTCGCTTGATCGTTCGTTGATTTCCTTCGATCGCTCATTGCGTTCGTTCGGTCCTCTATTCATTGCGTTAACTCAATCGCGGTCCGAATTGGAAGCATCGATTGTCAGTGAAAAAAACGCTCGATTTTCGCCTACAAAAAGCGTTGCATCGAAAAAAACCCCTTGGCCAAACACTGATGTTTGACATTTGAAAGAAGCTTACTTCCTTCGTTCGTGCGATCGCTCGTCCGTTCCAGTGATTTTCGGTGAAAAAACGCTCGATTTTCGTTCACAAAAACTTTGCATCGTAACAAAATCCCTCGGCCGATTACCGCTTTTCGATGCGTAAAAGAAGCTAACTTTCTTTGTTCGTTCGATCGCTCATTGCGTTTGTGCGATGTTCCATTCGTTGCGTTCGCTCAATCGCGGTCCGAAGTGGTAGTGTTGATTGCCGGTGAAAAAAAACGCTCAATTTTCCTTCACAAAACTATGCATCGAATTAGAAAAAGAAATCTTTCATTCTATCGCTGCTTTATTGATATGTAAAAGAAGCTTGTGTTCATTTCTTCGTTCACTCGTTCGTTGCGCTCGTTCATTCATTCGACCGGTGGGAGCGTACGTTTGTTCGTTCGATCGATTGTTTATTGCAATCGTTCGATCGACCGTCGCATTTGTTCGATCTTGCGATCGTTCTACCGTTGCGTTCGTTTGATCATTCGTAGTGTTCGTTCGATCGGCCGTGCGTTAGCTCGTTCATTGCGTTCGCTCGTTCAAACACTGGTTTTGTATATGTAAAAAATGTCGTCTATTCGCTCATTGGCCCGCCGCGTTCGTTCGATCGTTCGTTACGTTCTGGACCCAAACAAACTCCTCATCCCCACTCCTACCCCCACTCCTCGGTAGTCGAGGTGGTGGGGATGGAGTGGGGATGTTCGTCTACCCCCCTCCCTAGAAAGGGGTTTACGCTTGACGAGTCGAATGTTAATCGCTTCACTGGAGAACCGACTCATCATACAGTCGCAGTCACTGCTTTCCTCACCATCATCGCAGAGAATAAATTATCGTGGTGCTCGAACAATGGAAAAATATCACCGTCAAAGAATTGATCTTGTTAGTGATTATATTTCAACTGAGATACATATGAACAACCTACTACTGTGTTTAATTGAATTCGGAGTTTTCAATGAGGACGACGTGAATATGTCCCGATGGAAGGTATGTATTCCTGCTTTAAATGACGTTTTTTTAAATTTTATTAACCTGTATTCAGAAAAGCGCTCTATGTATAATTTCAGGCACAACTGGCAAATTATTTGGAAACTGTGCGTGATATCTTGAAAACCATAAAAACACGAGGGCCTTATGCTTTTGGAAATTTACTGAAAAGCTTGCGGCAGACTGGTCACCACAGAGTTGCCGATATTCTCGAAGGGTGAGAGGAGAGAGCTACCACCACCACCACCACCACCACCACCACCACTACCACCACCAGCAGCGTTCGGAATTCTTGGGTATTCGTCATACCAGCACAGAGCATATAGAAATTCGATAGTTTTCCAAATTGTTCGGAGGCTATGGAACATGTCGGCCTGACAAGTCGAGCAAAAGTATGCGTGTATTACACTGATGGAATATTGAGAAAATATAAAATCATCTGTTATCATAACTCGATGTCGCCTCGCTCATATACCCTCCAGAACGTAACGAACGATCGAACGAACGCGGCGGGCCAATGAGCGAATAGACGACATTTTTTACATATACAAAACCAGTGTTTGAACGAGCGAACGCAATGAACGAGCTAACGCACGGCCGATCGAACGAACACTACGAATGATCAAACGAACGCAACGGTAGAACGATCGCAAGATCGAACAAATGCGACGGTCGATCGAACGATTGCAATAAACAATCGATCGAACGAACAAACGTACGCTCCCACCGGTCGAATGAATGAACGAGCGCAACGAACGAGTGAACGAAGAAATGAACACAAGCTTCTTTTACATATCAATAAAGCAGCGATAGAATGAAAGATTTCTTTTTCTAATTCGATGCATAGTTTTGTGAAGGAAAATTGAGCGTTTTTTTTCACCGGCAATCAACACTACCACTTCGGACCGCGATTGAGCGAACGCAACGAATGGAACATCGCACAAACGCAATGAGCGATCGAACGAACAAAGAAAGTTAGCTTCTTTTACGCATCGAAAAGCGGTAATCGGCCGAGGGATTTTGTTACGATGCAAAGTTTTTGTGAACGAAAATCGAGCGTTTTTTCACCGAAAATCACTGGAACGGACGAGCGATCGCACGAACGAAGGAAGTAAGCTTCTTTCAAATGTCAAACATCAGTGTTTGGCCAAGGGGTTTTTTTCGATGCAACGCTTTTTGTAGGCGAAAATCGAGCGTTTTTTTCACTGACAATCGATGCTTCCAATTCGGACCGCGATTGAGTTAACGCAATGAATAGAGGACCGAACGAACGCAATGAGCGATCGAAGGAAATCAACGAACGATCAAGCGAACGGACGAGCGATCAAACGAACGTAGAAAGTAAGCTGCTTTCAGATATTAAAAAAAAGCAGTGATTGGCCGAGGAATTTTCTTTTCGATTCATAGTTCTTTGTGAACGAAAATCGAGGGTTTTTTTCGCCCAATATCAATGCAACGAACGAGTGAAAGAACGGATCGTCCGGTCGTTCGCTCGTTCGTCCGTTAAACGAACGAAAGATCGAATGCACGCAACGAACGATCGAGTGAACGCAGCGAGTGAATGAAGGAACAAGCGATCGAACGTTCGAAGGATCGCACAATCAGAATACCGAACGAACGAGCGCATCGACCGGTCCATCGAACGAACGAATGAACGAACGAACACCGCAGTCCTAAGTAGTGGTATCGATTGTCAGGGATACACATGTTCGTTGAAAAACCATGCATCGAAAAAAAAAAACAAAAAATTCTTTGCGTAATCCCTGCTGTTTGATATGTAAAAGAACCTTGCGGTCGTTAGTTCGTTTGATCGTTCAATGCGTTCATACGTTCGTTCGTTTAACGCGTTTGCTCGATCTTTCGTTAACCCGCTGCGTCCGTTCGATCGTTCGTTCGTACGTTCGCTCGATCGTTCGTTTAATCGCTCGTGCGTTCGTTGCGTTCGCTCGATCGTCCGTTCGTAGCGCTCATTCGATCGTTCGTGCCAACGTTTATTACACTTGTTCGATCTTTCGTTGTCTAATTCCTTCGTTCAATCACTGCATTTTCACGTGCAAAAGAAACTTGTGTTCATTCACTCGTTCGTTTATTCGTTCGTTGCGATCGTTCTATCCTTTGGTGCGTTCATTTGTTCATTTTTATGAAACGAATTGAAAATAGAATTAAAAACCATATATAGAAATTGACATTGAAATAAAAAGTCAAAAAATCGAAATCGTCATGGAAATGAAAATTCAAATCAATGTTCTCAAGCTATATTCTTTTTGAAAATAAAAGCTGAAATTAAGGTTCTCAAGCTCAAGCGATATACTTTTAGAAAGTCCGGAGATTTCGTCCCCGAGCGTGTACTCAGTCGATGTTTCACGAAATTGAAATAAAAAATGAAAAACCAAATAAAAAATGGCTATCGTAATAAAGTATCGTAAAAAAAACAAAATCAACATAAAAGGAATCGAAATCAAAATCGGCGTTCTCTTTGGGTCATTCGTTCGTTCCGTTCACTCGATCGTTCGTTCGTTGCGCTCGTTTGGTCGTTCGTTTCATCGTTCATTACCCTCGTTTGATCTTTCGTTTGTTACGAACGAACGAACACCTCAGTCCAAAGTAGTGGTGTTGATTTTCAGGACAAAACTCTCTATGATCGTTGAAAAAACCATATACCGAAAAACAAAATTTCTTTGCGCAATCCCTGCTTTTTGACATGAAAAAGAACCTTGCGGTCGTTAGTTCGTTTGATCGTTCAATGCGTTCACACGTTCGTTCGATGCGTTCGCTCGTTCGTTCGCTCGATCTCTCGTTCGTTAACCCGTTACACTCGTTCGCTCGATCGTTCGTTCGTTGCGTTTGCTCGATCGTTCGTTTGTTGCGTTCACTCGATCGTTCGTTCGTTGCGTTCGCTCGATCGTTCGTTCGTTGCGCTCGTTCGATCGTTCATTCGCGCTTGACGAGTCGAATGTTAATCGCTTCACTGGAGAACCGACTCATCATACAGTCGCAGTCACTGCTTTCCTCACCATCATCGTAGAGAATAAATTATCGCGGTGCTGGAACAATGGAAAATAAAATTCTTCGCGTAATCACTGCTGTTTGATATGTAAAAGAACCTTGTGTTCGTTGGTTCGTTCGATCGTTCAATGCGTTCACACGCTCGTTCGTTCGATGCGCTCGTTCCGTTCACTCGATCGTTCGTTCGTTGCGCTCGTTCGATCGTTCGTTTCATCGTTCATTACCCTCGTTTGATCTTTCGTTTGTTACGAATGAACGAACGAATACCTCAGTCCAAAGTAGTGGTGTTGATTTTCAGGACAAAACTCTCTATGTTCATTGAAAAAACCATATATCGAAAAACAAAATTTCTTTGCGCAATCCCTGCTTTTGCGCATGTTCGTTCGTTCGATGCGTTCGCTCGATCTTTCGTTCGTTAACCCGTTACGCCCGTTCGCTCGAAAAAAAAACATCTTTCATTCTATCGCTGCTTTATTGATATGTGAAAGAAGCTTGTGTTCATTGCTTCGTTCACTCGTTCATTCATTCGACCGGTCAGTGCGTACGTTTGTTCGTTCGGTCGATTTTTTATTGCTTTCGTTCGATCGACCGTCGCATTCGTTCGATCTTACGATCGTTCTACCGTTGCGTTCGTTTGATCAATCGTAGCGTTCGTTCGATCGCTCGTTCATTGCGTTCGCTCGTTCAAACACTGATTTTGTATCTGTAAAAAATTTCGTCCATTCGTTCATTGGAAAAAATCAAAATCGACATAAAATAAATCGAAATCAAAATCGATGTTCTCTTTGGGTCGTTCGTTCCGTTCACTCGATCGTTGGTTCGTTGCGCTCGTTCGATCGTCCGTTTCATCGTTCATTCCCCTCGTTTGATCTTTCGTTTGTTACGAACGAACGAACGAACACCGCAGTCCAAAGTAGCGGTGTTGATTTTCAGGGCAAAACTCTCTATGTTCGTTGAGAAAACCATATATAGAAAAAAAATTCTTTGCGCAATCCCAGCTGTTTGATATGGAAAAGAACCTTGCAGTCGTTGGTTCGTTCGATCGTTCAATGCGTTCGCATGTTCGTTCGTTTGATGCGTTCGCTGAATCTTTCGTTCGTTAACCCGTTGCGCCCGTTCGCTCGTGCGTTCGTTGCGTTCGCTCGGTCTGTGTGCGTGCGTGCGTGCGTGCGTGTGTGCGTGCGTGCGTATGTGTGTGTGTGTGTGTGTGTGTGTGTGTGTGTCTAGACCTTGTTCCCTCATTCATCGTTGGATGCCTGATAGGACGATCGTTGAATGCGTCACAATGTGATTTTTGAATATTTTATTTTTATTTTTATTTTCAATAAAAAGATGGGACCATGGTGGTTTTTTCAATTAAAATAAAATATTGAAAAATAGGGCCACTGTCGCAACATCACCTCCCCATAGTGTTTTATTCTTTCATTTAAATACCATGTAAGGCATGAACCCGGAAATTGAAGTCGAGACGTCACCCACACACGTAAGTATAACTACGTCGAGATCACAACCGAAATTAAAAATGAATATCGGTATAAAAAATCAGAAATGAAAATCGAGATAAAAAAATTACGTGTTTTTTTATGTATCGGTTTATTTTATATTTATTGTAGCACCGTTCTATCTCAAAGTCGTATTAATTTGGGCGTATGCGGGATCAGTGCTACAGCTCGAGCGCCTTGTTTCTCTCTCTCATCGGCGCGCTCAATAGTAGGAAATCTCTCTCTTGCAGCTCGCGCGATCTCTCTCTCTCTCTCTCACTCTCTGTTGTCGTCATTTTTTAGCAGATCTGTTTCCTGCTAATGATGCGCTCTCTCTCCACACATACACCTCGCTAGTGGGAGATCTCTCTCCTACTACAGATCACGCAGTTTCTCGCTCTGTCTCGTTTACCACATACACGGCTGTGCAGCGCGCTGCCGTACATACATGCATCGAAGCAATACTGCATAGTAGGAGATCTCTCTCTCCCGCTACTGCTCGAACCCTTTATTTCTCTCTCTTTCTTTGCAGATCATCGCACTTAGATCGCCCGCTACAGCTCGAGGGCTTCATCTCTCTCTCCTTCTCTCTCTTGAGCGTACATACACCTGCGTTGCTCTGTACGCTTTCCCTCCTCCTCCTCTATTCCATATTCTAATGCATTTAAAAAATTGTATAGGGGTATCATTTATATCGGTAAGAAATTTGTCTCTTTCGGCACACACACACGTATGTTCGTGCTCGTCGGTGTGCGCGCTCTATAGCAGGTACGAATATCCGCACAAAGAGGAGAGGCCGAGAATACAGCTTCTCCCTTGCGGGCTGCTACGAGGGCTCGTGTGTGTGTGTGTGTGTGTGTGTGTGTGTGCGTGCCAGTAAGCGGCCCGATGCCACCACACACGTATGCTCGTGCCCGTCGGTGTGCGCGCTCTATAGCAGGTACGAAAATCCGCACAAAGAGGAGAGACCGAAAATACAGCTTCTCCATGGTGAGCCACTACGTGGGCGACTGCATGTAGTAGCAAGAGGCCCAATGCTACGACACACGTATGCTCGTACCCATCGGTGTACGCGCTCTATAGCAGGTACGAATATCCGCACAAAGAGGAGAGGCCGAGAATACGGCTTCTCCTTGCGGGCTGCTACGAGGGCTCGTGTGCGTGTGTGTGTGTGTGTGTGCGTGTGCCGGCAAACGGCCCGATGCCGCTACACACGGACGACTTCGTCGTCTCGTGTCTCTGTGCGGTGTCGGGTGTGGAAACGCCGGTAGTGAAACCGGATGTACCCGATCGAATTCCGCTGATCGACCATCGCCTGATCCGCGGAGTTCGACCGTGGGACTTCGGGAGCGAGCGACTTTCCGTGGACGTTGTCAAAAACCCCCACCGGAGCGACCACTTCCGGCAAGCGGCCCGATGCCGCCACACACGTATGCTCGTACCCGTCGGTGTACGCGCAAGCGAAGCTAAATTGCATCGCTTAGCTTGTACACGAGCATCTATGGTATCTAAGCTCTGTGCTCACCGGCGGATGAGCTCATCGTAAGACGATCGCACTCACCGTCGGGTGAGCTCATCGTAGAACGATGCATCGGCTACCTCGCACACGTGCAATTATGCTGACCTGTCAAAATTTGCAAAAGAGGGTCTTCATGCGACTGGCAGCTTCAGTTGCTCTTCAGACACCGTCGCGCGCGTTCCTTGCTAATGCATTTAAAAATTGTATAGGGGTATCATTTATATCGGTAAGAAATTTGTCTCTTTCGGTGAAGACACGCGTCGTCCAAAGTTCAGAGTCGAGACATTTTTGCGATTGTCAGCAAAAACGCATAACTCGAGATCTCTACAGAGTAGCTCGCGGTTGTGCGCCGTGCCAGACGATTCAAACTCGTGCACACAATGACCGCGAGCATGTAGAGCCTTCGGCAAGAGTGCTAAAGTGTCAACATTTGCAAAAGGGGCTTTTTATTCGCTCCAGAGCTTCAGTTGCTCTCCGAATCGCGAAGCGCGTAGACCTCACCTCTTTCTCTGTGACATTTTAAAAAATTTCGTGACGTTTATAAACTTATGTGATATTTTGAAAAACAGTGTGACATTCTGAAAAATTGTGTGAAGTGAGCAAAATGTCTCCCGATTGGTCCGAGTTTCCGACGACACCTCTCGCGTGCTGCATGATTGTGTATTTTCGAAAATTTATTTATTTTTTCAAAAAAGGAACCACGGGCGGTGACCATCAGTGAGTGTGTGAAAATTTTATTTTTAATTCGCTACCTGAAAACATTATTTATATTTAACTTCAAACCTAGATATAAAAGCTTCGGCGAAAATAAAAATTAACTAAAAGGGACCACTATGGCGACAAAAAAAAGGGGGCCACTATGGCGAACCCCCCACTCCGGCCGTCCCCCCCTCCGCACCCCGCGGGGCGAGGGACCCCCCACTCCATCCCCTCCATCTCGGATACCGAGGAGAGGGGGAGGGGTGGGGGGATATGGACGATCATCCCCACTCCATCCCCACCACCTCGGCTACCGAGGAGTGGGGGTAGGAGTGGGGATAGGAGTGGGGGTCGCCATAGTGGCCCCCTTACTACTCCCGTCCTTTCGTGCCCCTTTTTTGCGACTATTGTTGTCGCTACGAGAGCCTCGATTTATTACACGGTGGGTGCATTTGCTCGACGGTGTTGTATAATTATCGTTTCGTCGATCATCGCGTATCACGTCGACTAACAATTCTTTGGTATGCCTTGCACGATGTATACCTTGAAGATTTCTGCAGGCATCTGTAAACTTATATGACATTGTAGTTTATTCGTGGTAGGCAACTGCCACTGGCAACTGGAAATGTGTCAACAGCTCCATTGGGGTGATCCTTATTAGACTTCATTTTTTATTCTGTTAGTCTCACTGCCGAAACGCTTCCATCTAATATCAAGAAAATGTGTGTGAAGTTTATATCCGATCGGATAAAATTAACCTGTGTCCCAAAGTATTCCCCACCCAAAGGTGAGTTTCGGCGAGGATTTTGAGTTTATTTGCGATGAGATTAAAAAATTTTAAGATCAACCACATTGAATGGATCTTCTATTGCTACAATTTTCAATATTTTTTATTAAGAACTAAATCGCTCTCTGTGGTCTCGATAAATCAATTGCATCAGATTTTTAATGCTCTCAATTTTTGTAAATAACAAAAATGTAGCATCCCCTTACGATTTCTTTGCAACTAGGTCAACATGGCATTTTATTTGCGTCCCGATTGAATATGGAAATCAAAATTAACAACCATTTGCCAGCATTATTATCGTTAGCTAGATTTCTTCGTATAGGCCCCTCTTGGGGGAAACTGTTCATAAAAAACCGAAATTTCTTTTTTTCAATGTCAGTTTTTACCGTTTCAACAAAATGATACGAATAGAGAGAACAAAATATGTATAAGTTTAAAAACAGCAAAATTAGCTACATCCGCTTTTTTTGGTCAAAGTTGGAATAAAAACAACGATAAAGAATTTAGTATACCAGCACTTAGAGATGAGATACACTCGGCATTAAATAAAGACGCAAAACAATATTTAAAATAAGCAAAACTGTTGCAACGTAAAACTTGCACATTGCTTCCTCATAAGACATAGTTAACATTTACTATCGGCTCAGACATTTCTCGCAGAGAAATAACAAAGACTCTATCTTGCAATTTCATAAACAATCTCTGCGACAACGCACCACAGAATCACCAAGACAAAACCGAGCTGAGCAAATTTTATCGGTACAGATATTTCCTGCAGAGGAATGAAAATAAAGACACTACGACTCTATTTCATAAACAATCCTTGCGGCAGCGCTCTTCTGAATCACAATGACAAAATCCATCTGAGCAATTTATCTAATAAAAACAACAAAAAAACGTTTACCTCGACAATTTCCAGTTGTTCGATCTCGTCTGGTTGTTCCGAATCTCTCGAAAGTCTTCCCCCGCTTCGGCTTACAACGGTGCTGGGTGTATGCTGTTTTTTTCTCTCGTCTACCGCATCCAACGCTTTCAGACGTTTCAAGGAAAGTTTTTCCCTCTTTTTCCGTTCCTTATTGAGAAAATAAATTTATTATGGCAAAATGTTATATCCAAAATTTGCATGCTTGTAAATCAGTACTGAGGTTATGTTGGCATGGCAATAAAGGCATTCTCTACGATTATTCAACTTACTCGTCACTCGTAGCGCTTGAATATGGTAATATTAGCTTATACCATTTTCACTGTGTTTTATCCTCAAAGTCTCATTCTCTTTGGCAACATTCTTCATGATGGACTGCAACGTACCGGTACTACGCGGAAAATCGTACTTCCCACTTTTTCTATTGTACCGTTTTATCTCTTCGATTGGAAGTACTACCCTCTCCCGAGATTTGACGATTACGACCACGCAAAATGTACAATCCATCTTCGGTTTTTTCTTTGAAAACAATTTATTAATAAATTTGTTGCTTCATTATTATTCGAAAACAATGTATAATATGGCTGGTTTTTATCTTACCACAACGAACTTACTCAAAATACTACTCAAAATAAATACTTACTCAAAATAACGGACAATTTAAAGATATTTTGCTCGTACATTAAGGCGTCTGGCCACCTTGGCCGATCGAAAAATGTGTATATTTTTTAAAAAATAAATAAACTCGAAAGTATGAGCCGGAATATTTTTATTTTTTTACACAACGTCCGAAAGGGCTTTAAGAATAACGTTAATAAATTTCCGTTTTAAATATTAAAAAATGGCGCCGTTATGCACATTGCCGCGGAGGCCCTCCGCACGATACGCGCGGTCGTTGTCCCAGCTGTTGCCCGGTCATGTCACATCGGAAAAAAAAATCAGCTCATTCGTGAATAGTGTCGCTACAATGTAGCGTAGCGGTTTTTTTTCGACCATTAAAAAAATTATGCTGAGCCGAAGTAAAAAATATGTATAGTTTTCACCGAATCTTCGGCTCACCATAATTTTTTTAATGGTCGAAATAAACCGCTACTCTACATTGCAGCAACACTACTCACGTATGAGCTGATTTTTTTTCAGATGTGACATGACCGAGTAACAGCTGGGACAACGACCGCGCGTATCGTGCGGAGGGCCTCCGCGGCAATGTGCATTACGGCGCCATTTATAAATATTTTGAACGGAAATTTGTTAACGTCATTCTTAAAGCCCTTTCTGACGTTGTGTAAAAAAATAAAAATATTCCGGCCCATACTTTCGAGTTTATTATCTTTTTTTAAATATACCCATTTTTCGATCGACCAAGGTGGCCAGACGCCTTAATGATGTGTAGTTGAAAATGTTGTAGGTCACTTTTAGAAAACAATTCATAATTAATTAATTGTAAAATAAATAATCGAAGAATGCTTTCTTTGATCTTTCTAGAGGTGCCATCATTATATTTCGTAAGAGTATTTTATAAAGAAAGCACCCCGAAATTTGAGTAAAATCGTTTTAGATTCTGTATATTTATGCTGCTAATGTAAATAAAGTTACGATTGCGCTACTCGCCCACTTGTACACCGACCGCATGTAATTGATTTGCCACCGAGCACAACTTTGTCTCGTGAAACATTAATTGTACAAAGAAAATGTCCAAACTTCGAGGCGAAAAAACAACCATTAGACCCACCAGACCCAGAAATGACCATCCAAAATAACTATACGAATCTCCAGCGCGAAAGAATTTATATTTAATCAATTGTAAAATAAATAATCGAAGAATGCTTTTTTCAAAATATCTAGAGGTGCCCACATAATATTTTGTAAGAGTATTTTATAAAGTAAGCACCCCGAAATTTGAGTGAAATCGTTTTTAATTCTGTATATTTATGTTGCTAATGTGAATAAAGTTACGATTGCGCTACTCGCCCACTTGTACACCGACCGCATGTAATTTATTTGCCACCGAGCACAAGTTCGTCTCGTCAAACATTAATTGTACAAAGAAAATGTCCAAACTTCGAGGCGAAAAAACGACCATTAGACCCACCAGACCCAGAAATGACCATCCAAAATAACTACGAATCTCCAGCGCGAAAGAATTTATATTTAATCAATTTTAAAATAAATAATCGAAGAATGCTTTTTTCAAAATATCTAGAGGTGCCTACATAATATTTTGTAAGGGTATTTTATAAAGTAAGCACCCCGAAATTTGAGTGAAATCGTTTTTCATTCTGTATATTTATGTTGCTAATGTGAATAAAGTTACGATTGCGCTACTCGCACACTTGTACACCGACCACATGTAATTTATTTGCCACCGAGCACAACTTTGTCTCATCAAACATTAATTGTATAAAGAAAATGTCCAAACTTCGAGGCGAAAAAACGACCATTAGACCCACCAGACCCAGAAATGACCATCCAAAATAACTATACGAATCTCCAGCGCGAAAGAATTTATATTTAATCAATTGTAAAATAAATAATCGAAGAATGCTTTTTTCAAACTATGTAGAGGTGCCTATTCATAATATTTCGAAAGAATATTTTATAAAAAGGCACTCCGAAATTTGAGTGACATCGTTTTTGATTCTGTATATCTACGTTGTGAATGTAAATAAAGTTACGATTGCGCTACTCGCCCACTTGTACACCGACCGCATGTAATTTATTTGCCACCGATCACAACTTCGTCTCGTCAACCATTAATTGTACAAAGAAAATGCCCATTCCAAACAAAAATAAAAATATCACTGCCGTCTTCTTCCCGCCCCTCTCCACGTGAGTGGTCCTGTTCTCCGTCTAACCATTATTTTCCATCACTCACTATATCGCTCATCAGCCGTAAAAATAATTTCGCATCATTTAAAAAATGCGAAAAAATGACCATGAACGCCAAACAAAAAAAATGACCAACCAAACTTCAATGCGAAAAAAGACCATTGTGACCCACGAGACCAAAAAATGACCATCCAAAATGACCATAGGAACCTTCAGCGCGACAAAATGACCATAACAAAAAGTGACCATACGAACCTTCAGCGCGAAAAAATGACCATAGCAAAGTGACCATACCAACCTTCAGCGCGAAAAAAATGACCATAACAAAAAGTGACCATACGAACCTTCAGCGCGAAAAAATGACCATAACAAAAAGTGACCATCCGAAATGACCATACGAACCTTCAGCGCGAAAAAGTGACCAAACGCCACCAGAGTGACCGTCAAAACCGTAATGACGGTTTATAAAGTTTTGGCTCCGGCGAACCGTACTTCGGTCACTTCGGATAGTTTTTAGGGTCACTATCACGACCAAGAATGACCATCGGTCATTTGACGGTTTTTAGCGCGTTTTTTCGGTTAAAATCATGGTCAATCAATCCGCTAGGGTCGGCACGAAAATAGCCATTGAGGACTACTACTGCTGCTGTGGACGATGAACGATGTGGACGGTGCGGCAGTCTCAGATTGTAGGAAGTATTCCACAACAGAAACATTTGCATGCGGACTCGGATCCGTTTCCCGATCTAAAAGTCATCGACTGGAAAAGAAATTCACATAAGATTCGACGTTGATAAATACGCCTGTTTCAACCGTATCTTTTATCGGTTCGAGAGGAATCCAATATAAAAAACGATCCATTCAACTTATGTTTTGTATTTTATGTCGAAATAACCTCGAGATTGTTCGGTTTCGTTCCCAGTAGCTGATTTTTCAAAATCTATCAACCTCGGCACGAAAATAGCCATTGAGGACTACTACTGCTGCTGTGGACGATGAACGTGAACGAATCCGATGATCGGCGGGGCATCCTCAGATTGTAGGGATTATTCCGTAACAGAAACACTTGCATGCGGAATCGGATCCGTTTCCCGATCTAAAAGTCATCGACTCGAAAAGAAAGTCACATGAGATTCGACGATGATAAATACGCCTTTTTCAACCGTTTATTTTATCGGTTCGAGAGGAATCGAAAATAAAAAAAACGATCCATTCAAATTCTGTATTGGATTTCATTGTCGAAATAACCTCGAGATTGTTCGGTTTCGTTCCCAGTATGTGATTTTTTAAAATTGATCTCCCTCGGCACGACAATAGCCATTGAGGACTACTACTGCTGCTGTGGACGATGAACGTGAACGAATCCGATGACCGGCGCGGCATTCTCAGATTGTAGGGAGTATTCCACAACAGTGTTACGTCCTAGCACTCTCGCCCTCCAAATATTCTTATCTGGTACGAATTGTAATAATTATTAAGATTTTTTCCTCGCGCTAAACGCGCTTATTTATGTTTTTCTTGGGGTACATGTTAATCAGAACGACCCATATATGGTCGATTTCACTTAGAAACCCCGTTATATAAAATATTCGTGATTATATCTATACATGCGTATATCTATCCGTATACTTTAGGGACAAACAGTTCCCATAATAACTTTACCGCTAAGCTTACCTGTAACTTCAGGGACGAGCACATGGGTGCTCGGATTAACTTTACAATTAGCCTCATATACACGTACATATTTGTTTGCCTGTACACTTCTGGGACACGCACATGGGTCCCCGGAGTACCATATCATTATGTTTCATATATACATAAATATACACGTACCTGCATGCTTCAGGGACATATACGAGAGTCCCTGGAGTACCTCCTATAATAATTCCGCATGTCTATTTCCATGCATACTTTAGGGACATAAGTCCTCGAAATAACTTTACCGAATATATATATATATATATACATACTCTAGGACCTCAGAGTCCTCATATACCATTCGTATACTCATATGCATACTTCGAAGGCATTAGTCCTCGCAATAACTATAGTGAATATCTATACATGTATATATATATATATATATATATATATATATATATATATATATATATATTTATACATATACGTACTCCATACGCTTCAGGGACATATAGCCGAGTCCCGGGGCAATATTCCATACATATCTACTTTCATGCATACTTCGGGGACATAAGTCCTCAAAGTGACACTCACCAATATACATATATATATACTCGGGACATCCAAAAGAGTCTCCGGAGTACAAATAATAATATTAATACCTATACTTACATGTATATTTCGGGGACATTCACGAGTCCCCGAACTAGCATCCAACATATATATGTATATTCGTGTTGACCATAATACAATGGTCCTAGAAATAAGAAATATTGTCATATCTATATTATGTATATATTGGGGACGCGAGAGTCCTCGAATAACCCGCGAAACTGTTCCCAAACGGTCAGCTTCATCGCGAGTTTTCTCACAGACCCCCTCGTAGCTTGGTCACCACGTAGTCAGCACATCCTGCCGATAACGAAAAATATTCATTTCATTGCTCATGTACAACTCGAGAAAAATAACGTTATCAGTGCTAATATTCGGTTACATGGGGCCCGAGCTCGAGAGCGAGGGTAATGACGCCAAGCACTTTGTCTCAGAGACAAAGAGGGCGAGGATACATATTGCGCTCCGGGAGCTGGCCAGTCAGTTCCGTCCGGTCTCTCCAACGGCGCGCATCGCAGAGGCGACGCTCTGAAAACCGGTACACTTATTTTATTTTATTTTATATTCTTTTCGAGTTTACCCCGGTCTCTTCGTCAGTGTAACTATAAGTCTCTGTAAAACCGGTATTAATTGTTTAAATCATAATAAAAGTAAAAGGAAACATAACAAGTCAAACACTGCAACGAATAAATTTACGAAACATATATTATTTTTCTCATTGAATGTAACTACGCTCATTTACGTGTAAAATACACAATTGTTTATATCACATTCGATTTCTTCGCGCTACTAAAATTATGCAAAATACGGCGACCGCGAAAAAGTGTAACATTTTCCGAGCAAATAATTAAAATATATTTGGCTCTCGTTCGTGCGTGTAATCACGCAACGAACAAATCTTTGTAGTGCATTTCTTTCTCTCTTTTTCTCTTCCTCTCGCTCACGCCATTTTTCCTAACACACGTATTCGTCTCACTCATAAAATCATACTTGTACAAAATTGGACAAATCTCGAAGTGCCCTTTTTTATGAGGCTTGGGAAAGCTGACGCACGAACACGTTACATACGCTGACTCACCGTAATCTGGCAGGTTAGCGACTGGCACGGTTAATCCGGTGCTTAGTGTTCGGACGTCGATATCCCTTGACCTTTATATTTGTATTCGCGGCTGGCCGCCAATCGCCGTAACCGGGCGGAGGTGGGCCAGACGTAGCGAGTCGGCGGTGCCGTAATCTGGCACGCACTAGACTCGCTCAGCGTACCAAGTTTTATTGTATACCAATCTGTACCTATGCGTTAGACGAATACGTTTCCCGATACATTCGCTCAACAAATAAAAAATCCTCATCCGTCCAAAACCGGACGTATAAACAGGGTATTTTCCGAGGAATTCGGAAGGTTTGCCGTACGAACACGCCACACGCGCCGACCCGCCGTACTTCAGTAGGTCAGCGACTGGCATGGTCACACCGGTGCTTAGTGTTCGGGCGTCGGCTTCCGTTATTCTCAACATTTGTTCTCGCGGCTGGCCGCCAATCGCCGTAACCGGGCGGAGGTGAAGCCAGACGTAGTGAGTCGACGGTGACGTAACCTGGCACGTCTTGCACTCACTCAGCGGTTGAAATAATTATAAAATCTATCCAAGTATATTTATTTTTCGAAGCGAATGTATCCCTCATAAATTAATCCAGTCCTCGTAGTCTCCGATTGCTCCCAAAAACATCGGCATCACCGGGCCATCGCATTAGCACAAGCGCCGGGTACCCGTCTGGGCAACGACAGGTCGGATCGAGCTGGAACATCTTTGCGATTCCTGGACAAATTCGGTCACACGGTCGAGTAGTTTTGACCCGCTACGCACCGCCGCTCTTTCTCACCAAGGTAAGCAAAATTTCACGCTACTTTCTTATTTGCTTACCTGTCGCTCATGCGTAAAATTATACACCAACGACTTTACCAAGCGCCTATCCCAAGTGGGCACATTCCCGCTTAAACGTGGCGCTTTAATTCTTCGACGGTAACTTACCGTCATATAAGTCATATGACATAATTCATTATAAACCGTACGTTCGTGGCACACTTCCCATTCGTAAATTCAAATCCTGAAAGGTAAATTAAAAGATGATTAATTATCGATTCAAAAATGGGCCCCACGACGTATCAGGTATTTATGTTTTTCTTGGGGTACATGTTAATCAGAACGACCCATATATAGTCGATTTCACTTGGAAACCCCGTTATATAAAATATTCGTAAATATATCTTTGAATTTAGCATGCGTATATCCACCCGTATACTTTAGGGACAAACAGTTACCGTAATAACTTTACCGCTAAGCTTACCTGTAACTTCAGGGACGAGCACATGGGTGCTCGGATTAACTTTACAATTAGCCTCATATACACGTACATATCTGTTTGCCTGTACACTTCTGGGACACGCACTTGGGTCCCCGGAGTACCATATCATTATGTTTCATATATACATAAATATACACGTGCCTGCATGCTTCAGGGACATATACGAGAGTCCCTGGAGTACCTCCTATAATAATTCCGCATGTGTATTTCCATGCATACTTTAGGGACATACGTCCTCGAAATAACTTTACCGAATATATATATATATACACACACATACTCTAGGACCTCAGGGTCCTCATATACCATTCGTATACTCATATGCATACTTCGAAGGCATTAGTCCTCGGAATAACTTTAGTGAATATCTATACATGTATATATATATACACATACGTACTCCATACGCTTCAGGGACATATAGCCAAGTCCCGGGGCAATATTCCATACATATCTACTTTCATGCATACTTCGGGGACATAAGTCCTCAAAGTGACACCAATATACATATATATATAGTCGGGACATCCAAGAGAGTCTCCGGAGTACAAATAATAATTTGAATACCTATACTTACATGTATATTTCGGGGACATTCACGAGTCCCCGAACTAGTATCCAACATATATATGTATATTCGTGTTGACCATAATACAATGGTCCTAGAAATAAGAAATATTGTCATATCTATATTATGTATATATTGGGGACGCGAGAGTCCTCGAATAACCCGCGAAACTGTTCCCAAACGGTCAGCTTCATCGCCAGTTTTCTCACAGACCCCCGCGTAGCTTGGTCACCACGTAGTCAGCACATCCTGCCGATAACGAAAAATATTCATTTCATTGCTCATGTACAACTCGAGAAAAATAACGTTATCAGTGCTAATATTCGGTTACATGGGGCCCGAGCTCGAGAGCGAGGGTAATGACGCCAAGCCCTTTGTCTCAGAGACAAAGAGGGCGAGAATACATATTGCGCTCCGGGAGCTGGCCAGTCAGTTCCGTCCGGTCTCTCCAACAGCGCGCATCGCAGAGTCGACGCTCTGAAAACCGGTACACTTATTTTATTCTATTTTATATTCTTTTCGAGTTTACCCCGGTCTCTTCGTCAGTGTAACTATAAGTCTCTGTAAAACCGGTATTAATTGTTTTAATTATAATAAAAATGAAACGAAACATAACACGTCAAACACTGCAACGAATAAATTTACGAAACATATATTATTGCCTTTATTGAATGTAACTACGCTCATTTACGTGTAAAATACACAATTGTTTCTATCACATTCGATTTCTTCGCGCTATTTAAATTACGCAAAATACGGCGACCGCGAAAAAGTGTAACATTTTCCGAGCAAATAATTAAAATATATTTGTCCCTCGTTCGTGCGTGTAATCACGCAACGAACAAACCTTCGTAGTGCATTTCTTTCTCTCTTTCTCTCTTCCTCTCGCTCACGCCATTTTTCCTAACACACGTATTCGTCTCACTCATAAAATCATACTTGTCCAAAATTGGACAAATCTCGAAGTGCCCTTTTTTATGAGGCTTGGGAAAGCTGACGCACGAACACGCTACATCCGGTGACTCGCCGTAATCTGGCAGGTTAGCGACTGGCACGGTTAATCCGGTGCTTAGTGTTCGGACGTCGATTTCCCTTGACCTTTATATTTGTATTCGCGGCTGGCCGCCAATCGCCGTAACCGGGCGGAGGTGGGCCAGACGTAGCGAGTCGGCGCTGCCGTAATCTGGCACGCACTAGACTCGCTCAGCGTACCAAATTTTATTGTATACCAATCTGTACCTATGCGTTAGACGAATACGTTTCCCGATACATTCGCTCAACAAATAAAAAACCCTCATCCGTCCAAAATCGGACGTATAAACAAGGTATTTTCCGAGGAATTCGGAAGGTTTGCCGCACGAACACGCCACACGCGCCGACCCGCCGTACTTCGGTAGGTCAGCGACTGGCACGGTCACACCGGTGCTTAGTGTTCGGGCGTCGGCTTCCGTTATTCTCAACATTTGTTCTCGCGGATGGCCGCCAATCGCCGTAACCGGGCGGGGGTGGAGCCGAACGTAGTGAGTCGACGGTGCCGTAACCTGGCACGTATTGCACTCACTCAGCGGTTCAAATAATTATAAAATCTATACATGTATATTTATTTTTCGAAGCGAAAGTATCCCTCATAAATTAATCCAGTCCTCGTAGTCTCCGATTGCTCCCAAAAACATCGGCATCACCGGGCCATCGTATTAGCACAAGCGCCGGCTACCCGTCTGGGCAACGACAGGTCAGATCGAGTTGGAACATCTTTGCGATTCCTGGGCAAATTCGGTCACACGGTCGAGTAGTTTTGACCCGCTACGCACCGCCGCTCTTTCTCACCAAGGTAAGCACAATTTCACGCTATTTTCTTATTTGCTTACCTGTCGCTCATGCGTAAAATTATACACCAACGATTTTACCAAGCGCCTATCCCAAGTGGGCACATTCCCCCTTAAACGTGGCGCTTTAATTCTCCGACGGTAACTTACCGTCATATAAGTCATATGACTTAATTCATTATAAACCGTACGTTCGCGGCGCACTTCCCATTCGTAAATTCAAATCCTGAAAGGTAAATTAAAAGACGATTAATTATCGATTAAAAAATGGGCCCCACGACGTAACACTCCTGTGGTCCTGTAGGCCGCCATGACACTTCCCATAGGCATCCCTTTTCATCCCAGTATATGCATCCTTAAGGGGTGCCCGCCATGATAGTTCCCCAATACTTCAGTGCACATGCACTTGGACTTGGCTCCACGTTCAGCCGCCATGACAGTCGCCACGAGGCGCACGGTCACCATCGAAATCACGTCCCGTCAATATTATTGGTAACTCAAAACTGCATCTCGCAAAAATCACGTATCATAAACAGTGATAATAAGAGTCGCGGCCACCTCACTATCTACCCAGACTAAACATCCTGTGGATACTGTGACCCTCCACGTGCCGCCATACCATTCCTTTGTTCCAAATTTGTTAATGCAAAATCCCTTATTATCCAAGATAGCGTATGTGCTAAATTTCATAAAGTCTCAAATATAATATTCTATTTTTGAATCGTGAATTTAGAGTAATATTAACTATTGTACAATGTTAATAATAGATTTTGATAGCAAAATAACCACGTAAAAATAAGTTACCAATGTTAATAAAACTATTAATCTATGCGCAACATATACTAATGCGCTGCACTAATTTTAATAGATATTTAATAAGATATTTTAATAAAATGTTTTATACTTATATATACCACGATATTCTCTTTAAGTTTTATAAAATTATAACAACTAAGACATCCTATACGTAATACTTACCCGCCGTGTAAGGAAATAAAAGGAACGTAACAATCAAATTTTATTTCATATTTGCAAGACTTGTATAACAAAATTATAAATTAAACAATCAGGACTGGTTGCAAAATCATGAAATGTTTATTGTAAAATCACATACACAAATACAAACAATATGGACTAATGTAATAAATTGTAAAGCTCATGGTAAATTAATAAGAATTAATTTATCAAGAGCTCCATTTGATCCTGTAAGAAGAAAAGAGAAAGACGCCGGTACTCCATACCGTCCCATAAGAGTAAGGGAGAAGGAAGGATGCCTACGTCACAACAGCGCTCACTTCCCCGACGCTGGATGCTGGCCCCACCAAGATGGCCGCCGCCTACACTCGAGCGTTATATAAAAGAAGGGGTACCTCTCCTTCGCCAGTTCTCCGGTCTCTCCACCAGTCAGTCGCGCTTCTCCCTTCGTCGGACCCGCACGCTGGAAAATCGGCTCTTGTAATTTTTTGAATCTTTGATTCTTTTCGGGTAACAGTTATACCCTTTTCGATTTTTATACGAATATTCATTTCGTACGTTTATTTTCATTATATTCAATCTACTCTCTGCTACTTAATTTATATTTAAAGTTGTAACAATATATCGATAATCTCCAAAAGTGATCATCGTCTCGGGTTAATTTATTGTGTTAAACCTGAATTCCTCGATTTAATCAAAAGTGTCACTCATCGTTTTCTTCGGCATTTTTAATTCAGAATTCCAAGTGTATTCAAGAAATACTTGTCAAAGGAATTGTGCCAATTTATCCAAAGTTTCTCTACTACTTTTGCCTTGTGTTTTAGTGCTCCTTAGCTGAGCACGAAACGTCCACATCCTTTTCCGGTGATTAGGTGATCTTTCGTGCTGCCTAGTGGCCAGGCACGGTCACCACGATCTACCGTGTAATCTCATTCCTCAAATAAAGTTGAATTCAGTGCTACTACATTCGCACGAATTCATATCACTTTCAGTGTTGCGAGTATGCTGCCTAGAGGCCAAGCACGCGTACCACAATTTGGAAACTGCGCCAATACCTGAAACAAATTATTTTGAATTTATTAGTTAACTTACTTTTTCTCTAATGCCAAGAAGACGTGCAGGTGCTCACTTTCAACGACGCCGCGCTCAGTCTAGCCGAGGCGAAACATCGGGTCGACATTCCCGCGGTGATAACAGAACTCTAGAACAACGGTTCAATCAATTGCCGCTTAGCGCAAGGTTGGGCATTATTTTAAATACTCTCCTCCATTCGCGAGTGTATATCTTGGACGATCGTTCTATCCGTCGCGTATCTCCGCCGTCACCTGTCAGCGATTCGGTGACATCCACGGTCGTTGCTTCACCTGAACACGAAGCAACGTTTCCGGTTATTTCATTCGTCGTCGAATCCTGCTCTATCGTCGTCGAACCTGAAATCAGTTCTTACGTCACGGACTCACCTGTTGCTGATTCTCCATCTGTCGCTGAGTCCGCACACAGTCGTGTGCGGACTCAGCGACAGATGGAGTCCGCAAACTAGGAAACTAGGAAAACTAGGAAAACGCAATCTAGGAAAACTAGGTTCCATCCCTATGGGTGCGTGTACATCGTCTTCTAAGAGGCCTGCTGTGGAACTTGCCGTCCCCGAAATCTCCATTCGGTTCGAGATAATTCACTCCAATCGCGGAAATTCTCTTCGGATACAGCAGCGTCCTCTTCCTCCACCCGCTACGCACCGCCGCTCGTAAGGGTAGGTTAGATTAACTTACGCTACTATCTTTTCTACTCTCTTACCCTAATTTTGCAATTTCTACGTTTTTTAACAATCCTTACCAATTACCGATTGTGACGTGGTTCTCGTCCCCGTCGGGCGCATTCCCGACCAAAGGTAGGGCCCTTTTTTCTCTCGATCCGCGTTCCTGAAAGAAAAGTAAAGTTAAAATAAATTAGATTCTGTTTCCTCATTTTCTTTTTTATTTCTCATCCAACTCAGCACGTGACTTCTCCTCGTGTCCGTGTTCCTGTAAAGAATAAAACCGAATTAAATTAAAATCATTGTCTTCCCATTCTCTCTCTTTTATTACTTACCTAATTTAGGACGTAACACTTCTAGGTCGGGAAACGAATCTGAGTCCCCATGCAAGTGTTTCTGTTGTGGAATACTCCCTACAATCTGAGAATCCCGCGCCGACCATCGGATTCGTTCACGTTCATCGTCCACAGCAGCAGTAGTAGTCCTCAATGTCTATTGTCGTGCCGAGGGAGATCGATTTTAAAAAATCACCGACTGGGAGCGAAACCGAACAATCTCGAGGTTATTTCGACAATGAAACACAATACAGAATTTGAATGGATCGTTTTTTTATTTTGGATTCCTCTCGAACCGATAAAAGAAACGGTTGAAACAGGCGTATTAATCAACTTCAAATCTCATGTGACTTTCTTTTCAAGTCGATGACTTTTAGATCGGGAACCGAATCCGAGTCCGCATGGAAGTGTTTCTGTTGTGGAATACTCCCTACAATCCGAGAATGCCGCGCCGATCATCGGATTCGTTCACGTTCATCGTCCACAGCAGCAGTAGCAGTCCTCAATGTCTAGTGTCGTGCCGAGGGAGATCGATTTTAAAAAATCGCCTACTGGGAGCGAAACCGAACAATCTCGAGGTTATTTCGACAATGAAACACAATACAGAATTTGAATGGATCGTTTTTTTAATTTGGATTACTCTCGAACCGATTAAACAAACGGTTGAAACAGGCGTATTAATCAACTTCAAATCTCATGTGACTTTCTTTTCAAGTCGATGACTTTTAGATCGGGAAACGGATCCGAGTCCGCATGCAAGTGTTTCTGTTACGGAATAATCCCTACAATCTGAGGATGCCCTGCCGATCATCGGATTCGGTCACGTTCATCGTCCACAGCAGCAGTAGTAGTCCTCAATGGCTATTTTCGTGCCGAGGTTGATAGATTTTGAAAAATCAGCTACTGGGACCGAAACTGAACAATCTCGAGGTTATTTCGACATAAAATACAAAACATAATTTGAATGGATCGTTTTTTATATTGGATTCCTCTCGAACCGATAAAAGATACTGTTACGTCCTAGCACTCTCGCCCTCCAAATATTCATATCTGGTACGAATTGTAATAATTATTAAGATTTTTTCCTCGCGCTAAACGCGCGTATTTATGTTTTTCTTGGGGTACATGTTAATCAGAACGACCCATATTTGGTCGATTTCACTTAGAAACCCCGTTATATAAAATATTCGTAAATATATCTTTAAATTTAGCATGCGTATATCTACCCGTATACTTTAGGGACAAACAGTTCCCATAATAACTTTACCGCTAAGCTTACCTGTAGCTTCAGGGACGAGCACACGGGTGCTCGGATTAACTTTACAATTAGCCTCATATACACGTACATATCTGTTTGCCTGTACACTTCTGGGACACGCACATGGGTCCCCGGAGTACCATATCATTATGTCTCATATATACATAAATATACACGTACCTGCATGCTTCCGGGACATATACGAGAGTCCCTGAAGTACCTCCTATAATAATTCCGCATGTCTATTTCCATGCATACTTTAGGGACATAAGTCCTCGAAATAACTTTACCGAATATATATATACATACTCTAGGACCTCAGAGTCCTCATATACCATTCGTATACTCATATGCATACTTCGAAGGCATTAGTCCTCGGAATAACTTTAGTGAATATCTATACATGTATATATATATATATATATATATATATATATATATATATATATATATATATATATATATATATATATATATATATATATATATATATATATATATATATATATATACACATATACGTACTCCATACGCTTCAGGGACATAAGTCCTCAAAGTGACACTCACCAATATACATATATATATATACTCGGGACATCCAAGAAAGTCTCCGGAGTACAAATAATAATATTAATACCTATACTTACATGTATATTTCGGGGACATTCACGAGTCCCCGAACTAGTATCCAACATATATATGTATATTCGTATTGACCATA
Source organism: Ophion slaviceki (assembly GCA_944452715.1). Taxonomy (NCBI): domain Eukaryota; kingdom Metazoa; phylum Arthropoda; class Insecta; order Hymenoptera; family Ichneumonidae; genus Ophion; species Ophion slaviceki. Next base: position 10,571,339 of record OX101795.1, on the reverse strand, counting down.
ATACAATGGTCCTAGAAATAAGAAATATTGTCATATCTATATTATGTATATATTGGGGACGCGAGAGTGCTCGAATAACCCGCGAAACATTTCCCAAACGGTCAGCTTCATCGCGAGTTTTCTCGCAGACCCCCTCGTAGCTTGGTCACCACGTAGTCAGCACATCCTGCCGATAACGAAAAATATTCATTTCATTGCTCATGTAGAACTCGAGAAAAATAACGTTATCAGTGCTAATATTCGGCTACATGGGGTCCGAGCTCGAGAGCGAGGGTAATGACGCCAAGCCCTTTGTCTCAGAGACAAAGAGGGCGAGGATACATATTGCGCTCCGGGAGCTGGCCAGTCAGTACCGTCCGGTCTCTCCAACAGCGCGCATCGCAGAGTCGACGCTCTGAAAACCGGTACACTTATTTTATTCTAGTTTATATTCTTTTCGAGTTTACCCCGGTCTCTTCGTCAGTGTAACTATAAGTGTCTGTAAAACCGGTATTAATTGTTAGAATCATAATAAAAATAAAAGGAAACATAACACGTCAAACACTGCAACGAATAAATTTACGAAACATATATTATTGCCTTTATTGAATGTAACTATGCTTATTTACGTGTAAAATACACAATCGTTTATATAACATTCGATTTCTTCGCGCTATTAAAATCACGCAAAATACGGCGACCGCGAAAATGTGTAACAGTTTCCGAGCAAATAATTAAAATATATATGTCTCTCGTTCGTGCATGTAAACACGCAACGAACAAATCTTCGTAGTGCATTTCTTTCTCTCTTTCTCTCTTCCTCTCGCTCGCGCCATTTTTCCTAACTCACGTATTCGTCTCACTCATAAAATCATAATTGTCCAAAATTGGACAAATCTCGAAGTGCCCTTTTTTATGAGGCTTGGGAAAGCTGACGCACGAACACGCTACATCCACTGACTCGCCGTAATCTGGCAGGTTAGCGACTGGCACGGTTAATCCTGTGCTTAGTGTTTGGCCGTCGATTTCCCTTGACCTTTATATTTGTATTCGCGGCTGGCCGCCAATCGCCGTAACCGGGCGGAGGTGGGCCAGACGTAGCGAGTCGGTGGTGCCGTAATCTGGCACGCACTAGACTCGCTCAGCGTACCAAATTTTATTTTATACCAATCTGTACCTATGCGTTAGACGAATACGTTTCCCGATACATTCGCTCAACAAATTAAAAATCCTCATCCGTCAAAAACCGGACGTATAAACAGGGTATTTTCCGAGGAATTCGGAAGGTTTGCCGCACGAACACGCCACACGCGCCGACCCGCCGTACTTCGGTAGATCAGCGACTGGCACGGTCACACCGGTGCTTAGTGTTCGGGCGTCGGCTTCCGATATTCTCAACATTTGTTGTCGCGGCTGGCCGCCAATCGCCGTAACCAGGCGGAGGTGGAGCCAGACGTAGTGAGTCGACGGTGCCGTAACCTGGCACGTCTTGCACTCACTCAGCGGTTCAAATAATTATAAAATCTATACATGTATATTTATATTTCGAAGCGAATGTATCCCTCATAAATTAATCCAGTCCTCGTAGTCTCCGACTGCTCCCAAAAACATCGGCATCACCGGGCCATCGCATTCGCACGAGCACCGCGTAGCCGTCTGGGGAACGACAGGTCGGGTCGAGCTGGAACATCTTTGCGATTCCTGGACAAATTCGGTCACAAGGTCGAGTAGTTTTGACCCGCTACGCACCGCCGCTCTTTCTCACCAAGGTAAGCACAATTTCACGCTACTTTCTTATTTGCTTACCTGTCGCTCATGCGTAAAATTATACACCAACCACTTTACCAATCTCCTATCCCAAGTGGGCACATTCCCGCTTAAACGTGGCGCTTTAATTCTCCGACGGTAACTTACCGTCATATAAGTCATATGACTTAATTCATTATAAACCGTACGTTCGTCGCACACTTCCCATTCGTAAATTCAAATCCTGAAAGGTAAATTAAAAGACGATTAATTATCGATTAAAAATGGGCCCCACGACGTAACAGATTGTATATTAAAAAATTAAATTGGTGGCAGCGGTGGGATACGCTTAAAGTCTTTGGTGTAAAAATAAAAAAAGTCAATATAAAAAATTTATGTTACATATCGCAAAGTGTAAAATAAAATTAGAGGTTCAAAATGGCTGAGCATTCCCAAAATTCGAAACGTTTAAGTGAAGAGGAACTCCGCGTATTAGCGGATCAATTAGATAAAAAACGCGAAATACTTCGTGAACAAGAACAGGCGTTATTAAAAAGAGAATTAGAAACGCCCGAAAAATTAGAAGCCTTGAGTGCGCGTGAATGTGAATTTAGTGATCAAGTGAATAATAGAGATGAACCAATCTCAACCAGTCATCACGCCCTCGAGGCTATGCAAAATACCCTGTCGACAATGATAAACGAAGTCAGTCGAATTAGTAGGGAAATTGGTTCGATTAAAAATGGTGAGGGTCAACGACAATCCGGTCCAGTCCCTCACGTACAACAAAACGAAAATAACGTGTTACGTCCGGGGTCTCCACCCTCTTCAAATCTGAAAATCCCAAGGAAATCAACAAAACATACGTAAAGTTATATTACTTCTTTAATCGTATCAATAACCATCCCATAAAACATGTAAGATTATTTAAAATAGGAACTACTAACTGTAAAATATGTCGGACCATTCAGTCAAGGCTCCACTTAAATTAGTCAGACCAAACACAAATAATGTTACTGGCGTCTGACTACATCTCTGGTAATACCACTACACCAAGTCCGACCAAAATACAGTCGGACTACTTGACGGCTTGCCTACTCGCAGGGGCAATATACCTCTTGTGCACTCCTGTTCTCCTGATACTCGAGTTTTATTTCGCGCCTCGCGAATTCGTTTACCCCAATTTTAAAATGTAATTCACGACCCCGCGAGTGTCCAAACTAATCCTTTACCTGTTACCCACCCATCAGGTAATTCACTACCTGTAAAACCAAAATTATATTAAAGTTATAAGGGAATATACATACATATATAAACGTACATGGATATCTACCTTCATGAATACTAGCGGTACATACCTTATTCCGAGGACAAACCATATTATATACTTTGAGGACCTAATAAACTAACACACATATATATATATATATATATATATATCGTTTATACGTACAATATCAAATTTTAAGGACAATATTAATCATATGCATATGCACTTAGGGAACACTACCAACTTAGAGGACAACCTCAATACACATGAGTGTACATTACGGGAACATTCAAACTATAGAGACAGTAATTTTAACCTATAAGGTATATTGGGAGGACGCTCTCGCGATTTCAAGGACAAAGAATATACCTCCACACACATTAACTTTAAGGACAAATATATGTATACTCACGTATGTTTCGAGAACGTTCTAGAACCATCCAGAGAATTCGAGGACCATCTTGAAAAGAACAAAGGATTGCATCACCAAATGCAATCTCAAGCCAGACAAAAGAAATTCCTAACGGTCGGATTACACCTCAAGCTCGACCGAAGGAGATAAGGAAAGAATGCACACGTACACCTACTACGCAATACCCAAAGGAATATTACACATAATCTAGAACCTTCTCGAACATTATAATTTGATTAAAAACTCTTGTTAAATATAAAAACCTTACTAAATAAACATAGCTACTACGTCACCAATTAACAACACGTATATTGACAACAAGAAACAATATTATGTGAGGCGGAAAAAACGAATAAATTAAGAATAAATAAAAATAAATTGAAAAAGCAATGGTAAATTAATAAAATAGATTAATTTATCAATGCTTCAAATTAACCAAATGTATATTCACAAAGAAAAACAACAGAGAACCGAAAAACAAGAAATTGCGCCATAAGAGGGGAAGACTTTCCGTCATCCCCACTCCTGCGGAAGAAATATTTACAGCAGACCCGAGCCAGGGGCCCCTTAGTTCCAGCTGGTCTCTCCACGGAGCAACATCGCGTTCGGTCGCTCTGAAAATCGGTTATTCAATACAAAAGATTGTAACAATATACGTACCAAAAGTGAATTAATTGTGTTTGAGTAACTCTTACCCAACCCATCATCGTCTCTACGTCGAAACGCGCTAGAGAAAAGGGGTAAAGAAAAATATTTGAAGTCAAGTGTTACTCACAGAAATTGAAAAGAAACGGTGAATCAAATATACGGAATAGATTGAAAAGCTATCGGACCATCACCTGTCAATAATCCCGTTATTAGTGCAGATATCTATGCACGACAACTATCTATAATAACCCCAAGCTATTAGTGCAGACACCTATGCACGATAACTACCTATAATAATCCCAAGCTATTAGTGCAGACACCTATGCACGATAACTTGTCCACCTTACCTGGGTCTATTCAACCTCTTCCGTATGCCTAGACGACGGGGAGGTAAACATTACCGTTTCCGTCGAGTTATTGCTGAGGCCTTGGGCCAATCTCCTCGTGGCCCCAGGGGAAATAACAATAGTTCGAGAAAAAACACAAAAATCCCTGACAAATCATTATCGCCTTTCGACAAAGAAACGGTATCGCAAACAAACAGCATCGCGTTTCCTGTAATTGACTTTTATACGGAAAGTTTCCACGTTGAGGAACATTCAAGTGTCGCCAACCATTTTTCTGCATCGATCCTCGAAACATTCGGAAATTCTTATATGAAACCATCAAGACCTACGGAATCCGGCCGAGTTCAACCCAAGGTGATCTCCAATATCCCGGTGAACACTGAAATCCACCTGGTTGACAAGAAGGGGTGCATCCGAGTTATTCGCCCAATTTCCGGACATCCTCCTCAGACGAAACAATAGGAGCCAACTCCATAAGACCCGCTACGTTTCCACGCTCGGACGGTGAGTAATCTTTCACGCATACCTCATTTTCAATTCATTACTCACCAGATCATTGATAATTTGATTACTTCTAACGGATTGATCCCCATCCCTAATGGGCGCATTCCCGTTTAAACTCTTGGGATCTCCCTTTACCTGTTAAATCATCCTCTTGAATGAGATTTTCGTACTATCTAAAATAAAGATTTAAGAATTAAAACTTGATTTTTACAACCACGACGTAACACGTCTTTGTCACCACTTCCGGGAGATCAATCGATGATGGAGCAAAAGATCTCCAAACTCAAAATTTGTTTCCCAAAATCGAGGAAACCACGTATTTACGACTTAAGGTAATAAACGAAAATTCAAGATGCATATTAGCTATACCGTTATTGGCTAATGTACACGAAAATCTTTTGATCGAGGACCTTGAGGAAGCCCGCGACTCCTTGAAAAACTTTGTCCGCGAAACATCTACGAAACTAATTCATGTCGCGAAAACAAACTCAATCGGAAATGTATCATGGAACGAAATTAAAAATCTTTTGATACGAACGCTAGGCAACGACGAAGTTACGTTGACCATTTGTAAACAACTCATTCAATATCCTCCCGAGGAAAATCGTGTCGCAATTATAGAAGAAAACCACGACTCGTTGGTAGGAGGTAATAAGGGAGTAAATAAAACGTACAAACGAATCAGAGAAAATTTCTTTTGGAAAAACATGAAAAGCCAAATTCAAGAGTATATTCAACATTGTAGAGGTTGCCAATTAAAAAAGTTAGTTCGCGTCAAAACTAAGCAACCCATGGTTATCACCGACACCCCAAGGGCGGCCTTCGACAAGGTGGCCATGGACGTGGTCGGACCACTTCCTGTTACGAAGATGGGCAACGAGTACGTGCTGACCATCCAGGATCTTCTTACCAAGTACTCGTTGGCAATTCCGCTGAAAAGGACAACGGCGATCGACATCAACGAGGCGTTCGTCAAAAACTTTATCGCTCGGTTTGGTGCTCCTCGCGCCCTTCTCACCGACCAGGGAGCGAACTTTCAGAGCAGTCATATGAAGGCCATCGCGAGGAAATTCAGAATCAAAATGTACCAAACATCAGCCTTCTACCCGCAGTCCAACGGGTCAATCGAAAGGTCTCACCATGTCCTCGCAGAATATCTGAAACAGTACGTCAACGAAAACAACGATTGGGACGAGCTCATCGAGTTGGCGATGTTCTCCTAAAATACGAGCCAACACGAGGGTACAGGGTACACCCCTCACGAGCTAGTTTTCGGTAAACTGGCCCGCCATCCGTCGGGTCATCAACAAATCGAGGAGCAACAGAATACGACTTATACTGCATACCTGGAGGAGCTCTTCTCTCGAATTTACGAACTCCAACAACTTGCCGCCGAAAACCTGAAGAAATCCAAGGAGAAATCGAAAGTGTATTACGATCGGAGGATTAATCCGAAAACCTTCAAGGTCGGCGACAAGGTTCTCATGTTGAAGGAACCAAAAAAGGGAAAATTCGGTGACCAATACACCGAACCATGCGAAATTTTGGAAATTTTATCAGGAGGAAACGTAAAGATCCTCTATAAAAATAAACCTCGGGTAGTCCATCCCAACAAATTAAGAGGCACCCGATTATAAACTCAGTGTGTGTGTGAAATGCACCCTTATCCGGACAGGAACACATATCGAGTGCAACCGCATGCTGCCTGCCGAATATTGGATCGACGGTACTTGGTATCGTTTCACACCACATCCAGTCGAGGTTCCGCCTCCTGGACAACTGCATCCCGCTTCCATGCCTACCTGGGGAAACAACCCCATTGGAAATTTGGCATCCAGCGGAATTTATTCTGAACACGAGATCAACCAGCTGAGGGACAGGATCATGTTCCCCGCTGAAAAACCAGCATTGCTCAACAACATCGCGAGGAGTTTCGCAGGACGCGACATACCACCGGGAAGCGTTTCCCTCAAGACACTGATGGACGAGGACGCTCTCCAACACGTGGCTGATGGAGTAATGCACAAAATCTGGGGTGGTTTCGAAAAATTCGGGATCATCACTGCCGGACTGTCCGGGGTCCTCGCAATCCTCACCATCATCAAGGCGATCATCGATACTTGCATCCATGGATATACACTCCACACTCTGTACGGATGGAGTTTCACCCTCCTAGGAGCCATCTGGAACTCGGTGACAAGCCTCCTAATTAGCAGAGCTCACCATGCTGAACAACGGTCGTCGAAGATGACCAACGACGAATCTCTGGAGCTGGTATCCATCAATGACAATCGCGACCATCCGACGACGTCGAGGCGTTTGTCGGGCGTCGATCACGGACTCTTGGAGCGGCTCAACGCCGGTCCTCAGCAAAGCTGAAGCATTGCTTCAGACTTTTAGGGGGAGGTTTACGTCCTAGCACTCTCGCCCTCCAAATATTCATATCTGGTACGAATTGTAATGATTATTAAGATTTTTTCCTCGCGCTAAACGCGCGTATTTATGTTTTTCTTGGGGTACATGTTAATCAGAACGACCCATATATGGTCGATTTCACTTAGAAACCCCGTTATATAAAATATTCGTACATATATCTTTAAATTTAGCATGCGTATATCTACCCGTATACTTTAGGGACAAACAGTTCCCATAATAACTTTACCGCTAAGCTTACCTGTAACTTCAGGGACGAGCACATGGGTGCTCGGATTAACTTTACAATTAGCCTCATATACACGTACATATCTGTTTGCCTGTACACTTCTGGGACACGCACATGGGTCCCCGGAGTACCATATCATTATGTCTCATATATACATAAATATACACGTACCTGCATGCTTCAGGGACATATACGAGAGTCCCTGGAGTACCTCCTATAATAATTCCGCATGTCTATTTCCATGCATACTTTCGGGACATAAGTCCTCGAAATAACTTTACCGAATATATATATATATATATATACACATACTCTAGGACCTCAGAGTCCTCATATACCATTCGTATACTCATATGCATACTTCGAAGGCATTAGTCCTCGGAATAACTTTAGTGAATATCTATACATATATATATATACGTACACCATACGCTTCAGGGACATATAGCCGAGTCCCGGGGCAATATTCCATACATATCTACTTTCATGCATACTTCGGGGACATAAGTCCTCAAAGTGACACTCACCAATATACATATATATATACTCGGAACATGCAAGAGAGTCTCCGGAGTACAAATAAAAATATTAATACCTATACTTACATGTATATTTCGGGGACATTCACGAGTCCCCGAACTAGTATCCAACATATATATGTATATTCCTGTTGACCATAATACAATGGTCCTAGAAATAAGAAATATTGTCATATCTATATCATGTATATAGTGGGGACGCGAGAGACCTCGAATAACCCGCGAAACTGTTCCCAAACGGACAGCTTCATCGCGAGTTTTCTCACAGACCCCCTCGTAGCTTGGTCACCACGTAGTCAGCACATCCTGCCGATAACGAAAAATATTCATTTCATTGCTCATGTACAACTCGAGAAAAATAACGTTATCAGTGCTAATATTGGGTTACATGGGGCCCGAGCTCGAGAGCGAGGGTAATGACGCCAAGCCCTTTGTCTCAGAGACAAAGAGAGCGAGGATACATATTGCGCTCCGGGAGCTGGCCAGTCAGTTTCGTCCGGTCGCTCCAACAGCGCGCATCGCAGAGTCGACGCTCTGAAAACCGGTACACTTATTTTATTCTATTTTATATTCTTTTCGAGTTTACCCCGGTCTCTTCGTCAGTGTAACTATAAGTCTCTGTAAAACCGGTATTAATTGTTTAAATCATAATAAAAATAAAAGGAAACATAACACGTCAAACACTGCAACGAATAAATTTACGAAACATATATTATTGCCTTTATTGAATGTAACTACGCTTATTTACGTGTAAAAAAAAAATCGTTTATATAACATTCGATTTCTTCGCGCTATTAAAATCACGCAAAATACGGCGACCGCGAAAAAGTGTAACAGTTTCCGAGCAAATAATTAAAATATATTTGTCTCTCGTTCGTGCGTGTAAACACGCAACGAACAAATCTTCGTAGTGCATTTCTTTCTCTCTTTCTCTCTTCCTCTCGCTCACGCCATTTTTCCTAACACACGTATTCGTCTCACTCATAAAATCATACTTGTCCAAAATTGGACAAATCTCGAAGTGCCCTTTTTATGAGGCTTGGGAAAGCTGACGCACGAACACTCTACATCCGCTGACTCGCCGTAATCTGGCAGGTTAGCGACTGGCACAGTTAATCCGGTGCTTAGTGTTCGGACGTCGATTTCCCTTGACCTTTATATTTGTATTCGCGGCTGGCCGCCAATCGCCGTAACCGGGCGGAGGTGGGCCAGACGTAGCGAGTCGGCGGTGCCGTAATTTGGCACGCACTAGACTCGCTCAGCGTACCAAATTTTATTTTATACCAATCTGTACCTATGCATTAGACGAATACGTTTCCCGATACATTCGCTCAACAAATAAAAAATCCTCATCCGTCAAAAACCGGACGTATTAACAGGGTATTTTCCGAGGAAATCGGAAGGTTTGCCGCACGAACACGCCACACGCGCCGACCCGCCGTACTTCGGTAGGTCAGCGACTGGCACGGTCACACCGGTGCTTAGTGTTCGGGCGTCGGCTTCCGTTATTCTCAACATTTGTTCTCGCGGCTGGCCGCCAATCGCCGTAACCGGGCGGAGGTGGGGCCAGGCGTAGTGAGTCGACGGTGCCGTAACCTGGCACGTCTTGCACTCACTCAGCGGTTCAAATAATTATAAAGTCTATACATGTATATTTATTTTTCGAAGCGAATGTATCCCTCATAAATTAATCCAGTCCTCGTAGTCTCCGATTGCTCCCAAAAACATCGGCATCACCGGGCCATCGCATTAGCACGAGCACCGGGTACCCGTCTGGGCAACGACAGGTCGGATCGAGCTGGAACATCTTTGCGATTCCTGGACAAATTCGGTCACACGGTCGAGTAGTTTTGACCCGCTACGCACCATCGCTCTTTTTCACCAAGGTGAGCACAATTTCACGCTACTTTCTTATTTGCTTACCTGTCGGTCATGCGTAAAATTATACACCAACGACTTTACCAAGCGCCTATCCCAAGTGGGCACATTCCCGCTTAAACGTGGCGCTTTAATTCTCCGACGGTAACTTACCGTCATATAAGTCACATGACTTAATTCATTATAAACCGTACGTTCGTGGCACACTTCCCATTCGTAAATTCAAATCCTGAAAGGTAAATTAAAGACGATTAATTATCGATTAAAAATAGGCCCCACGACGTAACAGGTTGTTATATTAAAAAATTAAATTGGTGGTAGCGGTGGGATACGCTTAAAGTCTTTGGTGTAAAAATAAAAAAAATCAATATAAAAAATTTATGTTACATATCGCAAAGTGTAAAATAAAATAAGAGGTTCAAAATGGCTGAGCATTCCCAAAATTCGAAACGTTTAAGTGAAGAGGAACTCCGCGTATTAGCGGATCAATTAGATAAAAAACGCGACATACTTCGTGAACAAGAACAGGCGTTATTAAAAAGAGAATTAGAAACGCACGAAAAATTAGAAGCCCTGAGTGCGCGTGAATGTGAATTTAGTGATCAAGTGAATAATAGAGATGAACCAAACTCAACCACTCATCACGCCCCCGAGGCTATGCAAAATACCCTGTCGACAATGATAAACGAAGTCAGTCGAATTAGTAGGGAAATTGGTTCGATTAAAAATGGTGAGGGTCAACGACAATCCGGTCCAGTCCCTCACGTACAACAAAACGAAAATAACGTTCGCGACGATCGAGAATTACCCGCGAACATTAAATTTAAAGACGCACTTGAATCTGTGTCCATCTTCAATGGGTACAACGTACCGGTTCTTCGGTTTGTTCGTGCTTGTAAAAGGGCAAGGGCGCCCTCATCAGGAGTTGGGCCTCACTCAGCTCCTTCGTAACAAATTAAAAGGTCATGCCGCAACGGCACTGGAAGATTATAACTTCCAGAACGTTCACCAATTCGGTGAGCGGTTGAAAACGTTATTTGGTGCCGCGAAAACTTTGAACGAATTTCGTGGTGGGCTTGGAAATATTTCGAAAAGCAAAAACGAACATATTATCGACTATATCAGTCGAACCAAAGATTTGCATACGGCGATTCTCGAAGCCGAAATTGATAATCACGGAACTCTCCGAAACGGTCAATACGATATTTTCTAAAACGACATGCTGGATTGTTTCGTCAAGGGTCTTCCACCCGACTTTCGAATCCGTCTCAAACTCGAGGGATTCGATAATCTCGAAGATGCCTATTCAAAGGCAATAAAAGTTGAAAAAGATTTGGTACGCGATAGGTCACATTTCAAGGACACGCGTTTCGAAAGCCGAACTCAAAATCAGTCGGCCCAAATAAAAGCGGTCTCCCCTTCAGGAGGACCGACTTGTAAACATTGCAACCGCAATCACGCGTCCGACGATTGCTGGTCAAATTTTCCGGACAAGAAACCGGGAAATTCAAATAAACAAAGTTCAAACAGTAGAATCACGTGGTCAAAGCCCACGAACGTTCAAGGATCTCGACCCCCGTCGATGTGTAATTATTGCAACAGGGCGGGCCACCTCGAGACATCCTGCTTTAAAAAACAAAACGAAGAAAGGAATAGGGCAACCGAATTGCCAAAAAACGAGAATTCTCGACCAGTGGCACGGGCCTCCCCGCGGGACGAGAAATCGACGGAGCGCCCGGTAAAAATAATCGATGCGTCTCCGTGCGAACCGTCCACGTCTTATTTACGCGTTCAAAACAAATAGCTTCCGTAGACCTCGACTCACCCAACTTATCGGGACTTAACGAATTTTTAATAGACTCAGGCTCGGAAGTAAATCTCGTCAAAAATCAAATCGTAAATGCTCATACGTATATAAATAAATACGATAAATTAAAATTGGAGGGGATCTCGAGTATCCCCGTAAGAACAAAGGGGTCTATAAGAATAACAATCAATGATACCCCTGCGGAATTTCACGTCGTCGATGATTGGTTCCCAATGGACCAACATGCATTACTCGGTACCGAATTTCTTGCTGAAAATAAAGCTCTCGTAGATTGGAGACATGAACAATTAACTTGGGGAAATCAAACGATCCCGTTTAAAAGTAAACAAACTATTTCGATTCCAAAACGGTCCAAAACGGTCTGTTATGTCAAAGTAAGTAATCCCAAAATCAAAGAAGGATATATTCCGATGCTCTACTTGGGAGAAGGGATCTTTTTTTGGCGTAGCCGTCGTTACGGTAAAAAATGGTATCGCTTATCTTATTGCGCACAATTCGACCGATGATAATTTCTTACTGACTATACCAACGGTAGTAGTCGAAGAATTCCGGTGCAAAGGTACGAAAAAAGGTTCCCTCACTCCGGACGACCAAAAGGCGTTTCAGGAAGAGGATAAGACCGAATGTGAAAATAATTTCCTCACTCCGGACGACCAAAAGGTGTTTCAGGTAGAGGAGAAAAGTTTAATTGTTCCCCACCCGGACGATCAGATGGCGTCTCGGGAAGAGGGTATATTACGGTTTGAAATTGCGCGCAACAAAAAAGTTTTAAAGGTTGAAAAGAAAGATAAAGTAAACGAAATTCGCGACTTACTCCGTCTCAACCATCTAAACGATGAAGAACGGTCAAGCGTGGATAAAATTATAAGCGAGAATTCGGACCTATTTCATTTGCCAGGAAAAGTCCTAGCCTTTACAAATAAAATCGAACATGAGATAACGACGAACGACGATCTACCAGTTTTTACGAGGCAGTATAGATTTCCGCCCGTTCATGAAGATGAAATTACAAAAGAAGTTAAAGAACTAATTGAAGGGGAAGTAATAAACCCGTCAAACTCCCCGTATAGTTCGCCCCTGTGGATCGTTCCCAAAAAGGCAGACTCACAAGGAAATTCAAAGTGGCGCATGGTCATCGATTATAGAAACTTAAACGAAAAGACAATTGGCGATGCTTATCCATTACCTCAAATAACCGAAATTCTCGACCAATTGGGTAATGCTGTTACGTCGTGGTTGTAAAAATCAAGTTTTAATTCTTAAATCTTTATTTTAGATAGTACGAAAATCTCGTTCAAGAGGATGATTTAACAGGTAAAGGGAGATCCCAAGAGTTTAAACGGGAATGCGCCCATTAGGGATGGGGATCAATCCGTTAGAAGTAATGAAATTATCAATGATATGAAGATCTGGTGAGTAATGAATTGAAAATGAGGTGTGCGTGAAAGATTACTCACCGTCCGAGCGTGGAAACGTAGCGGGTCTTATGGAGTTGGCTCCTATTGTTTCGTCTCAGGAGGATGTCCGGAAATTGGGCGAATAACTCGGATGCACCCCTTCTTGTCAACCAGGTGGATTTCAGTGTTCAACGGGATATTGGAGATCACCTTGGGTTGAACTCGGCCGGATTCCGTAGGTCTTGATGGTTTCATATAAGAATTTCCGAATGTTTCGAGGATCGATGCAGAAAAATGGTTGGCGACACTTGAATGTTCCTCAACGTGGAAACTTTCCGTATAAAAGTCAATTATCGGAAACGCGATGCTGTTTGTTTGCGATACCGTTTCTTTGTCGAAAGGCGATAATGATTTGGCAGGGATTTTCGTGTTTTTTCTCGAACTCTTGTTATTTCCCCTGGGGCCACGAGGAGATTGGCCCAAGGCCTCAGCAATAACTCGACGGAAACGGTAATGTTTACCTCCCCGTCGTCTAGGCATACGGAAGAGGTTGAATAGACCCAGGTAAGGTGGACAAGTTATCGTGCATAGGTGTCTGCACTAATAGCTTGGGATTATTATAGGTAGTTATCGTGCATAGATATCTGCACTAATAACGGGATTATTGACAGGTGATGGTCCGATAGCTTTTCAATCTATTCCGTATATTTGATTCACCGTTTCTTTTCAATTTCTGTGAGTAACACGTGACTTCAAATATTTTTCTTTACCCCTTTTCTCTAGCGCGTTTCGACGTAGAGACGATGATGGGTTGGGTAAGAGTAACTCAAACACAATTAATTCACTTTTGGTACGTATATTGTTACAATCTTTTGTATTGAATAACCGATTTTCAGAGCGACCGAACGCGATGTTGCTCCGTGGAGAGACCGGCTGGTACTAAGGGGCCCCTGGCTCGGGCCTGCTGTATATATTTCTTCCGCAGGAGTGGGGATGACGGAAAGTCTTCCCCTCTTATGGCGCAATTTCTTGTTTTTCGGTTCTCTGTTGTTTTTCTTTGTGAATATACATTTGGTTAATTTGAAGCATTGATAAATTAATCTATTTTATTAATTTACCATTGCTTTTACAATTTATTTTTATTTATTATTAATTTATTCGTTTTTGCCGCCTCACATAATATTGTTTCTTGTTGTCGATATACGTGTTGTTAATTGGTGACGTAGTAGCTATGATTATTTAGTAAGGTTTTTATATTTAACAAGAGTTTTTAATCAAATTATAATGTTGGAGAAGGTTCTAGATTATGTGTAATATTCCTTTGGGTATTGCGTAGTAGGTGTACGTGTGCATTCTTTCCTTATCTCCTTCGGTCGAGCTTGAGGTGTAATCCGACCGTAAGGAATTTCTTTTGTCTGGCTTGAGATTGCATTTGGTGATGCAATCCTTTGTTCTTTTCAAGATGGTCCTCGAATTCTCTGGATGGTTCTAGAACGTTCTCGAAACATACGTGAGTATACATATATTTGTCCTCAAAGTTAATGTGTGTGGAGGTATATTCTTTGTCCTCGAAATCGCGAGAGCGTCCTCCCAATATACCTTATAGGTTAAAATTACTGTCTCTATAGTTTGAATGTTCCCGCAATGTACACTCATGTGTATTGAGGTTGTCCTCTAAGTTAGTCGTGTTCCCGAAGTGCATATGCATATGATTAATATTGTCCGTAAAGTTTGATATTGTACGTATAAACGATATGTAAATATATATATGTGTTAGTTTATTAGGTCCTCAAAGTATATAATATGGTTTGTCCTCGGAATAAGGTATGTACCGCTAGTATTCATGAAGGTAGATATCCATGTACGTTTATATATGTATGTATATTCCCTTATAACTTTAATATAATTTTGGTTTTACAGGTAGTGAATTACCTGATGGGTGGGTAACAGGTAAAGGATTAGTTTGGACACTCGCGGGGTCGTGAATTACATTTTAAAATTGGGGTAAACGAATTCGCGAGGCGCGAAATAAAACTCGAGTATCAGGAGAACAGGAGCGCACAAGAGGTATATTGCCCCTGCGAGTAGGCAACCCGTCAAGTAGTCCGACTCTATTTTGGTCGGACTTGGTGTAGTGGTATTACCAGAGATGTAGTCAGACGCCAGTAACATTATTTGTGTTTGGTCTGACTAATTTAAGTGGAGCCTTGACTGAATGGTCCGACATATTTTATAGTTAGTAGTTCCTATTTTAAATAATCTTACATGTTTTATGGGATGGTTATTGATAAGATTAAAGAAGTAATATAACTTTACGTATGTTTTGTTGATTTCCTTGGGATTTTCAGGTTTGAAGAGGGTGGCGACCCCGGACGTAACAGTTTAATTGATCGGTTCGAGAGGAATCGAAAATAAAACAACGATCCATTCAATTTCGTTATTGTGTTTCATTGTCGAAATAACCTCGAGAATGGTCGGTTTCGTTCCCAGTAGGTGAATTTTAAAAATCGATCTCCCTCGGCACGACAATAGCCATTGAGGACTACTACGGCTGCTGTGGACGATGAACGTGAACGAATCCGATGATCGGCGCGGCATTCTCAGATTGTAGGGATTATTCCACAACAGAAACACTTGCATGCGGACTCGGATTCGTTTCCCGATCTTATAGTCGTCGACTCGAAAAGAATTTCACATGAGATTCGACGTCGATAAATACGCCTTTTTCAACCGTTTATTTTATCGGTTCGAGAGGAATCGAAAATAAAAAAACGATCCATTCAAATTCTGCATTGTGTTTCATTGTCGAAATTCCCTCGAGATTATTCGGTTTCGTTCCCAGTAGGTGAATTTTAAAAATCGATCTCCCTCGGCACGACAATAGCCAGTGAGGACTACTAGTGCTGCCGTGGACTATGAACGTGAAGGAATCCGATGATCGGCGCGGCATTCTCAATTTGTAGGGATTATTCCACAACAGAAACACTTGCATGCGGACTCGGATTCGTTTCCCGATCTAAAAGTCGTCGACTCGAAGAGAAATTCACATGAGATTCGACGTTGATAAATACGCCGATTTCAACAGTTTCTTTTATCGGTTCGAAACGAATTCAAAATAATAAACGATCCATTCAAATTCTGTTTCGTATTTCATTGTCGAAATAACCTCGAGATTATTCAGATTCGTTCCCAGGGGGTGTTTTTTTTAAATCTATCACCCTCGGCACGAAAATAGCCATTGAGGACTACTACTGCTGCTGTGGACTATGAACGTGAACGAATCCGATGATCGGCGCGGCATGCTGAATTTGTAGGGATTATCCCACAACAGAAACACTTGCATACGGACTCGGATACGTTTCCCGATCTATAAGTCATCGACTCGAAAAGAAAGTCACGTGAGATTCGACGTTGATAAATACGTCTTTTTCAACCGTTTATTTTATCGGTTCGAGAGGAATCCAAAATGAAAAAACGATCCATTCAATTTCTGTATTGTGTTTCATTGTCGAAATAACCTCGAGATTGTTCGGATTCGTTCCCAGTATGTGATTTTTCAAAATCGATCTCCCTCGGCACGAAAATAGCCATTCAGGACTACTGCTGCTGCTGTGGAGATTATTCAGATTCGTTCCCAGGGGATGATTTTTTGTAATATATCACCTTCGGCAGAAAAATAGCCCATGAGGACTACTACTGCTGCTGTGGACGATGAACGTGAACGAATCCGATGGTCGGTGTGGCATTCTCAGATTATAGCGAGTATTCCACAACAGAAACATTTGCTTGCGGACTCGGATTCGTTTCTCGATCTAAAAGTCGTCGACTCGAAAAGAAATTCACATGAGATTCGACGTTGATAAATACGCCTGATTCAACCGTATCTTTTATCGGTTCGAGAGGAATCCAATATAAAAAACGATCCATTCAAATTATGTTTTGTATTTTATGTCGAAATAACCTCGAGATTGTTCGTTTTCGGTCCCAGTAGGTGATTTTTCAAAATCTATCAACCTCGGCACGATAATAGCCATTGAGGACTACTACTGCTGCTGTGGACGATGAACGTGAAAGAATCCGATGATCGGCGCGGCATTCTCAGATTGTAGGGAGTATTCCACAACAGAAACACTTGCATGCGGACTCGGATTCGTTTCCCGATCTTAAAGTCATCGACTCGAAAATAAAGTCACATGATATTCGACGTTGATAAATACGCCTGTTTCAACAGTGTCTTTTATCGGATCAAGAGCAATCCAAAATGAAAAACGGTCCATTTAAATTCTGTTTTGGGTTTCATTATCGAAGTAACCTCGAGATTATTCAGATTCGTTCCCATGGGATGATTTTGTTACGTCCTAGCACTCTCGCCCTCCAAATATTCATATCTGGTACGAATTGTAATAATTATTAAGCTTTTTTCCTCGCGCTAAACGCGCTTATTTATGTTTTTCTTGGGGTACATGTTAATCAGAACGACCCATATATGGTCGATTTCACTTAGAATCCCCGTTATATAAAATAATCGTAAATATATCTTTAAATTTAGCATGCGTATATCTACCCGAATACTTTAGGGACAAACAGTTCCCATAATAACTTTACCTTTTAAGCTTACCTGTAACTTCAGGGACGAGCACATGGGTGCTCGGATTAACTTTACAATTAGCCTCATATACACGTACATATCCGTTTGCCTGTACACTTCTGGGACACGCACATGGGTCCCCGGAGTACCATATCATTATGTCTCATATATACATAAATATACACGTACCTGCATGCTTCAGGGACATATACGAGAGACCCTGGAGTACCTCCTCTAATAATTCCGCATGTCTATTTGCATTCATACTTTAGGGACATAAGTCCTCGAAATAACTTTACCGAATATATATATATTGTAATCCCCCGAAAAAACTCAGGAGAACTATCCGAAAAAAATGCGGTGCGCTTCTGGGCCGGGATTCGAACCCGGGACCTTTCGATTGCCGGTCGACTGCTCTGACCAACTGAGCTACGCCAGCCCGCTTACCTCACCTTTCTCGGATAGTCTCTATATGGTAACGCAACGTTACAAACCCCCCTGCCAGAGTCGATCCGGCTCTGGAGGGTCGACTCGAAATTTTTGCCCAAACTACTCAATATAACTCTAACTCAATACGCAACGGGTACTACAGACGCGGGGATTGTCTGAGGGACGGAAGGGGGAAGGGGTACTACAGACGCGGGGATTGTCTGAGGGACGGAAGGGGGAAGGGTAAGGGAGGGGCTAGCTCGGTGAGACTCTTATCTCAGGGAGGGGATTCTTTTTTTTTTCCACGGCAATCAACGATAATTCGATATTTATCTTGATTATTCGGAGGCCGCGGCCCGCTGTTGGGCGCCATTTGTAATCCCCCGAAAAAACTCAGGAGAACTATCCGAAAAAAATGCGGTGCGCTTCTGGGCCGGGATTCGAACCCGGGACCTTTCTATTGCCGGTCGACTGCTCTGACCAACTGAGCTACGCCAGCCCGCTTACCTCACCTTTCTCGGATAGTCTCTATATGGTAACGCAACGTTACAATATATACATACTCTAGGACCTCAGAGTCCTCATATACGATTCGTATACTCATATGCATACTTCGAAGGCATTAGTCCTCGGAATAACTTTAGTGAATATCTATACATGTATATATATATATATATATATATATACATATACGTACTCCATACGCTTCAGGGACATATAGCCGAGTCCCGGGGCAATATTCTATATATATCTACTTTCATGCATACTTCGGGGACATAAGTCCTGAAAGTGACACTCACCAATATATATATATATATATATATATATATATATATATATATATATATATATATATATACTCGGGACATCCAAGAGAGTCTCCGGAGTACAAATAATAATATTAACACCTATACTTACATGTATATTTCGGGGACATTCACGAGTCCCCGACCTAGTATCCAACATATATATGTATATTCGTGTTGACCATAATACAATGGTCCTAGAAATAAGAAATATTGTCATATCTATATTATGTATATATTGGGGACGCGAGAGTCCTCGAATAACCCGCGAAACTGTTCCCAAACGGTCAGCTTCATCGCGAGTTTTCTCACAGACCCCCTCGTAGCTTGGTCACCACGTAGTCAGCACATCCTGCCGATAACGAAAAATATTCATTTTATTGCTCATGTACAACTCGAGAAAAATAACGTTATCAGTGCTAATATTCGGTTACATGGGGCCCGAGCTCGAGAGCGAGGGTAATGACGCCAAGCCCTTTGTCTCAGAGACAAAGAGGGCGAGGATACATATGGCGCTCCGGTAGCTGGCCAGTCAGTTCCGTCTGGTCTCTCCAACAGCGCGCATCGCAGAGTCGACGCTCTGAAAACCGGTACACTTATTTTATTCTATTTTATATTCTTTTCGAGTTTACCCCGGTCTCTTCGTCAGTGTAACTATAAGTCTCTGTAAAACCGGTATTAATTGTTTAAATCATAATAAAAATAAAAGGAAACATAACTTTGGCGTAGGGATCTTGGCGTGCCCACCGCCCGGGAGTGCGTTCAGCGCTCTCGCAGTAGCCACCGGTGTGCAGGGCTAACCACCCGGCATGTCGAGAACACGCACGAACATACAAACACAAACATCTACACAAACACGTCCGAGGGATGTACCGGTGATGCGAATGATCAGGTGACCCTATAAACGGGCCATCCTGAGAAAGCGAATGCTCGGGGTCTCCTATAAACGGGGGCCACCGAAAAGCGAATGTCTGGGGTCCCTATAAACGGGCTTCCCCAAAAAAGCGAATGTGAGTGAGTGTGCGGATGAATGGCGGAGGGCTCAAGTCCTGAGCACCTCCTGTATGGCTATCGAATGAATGCGAATAAATGAACCGGTACACGTCACAAAGGCGGACACTCACTAGCACGCACACTTAACGCCGGGGGACGGCACTCGGACCCCCGCCGTCCTCCGCGGCAGACCGCCCCAGGGCGGACGGGCGGAGGGTACGGCGAGTATAAACCAGGCACGATGCTCCTGGGCCGCTGGATAGTACAGGGGCCCGGGTCCTCTTAGCCGGATGGACCTGGCTGCCCCTTCAGCCAGTGTATAATCCCCATACTGTTGTAGTGCCGGGTGGCGCCCGGAACGGGCCCTGCAGCAGTAGCGGGGGGGCCTCGATGAGGCCACCACTGTCCGCTCTGGGGCGGCCTGCGGTGGGGATATGTCGGCGCGGACGGTCTGCGGTGTCTTTATCCCAAAACACTCTCACATACACAAACAAAAGGGAGAAAGGGAGGAGTTAAAAACATGAGTACACAACAAAAAGGAAAACGTTTAAACGCATCAAAGCAAATGGGGCCCCCAACCCCGACAAGGACAAGTGACACTACGGACGGACGAACGGGACAGAAGACTGCACCGGCTGCGTCCGTAGCGGAGACGGCTGAGGCCAGGATCCGGACTCAGCTACAACTGATCCGGGAATGCCTGGTCAAAATGGAGGAAAAGACACGTGTGCAGAGGAACATCAGCACCGTGATCATAACCAACATGGCCCGGATTAGGGAAGCTGCGGACGAGGCATGGCACGAGTGCGACAGGATGCATGTGCTCGGGACTGCCAGCGGAGAGGGTGACGTCGACAAACAACAGACGCCACAGACGAAACGCAAACGCGAGACCACAGGTTCAAGCCCGGATCTCACGCCGGCCAAAAGACCGACGGAGGGAACGGAGCTTACCCCGTGGAAAACGGTGCTCGCAAAGAAGAAGATGAAGACGATAGACGCACAGGACGGACAGAAGACGAAAACGTCTACAGAAGCGACAGTGACGACGGCCACAAACAAGGGGGGTGACGCCCGCCCAACCCGGAGACCCGGGGCTGGGGTGGTCCTCATTAAGCCCACCAGTGGCAAGACCTACGCGGACACACTGCGACGTATGAAAGCCGTTGATCCTGCGACCGAAAAGGTGCAGGTTAACGGCTACCGAAGGACGAAGGACGGAAGTGTCCTGCTCCGTGTCAAAAGCGGGGCGGGAGACAGACAAAACTTCCAGGACAAGCTTCGGCAAGCCCTGGGAGATGACGCACAAATACGGGACATGACTTCCAGCGTACAACTGGACATACTGGACCTGGACTGTGTGACGGACAAAGAGGAAGTAGCGGAGGCACTTCGACGAGAGACGAACGATACGAGGGACCCGAAGGTTCATATCTTCGGCCCAAACAGACATGGACAGTGTATGGCTGTCTGTGATCTTGAGGAGGGCGCCGCAAACGCCCTTCTCAAGAAAGGTCGCCTGAAAATCGGATGGATGAACTGCCGAGTCAGGCCTAGGACGACTGTGCCAAGGTGCTATAGGTGCCTTGGGTACGTACACACTAGGACGAACTGCAACGGCAAGGACAGAGCACAGTGCTGCTACAAATGTGGCAGGACGAACCACGTCGGCAAGGACTGCAAAGACACACCGACGTGCTTCCTGTGCGTCGAGGCGGGGCACGAGAGTACCGCGCACCTCCCGGGTTCCGGGGCGTGTGCGGTCTTCAGGGCTGCGCTGGAGGAGTGCAGGAAGAAGACGAAGACGTGACAATCCTACAAGGAAACATGCACAGATGCGAGGAAGCACACCTCCTGCTTCCCCAAATCGCGACTGAACACAACGCTGACGTACTGATACTGAGCGAACAATACAGGAATATGACGACACCGACGTGGTTCCCGAACGGCGCGGGTACCTCGGCCATTTGGGTCAGGGGTACCAGAACGCGTGTGCTCGACAGCGGAGCGGGGGACGATTACGTCTGGGTGAGGGTGGGCGGCCTGATTTACGTCAGCGTCTACCTGACCCCAAACTGCTCCGCCAGAGAGTTCGAGGACAAGACGGGCAGACTGGAGGACGCATTGAGGGAGCTGACGGGTGACTTAATAGTCGCGGGTGACCTCAATGCGAGAGCGATCGAGTGGGGAATGACCAGGACAGACAGACGTGGACACCTGCTGCTGGAAATGGCAGCAAGACTCAACCTGACTGTGGCGAACACGGGACACGTACCGACGTACATCAGACCGGGGGTGGGCTCCTCGATACCGGACGTGACGTTGATCTCGGACAGTATCGTGCCGCTGATGAGGCGATGGGCGGTGATCGACGACTATACAGCCAGCGATCATCAATACATCGTCTTTGAGGTGGCAGGACCCACAACGACGCAACGCAACAGGTCGGCGCAGACACCGCGGTGGAACACACGGAAACTGGACATCGACAAGTTCTCGAGGGCGCTGCTGGAAGCAGTCGCACCCTCGGAGATTGTACCGGACGAACTGACGGGACGTACAAGGACCGAACGACTTGTGGACGAGACCCTAAAACTGACGAAACGGCTCTGCAAAGCGTCAATGCCGCGCAAGAGCATCCGACACGATAGACGAGCGACGTACTGGTGGACAGAAGACATCGCCGAACTGCGGAGGCTCTGCATCCGGGCGAAGAGGCGAATGTACCGGGCTCGGGAAAGGGACCGGCCGAACGCGGCTGCTCTTACGACGGACTACAAAACGGCACGGAAAACGCTGACAAACGCGATAAAAGACAGTAAGAAGCGCTGCTGGAGACAGCTATGCGAGGAGGTGGACCAGGACCCCTGGGGTCTGGGTTACAAGATTGTGACGCAGAAGCTAGGGGCCCGAAGTCCGCCGGAACTCCAAGACGCGACGACCATGGGACAGATAGTTAACGGGCTATTCCCAACTCACCCGACGAGGGAGGAGCCCTGGGACACGGACGACAGACGAGACGCCCCGGTCTTCACGGAGGAGGAGCTTACTAAAGCTACGACCTCTCTGAAGGCGGGGAAAGCACCTGGACCGGACGGCATACCCGGGGAGGCCCTCCGGCTGATGGCACGCCTGAGGCCTGGGATACTCCTCGGCATGTACAACGAATGTCTTAGGACAGGGACGTTCAGCGCGCGCTGGAAGACGGCTAGACTGGTCCTCCTTAGTAAAGGAAAAGGAGAGCCGCATATGCCGTCTTCCTATAGACCTCTGAGTCTACTGGACACGACGGGTAAAGTTTTCGAACTTCTACTGAGACCGCGACTGACAGACGCGATAAGAGCGGCCGGGGGCTTGTCCGAGAACCAGCACGGCTTTCGCAAGGGACGATCGACTATAGGGGCAATCCGCAAGGTCATCGAGACTGTCAGAAGGACGGACGAGGCCTGTCACGCGGCAAGGCCCCTAGTGATACTGGTGACTCTAGACGTGAGAAATGCCTTCAACTCGGCTAGGTGGGGGGATATCTTGGGGGCGCTGGAAGGCACTCTCCGGATTCCTCCTTATCTACTACGGGTACTGAGGGACTATCTCAACGACAGACGCATCATGTACGAGACGACAGATGGACAGGTGACCAGAAGTATCACCGCGGGTGTCGCGCAAGGATCAATTCTCGGACCAGACCTATGGAACGTGACGTATGACAGCCTGCTGAGGCTGGAGATGCCGCGCAACGCATCGCTCGTCGCTTACGCTGACGACGTGGCGGCGGTGATCGTGGAGCGCAGTGCGGATCTGGCCCAGCTGACACTGAATCAGGTCATGAGACGCGTTGACAGGTGGATGACGGAGCACGGACTGTCTCTTGCACTGGACAAGACGGAGCTTCTCATGCTTACGCGACGACGAATACCGACAATCATTCCAATGACAGTCGGGACGGAATGTATGGGTACCAGAAGAGAAGCCAAGTATCTAGGGGTGACTCTGGACACGAAGCTGACCTTCTGGCCCCATATAAAACGGACGGCCGAGAAGGCGGCGGCGATGGTGACTTCGCTCAGCCGCCTGATGGCAAATACGCACGGACCGAGACCGTCTATACGGAGACTACTGATGACGACGGCCCACTCGATCCTCCTGTATGGCGCAGAGGTCTGGGCAGACGCGCTGGCCATTAAAAAATACAGGAAGACGATGACGTACGTACAAAGACAGGGGGCACTAAGGATAGCGTGTGCCTACAGGACCGTCTCGGCAGAGGCGATCCTGGTGGTGGCGGGCGTGATTCCTATAGACCTACTAGCCACAGAACGAAAACGAATATACGAACGCGACGAAGGGACTGAAAGGTCTGACGCGGCAAGGTATGAAAGAGAAAAGACCCTGACGGACTGGCACGCACGCTGGACGACCGAGACAACCGGACGATGGACAAGACGGCTGATAACGGACCTAAGACCGTGGACCGAACGGGGTTGGGGGGAGGTAAAATTTTTACCTGACCCAGCTCCTCACGGGACACGGATATTTCCGAAATTATCTACACAACATGAAACGAGTACGGACGCCGGACTGTAAGTACTGCGGACACACACGAGACGATGCGGAACTCACGTTCTTTGCGTGCGACAGATGGACGACCCGGAGACAACAATTGGAACGGAGGACTGGACACATCACGCCCGATAACATAATCGAGCTGATGCTACGAGACGAAGACCACTGGACAGACATCGCCACCTTCGTCGAGGCAGTGCTGAGGCGTAAGAAAGATGATGGATGCCTGGAGGATGAATGAGGGAGACATGACATGTAAACGGAAGAGATGTAGCAACGGGTAAACGAAACGAGACGGACGATGGACAGGACCCGCGGGGGCGAGGTTATACTAACGTGTTGCCACCCCGCGGGGCGGACAGTGGAGGGGGATGTTTTAGTCGGTATATCACCATTCCGACGGCACCGGCATGTGTGGGAGTCCGACACACGAGACAGCCCACGGGGCCGACTTACGGTGCGTAATTTGCATTTTTACCCCCTCCTAAAAAAAAAAAAAAAAAGGAAACATAAGACGTCAAACACTGCAACGAATAAATTTACGAAACATATATTATTGCCTTTATTGAATGTAACTACGCTTATTTACGTGTAAAATACACAATCGTTTATATTTCATTCGATTTCTTCGCGCTATTAAAATCACGCAAAATACGGCGACCGCGAAAAAGTGTAACAGTTTCCGAGCAAATAATTAAAATATATTTGTCTCTCGTTCGTGCGTATAAACACGCAACGAACAAATCTTCGTAGTGCATTTCTTTCTCTCTTTCTCTCTTCCTCTCGCTCACGCCATTTTTCCTAACACATGTATTCGTCTCACTCATAAAATCATACTTGTCCAAAATTGGACAAATCTCGAAGTGCCCTTTTTTATGAGGCTTGGGAAAGCTGACGCACGAACACGCTAGATCCGCTGACTCGCCGTAATCTGGCAGGTTAGCGACTGGCACGGTTAATCCGGTGCTTAGTGTTCGGACGTCGATTTCCCTTGACCTTTATATTTGTATTCGCGGCTGGCCGCCAATCGCCGTAACCGGGCGGAGGTGGGCCAGACGTAGCGAGTCGCCGGTGCCGTAATCTGGCACGCACTAGACTCGCTCAGCGTACCAAATTTTATTTTATACCAATCTGTACCTATGCGTTAGACGAATACGTTTCCCGATACATTCGCTCAATAAATAAAAAATCCTCATCCGTCCAAAACCGGACGTATATACAGGGTATTTTCCGAGGAACTCGGAAGATTTGCCGCACGACCACGCCACACGCGCCGACCCGCCATACTTCGGTAGGTCAGCGACTGGCACGGTCACACCGGTGCTTAGTGTTCGGGCGTCGGCTTCCGTTATTCTCAACATTTGTTCTCGCGGCTGGCCGCCAATCGCCGTAACCGGGCGGAGGTGGAGTCAGCCGTAGTGAGTCGACGGTGCCGTAACCTGGGACGTCTTGCACTCACTCAGGGGTTCAAATAATTATAAAATCTATACATGTATTGTGACGTTGCGTCACAAGGGAGATAATGGAAGAGCCCGCGTGACCACGCTCGGGCTCGGTCTCCGCCACGCACCTTGATCGGAAAAATTCACATGTTACTTTTAAGGTATTTTTAAGGTATTTTTATTATATAGAAGCCGCGACACTATCCCTCCCGTCCTTCCCGCACCCCTTATCGCGATCGCGGCACGACCACGCGGACTGTCGACTGGAGCCACGTCGGCCCGGCCGTCAACCTCGAGACCCACTACCGCCATCTCCCGACGACGCGGATAGTGGACACGCCGCCCGAGGACATCCCGCTGCCATCTCCCGAGTCTCCGGCCTACCGCGCGTCAGGAGAGACTGAAGCTCTCGCGCTGTATGGCTGGCGAGCGCCGTATCGACTGGGGCGCTCCGCGACTCGGGAGGGAAAAGATTTATCGAGGAGATCGACCGAAAGGGCGAGCCACGACGATCGAGACGAAAATCGATAGGAGGTCCGTCATCTATTGCGGGATTGGGCGAGACGGGGAAGCCGGCCGGCGTGGATCGGCACTTAGTCCCGGAGCGTGGTCGAGCGAAGATAGTCCCAACGTCAAGCGCAAAACCGAGCGAAAGGAGAAAGAGAGAGGGAGATAGAAAAGACGTCGAGAAAAGTCGAGTCCTTTTGGAAGGATCTTCCCAGCGAAAACGTAAGTCCTTCCTTTTTCTCTTTCGCAAGAGCGGCCAGCGTGCGCCGCTAAAATCAGTTCGGGAAATTTGGTCGCACGGGCGACCGTTAAAATTCGTTCCCTTCACCCCTCCACCATCATTTCCGATCGTCGTCCCAACTCCGTGCGCGTCGCAATAAATGAAGTGTAAACTAGATTAAGGTAATTAAAATCAGTGCGTGCGATTCGAGTCATTAGCCGAGAAATTGCGTTATAATTAGCGCGAGACACGTGTAACAAGGTGTTCGTGGCGGATCCCCGTCGTCCCTCGTGAAAATTCTTCTCGCGCGCGCGTAGCCGCGGCCAGCCTCGTGTAGCACGGCCGTCGGCCGAGTCGAGTGATATTGCCGTGAGAATAAATCGCGGCGCGATAAAATCGCGCAATTAGTATTTCGAGATTTTTGTTTTCGCGTATTATTAATTTGAGTCATATAAAATAACGTCAAATAGTCGTGGTCCAAATTAAGTGGCCATCGTGTTCGCGAACTCCGTCCGTCCCCAGATACCCTGAGACGTCCCCATTTTAATTTGTATAGAATCTCTCGCTTGCCGGCCGAAGGCCGCGTGTGTTTTGGTTTTTTCTTGTTTACCTTTTCTTCTTCTTTCGAGTTTGAGAACTTTGCGTACGCGTTAAGCGCGTTGCCCGAGAAAGGCTGGCGCCCAAAATAATTACGAAATTTATATAGTAGAGAATATTTAAACGGGTAGAGAAAATAGAGTTGGGACTTCGCGTGTCCGGTAACCCGTAAAATAATTAGAATCAAACTTATTATTATTATTGCGAAACCTTTTCATTATATCGACCTTTAATTTCTTTATTTCCGTACAATAAATTATATTTGAATTTTTCTAGTGTCGACCCTTCAGTAATTTTTCCATCTCCCCCCTCCTGACCCCCCCCCCCCCGCCTACGTTAACACGCGATACCCGTCATAGTATATTTATTTTTCGAAGCGAATGTATCCCTCATAAATTAATCCAGTCCTCGTAGTCTCCGATTGCTCCCAAAAACATCGGCATCACCGGGCCATCGCATTAGCACAAGCGCCGGGTACCCGTCTGGGCAACGACAGGTCGGATCGAGCTGGAACATCTATGCGATCCCTGGACAAATTCGGTCACACGGTCGAGTAGTTTTGACCCGCTACGCACCGCCGCTCTTTCACACCAAGGTAAGCACAATTTCACGCTACTTTCGTATTTGCTTACCTGTCGCTCATGCGTCAAATTATACACCAACGACTTTACCAAGCGCCTATCCCAAGTGGGCACATTCCCGCTTAATCGTGGCGCTTTAATTCTCCGACGGTAACTTACCGTCATATAAGTCATATGACTTAATTCATTATAAACCGTACGTTCGTGGCACACTTCCCATTCGTAAATTCAAATCCTGAAAGGTAAATTAAAAGATGATTAATTATCGATTAAAAAATGGGCCCCACGACGTAACAGGTTGTATATTAAAAAATTAAATTGGTGGCAGCGGTGGGATACGCTTAAAGTCTTTGGTGTAAAAATAAAAAAAAATATATAAAAAATTTATGTTACATATCGCAAAGTGTAAAATAAAATAAGAGGTTCAAAATGGCTGAGCATTCCCAAAATTCGAAACGTTTAAGTGAAGAGGAACTCCGCGTATTAGCGGATCAATTAATTAAAAAACGCGAAATACTTCGTGAACAAGAACAGGCGTTATTAAGAAGAGAATTAGAAACGTACGAAAAATTAGAAGCCCTGAGTGCGCGTGAATGTGAATTTAGTGATCAAGTGAATAATAGAGATGAACCAATCTCAACCACTCATCACGCCCTCGAGGCTATGCAAAATACCCTGTCGACAATGATAAACGAAGTCAGTCGAATTGGTAGGGAAATTGGTTCGATTAAAAACGGTGAGGGTCAACGACAATCCGGTCCAGTCCCTCACGTACAACAAAACGAAAATAATGTTCGCGACGATCGAGAATTACCCGCGAACATTAAATTTAAAGACGCACTTGAATCTGTGCCCATCTTCAATGGGTACAACGTACCGGTTCTCCGGTTTGTTCGTGCTTGTAAAAGGGCAAGGGACATGTTCCGCCCTCATCAGGAGTTGGGCCTCACTCAGCTCCTTCGTAACAAATTAAAAGGTCATGCCGCAATGGCACTGGAAGATTATAACTTCCAGAACGTTCACCAATTCGGTGAGCGGTTGAAAACGTTATTTGGTGCCGCGAAAACTTTGAACGAATTTCGTGGTGAACTTGGAAATATTTCAAAAAGCAAAAACGAACATATTATCGACTATATCAGTCGAACCAAAGATTTGCATACGGCGATTCTCGAAGCCGAAATTGATAATCACGGAACTCTCCGAAACGGTCAATACGATATTTTCGAAAACGACATGCTGGATTGTTTCGTCAAGGGTCTTCCACCCGACTTTTGAATCCGTCTCAAACTCGAGGGATTCGATAATCTCGAAGATGCCTATTCAAAGGCAATAAAAGTTGAAAAAGATATGGAACGCGATAGGTCACATTTCAAGGACACGCGTTTCGAAAGCCGAACTCAAAATCAGTCGGCCCAAATAAAAGCGGTCTCCCCTTCAGGAGGACCAACTTGTAAACATTGCAACCGCAATCACGCGTCCGACGATTGCTGGTCAAAGTTTCCGGACAAGAAACCGGGAAATTCAAATAAACAAAGTTCAAACAGTAGAATCACGTGGTCAAAGCCCACGAACGTTCAAGGATCTCGACCCCCGTCGATGTGTAATTATTGCCACAGGGCGGGCCACCTCAAGACATCCTGCTTTAAAAAACAAAACGAAGAAAGGAATAGGGCAACCGAATTGCCAAAAAACGAGAATTCTCGACCAGTGGCACGGGCCTCCCCGCGGGACGAGAAATCGACGGAGCGCCCGGTAAAAATAACTGACGCGTCTCCGTGCGAACCGTCCACGTCTTATTAATGCGTTCAAAACAATAACTTCCGTAGACCTCGACTCACCCAACCTAACGGGACTTAACGAATTTTTAATAGACTCAGGCTCGGAAGTAAATCTCGTCAAAAATCGAATCGTAAATGCTTATACGTATATAAACAAATACGATATATGCAATTTGGAGGGGATCTCGAGTATCCCCGTAAGAACAAAGGGGTCTATAAGAATAATGATCAATGATACCCCCGCGGAATTTCACGTCGTCGATGACTGGTTCCCAATGGACCAACATGCATTACTTGGTACCGAATTTCTTGCTGAAAATAAAGCTCTCGTAGATTGGAGACATGAACAATTAACTTGGGGAGATCAAAGGATCCCGTTTAAAAGTAAACAAACTATTTCGATTCCAAAACGGTCCAAAACGGTCTGTTATGTCAAAGTAAGTAATCCCAAAATCAAAGAAGGATATATTCCGATGCTCTACTTGGGAGAAGGGATTTTTTTTGGCGAAGCAGTCGTTACGGTCAAAAATGGTATCGCTTATCTTATTGCGCACAATTCAACCGATGATAATTTGTTAC
Organism: Ophion slaviceki; assembly: GCA_944452715.1. Lineage (NCBI taxonomy): Eukaryota > Metazoa > Arthropoda > Insecta > Hymenoptera > Ichneumonidae > Ophion > Ophion slaviceki. The sequence continues at coordinate 10,541,046 of OX101795.1, read as the reverse complement.
TGACTATACCAACGGTAGTAGTCGAAGAATTCAGGTGCAAAGGCACGAAAAAGGGTTCCCTCACTCCGGCCGACCAAAAGGCGTTTCAGGAAGAGGATAGGACCGAATGTGAAAATAATTTCCTCACTCCGGACGACCAAATGGCGTTTCAGGAAGAGGATAAAAATCAAACGGGTTCCCTCACTCCGGACGACCAAAAGGCGTTTCAGGAAGAGGATAGGACCCGATGTGAAAATAATTCCCTCACTCCGGACGACCAAAAGGCGTTTCAGGAAGAGGAGAAAAGTTTAATTGTTCCCCACCTGGACGACCAAATGGCGTCTCGGGAAGAGGGTATATTACGGTTTGAAATTGCGCGCAACAAAAAAGTTTTAAAAGTTCGAAAGAAAGATAAAGTAAACGAAATTCGCGACTTACTCCATCTCAACCATCTAAACGATGAAGAACGGTCAAGCGTGGATAAAATTATAAGCGAGAATTCGGACCTATTTCATTTGCCAGGAAAAGTCCTAGGCTTTACAGATAAAATCGGGCATAAGATAACGACGAACGACGATCAACCAGTTTTTACGAGGCAGTATAGATTTCCGCCCGTTCATAAAGATGAAATTACAAAACAAGTTAAAGAACTAATTGAAGGGGAAGTAATAAAACCGTCAAACTCCCCGTATAGTTCGCCCCTGTGGATCGTTCCCAAAAAGGCGGACTCACAAGGAAATCCAAAGTGGCGCATGGTCATTGATTATAGAAACTTAAACGAAAAGACAATTGGCGATGCTTATCCATTACCTCAAATAACCGAAATTCTCGACCAATTGGGTAATGCGAAATATTTTTCAGTATTCGACCTGGCCAGCGGTTTCCATCAAATTAAAGTACATCCAGATGATTCTCACAAGACAGCATTTGCTACATCATTCGGTCACTCCGAGTTCGAGCGAATGCCGTTTGGTTTAAAAAAACGCTCCGGCGACATTTCATAGATTAATGGATCGAGTCTTAACAGGCCTTCAAGGCATCGAGCTGTTTGTTTATTTGGACGACATCGTCATTTATGCAAAGACACTAGTTGAACACGAGAATAAATTCAACAAACTTGTGAAAAAATTAAGGCAAGCCAACTTAAAATTACAACCGGACAAGTGTGAATTTTTAAGACGAGAAGTGGCATATTTGGGTAACATCATAAGTGAGGACGGGGTTAAACCCGATCCCAAAAAATTGGAGGCTCTACAGGGATACCCTAGGCCTACCACTCCGAAAAAGATAAAACAATTTTTAGGACTTGCAGGTTATTACCGCAGGTTTATCGAAAAATTTTCAGGCATTGCAAAGCGACTCACAAATTTATTAAAAAAGGGATCGACCTTCAAATGGACCGAATCTCACCAAAAAGCCTTTGATGCGCTTATCGAGGCGTTATGTAACGAACCAATTCTTCAATATCCGGATTTCACAAAATCATTCATCATAACACCGGACGCATCCGATCACGCCATTGGCGGAATTTTGAGCCAAGGCGAAATTGGTAAAGATAGACCTGTTAGTTACACCTCTCGAACTCTTGGAAAACACGAAGTTAATTACTCAGTGATCGAGAAGGAATTATTGGCTATCATTTATTGTGTAAATCATTTCAGACCTTATGTCTACGGCCGTGAGTTCTTATTGGTAACAGATGACAAGCCGCTCGTATGGCTTCACTCCGTAAAAGACCCGGCCAATCGGCTTGTGCATTGGCGCCTTAGCCTTGCTAATTATACCTATAAAATTGTATACAAACCAAGAAGGGTAAACAGCAATGCTGACGCCCTCTCCCGGAACCCGCCAGTAAAAAATCAGACTGTGCTCATGGTGAAGCATACGCCATGTAAAAGAAAATCCGAATCGCCTATCGTTGGCCCAAGTCGGGCAAATATCGGTAAACCGACTCCTAGTGAAAACGACGATTCGGACTCGGATGAAAGATTGTTCGATCCACCAGCTGGAAGAAATCCAGCTAAAAAACGAAAACCTACCTTAAATCCTGATATGGATACGGAGGAAATCCCCGATCCGTCGGACGGCAACCAAAGGAAAAATCCACCTGAAAAAAGGAAAAAGTTAGCCGACTCCGCGGACGAGGACGATTTCCTCGGTTTCCGAAATTTCCCGACAATTTCGCAAACGTCTGGCAAAACGCCTCGTCGTTGGGAAAAAGAAAAAGAAACTCCGAAACCCCGGAACCTGGAAGAACCGCCTTCCCATCCTCAATCCGTCGAACCTGTAAAAGAAACAACCTTGCACACATCTATTCCAGACGCAAGTCCAGACGACGGAAACGCGGAAAATTTTCAAATACCGCAACTTTTAGAAGATCGAGAAATAGCCCCATTTCCTGAGGATTCCGAAACACCGGAACCGTCAGAACATGGAGAAAACATTGAGAATATCGATGATCTCACCGAAAGCTCAAGTGACTCAGACGACGAGTCTGTAAATAGCGACATATTTGATAATGAAAACCTCGAGTATGCATTACCGAGGGAAAACAGTGAAGTCCAAGGTAGACTCACCATACGCGAAACGCGTGATAATTTGTCCATGTTCAAGGACACTCTCGTCGTCTTTGTTACCACTTCCGGGAGACCAATCGATGATGGAGCAAAAGATCTCCAAACTCAAAATTTGTTTCCCAAAATCGAGGAAACCACGTATTTACGACTCAAGGTAATAAACGAAAATTCAAGATGCATATTAGCTATACCGTTATTGGCTAATGTACACGAAAATCTTTTCATCGAAGACCTTGAGGAAGCCCTCGACTCCTTGAAAAACTTTGTCCGCGAAACATCTACGAAACTAATTCATGTCGCAAAAACAAACTCAATCGGAAATGTATCATGGAACGAAATTAAAAATCTTTTGATACGACCGCTAGGCAACGACGAAGTTACGTTGACTATCTGTAAATAACATCGCAAGGTGGCCATAGACGTGGTTCCTGTTCCGAAGATGGGAACCAGTCCACAACGACCACCCAGGCTTGACGCCCAAAGTTCCCTCTGGCACCCCAATCAAGAAGACGACTATCGACACCAGCGAAGCGTTCTTGGTTACAGGATGACGTGGAAAATTTACCTTGCCGTCCTGTTTTGCATCCACCCAACTGCCGGCCTTGTCGGATACGATTGTGGCGGACCATCTCTAAACGTATCGACCATCTCTTTGGGCACCATTGGCGAATGTGACATCCCTTTGGTCGATCCGATACCGACACCAGTGAAGATTCAACTCCTGCAACTTTCGGAGTTCTCATCAACTGGCGTAGTCCAATGTAAGGTCGAAATCGACCGGACAATTTACTACTGTGGGATGAGTTCCCACAACTCCATTGTACATAATGGACGTCAAATTTACCTGCACGAAGTCGATGAACGATCGTGCCGAAAAATTCACGAAACAGGGCTACTGCAAGTAGGCCTGACAGCAATAATTTCCGGGACCCGGAAAAACAGCACCACAACTCGGGGCGTGACCCTAGCCGGATCTGTCGATAACCAGGGGAAATGCTCCGGTACACAATATAACGACCCTTTCGGCGCTTGGGATAACGTGGTCGTCCAAGCCTCAGTGAGGATCACTCTCGCCAGTTACGAAGCAACGGTCAACTTGGCGACCAATAAAATAGTCCTTCGATCAGGAACCCATTGCCAATTATCGGATGGTACCTGCTTCGATATCGAAGGTAACGCCGTATTCTGGAAAACTGAACCAGCAGACACCTGCGCGTTTAACAGATACGACGTATTATTCGAGGGTACAGCTACCAAATTATGGACCTTCGACAACTCGCACCAAATACCGGACGTCTACACGTCTCTACCCAGGATACTGGTACGTCCTGGCGATCTTGCCCTCCATTAAATAACCTAGAACATAAAGATCAAACATAAATATCTATATATTCACCCTAAAAATTATGTTACTCCCCATAAGAATATGAATACGTATTAGGAACCACTCTAGAAATTACTCAGAAATATTTTTCCTTATCTAGGATAAAATTGACAACATGTAAAATAATATAATTCTCTATTTTTACAAGAAACAATATGTCTCTCAATACTTTTTATGCCCTAAATGGCTCAAATATAGTAATCACGCAATTCTGCATTATATACATTATACTACATGTACTTAAGAACAAATAAAGCTCTAGGTATCACTTCATGAAAATATATTGTTCCCCCTTAAATTCCTTAAGGCAAAAGATAAAACGTAAATTTGGAAAAACCCTTTTGTCACCGAATATAAGACAATAGGAGGATAATAAAGAAACAAATACGAAATCATAATAATAATTCAATCTCCTTAAAAACGATTAAAACCGGGCTAAAAACGAACTTTTCAAAGGTTAACTTTTCCAATATTAAACGGCACATTTAATGGTAAGTAATGCGCCAAACACCATATTTTTACGACTAACCAATCATGTTAAAATTACTTAGAGTATAGTTAAAATCAGGTTAAAATGAGTATGTCTAACCGCCATATTAAAGAGGGAAAAATCCCGATTCCAACCATACCCTTCTTATAATTTTAAGACAATTAGAACTATTTAATTTTGATTTTTAAAAGGAGGGATACTTGCTTCGACCTACTATGACGGCATGTTCTCCTGATACTCCTGTTCTTAGTCGCGACCCGCGAAATTCATTTCCCTCAAAACTAAAAATCGTACCGCGGTCCCGCGGGTGTCAAAATTTCTTTAAAAATCCCCTCTTTCACATAGACCCAACTCGCGGCCACGGCGACCATTGTTTTCCTCAAAAAACTCAAAAAACCTGCAAATCCGTGGTTACCCCGTGTTACTGTATACCTATAGCGTACCCTCTTGCAAGCTTCACCTAAGGAGGCCGCCATGATGGTTTCGGGCCGCCAAGATGGCTAACAGCCGCCATATTGGAATCCCGCTAATATCGTAGAATCCTCCGGGAACCCCTGTGGTCCTGTAGGCCGCCATGACACCTCCCATAGGCATCCCTTTTCATCCCAGTATATGCATCCTTAAGGGGGACCCGCTATGATAGTTCCCCAATACTTCAGTGCACATGCACTTGGACTTGGCTCCACGTTCAGCCGCCATGACAGTCGCCACGAGGCGCACGGTCACCATCGAAATCACGTCCCGTCAATATTATTGGTAACTCAAAACTACATCTCGCAAAAATCACGTATCATAAACAGTGATAATAAGACTCGCGGTCACCTCACTATCTACCCAGACTAAACATCCTGTGGATACTGTAACCCTCCACGTGCCGCCATACCATTCCTTTATTCCAAATTTGTTAATGCAAAATCCCTTATTATCCAAGATAGCGTATTTGCTAAATTTCATAAAGTCTCAAATATTATATTCTATTTTTGAATCGTGAATTTAGAGCAATATTAACTATTGTACAATGTTAATAATAAATTTTGATAGCAAAATAACCACGTAAAAATAAGTTACCAATGTTAATAAAACTATTAATCTATGCGCAACATATACTAATGCGCACCACTTATTTTAATAGATATTTAATAAGATATTTTAATAAAATATTTTATACTTATATATACCCCGATATTCTCTTTAAGTTTTATAACATTATAACAACTAAGACATCCTATACGAAATACTTACCCGCCGTGTAAGGAAACAAAAGGAATGTAACAATCAAATTTTATTCTATATTTACAAGCCTTGTATAACAAAAATCATACATTAAATAATCTGGACAAATTGCGAAATTATGAAACAATTATTGTAAAATCACATACACGAATACGAACAATATGGACTAATGTAATAAATTGTAAAGCTGATGGTAAATTAATAAGAATTAATTTATGAAGAGCTCCATTTGATCCTGTAAGAAGAAAAGAGAAAGACGCCGGTACTGCATACCGTCCCATAAGAGTAAGGGAGAAGGAAGGATGCCTACGTCACAAGAGCGCTCACTTCTCCGACGCTGGATGCTGGCCCCACCAAGATGGCCGCCGCCTCCACTCGAGGAGTATATAAAAGAAGGGGTACCTCTCCTTCGCTAGTTCTCCGGTCTCTCCACCAGTCAGTCGCGCTTCTCCCTTCGTCGGACCCGCACGCTGGAAAATCGGCTCTTGTAATTTTTTGAATCTTTGATTCTTTTTGGGTAACAGTTATACCCTTTTCGATTTTTATACGAATATTCATTTCGTACGTTTACTTTCATTATATTCAATCTACTCTCTGCTACTTAATTCATATTTAAAGTTGTAACAATATATCGATAATCTCCAAAAGTGATCATCGTCTCGTGTTAATTTATTGTGTTAAACCTGACTTCCTCGATTTAATCAAAAGTGTCACTCATCGTTTTCTTCGGCATTTTTAATTCAGAATTCCAAGTGTATTCAAGAAATACTTGTCAAAGGAATTGTGCCAGTTTATCCAAAGTTTCTCTACTACTTTTTGCCTTGTGTTTTAGTGCTCCTTAGCTGAGCACGAAACGTCCACATCCTTTTCCGGTGATTAGGTGATCTTTCGTGCTGCCTAGTGGCCAGGCACGGTCACCACGATCTACCGTGCAATCTCGTTCCTTAAATAAATTTGAATTCAGTGCTATTACGTTTGCACGAATTCATATCCCTGTCAGTGTTGCGAGTGTGCTGCCTAGAGGCTAAGCACGCGTACCACAATTTGGAAACTGGGCCAATACCTGAAACAAATTATTTTGAATTTATGAGTTAACTTACTTTTTCTCTAATGCCAAGAAGACGTGAAGTCTAGCCGAGGCGAAACATCGGGTCGACATTCCCGCAGTGATAATAGAACTCTAGAACAACGGTTCAATCAATTGCCGCTTAGCGCAAGGCTGCGCATTATTTCAAATACTCTCCTCCATTCGCGAGTGTATATCTTGGACGATCGTTCGATCCGTCGCTTATCTCCGCCGTCACCTGTCAGCGATTCGGAGACATCCACGGTCGTTGTTTCCCCTGAACACGAAGCAACATTTCCGGTTATTTCATTCGACGTCGAATCCTGCTCTATTGTCGTCGAACCTGAAATCAGTTCTTACGTCACGGACTCACCTGTTGCTGATTCTCCATCTGTCGCTGAGTCCACACACGACTAGGTTCCATCCCTATGGGTGCGTGTACATCGTCTTCTAAGAGGCCTGCTGTGGAACTTGCCGTCCCCGAAATCTCCATTCGGTTCGAGATTATTCACACCGATCGCGGAAATTCTCTTCGGATACAGCAGCGTCCTCTTCCTCCACCCGCTACGCACCGCCGCTCGTAAGGGTAAGTTGAATTAATTCACGCTACTATCTTTTCTACTCTCTTACCCTAATTTTGCATTTTCTACATTTTATACCAATACTTATCAATTACCGATTGTGACCTGGTCCTCGTCCCCGTCGGGCGCATTCCCGACCAAAGGTAGGGCTCTTTTTCTCTCGATCCGCGTTCCTGAAAGAAATGTAAAGTTAAAATAAATTAGATTCTGTTTCCTCATTTTCTTCTTTTATTACTCATCCAACTCAGCACGCGACTTCTCCGCGTGTCCCTGTTCCTGTAAAGAATAAAATCGAATTAAATTAAAATCATTGTCTTCCCATTCTCTCTCTTTTATTACTTACCTAATTCAGGACGTAACAATACTACCTTCGCACTGGCTGCTAAATCCGAAAAACATGTTTGCGGCTATACACTCGTGCGAACGGAGCATCCAAAATTGTACGTCCTCGAAAATCAAAATCATGAATCTTTCGCTACGCGGAAAAGGGTGCTTCTTAGTAACCTCGACATATTCGCGTACGTGAACTCGAAGTTTATTTACGTCAAAAAGCATATTAAGGCGCAAATAAAAACACTTTACAAGGACATTCTCACACAACGATGCAATCTTGAAAAACAAATGCTACAAAACGCTCTCTCAACGGCTTCCATTCTACCCGGAAAATTTGCCCGGGCCGTCATGAAAGCCCCGGGATATACTATGGCCGTCATCGCAGGAGAGGTAGCACACATCGTCAAGTGCACACCCGTGGAATGCACCCTTCGTCGAACGGACGAATGTTACAACGAACTTCCCGTAACGTTCCGGAACCAATCGTTCTTCCTGTCCACAATCTCAAGGACACTTATCCGGACGGGAACACATATCGAGTGCAACCCCATGCTGCCTGCCGAATATTGGATCGACGGCACTTGGTATCGTTTCACACCACATCCAGTCGAGGTACGGCCTCCTGGACAACTGCATCCCGCTTCCATGCCTACCTAGGGATACAACCCCATTGGAAATTTGGCATCCAGCGGAATTTATTCTGACCACGAGATCAACCAGCTGAGGGACAGGATCATGTTCCCCGCTGAAAAACCAGCATTGCTCAACAACATCGCAAGGGGTTTCGCAGGACGCGAAATACCCCCGGGAAGCGTTTCCCTCAAGACACTGATGGACGAGGACGCTCTCCAACACGTGGCTGATGGAGTAATGCACAAAATCTGGGGTGGTTTTGAAAAATTCGGGATCATCAGTGCGGGACTGTTCGGGGTCCTCGCAATCCTCACCCTCATCAAGGCGATCATCGATACTTGCATCCATGGATATGTACTCCACACTCTGTACGGATGGAGTTTCACCCTCCTAGGAGCCATCTGGAACTCGGTGACAAGCCTCCTAATTAGCAGAGCTCACCATGCTGAACAACGGTCGTCGAAGATTACCAACGACGAACCTCTGGAGCTGGTGTCCATCAATGACAATCGCGACCATCCGACGACGTCGAGGCGTTTGTCGGGCGTCGACCACGGACTCTTGGAGCGGCTCAACGCCGGTCCTCAGCAAAGCTGAAGAATTGCTTCAGACTTTTAGGGGGGAGGTGTTACGTCCTAGCACTCTTGCCCTCCAAATATTCATATCTGGTACGAATTGTAATAATTATTAAGATTTTTTCCTCGCGCTAAACGCGCTCATTTATGTTTTTCTTGGGGTACATATTAATCAGAACGACCCATATATGGTCGATTTCACTTAGAAACCCCGTTATATAAAATAATCGTAAATATATCTTTAAATTTAGCATGCGTATATCTACCCGTATACATGAGTTAGAGATGTGTGCGGCCGTGTGGATGAAAAGGTAGTCTTCGAGGATTCGGCTTCGATCCGGCCAGTCAAGGTTATTCCAAAATCGGAATAGAAATACGGGATGTTTACGTTTCGGCCCTCTGATTAGGGTCCTCTTCAGAAATTTTATTTTTCTGTATATAATACGATACACATTTTATTATATAACAATGTTTGAGAACGGTTGTAAATATGAGCGTTTATGTTCATGATTCGGTTGTCTAATTCATAAATCTTATAAGTGTTAGTCATTTGGTATAATAATTCAGTGGGTTCAGTTTTAGTTATACTTAAGTTAATGCAATGTGAATAATGTAGTTGATTATATTATTTATTGTTTTTGGTGTGTTAGTGTTTGAAATGTATGATGTGTGATATAGCGGTTTACTCAATTATGGAATAATAAAGAGATGAAGTGTAAGAGATAACTAACCTCGATGTTGTTGATATTTCAAATTTTTGCTAATACTTAGAAGGTTGTGTCGAAGAACATTATTTATGGGAGTAAATAATGTTAGGTGAGAAATTACTCCATCAATAGAGATGTTATCGTTTATCGGCGATTTTGCATGTCTGTAATCGATAATTCATTATAAAGCAAATAAAAAAGGGAAAAAGTTGTGTGTTTTGTTGAAGAATTATTTTGTCAAAAAGTTATGATAATTACCTATTGAGTTGTTTTTATATAAACTTTGTTACGCCTTCTAAGATGAGCAAATGCTCGAAATTTACAATTTTTGTCTCTACATGTTGAGTTGTGTGGTCAACGAGAGTTCGAGAAAAACTGAGAGGTGTGTTTATTTTATGGAGTGTATTCGAGTCTTTGTGCGGTGAATCGGGGGAGGAAGATCATTTGGGCAGTGACGTGTCAAGGAAAATAAAATAGATGTGTCAAGATGGGCATATTTGAGATAAGTGATAATGTCATTGATAAGTTAGTTTATCGTGTCAGTGTATTAAATTAGTTTATAGTGTCAGTAATTTTAAAATTGTTATGTGAGGTGAATGCTGTAAAATGTTTTAATAATTATATGATAGAATTGTAAATTGAACTTAGTTTTTGTATGTCTGTTCTAAAATTTATAGAGTTGGAGTGTGCCTTAATTTGGATCATTTCAAGGATTAATCTTTTTTTAAGCCAGTTCTCATTATTTAAGATTTTTACGTTGTCAAATTGGAAATCGTGTTTTTGTTCTATTGCATGTTGTGCTAAAGCTGTGTGTATTGTGGTGGTGTGTTTTATGCTATTTTTGTGTTCTTTAATTCTGGTTTCAAGGTATCTTTTGGTTTGACCAATGTATGTGGCGTTACAGTCTTTACAATCGATTTGGTAAACTACGTTTGATTTTCGGTTGTTGTTTATCTTGTCTTTGGTGGAGCCAATGATTGATGAAATGTTGTGTCTATTGTTTGTGACTAGTGTTATGTTGTATTGTCGGAAGAGATGAATCAGTTGATGATGTATGCTTTTGGTGTAGGGAAGGTTTATTAATCTGGAGGAATCAAAATTGATGTTATTGGTTCTTTTATTGTTGATTATGGAGAGCCGTTGTTTTATTATTTTTTCTGTGAAAGTGATTGGGTAGCAATTTTTTGTCATTGTGTTACTGATGAGTTGTAGATTTTCGTTGTGAAATGACGGATGAGATAATTTTATTGCTCGGTCAACTAGCATGTAGATTATGGCTTTTTTTTGAGAGAGTGGGTGGTGTGAGAAGAAATTTATAAATCTGCCTGACCAGGTTGGTTTTCTGTACCAATTAGTGATAATTGAGTTTTGTTTGCGGATTAGAAGTAAATCTAGAAACGGGATTTTGTTGTCTATTTCGTTTTCGGATGTGAATTGTAATTTTGGATGGTAAGAGTTAAAGATCTTTTTAGTAGGTTCTATTTCGTGTGTTGGTAGAGCAATAATAATATCGTCGACGTATCTTTTATATAGTGGTGGTGAGAATTTTAGTTTTTCTAAACAATTTGTTTCGAGATCTATCATGACTATGTTGGATAATATTGGAGCTAAAGGTGAACCCATAGGTAATCCTGAGATTTGTTGGTAAATTGCATCTTGGAAAGTGAAGAATGTTGAGAACATGATGTATTCTATGGCTTTAATTATTTCATGTAAAGGAAATGTTATTGAAAATAAGTTTGCTCGTTTTTGTAGGCTTTGAATGACTAGTTGTAGTGGGATGTTGGTGTAGAGAGAAACGACGTCAAATGAGACTAATTTATGGTTAAGTGGGATTGAGATGTTTTTCTCGAACTCTCGTTGACCACACAACTCAACATGTAGAGACAAAAATTGTAAATTTCGAGCATTTGCTCATCTTAGAAGGCGTAACAAAGTTTATATAAAAACAACTCAATAGGTAATTATCATAACTTTTTGACAAAATAATTCTTCAACAAAACACACAACTTTTTCTCTTTTTTATTTGCTTTATAATGAATTATCGATTACAGACATACAAAATCGCCGATAAACGATAACATCTCTATTGATGGAGTAATTTCTCACCTAACATTATTTACTCCCATAAATAATGTTCTTCGACACAACCTTCTAAGTATTAGCAAAAATTTGAAATATCAACAACATCGAGGTTAGTTATCTCTTACACTTCATCTCTTTATTATTCCATAATTGAGTAAACCGCTATATCACACATCATACATTTCAAACACTAACACACCAAAAACAATAAATAATATAATCAACTACATTATTCACATTGCATTAACTTAAGTATAACTAAAACTGAACCTACTGAATTATTATACCAAATGACTAACACTTATAAGATTTATGAATTAGACAACCGAATCATGAACATAAACGCTCATATTTACAACCGTTCTCAAACATTGTTATATAATAAAATGTGTATCGTATTATATACAGAAAAATAAAATTTCTGAAGAGGACCCTAATCAGAGGGCCGAAACGTAAACATCCCGTATTTCTATTCCGACTTTGGAATAACCTTGACTGGCCGGATCGAAGCCGAATCCTCGAAGACTACCTTTTCATCCACACGGCCGCACACATCTCTAACTCATTTAAACCGATTGGCTATAAACGGACATAATGACCTTCTTCAGCGAGATTCTACAACTCTTCGGATATTTCACCTTAGCAGCGTTCAAAAATTGGAAACGTGACACTGCCACGAAGACTCGCCTTAAACAACAACTTCGGTTTTTACTGAAATGTAGACAAGAAGGTTTGATACCTAAACACATTTTCACAAAACACATAAACATTCAAATTTCCGGCAACAAAGGTAAAATAAAACTAGATAGAATATCACACAAATTCCACAAGTCACTATTAAATATAGAAATCGATGATCTCAATTTTCGAATAAAAATACTAAATAAAAAAATAGATAAGAATACAGAAACAATCAACAAAACTCAAAACAATATTAAAGAAAAATTTTTCACTTTAGAACGAATAAAATTAAACAAACTGTCAAAACTTTCATATGAAAAACACCAAAAAAAACTTCAATATATTAGATTTCAACGTACCAAAAACATACACCAGCACATTTTCAACCATGAGGAATTTTTAAAAGCAATATCATCACAAACACATATGGACCACAACAACACACATTGTCCAAATTATCAAAACACAAATCTAACATCACAAAATGACAATAGCTTATACTCAACTCTTAATAATAGACAACAAGACACAAACAACATTCTTCCCACCGATCCTCTGAACAACATAAATTCAACAATCACATTAAGCAAAACTAAAGATTGGCTCATAAACCTCTCCAATATTGACATTCCGCTACACATTTCCACTTTATTGTCTCTGGGTGAAAAATTCTGTTTTCCGTACCTCAGACCCTCAAACATAAAAACCCACATCCATAAATCAATCTCCGAACTCGAAGCTAAACTGGAATTTTTACTTGACAAACCTAGACAAATAGAAATTAGAACCAGATTCAATAAGATCCTAAACAAAATAAATATTCCAACATCATTTTTCAACACAAACCAAATCATAAAACACACATCCTTATTTTTAAAAAACAACCCTCAACTTTTGGTAACACGAGCTGACAAAGGAAACTCAACCGTTATTCTTAAAAAATCAGACTACATTGCAAAAACTCTTGACTTACTTGCGGACTTCACAATTTACAAAGCAACAAACAAAAATGCCATCAATACATTACAAAAAGGCATCAACAATATTCTCTCCAGATGGAAGACTCTAAAAATCATAGATGAAACTAAGTATAAATATTTAAAAGCCGAAAATTGCAACCTATCCCGTCTCTACTGCTTGCCCAAAATTCACAAAAACAACTATCCACTTCGTCCAATAGTATCATCTATAAATAGTCCAACACATAAACTTGCCGAATTCATACAATCGAAACTCTCTAAATTAATCAGCACGACCAATTCACACGTTAAAGATAGCTTCCACCTAAAACACTCACTCTCCAACATCTCAATCCCACTTAACCATAAATTAGTCTCATTTGACGTCGTTTCTCTCTACACCAACATCCCACTACAACTAGTCATTCAAAGCCTACAAAAACGAGCAAACTTATTTTCAATAACATTTCCTTTACATGAAATAATTAAAGCCATAGAATACATCATGTTCTCAACATTCTTCACTTTCCAAGATGCAATTTACCAACAAATCTCAGGATTACCTATGGGTTCACCTTTAGCTCCAATATTATCCAACATAGTCATGATAGATCTCGAAACAAATTGTTTAGAAAAACTAAAATTCTCACCACCACTATATAAAAGATACGTCGACGATATTATTATTGCTCTACCAACACACGAAATAGAACCTACTAAAAAGATCTTTAACTCTTACCATCCAAAATTACAATTCACATCCGAAAACGAAATAGACAACAAAATCCCGTTTCTAGATTTACTTCTAATCCGCAAACAAAACTCAATTATCACTAATTGGTACAGAAAACCAACCTGGTCAGGCAGATTTATAAATTTCTTCTCACACCACCCACTCTCTCAAAAAAAAGCCATAATCTACATGCTAGTTGACCGAGCAATAAAATTATCTCATCCGTCATTTCACAACGAAAATCTACAACTCATCAGTAACACAATGACAAAAAATTGCTACCCAATCACTTTCACAGAAAAAATAATAAAACAACGGCTCTCCATAATCAACAATAAAAGAACCAATAACATCAATTTTGATTCCTCCAGATTAATAAACCTTCCCTACACCAAAAGCATACATCATCAACTGATTCATCTCTTCCGACAATACAACATAACACTAGTCACAAACAATAGACACAACATTTCATCAATCATTGGCTCCACCAAAGACAAGATAAACAACAACCGAAAATCAAACGTAGTTTACCAAATCGATTGTAAAGACTGTAACGCCACATACATTGGTCAAACCAAAAGATACCTTGAAACCAGAATTAAAGAACACAAAAATAGCATAAAACACACCACCACAATACACACAGCTTTAGCACAACATGCAATAGAACAAAAACACGATTTCCAATTTGACAACGTAAAAATCTTAAATAATGAGAACTGGCTTAAAAAAAGATTAATCCTTGAAATGATCCAAATTAAGGCACACTCCAACTCTATAAATTTTAGAACAGACATACAAAAACTAAGTTCAATTTACAATTCTATCATATAATTATTAAAACATTTTACAGCATTCACCTCACATAACAATTTTAAAATTACTGACACTATAAACTAATTTAATACACTGACACGATAAACTAACTTATCAATGACATTATCACTTATCTCAAATATGCCCATCTTGACACATCTATTTTATTTTCCTTGACACGTCACTGCCCAAATGATCTTCCTCCCCCGATTCACCGCACAGAGACTCGAATACACTCCATAAAATAAACACACCTCTCAGTTTTTCTCGAACTCTCGTTGACCACACAACTCAACATGTAGAGACAAAAATTGTAAATTTCGAGCATTTGCTCATCTTAGAAGGCGTAACAAAGTTTATATAAAATCAACTCAATAGGTAATTATCATAACTTTTTGACAAAATAATTCTTCAACAAAACACACAACTTTTTCCCTTTTTTATTTGCTTTATAATGAATTATCGATTACAGACATGCAAAATCGCCGATAAACGATAACATCTCTATTGATGGAGTAATTTCTCACCTAACATTATTTACTCCCATAAATAATGTTCTTCGATACAACCTTCTAAGTATTAGCAAAAATTTGAAATATCAACAACATCGAGGTTAGTTATCTCTTACACTTCATCCTCTTTATTATTCCATAATTGAGTAAACCGCTATATCACACATCATACATTTCAAACACTAACACACCAAAAACAATAAATAATATAATCAACTACATTATTCACATTGCATTAACTTAAGTATAACTAAAACTGAACCTACTGAATTATTATACCAAATGACTAACACTTATAAGATTTATGAATTAGACAACCGAATCATGAACATAAACGCTCATATTTACAACCGTTCTCAAACATTGTTATATAATAAAATGTGTATCGTATTATATACAGAAAAATAAAATTTCTGAAGAGGACCCTAATCAGAGGGCCGAAACGTAAACATCCCGTATTTCTATTCCGACTTTGGAATAACCTTGACTGGCCGGATCGAAGCCGAATCCTCGAAGACTACCTACCCGTATACTTTAGGGACAAACAGTTCCCATATTAACTTTACCGCTAAGCTTACCCGTAACTTCAGGGACGAGCACATGGGTGCTGGGATTAACTTTACAATTAGCCTCATATACACGTACATATCTGTTTGCCTGTACACTTCTGGGACACGCACATGGGTCCCCGGAGTACCATATCATTATGTCTCATATATACATAAATATACACGTACCTGCATGCTTCAGGGACATATACGAGAGTCCCTGGCGTACCTCGTATAATAATTCCGCATGTCTATTTCCATGCATACTTTAGGGACATAAGTCCTCGAACTAACTTCGATGAATATATATATATATTGTAACGGTTCGCTTGCCTAGCAAGCATCCGTCACATATATGACGGAATTATGACACCAATCCCGACATAATTACGGGAGATGGCCAGTGGTCGGACCAACCGGCCATCCCACCGGTAGGGCAGGACGCTCGCACCTAACATACGGGGCACGCCCGCGACACCGCGCAAAGAGCTCCGCCCATCGCGAGGGCCAGAACAACCGCTAACTCGTGGCAGTAACCGCCCCCTGTCTAACATCTCGCGAGTGTCGCCCTGCGATCACTCCCAGCAGATAAGAGTGCGCCCCGAAATTCATCACGACGCCTCTTCATACTTACTGTGTGCCTGATATCGAGGCAAGAAACAATCTGGATGACCATTCCCCTGAAAACATCTACAGTGTGCGAATGTCTCCAAAGTCGCCAGAACAGTCGCCCCACCAACAGAGCGTCTCCCAGCGATGTGATCCCCTACCTAGCACCCCAGAAAGCGCTAGAGAAATGGAATTTCTCCTGACGCGCGGGAGGCTATTTAAGGGCGTGTGCGACCACGACAGGCACTCTTCGCAAATTACTCATCATTTAACGTGGAGTCAACTTGTCATCCGACATCTCGGATCGCAGGATGGAGGCCTCGCTGCCTAAGCCTTGGTCCCATCCTAGAATAGACCCAGCTTCGCGGTAAGGTGCTCTGTTTCCTTGGGAAGCCCCAGCATGGCGCTGGAAGTCCTACCTCGGGAACAGAGACTTCGTGGTGATTGCTAGATAGGGAAATTATTCAACACCCGATCAATCGTCCTTAGGTCCTTTGATCGTCACCCCCGTAATCTCACGGTAAACTACTCGAAGTGTGCAGTCCGTGCAGTGCCGATCGCGCTCCGCTGCACGACGGGAATATTCTTGACCAGCTTCACTGGTTTTTGGTCCTCCTTGTCTGGCACCAAGGAGGTCAGCCGCCCCTCTCGGACGGCCCCGCTATACGCACTCGAGGATCGCAGGATAACCCGTCCTCGAGCCCGCGTATTATCTAACGCTAGCTTAACTAGCGCGTGAGCGACACGGTGTGGCACCCGTGCGCTAAGTTGCACTCTGCAACAAGTACCAGCCGGATTTAACGCCAGACAACCGATTGTAACAAACCTAATAGTAAATTCAACGGGCTATCGCATTCTCGTTCCAGAAGCGAACCCGAAACCGGCCGTACGCGTATTCGACGACGCTCGTGGATTGTACGAGTGCGAGCGAGACGGAGAGTGTGAGAGAGAGAGTGAGAGAGAGATCGCGCCAACGGCTCAACGTGCGCACCTAGACCTCGTACACACTCTTCCTATTCCTGTCCCTACAACAAAGACAGCGCTTCTCGCCACCCGTTCCCGGTCCCCGTAAACGTCGTAACCCACAGACTAACACAATACTAATCACCAAATCTAACGAAGAAACATTTATTTGTTCATCCACCCGAACTAACGAATACGACAATCCACAACATCGAATCCCAATGATGACGGATTGAGATAGGCGTCTTTGAGACCCTCAAACTACTGAGGCATCTCCTAAAAACACCTTATAAATCCTTAACATCATTCCCGGCTCATAACTGGTACATCGCCCTTCAGGAGGCTACGGGAACCCCGCAAAATATAAGGCGAATATTCGCCGCTTAACATCTGTTTTCCTGAAATCCGCGTAAACGACGGTCCGAAAACGAAATAAAACTTTCGTGACAATCACGAAACGTTAATATATATATATATATATATATATACACATACTCTAGGACCTCAGAGTCCTCATGTACCATTCGTATACTCTTATGCATACTTCGAAGTCATTGGTCCTCGGAATAACTTTAGTGAATAACTATACATATATACATATATACAGGGTGTCCCATTTTAATCTTACACCTGAATTTTCTCGAAAAATATTGGTCGGACGAAATATTGTGTGGAACAAAACTTATAGGGATTGAAGGGGGACGTTTGAAAAAAAAAAATTCTTTGAGGAGCCAAAATTCAAAATGGCGGCGTTTCAAAGGCTGACATGTTTTTTTCAAACGGCAACATAACTTTTTTTTATTGCCAACAAATTTGTCAGCTGAAAACTAAAAACTTTTGTTGAAAACATTTTTTGATAAAGTTCATAGTTTTCAAGTGAGAACATCATTTTCAATTATTTCAGATGTATCCAGGATTTGTGTGTGTGTGTGTGTGTGTGTGTGTGTGTGTGTGTGTGTGTGTGTGTGTGTGTGTGTGTGTGTGTTTCTACCCATCGTGATCAAAGTTCGTCAAGGATTTAAAGAAACACGTTTTTGGGCCTGAAAATGGCACAAACGCTATTAAAATGGAAAAAAACTATTTTTCATCGATTTTCCTCCAAAATTTTCTCATGAAATATCGTCCAAATTTGAAAACAAAAAAAAAAAAAAAAAAAAAACAAAATTTTCAACAAAAGAATTTGATTCTTCTTTTGTTCAAGTCGTCATATATTCGAAAATACAACATTGAGCGGCTTGCCGTGAGACATTTAGTCTAATTGTCCCTACCACCGGCATTTGCGTTAGCCAAAGCGTAGGAGGTTGCATGGCTGAGTCTGTCGCAGACCATTCGCGTTACCCAGAATACAACACGTGGAGGTTGTCTGTCTAGCATTCCTGGCCCTGAGAAGGACCGTTTTGTGTGTGTGTGTGTGTGTGTGTGTGTGTGTGTGTGTGTGTGTGTGTGTGTGCGTGTGTGTGTGTGTGTGCGTGTGTGTGTGCGTGTGTGTGTGTTTGTTTGGGTTAACCCAAACAAATCCTGGATACATCTGAAATAATTGAAAATGATGTTCTCACTTGAAAACTATGAACTTTATCAGAAAATTTTTTCAACAAAAGTTTTTAGTTTTCAGCTGACAAATTTTTTGGCAATAAAAAAAGTTATATTTCCGTTTGAAAAAAACATGTCAGCCTTTGTAACGCCGCCATTTTGAATTTTGGCTCCTCAAATAAATTTTTTTCAAACGTCCCCCTACCATCCCTACAAGTTTTATTCTACACAATAGTTCGTCCGAGCAATATTTTTCGAGAAAATTCAGGTGTAAGATTAAAATGGGACACCCTGCATATGCATATACGTACTCCACACGCTTCAGGGGCATATAGCCGAGTCCCGGGGCAATATTCCTTTCATCCATATCTACTTTCATGCATACTTCGGGGACATAAGTCCTCAAAGTGACACACACAAATATATATATATATATATATATATATATATATATATATATATATATATATATATATATATATATATATATATATATATATTGAGACGTTTCGTGATATTCGCGAAAGCCTTCCTTTCGTTTTCGGGGATTCGTTCACACGGATATCCGGGAAAACGAGGGTACACGGCGATTAATTTGCCGAGTGATATATTGGGGTTCCCGTAGCCTCCTGAAGGGCGATGTACTGGTTTCTGTGCCAGGAATGATGGGATGGATTTAATGTGTTTTTTGGAGATGCCTCAGTGGTTTTGAGGGTCTCAGAGACGCCTATTATAATCCGTCATCATTGGCATTTGGTATTTCGGATTATTATGAGTTGACTTAGGGTTGTATGAACAATGAAGATTGTTAGTGTGTTAATTCCGTGAGTTTACTGATATTAATCGGGTAGAGCGACGTTTACGAGGATCTGGAAAGGTCGGCGAGAAAAGCTGCCTTGGTAGGAGTGACGAGGATAAGATGAGTCATGCGAGGTGTTGCGCGCACGCGGTTCACGGGCGCGATCTCTCTCCTTTTTCTCTCGCTCTCTCGCTCGCACTCGCACAGTCCGCGAGCGTCGTCGTGTACGCGTAGCGCCGGTTTCGGGATCGCTTCTGTGAAGAGAAAGCGATGGCCCGTTGAATTTACTTTGTATCGGTTTATATGGCGGTATTTCCTGTTGGCACTAGTTGCCAAATGCAACTAAGCGCACGGTTGCCAAGCCTTGTCGCTCACACGCTAGCGTTTGTAATAATGCGCCACCTCGAGAACGAATTATTCTCCTCGAGAGCGCATAGCGGGGCCGTCCGGAAGGGACGGCTGACCTCCTCGGTGCCAGGCGAGGAGGACCAAGAACCAGTGAGGCTGGTTATAGAAGTTCCTCGTGTGCAGCGAAGCGCGATCGGCACTTCACGGACTGCACATTCCGAGTCTTTGTGCGTGAAATGCGTAGTATGGCGATCGATCGTCCTAATGACGATCGATCGGACGTTATTTAGTATTCCCTGACTAGCAATCACCACGATGACTCTATTTCCGAGGTCGGACTTCCAGCGCAATGCTGGGGCTTCCCAAGGAAATAGAGTATCTAACCCGAAGCTGAGGTCGTTCTAGGATGGGACCAGGGCCACGGCAGCAAGGCCTCCATCCTGTGATCCGAGGTTTCGGATGACGGTGACTCCACGTAATATGCCCTTAAATAGCCCCAGGCCCGTCAGGAGAAATTCCACTTCTCTCGCGGATCCGGAGGACTAGGTAGGGAATCACGCCGCCGAGGAACACTCCGATGGTGGGGTGACAGCGTTGGTAATTTTGAGGACGTTCGCACACTATAGCCATTTCGAGGGACAAAATATACCCGATTGTTCCTCTCTAGGATATTAGGCGCGCATTCGGTGTGAGGAGGCGTCGCGATGAATTTAGGTCGCACTCTTAGTCTGATAGGAGTGGTCGAAGCACAGGAGGCGCGAGATGTACTACTATAGGCGGGGACTCCTGCGAGTCCGCGGTGGTCTTGCTCCTCGCGATGGGCGGAGCCCCTTGCGAGGTGTCGCGGGCTTGCCCCAATTCTTAGCGCAAGTGACCTGCCCGGCCGGCGGCATGGACGGTCGCTCCGAACGCTGGCCAGAATACGCAAGTATCTGGTAAACGGGTTGATACTATCGTATTCTGTGTGACGGTGGCTTACCTGGACAGCCGAACCGTCACAATATATATATACTCGGTAAACTCCCCGGACATCCAAGAGAGTCTCCGGAGTACAAATAATAATATTAATACCTATACTTCGATGATGGAGCAAAAGATCTCCAAAGTCAAAATTTGTTTCCTAAAATCGAGGAAACCACGTATTTACGACTCAAGGTAATAATTGAAAATTCAATATGCATATTAGCTATACCATTATTGGCTAATGTACACGAAAATCTTTTGATCGAGGACCTTGAGTAAGCCCTCGACTCCTTGAAAAACTTTGTCCGCGAAACATCTACGAAACTAATTCATGTCGCGAAAACAAACTCAATCGGAAATGTATCATGGAACGAAATTAAAAATCTTTTGATACGAACGCTAGGCAACGACGAAATTACGTTGACCATTTGTAAACAAATCATTCAATATCCTCCCGAGGAAAATCGTGTCGCAATTATAGAAGAAAACCACGACTCGTTGGTAGGAGGTCATAAGGGAGTGAATAAAACGTACAACGAATCAGAGGAAATTTCTTTTGGAAAAACATGAAAAGCGAAATTCAAGAGTACATTCAACATTGTGGAGGTTGCCAATTAAAAAAGTTAGTTCGCGTCAAAACTAAGCAACCTATGGTTATCACCGACACTCCAAGGGCGGCTTTCGACAAGGTGGCCATGGACGTGGTCGGACCACTTCCTGTTACGAAGATATATATATATATATATATATATATATATATATATATATATATATATATATACAGGGTGTCCCATTTTAATCTTACACCTGAATTTTCTCGAAAAATATTGCTCGGACAAACAAACAAAACTTCAAAACTTGTGGAACGTGTGGAAACAAAACTTCTAAACGTGTGGAACAAAACTTCTAGGGATTGAAGGGGGACGTTTGAAAAAAATTTACTTGAGGAGCCAAAATTCAAAATGGCGGCGTTACAAAAGCTGACATGTTTTTTTCAAACGGAAACATAACTTTTTTATTGCCAAAAAATTTGTCAGCTGAAAACTAAAAACTTTTGCTGAGAAAATTTTTTGATAAAGTTCATAGTTTTCAAGTAAGAACATCATTTTCAATTATTTCAGATGTATCCAGGATTTGTGTGTGTGTGTGTGTGTGTGTGTGTGTGTGTGTGTGTGTGTGTGTGTGTGTGTGTGTGTGTGTGTGTGTGTGTGTGTGTGTGTGTGTGTGTGTGGGCGCGTGCGTGTATGTGTGTGGATGTGTGTGTGTGTGTGTGTGTGTGTGTGTGTGTGTGTGTGTGTGTGTGTGTGTGTGTGTGTGTGTGTGTGTGTGTGTGTGGAACACTGTTGAAAATTTTTGTTTTTTTTTTATTTCAAATTTGGACGATATTTCATGAGAAAATTTTGGAGGAAAATCGATGAAAGAGAGTTTTTTTCCATTTTAATAGCGTTTGTGCCATTTTCAGGCGAAAAAACGTGTTTCTTTAAATCCTTGACGAACTTTGATCACGATGGGTAGAAAAACACACACACACACACACACACACACACACACACACACACACAAATCCTGGATACATCTGAAATAATTGAAAATGATGTTCTTACTTGAAAACTATGAACTTTATCAAAAAATTTTGTCAACAAAAGTTTTTAGTTTTCAGCTGACAAATTTTTTGGCAATAAAAAAAGTTATGTTTCCGTTTGAAAAAAACATGTCAACCTTTGTAACGCCGCCATTTTGAATTTTGGCTCCTCAAATAATTTTTTTTCAAACGTCCCCCTTCAATCCCTAGAAGTTTTGTTCCACACAATATTTTGTCCGAGCAATATTTTTCGAGAAAATTCAGGTGTAAGATTAAAATGGGACACCCTGTATATATATATTCATCGAAGTTAGCTCGAGGACTTATGTCCCTAAAGTATGCATGGAAATAGACATGCGGAATTATTATAGCAGGTACTCCAGGGACTCTCGCATATGTCTCTGAAGCATGCACGTACGTGTATATGTATGTATATATGGGACATTATGATATGGTACTCTGGGGACCCATGTGCGTGTCCCAGAAGTGTACAGGAAAATGGATATGTACGTGTATATGAGGCTATTTGTAAAGTTAATCCGAGCACCCATGTGCTCGTCCCTGAAGTTACGTGTACGGTTAGCGGTAAAGTTATTATGGGAACTGTTTGTCCCTAAAGTATACGGGTAGATATACGCATGCTAAATTTAAAGATATATTTACGAATATTTTATATAACGGGGTTTCTGAGTGAAATCGACCATATATGGGTCGTTCTGATTAATATGTACCCCGAAAAAACAAATGAGCGCGTTTAGCGCGAGGAAAAAATCATAATAATTAATACAATTCGTACCAGATATGAATATTTGGAGGGCGAGAGTGCTAGGACGTAACACCTCCCCCCTAAAAGTCTGAAGCAATGCTTCAGCTTTGCTGAGGACCGGCGTTGAGCCGCTCCAAGAGTCCGTGATCGACGCCCGACAAACGCCTCGACGGCGTCGGATGGTCGCGATTGTCATTGATGGACACCAGCTCTAGAGGTTCGTCGTTCGTAATGTTCGACGCCCGTTGTTCAGCATGGTTGGCTCTGCTAATTAGGAGGCTTGCCACCGAGTTCCAGATGGCTCCTAGGAAGGTGAAACTCCATCCGTACAGAGTGTGGAGTGTATATCCATGGATGCAAGTATGGATCATCGCCTTGATGATGGTGAAGATTGCGAGGACCCCGAAAATTCCCGCACTGATGATCCCGAATTTTTCGAAACCACCCCAGATTTTGTGCATTACTACATCAGCCACGTGTTGGAGAGCGTCCTCGTCCATCAGTGTCTTGAGGGAAACGCTTTCCGGGGGTATGTCGTGTCTTGCGAAACCCCTTGCGATGTTGTTGAGCAATGCTGGTTTTTCAGCGGGGAACATGATCCTGTCCCTCAGCTGGTTGATCTCGAGGTCAGAATAAATTCCGCTGGATGCCAAATTTCCAATGGGGTTGTTCCCCAGGTAGGCATGGAAGCGGGATGCAGTTGTCCAGGAGGCGGAACCTCGACTGGATGTGGTGTGAAACGATACCAAGTGCCGTCGATCCAATATTCGGCAGGCAGCATGGGGTTGCACTCGATATGTGTTCGTTCGACGAAGGGTGCATTTCACACACACGCTGAGTTTATAATCGGGTGCCTCTTAATTTGTTGGGATGGACTACCCGAGGTTTATTTTTATAGAGGATCTTTACGTTTCCTCCGGATAAAATTTCCAGAATTTCGCATGGTTCGGTGTATTCGTCACCGAATTTTCCCTTTTTTGGTTCCTTCAACATGAGAACCTTGTCGCCGACGTTGAAGGTTTTCGGATTAATCCTCCGATCGTAATATACCTTCGATTTCTCCTTGGATTTCTTCAGATTTTCGGCGGCAAGTTTTTGGAGTTCGTAAATTCGAGAGAAGAGCTCCTCCAGGTACGCAGCATAAGTCGTATCTTGTTGCTCCTCGATTTGTTGATGACCCGACGGATGGCGGGCCAGTTTACCGAAAACTAGCTCGTGAGGGGTGTATGTACCCTGTACCCTCGTGTTGGCTCGTATTATACGAGAACATCGCCAACTCGATGAGCTCGTCTCAATCGTAGTTTTCGTTGACGTACTGTTTCAGATATTCCGCAAGGACATGGTGAGACCTTTTGATTGACCCGTTGGACTGCGGGTAGAAGGCTGAAGTTTGGTACATTTTGATTTTGAATTGCTTCGCGATGGCCTTCATAAAACTGCTCCGAAAGTTCGCCCCCTGGTCGGTGAGAATCGCGCGAGGAGCAACAAAACGAGCGATGAAGTTTTTGACGAACGCCTCGCTGATGTCGATCGCCGTTGTCCTTTTCAGCGGAATTGCCAACGAGTACTTGGTGAGAACATCCTGGATGGGAAGGCGGTTCTTCCAGGTTCCGAGGTTTCGGAGTTTCTTTTTCTTTTTCCCAACGACGAGGCGTTTTGCCAGACGTTTGCGAAGCTGTCGGGAAATTTCGGAAACCGAGGAAATCGTCCTCGTCGGCGGAGTCGGCCAACTTTTTCCTTTTTTCAGGTGGATTTTTCCTTTGGTTGCCGTCCGACGGATCGGGGATTGCCTCCGTATCCGTATCAGGATTTATGGTAGGTTTTCGTTTTTTAGCTGGGTTTCTTCCAGCTGGTGGATCGAACAATCTTTCGTCCGAGTCCGAATCGTCGTTTTCACTAGGAGTCGGTTTACCGATTTTTGCCCGACTTGGGCCAACGATAGGCGATTCGGATTTTCTTTTACATGGCGTATGCTTCACCATGAGAACAGTCTGATTTTTTACTGGCGGGTTCCGGGAGAGGGCGTCAGCATTGCTGTTTACCCTTCCTGGTTTGGATACAATTTTATAGGTATAATTAGCAAGGCTAAGGCGCCAATGCACAAGCCGATTGGCCGGGTCTTTTACGGAGTGAAGCCATACGAGCGGCTTGTGATCCGTTACCAATAAGAACTCACGGCCGTAGACATAAGGTCTGAAATGATTTACACAATAAATGATAGCCAATAATTCCTTCTCGATCACTGAGTAATTATCTTCGTGTTTTCCAAGAGTTCGAGAGGTGTAACTAACGGGTCTATCTTTACCAATTTCGCCTTGGCTCAAAATTCCGCCAATGGCGTGATCGGATGCGTCCGTTGTTATGATGAATGGTTTTGTGAAATCCGGATATTGAAGAATTGGTTCTTTAAATAACTCCTCGATAAGCGTATCAAAGGCTTTTTGGTGAGATTCGGTCCATTTGAAGGTCGATCCCTACGACAAATTTATTAAAATAAATTTGTGAGTGGCTTTGCAATGCCTGAAAATTTTTCGATAAACCTGCAGTAATAACCTGCAAGTCCTAAAAATTGTTTTATCTTTTTCGGAGTGGTAGGCCTAGGGTATCCCTGTAGAGCCTCCAATTTTTCGGGATCGGGTTTAACCTCGTCCTCACTTATGATGTGACCCAAATATGCCACTTCTCGTCTTAAAAATTCACACTTGTCCGGTTGTAATTTTAAGTTGGCTTGCCTTAATTTTTTCGCAAGTTTGTTGAATTTATTCTCGTGTTCAACTAGTGTCTTTGAATAAATGACGATGTCGTCCAAATAAACAAACAGTTTGATGCCTTGAAGGCCTGTTAAGACTCGATCCATTAATCTTTGAAATGTCGCCGGCGCGTTTTTTAAACCAAACGGCATTCGGTCGAACTCGTAGTGACCGAATGGTGTAGCAAATGCTGTCTTCTGAGAATCATTTGGATGTACTTTAATTTGATGGAAACCGCTGGCCAAGTCGAATACTGAAAAATATTTTGCATTATCCAATTGGTCGAGAATTTCGGTTATTTGAGTTAATGGATAAGCATCGCCAATTGTCTTTTTGTTTAAGTTTCTATAATCAATAACCATGTGCCACTTTGTATTTCCTTGTGAGTCCGCCTTTTTGGGAACGATCCACAGGGGCGAACTATACGGGGTGTTTGACGGTTTTATTACTTCCCCTTCAATTAGTTCTTTAACTTGTTTTGTAATTTCATCTTTATGAACGGGCGGAAATCTAAACTGCCTCGTAAAAACTGGTTGGTCTTCGTTCGTCGTTATCTTATGCTCGATTTTATCTGTAAAGCCTAGGACTTTTCCTGGCAAATGAAAAAGGTCCGAATTCTCGCTTATAATTTTATCCACACTTGACCGTTCTTCATCGTTAAGATGGTTCAGCCGGAGTAAGTCGCGAATTTCGTTTACTTTATCTTTCTTTTCAACCTTTAAAACTTTTTTGTTGCGCGCAATTTTAAACCGTAATATACCCTCTTCCCGAGACGCCATTTGGTCGTCCGGGTGGGAAACAATTAAACTTTTCTCCTCTTCCTGAAACGCTTTTTGGTCGTTCGGAGTGAGGGAATTATTTTCACATCGGGTCCTATCCTCTTCCTGAAACGCCTTTTGGTCGTCCGGAGTGAGGGAACCCTTTTGATTTTTATCCTCTTCCTGAAACGCCATTTGGTCGTCCGGAGTGAGGAAATTATTTTCACATTCGGTCCTATCCTCTTCCTGAAACGCCTTTTGGTCGTCCGGAGTGAGGGAACCTTTTTTCGTGCCTTTGCACCTGAATTCTTCGACTGCTACCGTTGGTACAGTCAGTAACAAATTATCATCGGTTGAATTGTGCGCAATAAGATAAGCGATACCATTTGTGACCGTAACGACTGCTTCGCCAAAAAAGATCCTTTCTCCCAAGTAGAGCATCGGAATATATCCTTCTTTGATTTTGGGATTACTTACTTTGACATAACAGACCGTTTTGGGCCGTTTTTTAATCGAAATAGTTTGTTTACTTTTAAACGGGATCCTTTGATTTCCCCAAGTTAATTGTTCATGTCTCCAATCTATGAGAGCTTTATTTTCAGCAAGAAATTCGGTACCAAGTAATGCTTGTTGGTCCATTGGGAACCAATCATCGACGACGTGAAATTCCGCGGGGGTATCATTGATCATTATTCTTATAGACCCCTTTGTTCTTACAGGGATACTCGAGATCCCCTCAAATTTTAGTAGATCGTATTTATTTATATACGTATGAGCATTTACGATTTGATTTTTGACGAGATTCACGTCCGAGCCTGAGTCTATTAAAAATTCGTTAAGTCCCGATAAGTTGGGTGAGTCGAGGTCTACGGAAGCTATTTGCTTTGAACGCGTTAATAAGACGTGGACGGTTCGCACGGAGACGCGTCTATTATTTTTACCGTGCGCTCCGTCGATTTCTCGTCCCGCGGGGAGGCCCGTGCCACTGGTCGAGAATTCTCGTTTTTTGGCAATTCGGTTGCCCTATTCCTTTCTTCGTTTTGTTTTTTAAAGCAGGATGTCTCGAGGTGGCCCGCCCTGTTGCAATAATTACACATCGACGGGGGTCGAGATCCTTGACCGTTCGTGGGCTTTGACCACGTGATTCTACTGTTTGAACGTTGTTTATTTGAATTTCCCGGTTTCTTGTCCGGAAACTTTGACCAGCAATGGTCGAACGCGTGATTGCGGTTGCAATGTTTACAAATCGGTCCTCCTGAAGGGGAGACCGCTTTTATTTGGGCCGACTGATTTTGAGTTCAGCTTTCGAAACGCATGTCCTTGAAATGTGACCTATCGCTTTCCATATCTTTTTCAACTTTTATTGCCTTTGAATAGGCATCTTCGAGATTATCGAATCCCTCGAGTTTGAGACGGATTCGAAAGTCGGCTGGAAGACCCTTGACGAAACAATCCAGCGTGTCGTTTTCGAAAATATCGTATTGACCGTTTCGGAGAGTTCCGTGATTATCAATTTCGGCTTCGAGAATCGCCGTATGCAAATCTTTGGTTCGACTGATATAGTCGATAATATGTTCGTTTTTGCTTTTTGAAATATTTCCAAGTTCACCACGAAATTCTTTCAAAGTTTTCGCGGCACCAAATAACGTTTTCAACCGCTCACCGAATTGGTGAACGTTCTGGAAGTTATAATCTTCCAGTGCCGTTGCGGCATGACCTTTTAATTTGTTACGAAGGAGCTGAGTGAGGCCCAACTCCTGATGAGGGCGGAACATGTCCCTTGCCCTTTTACAAGCCCGAACAAACCGGAGAACCGGTACGTTGTACCCATTGAAGATGGGCACAGATTCAAGTGCGTCTTTAAATTTAATGTTCGCGGGTAATTCTCGATCGTCGCGAACGTTAACTTCGTTTTGTTGTACGTGAGGGACTGGACCTTATTGTCGTTGACCCTCACCATTTTTAATCGAACCAATTTCCCTACTAATTCGACTGACTTCGTTTATCATTGTCGACAGGGTATTTTGCATAGCCTCGAGGGCGTGATGAGTGGTTGAGATTGGTTCATCTCTATTATTCACTCGATCACTAAATTCACATTCACGCGCACTCAAGGCTTCTAATTTTTCGTGCGTTTCTAATTCTCTTTTTAATAACGCCTGTTCTTGTTCACGAAGTATTTCGCGTTTTTTTATCTAATTGAGCCGCTAATACGCGGAGTTCCTATTCACATAAGCGTTTCGAATTTTGGGAATGCTCAGCCATTTTGAACATCTTATTTTATTTTACACTTTGCGATATGTAAACATGAATTTTTTATATTGATTTTTAACTTTACACCAAAGACTTTAAGCGTATCCCACCGCTGCCACCAAAAAAATTTATATATGTATATATATTGTAACGTTTCGTGATTTTCACGAAAGTTTTATTTCGTTTTCGGACCGTCGTTTACGCGGTTTTCAGGAAAACAAATGTTAAGCGGCGAATATTCGCCGTTGGATGATGTAGGATTCCCGTAGCCTCCTGAAGGGCGATATACGTGTTATGAGCCGGGAATGATGGGCAGGATTTTGAGATGGTTTTGGGAAATGCCTCAGTAGTTTGAGGGTCTCAGAGACACCTATCTCAATCCGTCATCATTGGCATTTGATGTGGTGGATTGTCGTATGAGTTAGTTTTAGGTGGATGAACAAATAAAATTGTTGATGAAAAGATTTGGAGAGAATTAGTCTGTTAAGTGGTTAGTAGCAACGTTTACGGGAATCTGGAACGGGCGGCGAGAAGCGCTGTCTTTGTTGGAGCGACAGGGATGGGAAGAGTACGTGCGAGGTCTCTGTGCGCACGCTGTTCTGAGGCGCGATCTCTCTCACTTTCCGTCTCGCTCGCACTCGAACAGTCCACGAGCGTCGTCGTATACGCGTATGGTCGGTTACGGGATCGCTTCTGTAACGAGAATGCGATATCCCGTTGATTCTACTCTGAGTCGATTTCATGGCGATAAATCCGGTTGGCACTGGTTGCTAAAGTGCAACGAAGCGCACGGGTGCCACGCCGTGTCGCTCACGCGCTAGTTAAGCTAGCGTCTATAATAATGCGCCGGCTGGAGGACGAGAAGTTCTCCTAGCCTCGAGTGCGCATAGTGGGGCCGTCCGGAAGGGACGGCTGACCTCCTTGGTGCCAGGCAAGGAGGACCAAAAACCAGTGAAGCTGGTTGGAATTTCCCTCACGTGCAGCGAGATGCGATCGGCATCTCACGGACTGCACACTTCGAGTAGATTATCGTGGGATTTCGCGGTGACGATCAAAGGTCCTAAGGACGATTGATCGGATGTTTGAATAATTTCCCTGACTATCAATCACCACGCTGTCTCTATTTCCGAGGTTGGACTGCCAGCGCAATGCTGGGGCTTCCCAAGGAAATAGAGCACCTTACCCGAAGCTGAGGTTATTCTGGGATGGGACCAGGGCTACGGCAGCAAGGCCTCCATCCGGTGATCAGAGGTTTCGGATGACGAGTGACTCTGCGTTGTATAAAAGAATTTGCGAAGAGTGCCTCTCGTGGTCGTGCATACCCTTAAATAGCCACAGGGACGTCAGGAGAAGTTCCATTTCCCTAGCGAATCTCGTACGCTAGGTAGGGGATCGCCTGGCTGGGAGACGTTCAGTTAGTGGCGTGACCGTCCTGGCGACTTTGAGGACATTCGCATACTGTAGACATTTCGAGGGGAATAATATTTCAGATTGTTCCTCAGTTTGATATTAGGCGCACATTAGGTGTGAGGATGCGACGTGATGAATTTGGGGCGCACTCTTATCTGATAGGAGTGGACAAGGCACGAGAATTGCGAGACGTTGGACAAAGGGGCGGGGACTCCCGCGGGTCGGCGGCGGTCCTGCTCCTCGTGATGGGCAGAGCTCCTTGCGAGGTGTCGCGGGCTCGCCCCGTGTGCTTCGTGCAAGTGTCCTGCCCCGCCGGCGGCATAGCCGGTTGCTCTGGCCGCTGGTCAGATCACGCGATTATCTCAAATCGGGGTCATACTAGCGTATAGCATGTGACGGTAGCCTACCTGTACAGCCGAACCGTTACAATATATATTAAACCTGTTACGTCGTGGGGCCCATTTTTAATCGATAATTAATTGTCTTTTAATTTACCTTTCAGGATTTGCATTTACGAATGGGAAGTGTGCCACGAACGTACGGATTATAATTAATTAAGTCAAATGACTTATATGACGGTAAGTTACCGTCGGAGAAGAAAAGCGCCACGTTTAAGCGGGAATGTGCCCACTTGGGATAGGCGCTTGGTAAAGTCGTTGGTGTATAATTTGACGCATGAGCGACAGGTAAGCAAATAAGATAGTAGCGTGAAATTGTGCTTACCTTCGACCGTGTGACCGAATTTGTCCAGGAATCGCAAAGGTGTTCCAGCTTGACCCGACCTCTCGTTGCCCAGACGGGTACCCGGTGCTCGTGCGAATGCGATGGCCCGGTGAGGCCGATGTTTTTGGGGGCAGTCGGAGACTACGAGGACTAGATTAATTTATGAGGAATACATTCGCTTCGAAATATAAATATACATGTATAGACTTTATAATTATTTGAACCGCTGAGTGAGTGCAAGACGTGCCAGGTTACGGCACCGTCGACTCACTACGTCTGGCTCCACTTCCGCTCGGTTACGGCGACTGGCGGCCAGCCGCGAGAACAAATGTTGAGAATAACGGAAGCCGACGCCCGAACACTAAGCACCGGTGTGACCGTGCCAGTCGCTGACCTACCGAATTACGGCGGGTCGGCGCGTGTGGCGTGTTCGTGCGGCAAACCTTCCGAATTCCTCGGAAAATACCCTGTATATACGTCCGATTTTGGACGGATGAGGGTTTTTTATTTGTTGAGCGAATGTATCGGGAAACGTATTCGTCTAACGCATAGGTACAGATTAGTATAAAATAAAATTTGGTACGCTGAGGGAGTCTAGTGCGTGCCAGATTACGGCACCGCCGACTCGCTACGTCTGGCCCACCTGCGCCCGGTTACGGCGATTGGCGGTCAGCCGCGAATACAAATATAAAGGTCAAGATAAATCGACGTTCGAACACTAAGCACCGGATTAACCGTGCCAGTCGCTAACCTGCCAGATTACGGCGAATCAGCGGATGTAGCGTGTTCGTGCGTCAACTTTCCCAAACCTCATAAAAAGCACTGCGAGATTTGGCCAATTTTGGACAAGTATGATTTTATGAGTGAGACGAATACGTGCGTTAGGAAAAATGGCGTGAGCGAGAGGAAGAGAGAAAGAGAGAAAGAAATGCACTACGAAGATTTGTTCGTTGCGTGTTTACACGCACGAACGAGAGACAAATATATTTTAATTATTTGCTCGGAAAACGTTACACTTTTTCGCGGTCGCCGTATTTTGCGTGATTTTAATCGCGCGAAGAAATCGAATGTTATATAAACGATTGTGTATTTTACACGTAAATAAGCGTGGTTACATTCAATAAAGGCAATAATATATGTTTCGTAAATTTATTCGTTGCAGTGTTTGACGTGTTATGTTTCCTTATATTTTTATTATGATTTAAACAATACCGGTTTTACAGAGACTTATAGTTACACTGACGAAGAGACCGGGGTAAACTCGAAAAGAATATAAAATAGAATAAAATAAGTGTACCGGTTTTCAGAGCGTCGACTCTGCGATGCGCGCTGTTGGAGAGATCGGACGGAACTGACTGGCCAGCTCCCGGAGCGCAATATGTATCCTCGCCCTCTTTGTCTCTGAGACAAAGGGCTTGGCGTCATTACCCTCGCTCTCGACCTCGGGCCCCATGTAACCGAATATTAGCACTGATAACGTTATTTTTCTCGAGTTGTACATGAGCAATGAAATGAATATTTTTCGTTATCGGCAGGATGTGCTGACTACGTGGTGACCAAGCTACGAGGGGGTCTGTGAGAAAACTCGCGATGAAGCTGACCGCTTGGGAACAGTTTCGCGGGTTATTCGAGGACTCTCGCGTCCCCAATATATACATAATATAGATATGACAATATTTCTTATTTCTAGGACCATTGTATTATGGTCAACACGAATATCCATATATATGTTGGATACTAGTTCGGGGACTCGTGAATGTCCCCGAAGTATGCATGAAAGTAGACATGTATGGAATATTGCCCCGGGACTCGGCTATATGTCCCTGAAGCGTATGGGGTACGTATATGTATATATACATATACATGTATAGATATTCACTAAAGTTATTCCGAGGACTAATGCCTTCGAAGTATGCATATGAGTATACGAATGGTATATGAGGACTCTGAGGTCCTAGAGTATGTATATATATATGTATTCGTTAAAGTTATTTCGAGGACTTATGTCCCTAAAGTATGCATGGAAATAGACATGCGGAATTATTATAGGAGGTACTCCAGGGACTCTCGTATATGTCCCTGAAGCATGCAGGTACGTGTATATTTATGTATATATGAGACATTATGGTATGGTACTCCGGGGACCCATGTGCGTGTCCCAGAAGTGTACAGGCAAACAGATATGTACGTGTATATGAGGCTAATTGTAAAGTTAATCCGAGCACCCACGTGCTCGTCCCTGAAGTTACAGGTAAGCTTGGCGGTAAAATTATTATGGGAACTTTTTGTCCCTAAAGTATCCGGGTAGATGTACGCATGCTAAATTTAAAGATATATTTACGAATATTTTATATAACGGGGTTTCTGAGTGAAATCGACCATATATGGGTCGTCCTGATTAACATGTACCCCAAGAAAAACATAAATTAGCGCGTTTAACGCGAGGAAAAAATCTTAATAATTATTACAATTCGTACCAGATATGAATATTTGGAGGGCGAGAGTGCTAGGACGTAACACTATTACTGGTACCTTAATTATATAAGTGAAACGATTAGCCTTTAACATGAAGCTTACGTCGCTAATTCCAATAATTGTCGCGAAGGCAGATTCTTCTAGAGGTACGGGAGGAGTATTACTGGATGAGGCTTGCTCCCGAAATGTTTTTAGTGCTCTGACCATGTCAGCAGTATTCAAAATTTACGGATGGATTATCCTTTGTTTACCATCGTTCACTGCATTTAAAACATTGATGATAGATTCACTGTATTTGTCTATAGGAGTTTCCAGAAGAGTTACTTGTGCGCAATTTTTTTTATATCTTTTGTATTATCAGCTATCCAAAAATTTAGTTTTCCATAAGAGTTCAATAGTTGTTGATTTTCGGTGCGCAATTCCTCCATAGCTTTGGAAAGTGTAGATGCCATGCCTTTAACTATCGCCGTTTGGTTTTGAATTAAAGTACTCATTTTCTTATTGTCAGTATGAAGTTTGTCAATCTCATCGTTATAATATTGAGCATCGGAATTCCCTAAAGTTCCAAACAAAATTTTACTAATGTCGCCGATAAAATTGAAAACACCTCTTTTGAGACGGGGTCTATAATCAATTATGTTCATTAGCCTAGATCTTCTTGATTCTATTCTATTTCACTTTTGTTCCAAGGATTTCGATTGATGCTGATTCGGCGCAAGTCCTTTTTCGTCGGTTCCATTGCAGATTCTTGACAAGGATATCGAAGCCATATACCGCTCATCTCAGTGTAGATTTATTTTGGTGATGTCGACGTAATTGACTACTGTCCAGGTTTGATGGCCGATTACGGCACTTCCCAGGTTTTCCATATATATGGTGCCTTCGAGTGGTTCCACCCTTAATTTGTCGGATGTAACACGCATTACAAGGAGAGGAAGAAGTAACAGCAACACAATGCCTGTACAGAATTTTTTATTAGTTTCTATGATAAGGTTTTAATTTGTTAACGTGGATTAATTTTCTTCTATTATTAAGCAAAATCTCGTAATTGACGTCTGATGTTTGTTCCAAAATAATGGCTGGTCCTTCCCACTTCGGGGCAAGGGGTGTCTTGTCTTTCTCTTGAGCAACGAGGATCGTCCTGGACTGCCTTATAGCGTTCTTTAGCTGCGATTAAATTATGGCATCCTCTTTTCACGATACGTTCATGATCAGCCCGCAGTCCTTCGAAGTATTGGTCGATCGTTACGTTGGTCTTCTGTACTGGAAGGTTATTCGGGATGTTAGGTTTCCTCCCGAATTGCATTTCAAATGGCGTTAATCCTGTTCCTTCATGTTTCGCTGTGTGTAAGCCATGGAAACAAACTTCAATTTTTTATCCCAATCTTCTTGATTGTCGTAGATCAATGCTTTGATTTGTTCTTTAATCGGACCATATGCTCGTTCAAGACTACCGTTACTTTGAGGATGGAATGTTGTTGTTGTCATGTGTCAAATTTTGAAGAGTTTTTCCAGGTGTTTGAACGTCTGGCTTATAAAGTTTCGTCCACCATCGGTTAAGATAATTTTTGGAGCTCCATGAATGTAGATAAAATCGTTAACCAATGCTGTTACGGTGGATTGGGCGTCCTGGGATTTTAAAGGGATCAGCGTAATATACTTCGTCAGCTGATCTTGTACAGAGAGGATGTACTTGTGTCCCTCATACGTTTCAGGCAGTGGCCCCACGAGATCCAAGGCAATTTTTTCATTTGGTTTCTCCGGTGTATCCGTGATTATCGCATCCGCTCGTGGTTGTGTTCGCACGAGTTTGATCCTCTGGCACGTGTCGCATTCACGGATATAGTCTTCGATGTCCCTTTGTAGGTTGGGCCAGGTAGCAACAGCCTTTATACGGTCGAGAGTTTTTGTTACTCCAAAATGTCCCGTGGCGTTTTTCCCATGATGTTATTTTATGATCTCCATTCTTTCTTCTTCTGTGCCTGGCTCGTAGAGTTCCCTATCGTAAAGGTAGACTAGCGGTGGTTCAATTCTCTTTGACCAAATAAATGAGATCATTTGTTTAATTCTCATTTTCGTAATTGGATTTTCCCTTAGATGTTTGAACCCTAGGAAAATCTTCGTTGACTCATTGATCGTTGATATCTTCTCGACTAATGCGTTATACCACTCGATTTCATCTGTTGAAAAATCGAGGTGCAATTCTCTTCCAGTGTCTCCAGGTTGACCCGTGATGTTGATTCTCGGTGTATTCCTGGGCGGTATCTCTTCTAAGATTTGAGGAACTTGCGGAATCTCCTTTGATAATTCAAATTCGATGTAGAGAGAGAGATTTTCATTTTCTGTCCCTCGATCATTAGTGATTTCCATTGGGTTGCTAGTTTCTTCTACGTCGTCAACTTCTTCTTCGGTGAGGATATCTTCTTGATTTTCTGGTTCTTTTTCTGGGAAGTCATTACGTTTTGCTTGACGCGTAGTTACCGGGTAAATCCGTGATAATGCGTCAGCGTTAGTATTTAACGTCCCTTTCTTATAATTTGCCTCGTATTCGTACTCCTCGAGTTTTAGACGGAGTCTCATCAAGCGACTATTTGTTGGACGGTTTGAAGTTTTGAGGATCCATATTAGTGGCTTATGATCCGTAACGATTTGAAATTCCTTCCCATACAAATATTGTCGAAAGTGTTTTACGGCCCAGGCTATTGCCAACATTTCTTTCTCGGTCGTGGAGTATCGTTGTTCTGCCTTGTTGAGAGTGCGTGATGCGTAGGCAACGGGGCAATCCTTTCCGAGGGATCCTTGAGATAGGACGGCGCCTATCGCATGGTTGCTAGCGTCGGTGGTGAGGGTGAAAGATTCCGTGAAGTCAGGATATTGTAGAACTGGCGATGTTGTCAATGCTGTTCGAAGTAAATTGAACGATTGTTCTTGCTTGTCTGTCCATGACCATGCTGTTTCTGTTTTCAAAAGTTCCGTAAGCGGTTTAGCGATCTTGCTAAAATCCTTAATAAACTTCCGGTAATACCCAGCTAGTCCTAGAAATTGCTTAATTTGTTTTTGATAGTTTGGCCTAGGAAAGTTTTGCACTGCTTCAGTTTTTTCCGGATTTGGTTTTACTCCTTCCTCCGAGATTACGTGTCCCAAAAATTCTAGTTCTGGTCGACGACGACTGGAAGACGAGTCAATACGTCAATTAATTTGTTATTATGTTCGTCAAGTGTTTGTCTATAGATTATTATGTCGTCTAGATATGCAAAGCATGTGAATCCGATTAGCCCTCGCAACGCGTTATTCATCATGCGTTGGAACGTTGCAGGCGCGTTCTTTAACCCAAACGGCATCCTGTTGTAATGGTAGTGATATGATTGTGTGGAGAACGCCGTTTTGTGTTTGTCTTGCTCGTTCATCGGGATTTGGTGGAATCCTGAGGCTAGATCGAACGCAGAGAAATATTTCGCTCGACCTAACTGATCCAATATTTCGTCGATGCATGGGAGAGGATAGGCATCGTGCGTGGTTTTTTCGTTCAATTTTCGAAAATCAATCACGATCCTCCATTTCTGTTTCCCTGATGCATCCGACTTCTTCGGTACAACCCAGATTGGTGAATTGTACGGCGAGTCACTCGGCTCGATTAACTTCTTTTCCAGCATTTCATTTACCTGCCTGTCGATCTCTTCTTTGTGAACTGGCGGGTACCTATACAGTTTGGTATTCACAGGTGTATCGTCGCACGTGATGATGCGATGCTTTACTGTCTTTGTACCTGGCAGTGGGCCTCCAAGTAAGGCAAATACATCAATAAATTCTCTACAAGGATTGGCCATTGAATTTTGAAAAAAAAAAATTTTTTTCAATCATTACATGAATTTGAAAAAGCGACAAAAAAGGGCTTTTTGTGGTTTTTTGGAAAATCAAGCGCCCAATCAAAAATATTGCGGAAACCACTAATGTTAAGTGTGCCTTTTACTGTTCAATATTCCCACAAAAACCCTACGAAGTTTCAATTTAATCCAGCCAACCGTTTTTTTTTCCCACTTGATCGAATTTTTGAAAAAATTAAAGGAGCAAGAATTTCGCTCTGAAAATGTCATAATTTTTATCAAAAATGAAAAAAAAAAATTCCGCAGTCAATGATTCGAAACTGCATTTCGAATATGCCTGAAAGATTGCGGGCTGTTATCAGGAGCAGAGGTGGTAATACGCGGTATTAGCACACACACACACACACACACACACACACACACACACGCACACGCACACGCACCCGCACACGCACCCGCACACGCACACGCACACGCACATGCACAATCTTCGGAGAGTGAGTTTGGAGTCACAAAATACTGTGGAAGTGACGAACCACAGGGTCTCAATCTCTGATAAAACCACACACATACACGTGCCCAAGCACAAAAGGAGCGTAAATCCGCCGTGCAACCTCCACGTGGTACGCTTTGGGTAACGCTAATGCCGGCGGTAATTAATTTTTTTTTAATTTTCCGAAGTTTTTAGCCAATTGAAAAAAATAAATAAATAATTTTTTCAAAAATTTTGGAATTTTTTTTTTTCAAAAATTTACGATTTTTTTTTTTCAAAAATTTTCTAAGTCACTAATACAGAATAGAGAGAAAAATGAAAAAAATTTTTTTTTTTCATTTTTGATAAAAATTATGACATTTGCAGAGCGAAATTCTTGCTCCTTTAATTTTTTCAAAAATTCGATCAAGCGGGAAAAAAACGGTCGGCTGGATTAAATTGAAACTTCGTATGGTTTTTGTGGGTATATTGAACAGTAAAAGGCACACTTAACATTAGTGGTTTCCGCAATATTTTTGATTGGGCGCTTGATTTTCCAAAAAACCACAAAAAGCCCTTTTTTGTCGCTTTTTCAAATTCATGTAATGATTGAAAAAAAATTTTTTTTTCAAAATTCAATGGCCAATCCTTGTAGAGAATTTATTCAAGTTTTTGAAACCAACCTCAAAATTTCTGTGCGATCATTGGTTGCTGAGATATTGGTAATCAAAGACAAAATGATCTTTTTCCATTCAAACATCGATATCTCCGCGAGAAATGCTCGTATCGAGATTTATAAAAAACCAAATTAAAGCTGAATAAACAAGCTATCCGGTCCATATAGAGCTTAAGTCGAAAAAATGTTTTCCACGTCCGTAGATTAAAAAAAAAAAACCAAAAAAATTTCGAACTTTTTTTTGTTGTGGTTTTCTTATGACTACTCGAAAAATATTAAAAAAAAAAATTTTCAAACTTAGATCCGAAAACTAGACACTTAGAGCTACAATTTGCTTTTTTTTTTGCTGTACGATCATTTTTGTATGAGTTACAGCCTGTTGAAAATCCCCCAAAAATTTGGATTTTTTTCTTGCTCCCTTAATCTTTGTGCGAAGTGTAGTTTAAAATTTTGTCATAATTTCCTGAGTGATTAAGAGTGAGTGAAAACGGAAGCACTTAAAATACCCGATTAATGCAGCTAAGGTACCGCAAAAACATTTGCAGACGTAGCGATAGGTGTACTTACAATTCTGATCCTGTGGAAATTCCTCCTTGAATTTTGTGCACGCCGATAAATAAGAGGATGGTGCTACGATGTCGGTTCAAAAAGTTGCGGAGGTACTGCACTCTTTTCGTCGTTGGCGGAATTGCGAACGTTTCACAGCAAATTTTGCGTAAAATGTCGGCCGTCACGCCTTTTCTGATTTCGACATCGTTCGAGAAACTCACAATTATACGGCCTAAAATTTCTTCATTCATTAGCAAATTCCTTGAAAACTTAACACACTTTTTTTGCACGTAAGGACCCGCGTGCGAAGCCATCGTATTACGAACTGTCAAATCAGCGTTGACGGGGACGAAAGAAGCACAATTGACGATCGCTACTGTCAGTGCCTTCAAGATGGATCAACTTCATAGATAGTCGATTAACGAGGTGTCGGCAACAGAACGATTTAATTTCATCTAGACGTGTACCGAAATGAACGAACATTCATTCACAGCTTATACGTTCGTTCATATGTTCCACCCTCACCGAAGGGAAAGGGGATAAAAACGAAGACATACTTGACGGGCACTTTCGAATGTGATATATTGATGCTGAAAAAAATGAAGGACACAATTGATTTTATCTCTGATCGGTAGGGACTGTACGAGAATTATACAAGTTTCGTTGCAGAGGAAGCTCGTGCCATGCTTGAACATCGCTTACATGCGAACGATAAAATTGATGGGGTTCGCGACTAGTATGACGGGGTTATATAACCCCGTCATACTAGTCGCGAACCCCATCCCCAATAAACCCAATAAACAATTATTTGAAAATGCCAGAATTGCCGCTGATTTCGTTTCTGACTCATACAAAAAAGAGTTATCGTTTTATCGGCAGATTATACATCTGCTTACACGACCCACCCGCCCGGCACAGCAAGGAAATGAAATCAAATACAAAGGCGACGTGGCGGTTTCAAATATATCCTACGGATACTAGAAGATTCATTGACATAATTGGTTTCATCTCCGTTTTCGATCGGGAACGAGGTGAAATCATCTCGTTGCGATATCATCGAAAACGAGATGAAATCATCTCGTTACGATATCATCGAAAACAAGATGAAATCATCTCGTTGCGATATCATCGGAAACGAGATGAAATCAAAGGCAAAGTCGACGTGACGCTCTCGAGTATGTCCTGCGGAGACTAGAAGAATCTTTGTGCGTATTGATTTCATCTCCGTGCGGTCGCGAAAGAAATGAAATTATCGCATTGCGATATTATCGGAATGGAGATGAAATCAACGACGAACTCGTCGTGACGTTATCGACTATGTTTTATGGATACTGCACGAAACATTGACAGAATTGATTTCATCTCCGTTCGCGATCGGAAACGAGATGAAATAATCTCGACTCAATATCATCGAAAGGAAGATGAAATCAACGACGGACTTGACATGATGTTTCCACGGTGTTCTTTTTATCCTGTACAAATCATAGACAGAATTGATTTCATTTGCGTTCGCCATCGCGAACGATATGAAGTCATCTCATCTCGATCTCCTCGAAAAGGAGATAAAATCAACGACGTACTCGACATGACGTTTTCGATGGTATCATGTGGGGCCTAGACGTATCATAGACAGTATTTATTTCCTCTTCGTTTGCTATTAGGAACGAGACTGGTGATTCCGTAGCACGCAATCATATCCCCATACTCTTGGGGGGTGTAATCGCTCATGTTTTATTCGATTCGATATGGTTCGACACTCTTCTTACTGCTCAAAACTGTCCCTACAGAAAACTGCTCTAGCTGTCAAAATTCTCTTTGATCATCTGTAAATTGTTTCGTCACGTCTTGTTTTTCGTTTTTACACTAAGTTCGTGTCGGTCGTTTCCACGTCAATCTTGTTTCGTGAAAAAACAAATTAGCGACGATCAACGAGCACTTTGACATCTTGACAGCTAGAGCAGTTTTGTGCAGAGAGAGTTTTAAGCAGTGAGCAGAGCGTCAAACCGAAGTTAATTAAAATAACATGGGCGATTACACTTCGCAAGAATATGGCGATATGATCGTGTGCTATGGAATTGCTGGACAAAAGGCGCGGGCAGCGGCGAGACAATACGCCGAGCGTCACCCGCAAAGACGTCACCCGAGCCACAAAATTATTATCGCGGCTTTTAATCGCTTGCGAGAGACTGGCAACGTTATGCCTTCTCACAAAGACGCTGGTCGGCCGCGAACCGTGCGTACCCCTCGAAGGGAAGAAGAAATCATCGCAGCCTTCGAGCAAGATCCAAGTACCAGCACGCGCGCGGTTGCCCGAACGCTCCAAGTGAGCAAGACGACGGTACAACGGGTCATGAAGGAAGAAAATATGCATCCATTCCGATACACTAAAGTCCAGGGACTCATAGAAGGCGACTATGAGCGACGCATGGATTTTTGCCGGTGGATCATTGAACGCTACGAAGCAGATCAAAATTTTCTCTCGCGAATTATTTTTACGGATGAAAGTTCATTCGGCCGTAACGGGATATGGAATGCCAAAAATTTCCATCCCCGGGCGCCAAATTCCGAAAATCCTCGCGTATTCGTCCAAATTAGAAGTCAACATCGCTTTCGCCCTCTGAATATGTGGGCTGGAATTATAGGAAATCGCCTGGTAACTATTTTAATAATTGTACAGTATTGTATTTGGAGTTATTGATTATTATAAATAATTAACCATACTATTTACAGTGAAACCTCATTTATACGTTTCTCACTTATACGTTTTTCGCACTTATACGTCATCAATTTTATTCCCCTGCGTGAATATGCGGTCTGTTTTTTTCAGTTATACGTCAATCACACGTAATATTCTCTCGCCAGGGAAAGTGTCATGTTACTGCTCTGGGCTGCGTTTTGATTTTTGGTTTACGGTTAGTTGAGGTAGTCCGCGCAAAGGCATCACAGGCGCCTTCGTACTTACACGTTTATGCAGGGTGTACCACGTAAGAATGTCATCCGTGAAATGGGGGGTTGGCCGTGAAATTCTGAGTCGATTGATATAAGCATGTATGCTTCCCAGATAAACCCCTGAATCGTTATTAATTTTGAAAGGCAGCCAATCAGGCGCGCCCGTTGAGCGCGCTTAGCCTCGAAATAATTATTATATTTAGACGTTTAGTGTCATATCGCAGGTCCATGTCGATGTATTTTTATACCTTGAAAACAAATCCACCATTTAATTCGCCTTGAACTCTCTATTTCTAGGAAAAAATGTCGAAAAAATATTCTAGAAAGGTTTTTCGCATTTTCCCAGTCTAATTTTGTACTTTCCTAATCTAGTACTTTCCCAGTCTAATTTTGTACTTTGTATTAAATAACTTTTTTAAGAGTTTAAAAATGGAAAAAAACATTATCGACTTTCCCGGCGCCTTTTCCGGAATCTCAAAA
Organism: Ophion slaviceki; assembly: GCA_944452715.1. NCBI lineage: Eukaryota > Metazoa > Arthropoda > Insecta > Hymenoptera > Ichneumonidae > Ophion > Ophion slaviceki. The sequence goes on along the minus strand of OX101795.1, from coordinate 10,498,273 downwards.
ATCACGAAATTTCAATAGGCCATAGGGTGATCTTCTCGTATGCTATGGAGATTCATTGGGTGTGTTCGGAAACGGTTTTTGCCTAACTTAAATAATGGCGTTGAATTCGTATCGATATCTCGCATATTTTTCCCGGAGAGTCCACTTGAAAAATCGCATAAAAAGAGGCAAAGAGGTATGGAAAAATCTGCAAAAATCGCTTGACTAACTTTGAAATTCTGCCAAAAATCGAAAAATAATCGGAACTTGATGATTCAAAAGACATTTTGAAGAGAAAAGTATAACGCAGAAATTGAGCACAGAGTGGAGTGCCAAATCCTAAAAGAAAAAAAGTTATCGATGATTTAGTGAAAAAACGTGTTTCCTCAAAAATCGAAAAAAAATTTGGATTTTGAAGATTTTTTTCAATGGTCCATTTTGATGTAATCTGATCTCCTGAGCATGAATCTACCATCCATTTCCCCCAAACCCAAAATTTCTATGAATAAATCGTAAAAAACTTCTAAAAACACGATTTTTTTGCTGTGCGCAGTGCTTTTGACGAAAATTCGATGATATTCGTAATCAGTTGAAAATTTTCGATTGGGTAGACTCTTAAAAAATTTTCAGAATCGAAAAGAAACGTTCGCCCCCTTACACCAAAAAAAAATCGTGTTTTTAGAAGTTTTTTACGATTTTTTCATGGAAATTTTTGGTTTTGAGGAAAATTAATGATAGATTCGTGCGCAAGGGATCAAATTATATCGAACTAAATCCAAAGCAAAAATATTTAAAAACCACATTTTTGGGGATTTTTGGTGAAAATAGTTTTGGGGGAAAATAGTTTTTTTCCTTTAGGATTTAGCATTCCAGATTGCAGTCAATCTCTTCGTTATGATTTTCTCCTCAAAATGCTTTTTCAATCATTAAGATCCGATGATTTTTCGATTTTTGGCAGAATTTCAAAGTTGGACCATCGATTTTTGCAAATTTTTCCATGCATACCCCTTTGCCTCTTTTGTTGCGATTTTTCTAGTGGACTTTCCGGGAAAACTATACGAAATATCGATACGAATCCAACGTCATTATTCAAGTCAGACAAAAACCTTCTCCAAACACATCTATTGAATCTTCATAGTTTATAAGAAGCTCACTCTACGACCTTTTGAAATTTCGTGATTTTTGAGATTTCGGAAAAGTGACCCGAAAGGTCGAAATTTTTTTTTTCCGTATTAAAACTATTAAAAGGGTTTATTTAATCGAAAGTTTACCGCTGATTACGAATATGCCCGAGTTTTTGCCGGAAGTACAAAATTAGATTGAGAAAATGCAGAAAAACGTTTCTAGAATATTTTATTGACATTTTTCCCTAGAAATGGAGAGTTCAAGGCGAATTAAATGGTGGATTTGTCTTCAAGGTATAAAAATACGTAGACATGGACCTGCGATATGAGACTAACATCTAAATATAATGATTATTTCGATGCTAAGCCCGCTCAACGGGCGCGCCTGATTGGCTGCCTTTCAAAATTAATAACAATTCAGGGGTTGGTCTTGGAAGCATACATGCTTATATCAATTGACTCAGAATTTCACGCCCAACTGTCCATTTCACGGATTACATACTTACGTGGGACACCCTGTATACTGCGTGTTTGGTGCGGACAAGCCACGACAAGGCTCAGCTCAGACACTATTCTTCCGGTCGCATGCACTAAATCTTTAAGGCTAAAGCTCTATTTCGAACTTGTCTTACAAACTCGCATGAAATAAAAGTTTTAAACGAAAATTGGAAAAATTGCGCTGGCTCATTATTCAATTATTAGCCGTCAAATTGTCAGTTGGAAAACAAAGATTAACATAAGAGAAGTACTACCATTAAAAAATATTGGGAATTATGCACTAATCGTCATCTAAAATGTTGAAGAGTTTCAGATACATTTCACTTCCTCGTTATTCTCACTTATACGTCGTATTTGACGCAACTTCTTGAAAAACGTATAAGTTAAATTTTATCACAATTACTTATATATCACAATTTAGCAATTATTTATAATATATTAAACACACTAGGCACGACAATGAAAGGATATTGAGAACACTCGACAAAATTACTATTATTCTTTCATGCAGATTGGGCCGTTTGAGTTTCTAGGCAACCTCGGCGGCGCGCAGTACGCCGAATTTATTACACGCCATTTCCGGGATCTGTGTACACGCGCTCATGTAGGCCATGAAGACCTGGAACGTGCGGTGTTCCAACACGATGGTGCACCGGCACATACAAGTCGCCAAGCCCAACAGGCGATAACTGCTATTTTCGCGGAGCGATTCATAGGACGCGGTGGCATGCGTGATTGGCCCGCGCGATCCCCGGATTTAAATCCACTTGACTTTTTTCTATGGGGTCACATCAAGTCTCAAGTGTATCGGCGACCGCTGCAAAATAGGGCTGAGCTTGAGGCACGGTTTGAGGAGGCGGTACACACCGTAACTCCGGAGATGCTCCACCGTTGCATAGGCAGCTTCGTACGCCGAGCCCGGTGCTGCATCGAGGCAAATGGAGGGCATTTCGAGCATTTGCTGTGATCAGTTGGCCGTAAGTTTTCATAATATAATACTAAATGTGTCGGCCAAAAATTTCGCAAGATTAACACTTATGTGAAGTTGGCAACCGACTTTAAAAGGGGCGATTTTGTTTTTTTTTTGCAATCGTTTATACTCCGTTTGTACCCGTTTGTTCCACCCTAAATTTCATTTGTACCTTAAGGCGGAAAAAGATGCGAGGATATCGAAAAATGGCCGGCAACTCGTATAAGCGCAGGGCATTTTGAAAAATACTATTGCGGAGGAAAACGTTTGTACACATTTGTACCGCAAAAGAGAATTAGAAAAAAATAATTAAAAAAAAAAAACAATTTTTCGTCGAATAAGAATTTTTTCCTTTCGAATTTTTGTTGTTGAGTTTTTAAGATAGTTTTTTATATTTTTTTATTTAATTAGAGTACAGGCATCACTGTTAATTATCTACAAGATACCGTACCGCTCGACGTTTGTACTTCTTCGAATTGAAGTTGAATCGTCTTAATCGTTTCGTACGAACGTGTGAATAGTTTGCACCCGCGTGCAAACGTTTCTACCTCTCCTAATTAATGTTCAATCATTTGTACCCAGTCGTATGAACGACTAAATCGTTTGTACCCTCGAGAAAACGTTTGTACCTCTTCCAACTAACGTGCAATCGTTTGTACCCACTCCGAGGAATGTGCAAATCGTTTGTACCTTAGTGCCAACGTTTGTACCTATTCGTAGGAACGTGCAAATCATTTGTACCCTAGTGCAAACGTTTGTACCTCTCTAAGTTAACGTTCGTTCGTTTATACTCACTCGTACGAACGAATAAATCGTTCGTACGAATGGGTACAAATGATTGAATATTAACTAGGAGAGGTACGAACGTTTGCACGAGGGTACAAACAATTTGCACGTTCGTAGGAGTGGGTAAAAACGTTTGGACGTTAGTTGAAAGAGGTACAAATGTTTGCACGCGGGTCCAAACTATTTACACGTTCGTACGAAAGGGTAAAGACAATTGAACTTCTATTCGAAGAAGTACAAACGTTGAGCGGTACGTTATCTTGTAGACAATCGACGGTGATGCCTGTACTTTAATTAAATACAAAAATGTAAAAAACTATTTTAAAAAATTAAAAAAAAAACAAATTTCGAAACGATAAAATTATTTTCGACAAAAAATGTTCTTTTGCGGTACAAACGAGTACAAACGATATCTTCCCCAATAGTATTTTTTAAAATGTATAGCGCTTAAACGAGTTGCCAGCCATTTTTCGGTATCCTCGTATCTTTTCCCCTCTTAAGATACAAACGAAATTTAAGGTGGTGCAAACAGGTACAAACAGAGTACAACGGAGTTACACGCCGCAGTTGAACCACATGACGAGTACATACTACGACATGGAGGTGGGCGTCCTGTCCGCAGGCGAATGCTTGCAAGCCTTCGTTACCAGCGTCGACGTGGACTCCAGCAGCGGCAGCGGCAGCAGCAGCGGCAGCAGCAGCAGCGGCAGCGGCAGCAGCGGCAGCGGCAGCAGCAGCGGCAGCAGCAGCGGCAGCGGCAGCGGCAGCGGCAGCGGCAGCGGCAGCGGCAGCAGCGGCAGCGGCAGCGGCAGCAGCAGCAGCAGCAGCAGCAGTGGCAGCAGCAGCAGCAGCAGCAGCGGCAGCAGCAGCAGCAGCAGCAGCAGCAGCAGCAGCAGCAGCAGCAGCAGCGGCAGCAGCAGCAGCAGCAGCGGCAGCAGCAGCAGCAGCAGCGGCAGCAGCAGCAGCAGCAGCGGCAGCAGCAGCAGCAGCAGCAGCAGCGGCAGCAGCAGCAGCAGCAACAGGAGCAGAAGCATGTACTAAGAAGTACAAACGCCTCTATCGCTGCCGCCGCCCAGGAGAACAATGATTACCACAACCATTATCATCTTCATCATCTTCGTCACCACCATCATCATCATCAGCTGAACAACGGATCCACCATTGTCGCTATCCCGATGTCCATCAGCTGCAATGGCACCAGTGCTGGTGTCAACAACAGCCCCGGTAACACCCACGTCGAGTCCCTCACGTACGTGGGTTCATAGCCACCGAGCCTCACGTCGCTGAGCCATGTCATTGACTATCCACTCGCCCAGGGAAAATAAGCCTCCGAACGTCACAGGCGACCAAAACATTGGAGACACCGTGTTCGCATCGAGACCATATGGCTGCGAGCCAAACTTCGATTTCGAAAACGATCGCGACATTCTTAAACTACGTCTGGAACGTTTTTTCGATGTTGGCATTTTCGTTTTTTGTTTCTTGTTCTATCTATTAATACGCGGCTCGTGTCAATTACATGCCACTCGATTGAGATCGATCAGCGTTTTGCGTTTAGAGCCAAGGTACGGATCGAAGTAGTAAAAATAAAAAAATAACGAAGTCTTCCGATTAGAATCTTTTTTTCTCCGGCTGGAGAAACATTTTAGAAAAACCAGATACCTGGATGTGTTTTAAAAATTTTTTTTTATCGACGCGAGCAATATTAATTTTAGCACCAAAAAGAATTCGGCCATTTGACGGCCAATGACGGAGGAAGACACAGCCGGATATGTCCAAACGATGGCTCCTCATTTTTATCGGCTCGACGCTTGCGCGAATCCCGTGTTTTCTTCGCGTACATCCGATGACGAATAGAAAGAAATTCGAAACGGAGTTAAATCTACATTCGTCCAATCGAATTACAATTAGAATAGAATGAATCTCTCCATCACAAGTTTCTCGGCTCAAGCATTCAACAAGAGAAGAAACAATATTTTTCCAAAAATGGAAACCTCCGAAAGAGCCACTCAACGATCTTCAATGCGTCCAATTTTTGCAACTGAAGAAACGAATAACTTAATGGCACTAAATTCGATGGTTTACGATAATGATGACGTCGGAAAAAGAGCCCACTATTCCAAGGTCGATTCTTTTCATTTTTCATTTTTGACGCACGCACACGTCCACGTACGAATACTGAAAGAAAAGACAATCACGCCAAGCATAAAGAATTTCTATTTGAAAGCTGCATCGTCGGTGATTTCATGTCCTTTTCGAGGAGATCGGGACGAGATGATTCTATCTCGTTCCTGGTGGCGAACGGAGATGAAATAAAGTCTGTGTATGATGCGTATAGGATCCGAATAACACACTCGAAAAAGTCCCATAGAGTCTGTCGTTGATTTCAACTCCATTGCGATGAGTTCGGGACGAGATGATTTTATTTCGTTGCTGGTGGCGAACGGAGATGGAATCAATTCTGGTCATGATGCGTCGAGGATCCAAATAACATACTGAAAAAAGTCCCGTCGAGCCCGTCGTTGATTTCATCTCCTTTTCGAAGAGATCGGGACGAGATGATTCCATCTCGTTCCCGGTGGCGAACGGAGATGAAATCAATTCTGGGCATGATGCGTCGAGGATGCAAATAACATACTCGCAAAAGTCCTATCGAGTCCGTCGTTGATTTCATCTCCTTTTCGAGGAGATCGAGACGAGATGATTCCATCTCGTTCCTGGTGGTGAACGGAGATGAAATCAATTCTGGGCATGATGCGTCGAGGATCCAAATAACATACTCGAAAAAGTCCTGTCGAGCCCGTCGTTGATTTCATCTCCTTTTCGAAGAGATCGGGACGAGATGATTCCATCTCGTTCCCGGTGGCGAAAGGAGACGAAATCAATTCTGGTCATGATGCGTCGAGGATCCAAATAACATACTCAAAAAAGTCCCGTAGAGCCCGTCGTTGATTTCATCTCCTTTTCGAAGAGATCGGGACGAGATGATTCCATCTCGTTCCCGGTGGCGAACGGAGATGAAATCCAATCTGTGCATGATGCGTCTACGATACGAATGACACACGCGAAAAAGTCCAATCAAGTCTGTCGTTGATTTCATCTCCATTGCGATGAGTTCGGGACGAGATGATTTCGTCTCGTTCCTGGTGGCGAACGGAGATGAAATCAATTCTGGTCATGATGCGTCGAGGATCCAAATAACATACTCAAAAAAGTCCCGTCGAGCCCGTCGTTGATTTCATCTCCTTTTCGAAGAGATCGGGACGAGATGATTCATTCTCGTTCCCGCTGGCGAACGGAGATGAAATCAATTCTGGTCATGATGCGTCGAGGATCCAAATAACATACTCAAAAAAGTCCCGTCGAAACCGTCGTTGATTTCATCTCCTTTTCGAAGAGATCGGGACGAGATGATTCCATCTCGTTCCCGCTGGCGAACGGAGATGAAATCAAATCTGTGCATGATGCGTCTACGATACGAATGACACACGCGAAAAAGTCCAATCAAGTCTGTCGTTGATTTCATCTCCATTGCGATGGGTTCGGCACGAGATGATTTCATCTCGTTCCTGGTGGCAAACGGAGATGAAATCAATTCTGGTCATGATGCGTCGAGGATCCAAATAACATACTCAAAAAAGTCCCGTCGAGCCCGTCGTTGATTTCATCTCCTTTTCGAAGAGATCGGGACGAGATGATTCCATCTCGTTCCCGCTGGCGAACGGAGATGAAATCAAATCTGTGCATGATGCGTCTACGATCCGAATGACACACTCGAAAAAGTTCCATCGAGTCTGCCGTTGATTTCATCTCCATTGCGATGAGTTCGGGACGAGATGATTTCGTCTCGTTCCTGGTGGCGAACGGAAATGAAATCAATTCTGGTCATGATGCGTCGAGGATCCAAATAACATACTCAAAAAAGTCCCGTCGAGCCCGTCGTTGATTTCATCTCCTTTTCGAAGAGATCGGAACGAGATGATTCCATCTCGTTCCCGGTGGCGAACGGAGATGAAATCAAATCTGTGCATGATGCGTCTACGATCCGAATGACACACTTGAAAAAGTTCCATCGAGTCTGTCGTTGATTTCATCTCCATTTCGAAGAGATCGGGACGAGATGATTCCATCTCGTTCCCGGTGGCGAACGGAGATGAAATCAAATCTGGGCATGATGCGTCGAGGATCCAAATAACATACTCGCAAAAGTCCTATCGAGTCCGTCGTTGATTTCATCTCCTTTTCGAGGAGATCGAGACGAGATGATTCCATCTCGTTCCTGGTGGTGAACGGAGATGAAATCAATTCTGGGCATGGTGCGTCGAGGATCCAAATAACATACTCGAAAAAGTCCTGTCGAGTCCGTCGTTGATTTCATCTCCTTATCGAGGAGATCGGGACGAGATGATTCCATCTCGTTCCTGGTGGTGAACGGAGATGAAATCAATTCTGGGCATGATGCGTCTAGGATCCAAATAACATACTCGAAAAAGTCCTGTCGAGCCCGTCGTTAATTTCATCTCCTTTTCGAAGAGATCGGGACGAGATGATTCCATCTCGTTCCCGGTGGCGAACGGAGATGAAATCAATTCTGGTCATGATGCGTCGAGGATCCAAATAACATACTAAAAAAAGTCCCGTAGAGCCCGTCGTTGATTTCATCTCCTTTTCGAAGAGATCGGGACGAGATGATTCCATCTCGTTCCCGCTGGGGAACGGAGATGAAATCAAATCTGTGCATGATGCGTCTACGATACGAATGACACACGCGAAAAAGTCGAATCAAGTCTGTCGTTGATTTCATCTCCATTGCGATGGGTTCGGCACGAGATGATTTCATCTCGTTCCTGGTGGCGAACGGAGATGAAATCAATTCTGGTCATGATGCGTCGACGATCCAAATAACATATCAAAAAAGTCCCGTCGAGCCCGTCGTTGATTTCATCTCCTTTTCGAAGAGATCGGGACGAGATGATTCCATCTCGTTCCCGCTGGCGAACGGAGATGAAATCAAATCTGTGCATGATGCGTCTACGATCCGAATGACACACTCGAAAAAGTTCCATCGAGTCTGCCGTTGATTTCATCTCCATTGCGATGAGTTCGGGACGAGATGATTTCATCTCGTTCCTGGTGGCGAACGGAGATGAAATCAATTCTGGTCATGATGCGTCGAGGATCCAAATAACATACTCAAAAAAGTCCCGTCGAGCCCGTCATTGATTTCATCTCCTTTTCGAAGAGATCGGGACGAGATGATTCCATCTAGTTCCCGCTGGCGAACGGAGATGAAATCAAATCTGTGCATGATGCGTCTACGATCCGAATGACACACTCGAAAAAGTTCCATCGAGTCTGCCGTTGATTTCATCTCCATTGCGATGAGTTCGGGACGAGATGATTTCGTCTCGTTCCTGGTGGCGAACGGAGATGAAACCAATTCTGGTCATGATGCGTCGAGGATCCAAATAACATACTCAAAAAAGTCCCGTCGAGCCCGTCGTTGATTTCATCTCCTTTTCGAAGAGATCGGGACGAGATGATTCATTCTCGTTCCCGCTGGCGAACGGAGATGAAATCAATTCTGGTCATGATGCGTCGATGATCCAAATAACATACTCAAAAAAGTCCCGTCGAGCCCGTCGTTGATTTCATCTCCTTTTCGAAGAGATCGGGACGAGATGATTCCATCTCGTTCCCGCTGGCGAACGGAGATGAAATCAAATCTGTGCATGATGCGTCTACGATACGAATGACACACGCGAAAAAGTCCAATCAAGTCTGTCGTTGATTTCATCTCCATTGCGATGGGTTCGGCACGAGATGATTTCATCTCGTTCCTGGTGGCAAACGGAGATGAAATCAATTCTGGTCATGATGCGTCGAGGATCCAAATAACATACTCAAAAAAGTCCCGTCGAGCCCGTCGTTGATTTCATCTCCTTTTCGAAGAGATCGGGACGAGATGATTCCATCTCGTTCCCGCTGGCGAACGGAGATAAAATCAAATCTGTGCATGATGCGTCTACGATACGAATGACACACGCGAAAAAGTCCAATCAAGTCTGTCGTTGATTTCATCTCCATTGCGATGGGTTTGGCACGAGATGATTTCATCTCGTTCCTGGTGGCAAACGGAGATGAAATCAATTCTGGTCATGATGCGTCGAGGATCCAAATAACATACTCAAAAAAGTCCCGTCGAGCCCGTCGTTGATTTCATCTCCTTTTCGAAGAGATCGGAACGAGATGATTCCATCTCGTTCCCGGTGGCGAACGGAGATGAAATCAAATCTGTGCATGATGCGTCTACGATCCGAATGACACACTCGAAAAAGTTCCATCGAGTCTGCCGTTGATTTCATCTCCATTGCGATGAGTTCGGGACGAGATGATTTCGTCTCGTTCCTGGTGGCGAACGGAGATGAAATCAATTCTGGTCATGATGCGTCGAGGATCCAAATAACATACTCAAAAAAGTCCCGTCGAGCCCGTCGTTGATTTCATCTCCTTTTCGAAGAGATTGGAACGAGATGATTCCATCTCGTTCCCGGTGGCGAACGGAGATGAAATCAAATCTGTGCATGATGCGTCTACGATCCGAATGACACACTCGAAAAAGTTCCATCGAGTCTGTCGTTGATTTCATCTCCATTTCGAAGAGATCTGGACGAGATGATTCCATCTCGTTCCCGGTGGCGAACGGAGATGAAATCAAATCTGTGCATGATGCGTCTACGATCCGAATGACACACTCGAAAAAGTTCCATCGAGTCTGCCGTTGATTTCATCTCCATTGCGATGAGTTCGGGACGAGATGATTTCATCTCGTTCCTGGTGGCGAACGGAGATGAAATCAATTCTGGGCATGATGCGTCGAGGATCCAAATAACATACTCGCAAAAGTCCTATCGAGTCCGTCGTTGATTTCATCTCCTTTTCGAGGAGATCGAGACGAGATGATTCCATCTCGTTCCTGGTGGTGAACGGAGATGAAATCAATTCTGGGCATGATGCGTCGAGGATCCAAATAACATACTCGAAAAAGTCCTGTTGAGTCCGTCGTTGATTTCATCTCCTTTTCGAGGAGATCGGGACGAGATGATTCCATCTCGTTCCTGGTGGTGAACGGAGATGAAATCAATTCTGGGCATAATGCGTCGAGGATCCAAATAACATACTCGAAAAAGTCCCGTCGAGCCCGTCGTTGATTTCATCTCCTTTTCGAAGAGATCGGGACGAGATGATTCCATCTCGTTCCCGGTGGCGAACGGAGATGAAATCAATTCTGATCATGATGCGTCGAGGATCCAAAGAACATACTCAAAAAAGTCCCGTCGAGCCCGTCATTGATTTCATCTCCTTTTCGAAGAGATCGGGACGAGATGATTCCATCTAGTTCCCGCTGGCGAACGGAGATGAAATCAAATCTGTGCATGATGCGTCTACGATCCGAATGACACACTCGAAAAAGTTCCATCGAGTCTGCCGTTGATTTCATCTCCATTGCGATGAGTTCGGGACGAGATGATTTCGTCTCGTTCCTGGTGGCGAACGGAGATTAAATCAATTCTGGTCATGATGCGTCGAGGATCCAAATAACATACTCAAAAAAGTCCCGTCGAGCCCGTCGTTGATTTTATCTCCTTTTCGAAGAGATCGGAACGAGATGATTCCATCTCGTTCCCGGTGGCGAACGGAGATGAAATCAAATCTGTGCATGATGCGTCTACGATCCGAATGACACACTCGAAAAAGTTCCATCGAGTCTGCCGTTGATTTCATCTCCATTGCGATGAGTTCGGGACGAGATAATTCCATCTCGTTCCTGGTGGCGAACGGAGATGAAATCAAGTCCGTGCATGATGCGTCGAGGATCCAAATAACACACTCGAAAAAGTCCTGTCGAGCCCGTCGTTGATTTCATCTCCTTTTCGAGGAGATCGAGACGAGATGATTTCATCTCATTCCCGATTGCGAACGGAGGTGCAATCAATTCTGTGTATGATGCGTGTAGGATCCTAAGGGCACACCCGAAAACGTCCCGTCGGGGCCGTCGATGATTTCATCTCTTTTTCGATGACGATGCGACGAGATGATCTCGCGCCCGGTCGCGAACGGAGATGAAATCAATTCTTATGATTCCAAGGATTCATAGGACACTGTCGAAAACTTCACGTCATCTTTTTCTCGATGAAATCGAAACCAAATGATTTGGTCTCGTTCCGATCGATAACAGAGCAATCAGAAACGCTTTCAGCATCTATTTTTTTCGAAAACGGAGAAAACGGTGCACCCTCAACCAAAAATGGGTTTTCCCCAGTCGACGACAAACGATTTTTTATGATGAACGCCTGCTGTAATTTTGTTATTATGATTTCGGGTATTTAATTTTTTGTGGCCGTTATTGCCGTTTGCGCTACGATAAAGGAGATCGTTTCCATTTTCAAATTTGAACGAAACCCATAAAACATCATAAAAATCATTAAGATCGGAGATACTCAGGCGGCAATTTTACACGGGTGTCATTGCCCGCACGAAAAATTGCAATACAAGTCGCGCGACAGAAGACGAAGAGTGAAATACCCTATCGTCCGTCCTTGTCTCGCGTCTCGAACCCGATTGGTCCGCTGCCAGCCTAAGAGAATGATACGCGAAACGTCATATCATGCTCGCCGTCATCTGTCAAACGCGGTCTGAACTTGCCCACCAAATATGGCGGAAGGCCATAGCAGATGACATACGAAATGTCAAATCGCCAAGGCACGCGAGACAAACGCCTACCTACCTCGCCCGTTGCCTTCTACATTTCACGCGCTCAGACGCGGCACTCGAGTAGCGTCGTCGTCAAGGGCAGGCGTCGGCCCTACAACAATACGAAATTCTAATCGCCCCCATTCGAAAACTAATGGACGGATCGAAAAACGCCTTGGTACGATTGTTTCGGGCACCACCCCGAACCCGCCAGTCCCGGGTGGGTCAGTAATTACGGACCACCCTGTATATATATATATATATATATATATATATATATATATATATATATATATACAGGGTGTCCCATTTTAATCTTACAACTGAATTTTCTCGACAAATATTGCTCGGACGAAATATTGTGTGGAACAAAACTTCTAGGGATTGAAGGGGGACGTTTGAAAAAAAATTATTTGAGGAGCCAAAATTCAAAATGGCGGCGTTACAAAGGCTGACATGTTTTCTTCAAACGGAAACATAACTTTTTTTTATTGCCAAAAAATTTGTCAGCTGAAAACTAAAAACTTTTGTTGAAAAAATTTTTTGATAAAGTTCATAGTTTTCAAGTGATCATTTTCAATTATTTCAGATGTATCCAGGATTTGTGTGTGTGTGTGTGTGTGTGTGTGTGTGTGTGTGTGTGTGTGTGTGTATGTGTGTGTGTGTGTTTCTACCCATCGTGATCAAAGTTCGTCAAGGATTTAAAGAAACATGTTTTTGGGCCTGAAAATGGCACAAACGCTATTAAAATGGAAAAAAAACTATTTTTCATCGATTTTCCTCCAAAATTTTCTCATGAAATATCGTCCAAATTTGAAAACAAAAAAAAAACAAAAAAAAAAACAAAATTTTCAACAGTGTTCCACACGCACGCACATGCACACACACACACACACACACACACACACACACACACACATACACGCACGCGCGCCCACACACACACACACAAATCCTGGATACATCTGAAATAATTGAAAATGATGTTCTCACTTGAAAACTATGAACTTTATCAAAAAATTTTTTGAACAAAAGTTTTTAGTTTTCAGCTGATAAATTTTTTGGCAATAAAAAAAGTTATGTTTCCATTTGAAAAAAACATGTCAGCCTTTGTAACCCCGCCTTTTGAATTTTGGCTCCTCAAATAAATTTTTTTCAAACGTCCCCCTTCAATCCCTAGAAGTTTTGTTCCACACAATAGTTCGTCCGAGCAATATTTTTCGAGAAAATTCAGGTGTAAGATTAAAATGGGACACCCTGTATATATATATATATATATATATATATATATATATATATATATATATATATTATGGTAAGTACATACCGATCACAGATATATTTTTTATGTCCCTTTTTGCTCAGTTGCTTCGTCACGAGTCTCGACAGATTCTTGATCCATACGAAGTGCCCCACATTGTTGTCCGCAGTATCTTGCATGTACAGCAAATTGATGTGCTTTTCCTTCTTATTTTGAGTCACGCGTATTGGAACGATGTCCTTTTTGGCTATGGTGGTGTACACGTTGATGGATAAATTGTTTTGCAGCTCAAATTTTTTATTTGGTGTATGGTTACCGGGAATTGAATGTCCTGTAAATTCAGTACGCTTGAGTAATGTGGGTAAGATGGAGGACGGTCACTGTGTCGTTCGGCTGGGTATAGAGCAGCGACAACTGCCCACGCGAAACATGCGTTATCGTTGGATTTGACGTTAATCACAGCTCTCTTCATCATTATTTCCCGCGGTAATGATATAGTGCACCCGGCACGCATCGGGTTATACTTATTCACATTTATCGTGAGGTTAAGTATTTTCCGTAGAGCCCAGCCACTATCTCGTTCTTGAAATTCGTCGAGGAAGGTTAAAGTGGGCTCCATAACGCGTTGCTGGTACCACTCATTCAAATCGCTTGTGTTAAAGAGTTCACAGTTTCGCGTGTTGACACCTTTATTAGCATGTTTGTATCCACTCGCGAATTCGCCATTAAACACTGTATTAACTTTGATACTGTTGTGTTTGCAGATGGTATTTTGCACATGTTGAAGCACTAGGTCGCGAGCATCGTTGAGAAATTGCCGTGGTTCGATGTGGTTGCGATTGATTACGGACCCGGTCAATATTCGACTATTGAAGGATGTGTCAATCTCTCGCCAGATTAGCCCATGATGACCGTGGCCTGCAGCCGTGTGTATAAAATGATTACGCACAGAATTCCTCAACCCTTCCAGCCGCCGATCATCAGATTCGTTAACGTTCATCGTCCACAGCAGCAGTAGTAGTCCTCAATGGCTATTGTTGTCTCGAGGGAGATCGATCTTTAAAAATCACCTACTGGGAACGAAACCGACCATTCTCGAGGTTATTTCGACAATGAAACACAATACAGAAATTGAATTGATCATTTTTTATTTTGGATTCCTCTCGAACGATAAAATAAACGGTTGAAACAGGCGGATTTATCAACGTCGAATCTCATGTGAATTTCTTTTTGAATCGACGACTTTTAGATCGGGAAACGAATCCGACTCCGCATGCAAGTGATTCTGTTGTGGAATACTCCTTACAATCTGAGAATGCTGCGCCGACCATCGGATTCGTTCACGTTCATAGTCCACAGCAGCAGTAGTAGTCCACAATGGCTATTTTCATGCCGAGGGTGATAGATTTTAAAAAATCATCCCCTGGGAACGAATCTGAATAATCTCGAGGTTATTTCGATAATGAAACCCAAAACCAAATTTTAATGGACCGTTTTTCATTTTGGATTCCTCTTGATCCGATAAAAGACACTGTCGAAACAGGCGTATTTATCAACGTCGAATCTCATGTCATTTTCTCTTCGAGTCGACGACTTTTAGATCGGGAAACGAATCTGAGTCCCCATGCAAGTGTTTCTGTTGTGGTGTTACGTCGTGGGGCCCATTTTTAATCGATAATTAATCGTCTTTTAATTTACCTTTCAGGATTTGAATTTACGAATGGGAAGTGTGCCACGAACGTACGGTTTATAATGAATTAAGTCATATGACTTATATGACGGTAAGTTACCGTCGGAGAAATAAAGCGCCACGTTTAAGCGGGAATGTGCCCACTTGGGATAGGCGCTTGGTAAAGTCGTTGGTGTATAATTTGACGCATGAGCGACAGGTAAGCAAATAAGAAAGTAGCGTGAAATTGTGCTTACCTTGGTGAGAAAGAGCGGCGGTGCGTAGCGGGTCAAAACTACTCGACCGTGTGACCGAATTTGTCCAGGAATCGCAAAGATGTTCCAACTCGATCCGACCTGTCGTTGCCCAGACGGGTACCCGGCGCTTGTGCTAATGCGATGTCCCGGTGATGCCGATGGTTTTGGGAGCAATCGGAGACTACGAGGGCTGTATTAATTTATGAGGGATACATTCGCTACGAAAAATAAATATACATGTATAGATTTTATAATTATTTGAACCGCTGAGTGAGTGCAAGACGTGCCAGGTTACAGCACCGTCGACTCACTACGTCTGGCTCCACCTCCGCCCGGTTACGGCGATTGGCGGCCAGCCGCGAGAACAAATGTTGAGAATAACGGAAGCCGACGCCCGAACACTAAGCACCGGTGTGACCGTGCCAGTCGCTGACCTACCGAAGTACGGCGGGTCGGCGCGTGTGGCGTGTTCGTGCGGCAAACCTTCCGAATTCCGCGGAAAATACCCTGGTTATACGTCCGGTTTTGGACGGATGAGGATTTTTTATTTGTTGAGCGAATGTATCGGGAAACGTATTCGTCTAACGCATAGGTACAGATTATTATAAAATAAAATTTGGTACGCTGAGCGAGTCTAGTGCGTGCCAGATTACGGCACCGCCGACCCGCTACGTCTGGCCCGCCTCCGCCCGGTTACGGCGATTGGCGGCCAGCCGCGAATACAAATATAGAGGTGAAGGGAAATCGACGTCCGAACACTAAGCACCGGATTAACCGTGCCAGTCGCTAACCTGCCAGATTACGGCGAGTCAGCGGATGTAGCGTGTTCGTGCGTCAGCTTTCCCAAGCCTCATAAAAAAGGGCACTTCGAGATTTGTCCAATTTTGGACAAGTATGATTATATGAGTGAGACGAATACGTGTGTTAGGAAAAATGGCGTGAGCGAGAGGAAGAGAGAAAGTGAGAAAGAAATGCACTACGAAGATTTGTTCGTTGCGTGTTTATACGCACGAACGAGAGACAAATATATTTTAATTATTTGCTCGGAAACTGTTACACTTTTTCGCGGTCGCCGTATTTTGCGTGATTTTAATAGCGCGAAGAAATCGAATGTTATATAAACGATTGTGTATTTTACACGTAAATAAGCGTAGTTACATTCAATAAAGGCAATAATATATGTTTCGTAAATTTATTCGTTGCAGTGTTTGACGTGTTATGCTTCCTTTTTTTATTTTTATTATGATTTAAACAATTAATACCGGTTTTACAGAGACTTATAGTTACACTGACGAAGAGACCGGGGTAAACTCGAAAAGAATATAAAATAGGATAAAATAAGTGTACCGGTTTTCAGAGCGTCGACTCTGCGATGCGCGCTGTTGGAGAGACCGGACGGAACTAACTGGCCAGCTCCCGGAGCGCAATATGTAACCTCGCCCTCTTTGTCTCTGAGACAAAGGGCTTGGCGTCATTACCCTCGCTCTCGAGCTCGGGCCCCATGTAACCGAATATTAGCACTGATAACGTTATTTTTCTCGAGTTGTACATGAGCAATGAAATGAATATTTTTCGTTATCGGCAGGATGTGCTGACTACGTGGTGACCAAGCTACGAGGGGGTCTGTGAGAAAACTCGCGATGAAGCTGACCGTTTGGGAACAGTTTCGCGGGTTATTAGAGGACTCTCGCGTCCCCAATATATACATAATATAGATATGACAATATTTCTTCTTTCTAGGACCATTGTATTATGGTCAACACGAATATACATATATATGTTTGATACCCGTTCGGGGACTCGTGAATGTCCCCGAAATGTACATGGAAGTATAAGTATTAATATTATTATTTGTACTCCGGAGACTCTCTTGGATGTCCCGAGTATATATATATGTATATTGGTGAGTGTCACTTTGAGGACTTATGTCCCCGAAGTAGGCATGAAAGTAGATATGTATGGAATATTGCCCCGGGACTCGGCTATATGTCCCTGAAGCGTATGGAGTACGTATATGTATTGTGACGTGACATTTGGGAGGTCCCGCCACGGCTTCAAAAGGGTGTCGACCAGTGGGTCGGATTTACGACCCTGGGGCGTCACGGGTCGACCTGAGGGGACTCCAAAACTCGATGGCTCACTGCGCGTGGAAATCCCTCTATATCGGCGAACGATGGCCATCGCGGAGCGCCGCGATACTACATTACTCAGGCTACCTTCGGCCGACTCTCCGCGTGACGAGGCCTTCCATGCGGGCCGCGTGGAGAGTCGACTCCGAACTCTGAGCGCGCGACCCAAAAATTCCACCTGTAAATACCTACCTAAACGTACGCTAAAAAGATTGCAGGTCAGTGAATTGGAGAAAATGACGGGACGGACGGAACGAGATACGGGTTGGCCCATTCGCGCGCCTCATTTCGCCCCGACTAAGGAAAGGAGAGGGTATTATCTGAGAGGCATAACTTCCGGTCTTGCGTATCACGGCACTCCGCGTGAATTGGCCCAGGAGGGCATTCCCGCGCCTCTACTCTTTAGCGAGCGAGCGTCGACCATCAGTGCTCGCGGAATCGGATGCCGGGAGGGACGCTGGAATAAGGCCAACAGACTGTGTCGCCCGTCCCTCCCGACTTCGCAACCTGGCGTTGCACCATCCCTACGGTCACCCCGGGCTTCCTGGACCGGATGAAACCGGCGCCTCGTCGAAGGGGGTCGGAGCGGTGAATCGGCGGCCGGGGTGTATCTCGCCTGGTGGCTAAACTTCCCTGTGGGCCCACCGTTCCTCCCGGGACGCCGGGAGCTAGCGAGGGAGGCCTCCCCCCGGTTTCGGGGATCCCGCCCCGGCTCCTAGAGGAAGATGCTCGGGGTGCCGCTCTATTTCATTGCGGGGAGAGGTGCGGGCGCGCGGGGTGTCGCGGGGAAGCGCGACCGTGGTCGCGGATTCTGCCGAGACCACGTGGCCCGTGCGAGTGAGATAGACTCGCTCACGTGGTCACACGAGTAAGGAGTGGGGCGTGGCGCGCGAGTGGGGGGTCATGGGTAAGCCGGGAGCACCGCGGGAGCGTCGCACGAGAAATTAGTCTCGATTTTGGAGTCCCCACGGTGAGTCGCGTCAAGAAAGAAAAAGGAAAGGACCACGTGACCGACGCCCGAGGTTCCTGGCTGCGACGACTCCGGCGGTGAGCCCGAACCCGTTAAGAAACTCTCTCCAAAAAGGTAGGAGCTCCGACTATATGTTTTTTTTTTGGCCGTCTCGTGTTGCGCCACGAGGCGAATTAGTTTTATCCCACGGGGGAAAGTTGCGGCTCCGAGGGAATCGAGGGACTCGCGGGCTTCCGGGGAGCGTTGGGATCGCTCCCGGTGCCCGCGTCCCGATCCCCGGGGACCGAGTCTTAGAGTCAGTCTTTTCTGAGTCGGAGCTCGTACCTACCATTATTTCGTTCCGTCTCCTCTGGGCGACATTATCGCGAGAATTTCGAATTAATGCAGGCCAAAAATTGGGCGAGTCTCGAACTACGATACACGACGTAGTTCGAAGCCATTACCTGCGAGCGTTAAGCCATGATTATTATTCCTTTGTCGCCGAAACTTTCCTTTGTTCCGCGCTGCGCGCTCAGGGTCGTCGCGCGACCATGGTCTCTCGCGAATGTTTATGTTCTCGGGTTTGTTGTCATTTACCGTTCGTCGAGCGTTAGCGGGAATCCCTCGAAATACAAGCCGCTCGACATATTTGCTCGCCACAAAATTATCCACGCGAATAAATGTGGCGAAAGCCTCCGAGTATCTTGGGAGTAGCGCCCCAGTTCGAGTACCTGCCAAATTGCGTTGCATTAATAAGGTTGCCTACTTGCCACTCGACATCGCTCGAGTTACCGCCGATATTTACCGGCCATATTGGGATTACCTACTCGCCATCGGACCTCCGCCAAGTACCGGCGGTATTTGCGGGCATTAATTAGTGTGCCTACTTGCTGATCGATATTCCCCCAGTTATTGACGATATTTATCTAATGGATTGAGGTATTTGCGGAATACTTAGAGTACCTACCCAGTGACGAAAGTCAGCTGAGGTATTTCCGGGGTATTTAGGCTACCTACCCAGTGACGAAAGTCAGCTGAGGTATTTACGGGGTATTTAGGCTACCTACCCAGTGACGAAAGTCAGCTGAGGTATTTCCGGGGTATTTAGGCTACCTACCCAGTGACGAAAGTCAGCTGAGGTATTTCCGGGGTATTTAGGTTACCTACCCAGTGACGAAAGTCCGCTGAGGTATTTACGGGGTATTTAGGCTACCTACCCAGTGACGAAAGTCAGCTGAGGTATTTCCGGGGTATTTAGGTTACCTACCCAGTGACGAAAGTCAGCTGAGGTATTTATGAGATTTTTAGGTTATCTACCCAGTGACGAAAGTCAGCTGAGGTATTTATGGGACTTTTAGGCTATCTACCCAGTGACGAAAGTCAGCTGAGGTATTTATGGGACTTTTAGGCTATCTACCCAGTGACGAAAGTCAGCTGAGGTATTTATGGGATTTTTAGGCTATCTACCCAGTGACGAAAGTCAGCTGAGGTATTTATGGGATTTTTAGGTTACCTACCCAGTGACGAAAGTCAGCTGAGGTATTTATGGGATTTTTAGGGTATCTGTCCAGTGACGAACGTCAGCTGAGGTATTTATGGGATTTTTTAGGTTACCTACCCAGTGACGAAAGTCAGCTGAGGTATTTACGGGATTTTGAGGCTACCTGCCCGCCCTCCGACACCTACCAGGTACCTGCGGTATTTGTGTGCGATAATTAGGTTGCCTAGCGATTGCGTGACCTCGCCCGAGTTATCGACGACATTCATCTCATGTATTACGGTTACCTACCCGCCATCCGACACCCACCAAGTACCTGCGGTATTTATCCCCGTTATTTGAGTTACCTACCCGATTATCGACATAATTTGGGTTTCCTCCGGTATTTTCTCTCGGGTTAGGCTACCTCCTTGATTATCCGAACATCTCGAAATACCTGCGGTATTTATCCCCGTTATTTGCGTTACCTACCCGATTATCGACATAATTTGGGTTTCCTCCGGTATTTTCTCTCGGGTTAGGCTACCTCCTTGATTATCCGAACATCTCGAAATACCTGCGGTATTTATCCCCGTTATTTGAGTTACCTACCCGATTATCGACACAATTTGGGTTTCCTCCGGTATTTTCTCTCGGGTTAGGCTACCTCCTTGATTATCCGAACGTCTCGAAATACCTGCGGTATTTATCCCCGTTATTTGCGTTACCTACCCGATTATCGACATAATTTGGGTTTCCTCCGGTATTTTCTCTCGGGTTAGGCTACCTCCTTGATTATCCGAACCTCTCGAAATACCTGCGGTATTTATCCCCGTTATTTAAGTTACCTACCCGATTATCGACGTAATTCGGGTTTCCTCTGTTATTTTCTGTCGGGTTAGGCTGCCTACTGGATTATGAGGAACCCTCGGCTCACCAGTGATGTTTATCGTCACCCCATCGTTAGTCGATTAAGTACGGTCTGTTTCGGCGGCGGTCCGAGGTGTCGACCGCCGCACCGACCGTGGGTTGCACGAGCCAACCCCGCAGTCGCGGCAAACGAAATGTACGAGCCAAGTGGCCCCCCCGAATAAAACCTTGTCAATTACCAATCGACACAGTTTGTACCTTATTTCACGAACCCTGTTACGTGGTTCCCAAAGGGAACCTCCTTGGCACTCCAGTTCCGACCCTGCCCCTCTACCACCTTCGCCGACGAGCCGAGCTAGCCGGACCGCCTCGGCCGCGCCCGTCCGCCCCGGGTGTCCTACCATCAAGGACCCGTACGGAGTGGACACAATTTAAGTCGGCCGCTGGCCGGCGGTATCTCTATACCTGGCGCCCACGTCCACCCGGCGGGTCAGCGGACGCCCGGTGGGGGGTTGTGCGGAGCGCGGGCCGAGAAGTGTGCGGACCGGGGAAAAGCCGTTACAAAATGGCGCCCAACGTGGGGCCCGAGTGCCAAGGTTTAGGTAGGAATACTGGCGAGAAAATTAGGTCAATATTTAATAGATTCACTGTGCTGGTTTTTCGTGATCGTAGAGACCGCGGCGCGCGAGAGACCCTGACGCGATTGATTATTTCCAGGAAGGCCGCTGTTGTGAAGCGGGATTGAGACGCGAGAGGATTAGAGCGTATAAACAAACATCGTCGCAAGTTATTACCTCTCCCTTTCTTATGATTTGTAATCCCCTTTGTCCGCCGACGAGGGCCGAGAGCCCGTGTTGTTGTTCCGCATACCTAAGAGTTACGTCTCGATGTAATCCGCGTTAAGCCGTTGTTTTCCTTTCTTTTAGGTGTCTAACCGACCGAGTCGTCAAGATATAAATTCGGTTCTTATCTATATCGGAGTTTTTTTTTTGGTCGCGTGAATTGTGCTGTCCAGACCAGACCGTCTTTGTTTGTAACTCCTGTTACGGGTAGCGGTTCGTAGCAGGACGCTAATCCCTTTCCGTCCATTGTCCTCGAGGTAAATACCGAAACCAGTCGAGTTGAGTACGGCCGCGTTTTTGCCTGGCGAGGGAAAAACCCCGGCCCGTTTGTTTACCTCAAGGGAACGTTAATCCGTAGTTCGGTCGTGACCCATTGTCAACAGTAGGTAGGCGAGACCCCGCGGACTAATCCGCCTGGCCGAGGCCAGGACAGCGAATTAGGTTTCCAGTTAATCCCCTTGTTTTTCCTTTGGTTTTTTTTTCTCTCTCGTCTTCGCTTCATGGCTCCCTTCCCCCTCTTATCGGGGGTAGGACGAATGAGAACGTCTGTCCCGATAACGGGGTTAAGGGGGGACACCCCCACCTATACCGTCATAAGGGGTTATAAGGCCGATCCCCAGGACAGGAGGTCAGTCTTCGCTCATCACTCGTTGAGTACACTATTACCTCCCTGTGTCGGGGTGGAGAACCGTGTTGCCGGGAGAATCGAAGTAGCCATTCAAGCATTACTGCCTATCCTCTCACGGGTAGCCAACCCCTAGTACCTTTCGCTAAATCGAGTACCTAATTACTCGCCACGCTCGGGTGGCGTCCTCGCAGCTCAGACCTGCAACTCCCCGCGTGTGAACTACCTCGTGACCGGTTAGTCCCATGGGGAACGAGGAGGATGAGAGCGGGATCCGGGAGGAAATGGAGTTGGGTAACGAGCCACCCTCGGGACCCGCGCCGTCCGTAAACCCGGATTCAGCGCGCCTTAGAGGGACATTACCACCAACGATCTCGGGTCCCCTACGGGACGAGGGAATGTGGGATTCCGGAGTGGACCCCACGGACCCTCGTGTGTGGGAGTCTCCGTCAACGGGGGCCCAGGAACGGACCCACGGTCCCGGCCAATGGGCAGTTCCCGCGACAGCGGGGAGCCCGGAGGGGCAGCCAAGGACCGAGTCGGCACGCTGGGAGACAGGTGAGTACCCCGTTATGCCCCCTATAGGCTGGAACAATGGGTTAGGACACTCATCCTTACAACCCGGGAGCGAACCCCCTCGTACCGCGTACCCTCGGCCCCGGACCAATATGGTTCGTTGGGCCGGTGCGCCCGTGGAAATAACAAATACCAACCACCACGCGGGGCGGGGTTCACCGGCTCGGACAGGTCCGTCGCAGGTGCGAACGGAGTCAGCTCCCTTTCGCCCCGCCGTTTCCGAGGGTTATTACCTACCGCCAGCACCCGGGCTATTCGCCTCGCAACCCCCGTATGCCTCGGGCGCCGCCCCGGCTAGTCACAACTATCCGGGGCGCCCAAACACCTCGGCCTCGTCAGTCCTCCACATAATGCGCAAATGGAATATTTCCTTTGCGGGAAGACGAGGCGAGGATATCGACACCTTCCTAACCAGAATATCCGAGGGTCGGGCCTTGATCCCGGTGACCGATACGGACCTGATCCGTTGTATCCCTTTCTTCCTAACGGGGGTGGCGTTGCAATGGTTCCGTAATGATCGGGACCGCTGGACTTCCTGGCAACATTTCGAGTCGGCGTGTCGCCTCCGTTTCGGCGACCCCGACTACCAATATACCCTCCGCGAGGAGATCATGCGGCGTACGCAAGGGATCGAGGAACCCGTGGCCGACTACCTAACCTGCCTCCGTGGGCTGTTTAATCGCCTTATCCCTCCTTGGAGTGAGGCCGATCAGATCCAGTACGCGCATCGTAATTTGCTACCCAAACTCCAGATTTCGATCCATCGGGATGACCTGTTCGATTTCGACTCATTCGAGCACATCGCCGTCCGGCTAGAAAAGAGCTACCTCTCGGCGCGGTCCTACCGGGCACCTCCAACACCGGACCGGTCCTTATGCCCGGAACTAGCGTATCGCGGGGCTCGGGCCCCTTCAAGCCCGGCCCCCCGGAACGTGTACGCCGCGTTTGAGGCCGGAACGGAGAATTCGGATGGGCCTGGTGAGGCTCTCGGCTCGGAGCGAGAACTCCCGGATTCCACCACCAACATGGAGGGGCTGAAATCCGTACAGGCCAAGCCCAGACCTCCCCGCCGAGCCCGACCGGGCCGAATACCACCGGCTGAGAAAACTTCCATCCTGCCTCCTGACCCGTTAAAGGAGCCGTTAAATTCGCTAAACCCCTTTCGGGACCCTGAGCCGCCCAGAAAGGCGGAGGCCAAGCGGAGCTTCCCGCGGAACAACCCGGGAGAGGCGCGCCAGCCTACGACCTGCTGGAACTGCAACAAGCAGGGCCACCGTTTCAGCGGCTGTGCGGAGCCCCGGCGCTTGTTCTGTTTCCGCTGCGGGCGGACGGGGTTAAAGGTGACCGAATGCTCTTGCTCGGGAAACCATTAGGAGCGGGACCCGCGAGTCCCGCTAGCGTACCTACTACCTACGATTTACCTTTTTCGGGTTTGTACTCGCGTCCTCGCCCAATGGACCCCGCAGACGGGCTATTGTGGTGCGGGAACCTACAGACCGAGGAGAGTGCTACGGCCTTCTTCATTACCTTTACGGTCCGCAGTTGGCCGATACGCGCGTTGGTCGACTCCGGGTCGAGCCGCACTTTCCTCGGTCCGGCGGCCATCCGCTGGGTCGACGAACTAAAAATCCCGCGGGAATCGTGCCGCCCTCGGGGAGTCGAAATGGCGGGAGGCCAGAGGGCTGTCGCCCACGAAGCTGTCCACCTCCGCATCGACCTAGAAGGTCACGCGTTTCAGTTAACCGCTTATCTACTGCCTATCTTGGTATTACCCTGCATCTTGGGGTTGGATTTCCTGCGAGCGGCACATTGGGTGGTCGACTTTGCGGCGGCCCGATGGTTCAGTAAACTCGACCCGGAGGCGGTCCATGCGTTCGAGGTGCAGTCCGGTATGGGACCAGTTAATTACCTATGCTGCGGTTTGCGCGATTTAACCACGGATCAGTCCCTCACGATCCGAAGGGTGGTGGACGAGGAAATACCTCCGGCCCCCGAACAGCCGGGCTGTACCAACTTAGCGGTCCATAGCATCGACGTTGGCGGGCACCCCGCAATTAAACAGCGCTATTACGCCGTATCCCCAGCGATCGAGAAGGCCATCCACGCGGCCGTCCAACAAATGCTAGCGGACCGAATCATCGAGCCCTCCAAAAGCGATTGGTCTAACCCAATAGTTATGGTGAAGAAGCCGAACGGCAAGCTCCGTTTCTGCCTTGATTTCCGGAAAGTCAACAGTATTACCAAAAAGGATGCCTACCCCATACCTCTAATGAATAGTATCTTGGACCGTTTACGGCAGGCGAATTACCTCTCCACCCTAGACCTCAGTCAGGCTTATTTTCAAGTACCTCTGGACGAAAGCAGTCGAGAAATAACCGCTTTTACCGTACCGGGTATGGGACTATTTCAATTCCGCCGCATGCCTTTTGGTCTCACGAATGCCCCGGCGACCTTCCAACGCCTACTCGATCGACTATTAGGACCAGAGATGCAGCCCCAAGTATACGTCTACCTCGATGATATTATAATCGTGACCGCTACCTTCGCTGACCATGTTACCTGGCTACGCAAGGTCCTACGGAAAATCCGCGGGGCCGGGCTGACCATTAACCCGGAGAAAAGTGAGTTTTGCTGTGCCGAGGTGCGTTACCTGGGGTTCGTAGTGAACCGCCATGGGCTGCAGGTCGACCCGGAAAAGATCGCACCGGTATTGCATTACCCGGCACCTCGGAACCTCAAACAATTGCGCCGCTTCCTTGGGATGGCCTCGTGGTATCGGCGATTCGTCCCCGACTTCGCTACGCAGGCTAGCGCGCTCACGAAACTATTAAAGAAGAACACTCCTTGGGCGTGGGGCCAGCCCCAAAAAGCGGCCTTCGAGGCCATTCGCCTGAGTCTTTCCTCGCCACCCACCCTTATCTGTCCGAACTTCGAGCTTCCCTTCGTATTACAAACCGACGCCAGTAGCGTCGGCCTCGGGGCCGTCTTAACGCAGACGGTGGACGAAGTGGAACACGTCATTGCCTACGCGAGTCGCTCCCTAAACCCTGCCGAAAAGAACTACACTACAACCGAGCAAGAGTGTCTGGCCGTGATTTGGGCCATCCGAAAATTTCGCTGCTACCTAGAGGGTTACCGCTTCACGGTCATAACGGATCATTCCAGCCTGCGCTGGCTCCACAATTTGAAGAACCCGACCGGCCGTCTCGGGCGTTGGGCCTTGGAGATGCAGGAGTACGATTACGAAGTCCTGCATCGCAAGGGGGCCTTACACCACGTGCCAGACGCTCTCTCGAGAATACCGGAGAATACAGAGGAGCACTGTACCTTGCTAACCGAGGGCGCCCGGGTCACAGACCCCTGGTACAACCAAAGGTACCGGGAGGTGTCGCGTAACCCCGACCAGCACCCTGATTGGCGGGTGGACGGGGCCCAATTGTATTACCACCGGGCATCGGGCTTCCTCGAATCGGAAGTACCGGACTTGGATCCCTGGAAAGTGGTATTGCCTCGCGAATTAAGGGCTCGCGCGCTAAGCGAGTCCCACGACGCCCCACAAGCCGGGCATTTGGGAGTCGACAAAACCTTCCGTCGACTTGGAGTACGTTACTATTGGCCGAATATGTTTCGGGACGTGGCCCACTACGTCCGGAAATGCGGGGTTTGCCAACGGTGTAAGGTGGAACAGGCAAGCCCCGTCGGTCTAATGGGGAAACGCGTGCTACAACAACCCTGGGATACGGTGGCTGCCGATATCATGGGCCCGCTACCTACCAGCAAAGCCGGGTTCGCGTTCATTTTGGTTTTCCAGGATTTGTTCTCCAAATGGGTCGAGTGCGTGCCCCTACGTAAGGCCACGGGTCGGAAAATAGCCGAGGCGTTGGAAGATCTCGTGGTCTGTCGTTGGGGGGCGCCCCGAATACTGTTGACTGACAATGGCACCGAATTTAATAATCGAGACATCCACTCCCTAACCGAGCGAGTCGGCATCCGACACCACACCACTCCTCCCTATCACCCCCAGGCTAACCCCGTAGAACGGGTTAACCGGGTGATTAAAACAATGATTACGGCTTACCTGGAGCGCGACCACCGCGAGTGGGACGTCCACCTCCCCGCGCTACGTTTCGCGTATAACACTGCCTACCACAGCTCCCTACAAACGAGTCCGGCTTACCTCAATTTTGGACGAGAACCTACGCCTTCAGCCATCGCGACGGGGTCACCGGAGCCAGAGGTGATCCCTAATACCCCGCAAGTCTGGAAAGCGCGCATGGAGGGGTTGGAGGGAATGCGGCATTTGGTAAAGCATTCGCTGGATGCCGCCTACCAGTCACAGGCTAAGTATTACAACCGGAGGCGGCGCGAGCGGGACTACCAGGTGGGGGACCTGGTTTTGAAACGGCTCCGGATCTTGTCCTCGGGGGCACAACACATTGCGGCCAAGTTAGCTCCGAGGTACCACGGTCCGTTCGTAGTCCGCCGAAAAATGTCAGCCGTGGTGGTCGAACTCCTGGATCCCAACGGCCCATGGACGGGTAAGGTCCATGTCCAGGATCTAAAGCCGTATATAGCGTAACCCCACTGGGGGACCACTCGCCATCATGACGCGGATGCGTAGGCTGATCCGCGTACTTCGCCATCAGGAACTACCGCCCTACCTAAATACTTACCTTTTAGTTTCGCTTGCTGCTATCTAGCCTCTCTAGGAATTCGCCTACCGCCCTACCTAAATACTTACCTTTTAGTTTCGCTTGCTGCTATCTAGCCTACCTAGGGATTTGCCTACCGCTATACCTACCTAGTTACTTACCCTTTCGTTTCGCTTGCCGCTATACCTACCTAGATACTTACCCTCTTCGTTTCACTGGCCGCTATACCTACCAAGATACTTACCCTTTCGCTCCGCTTGCCGCTAAACCTACCAAGATACTTACCCTTTCGCTCCGCTTGCCGCTATACCTACCTAGTTACTTACCCTTTCGTTCCGCTTGCCGCTATACCTACCTAGATACTTACCCTGGTCGTTCGCTGCCGCTATATCAGGAATTACCCGCTTACCTACCTAAATACTTACCTTCTCGTGTCACTAGCGGCTGTTGACCCATCGAGAAAATTACCTATGCTTACTGCGATTAGCCTAGACGGGAAACTACCGGCCTACCGGCCAAGATACGTCATTACGGATCTTGCTTGCGGCCCAGTGGTTTCCCGAGTCTCGGCCTCCCATGTACTGCCTGTCTCCTTGCGTTCTATCCTGCTTGTAGTGTGCTGTCTGGCTAACTGTTCGTCTTTCCTCCGCAGATCGTTTTTGTTGTTTTTTTTTCTTCCTCCACTGGGTTCCCCGGTGAAGTTACCCTCCGCCCACGGAACGGGAAACCAATAGCACGGGGAAGAACATCCGGCTGCCGGCGATGGACCCGCGATCCATAAGCAGCGACGACTGGGAACGCATATCCAGCCCGGGGTCGCCACAACCAATGGATACAACTTCGACCCCGGAGGAAACCAGCGAGGCCACCCTGCTGGACAAGGAGCGCCGATCCTCATCGTCGGCGTCCATCGAGACCGCCGACGACCCCGACGTCGAAGAGGAAGCCCTCATGAGGGAGCTGAGCGAGGCCCTCGATGAGGAGGGACTCGCCCCTGAAAAGGGAGCCCCCGCTACGGGCAACCGCCCCGAGGGAGCGGACCCACCGGGCGAACCCGATCCACCGCCGCTCCACGAGGTGCTGGAGCAAATGGCGGAGCACGCCAAACTGGAGGAGCCACCCTTTTTGGGAACCAGCAAGTTCTGGGACCCCATCCGGCCGTATGCCCGGGGCCTAGCGGCGCTGGACTATTTGCAGCCGGGGTTTTTCGCCGCGCTAGCCGGCCAAGTCCGAAAATTAACGCACCAAGCTAGCAAGGAGTGCCCAATCTATGAGCTACTGGACCGCCCCGTACGCCGAGCGACCTCGGCAGAGGTAAAGGAGTTTCCCCAGACGGAGGAGAGGAGCGCGCAGGCCGAGCGCCCGCAAACCCGCGAGATCGCAGTCCAAACGGGCGAGGGGGTTGGTCGTCCCATTCCGCGTGTCGAAGCCAGCCTCGGTGAGACGAACCGGAAGCGGACTCGGGCTGTTGTCCCCACCCCGGACGCGCTACCCAGCGACAACCCTTGGGTCGCGGGGAGACGACCCCCGGTGGACCCCAGGCCGGGGTACGGGGCTTGCTTCAACTGTGGCCTGCGGGGTCACTGCCGTCAGGTGTGCCCAAAGCCACCCATCATGTGTTGCTGGCGTTGTGGACGTGTCGGCGTAACGACCCGGACGTGCCCGGAGCATGGGCCGTCCTACCACCGCTGGTTGGGGCCAAGTACAAGCACGGAGCCCGATTCCTCCTCGTCAAGCCCGAAGGGGAGACGCTCCCGGAAGGGTGCCATCCCCCGCGACCACAGGGAGAAAAACGGAGGGCGATAGTGACCCTGTTTTTTTTTCTTCTTCCTTCTTTTTCTTTTGTTTCGTTTTTTTTTGTTGTACCGTCCTTCTTTCTTGCTACTCTTCGTGAGCACCCGTCCTCGGGTAGAACGACGGAATCCCATTCCCTTCTATTTTTATCCCTTCTTTGTTTTTCTTTTGGTTCTGCGTCTCAGGCCTCGGAAATATGTTTCGGTAGTTCTTTCCTTTCTTTGGCACAGACGCCGTAACTGGGTTTTCTTTCTTTCTGTCTTTGGGCCCTTTCGTTTTTTTTTTTGGCATAGAGGCCGTGAATTTAGTTCTTTTAATTAAAATTTTTTTTTTGGGGGCGTTATCTCTTTTTTTTTCCTTCTCGCTTTGCTCTCTCTTTTTCTCCTGTTTTTTTTTTGTTTTTTTTTGTTCCTCCCGGAAGTGCGCTTCGGCTCAAGGTCGCACCGTGGCGGAGAAACTATTTTTCTTCTATCTTCAAATTGTATCGAGTCAGCGGCGAGCCGCCTAGGCAATACGGTGTAAACGAGAGTAATAATACCTGAAATTAAACAGAAACCTTTAGCAACTTACCTGTGTACGACCCGCTCTGTATTACCCCCATTGTTGCATGCACGTCTCTCGCTTTGGCACCCCCGCTTGGCAACACGACTTATCCGCTGGATTTGCTTCTTTTCTTCTCTGGATTTGCGCGAGGATCAGTTCGGAACGGTAAATGGAGAGAGTGAGGACATTAGGCGTGGCAGGCTCCAAAGGCCCAGCCACGGGCGCAAGGTTCGGGTTCCGCCGGTTTTGTTTCAGCTGGAGCGGAATTGGGAGCCGCCTGCTGGTCGTCGCCCTCAGAGAGCCCCTGCCACCACTTTCGCCAAGGCCCCGGAATCCCAATCACGACGATTACGTTGCCGGAGATCGACCAGTGACGCTACGAAGCATTCCACCCGGGCCCACTTTTGGAAGGGGGCTTTGTGACGTGACATTTGGGAGGTCCCGCCACGGCTTCAAAAGGGTGTCGACCAGTGGGTCGGATTTACGACCCTGGGGCGTCACGGGTCGACCTGAGGGGACTCCAAAACTCGATGGCTCACTGCGCGTGGAAATCCCTCTATATCGGCGAACGATGGCCATCGCGGAGCGCCGCGATACTACCTTACTCAGGCTACCTTCGGCCGACTCTCCGCGTGACGAGGCCTTCCATGCGGGCCGCGTGGAGAGTCGACTCCGAACTCTGAGCGCGCGACCCAAAAATTCCACCTGTAAATACCTACCTAAACGTACGCTAAAAAGATTGCAGGTCAGTGAATTGGAGAAAATGACGGGACGGACGGAACGAGATACGGGTTGGCCCATTCGCGCGCCTCATTTCGCCCCGACTAAGGAAAGGAGAGGGTATTATCTGAGAGGCATAACTTCCGGTCTTGCGTATCACGGCACTCCGCGTGAATTGGCCCAGGAGGGCATTCCCGCGCCTCTACTCTTTAGCGAGCGAGCGTCGACCATCAGTGCTCGCGGAATCGGATGCCGGGAGGGACGCTGGAATAAGGCCAACAGACTGTGTCGCCCGTCCCTCCCGACTTCGCAACCTGGCGTTGCACCATCCCTACGGTCACCCCGGGCTTCCTGGACCGGATGAAACCGGCGCCTCGTCGAAGGGGGTCGGAGCGGTGAATCGGCGGCCGGGGTGTATCTCGCCTGGTGGCTAAACTTCCCTGTGGGCCCACCGTTCCTCCCGGGACGCCGGGAGCTAGCGAGGGAGGCCTCCCCCCGGTTTCGGGGATCCCGCCCCGGCTCCTAGAGGAAGATGCTCGGGGTGCCGCTCTATTTCATTGCGGGGAGAGGTGCGGGCGCGCGGGGTGTCGCGGGGAAGCGCGACCGTGGTCGCGGATTCTGCCGAGACCACGTGGCCCGTGCGAGTGAGATAGACTCGCTCACGTGGTCACACGAGTAAGGAGTGGGGCGTGGCGCGCGAGTGGGGGGTCATGGGTAAGCCGGGAGCACCGCGGGAGCGTCGCACGAGAAATTAGTCTCGATTTTGGAGTCCCCACGGTGAGTCGCGTCAAGAAAGAAAAAGGAAAGGACCACGTGACCGACGCCCGAGGTTCCTGGCTGCGACGACTCCGGCGGTGAGCCCGAACCCGTTAAGAAACTCTCTCCAAAAAGGTAGGAGCTCCGACTATATGTTTTTTTTTTTTGCCGTCTCGTGTTGCGCCACGAGGCGAATTAGTTTTATCCCACGGGGGAAAGTTGCGGCTCCGAGGGAATCGAGGGACTCGCGGGCTTCCGGGGAGCGTTGGGATCGCTCCCGGTGCCCGCGTCCCGATCCCCGGGGACCGAGTCTTAGAGTCAGTCTTTTCTGAGTCGGAGCTCGTACCTACCATTATTTCGTTCCGTCTCCTCTGGGCGACATTATCGCGAGAATTTCGAATTAATGCAGGCCAAAAATTGGGCGAGTCTCGAACTACGATACACGACGTAGTTCGAAGCCATTACCTGCGAGCGTTAAGCCATGATTATTATTCCTTTGTCGCCGAAACTTTCCTTTGTTCCGCGCTGCGCGCTCAGGGTCGTCGCGCGACCATGGTCTCTCGCGAATGTTTATGTTCTCGGGTTTGTTGTCATTTACCGTTCGTCGAGCGTTAGCGGGAATCCCTCGAAATACAAGCCGCTCGACATATTTGCTCGCCACAAAATTATCCACGCGAATAAATGTGGCGAAAGCCTCCGAGTATCTTGGGAGTAGCGCCCCAGTTCGAGTACCTGCCAAATTGCGTTGCATTAATAAGGTTGCCTACTTGCCACTCGACATCGCTCGAGTTACCGCCGATATTTACCGGCCATATTGGGATTACCTACTCGCCATCGGACCTCCGCCAAGTACCAGCGGTATTTGCGGGCATTAATTAGTGTGCCTACTTGCTGATCGATATTCCCCCAGTTATTGACGATATTTATCTAATGGATTGAGGTATTTGCGGAATACTTAGAGTACCTACCCAGTGACGAAAGTCAGCTGAGGTATTTCCGGGGTATTTAGGCTACCTACCCAGTGACGAAAGTCAGCTGAGGTATTTACGGGGTATTTAGGCTACCTACCCAGTGACGAAAGTCAGCTGAGGTATTTCCGGGGTATTTAGGCTACCTACCCAGTGACGAAAGTCAGCTGAGGTATTTCCGGGGTATTTAGGTTACCTACCCAGTGACGAAAGTCCGCTGAGGTATTTACGGGGTATTTAGGCTACCTACCCAGTGACGAAAGTCAGCTGAGGTATTTCCGGGGTACTTAGGCTACCTACCCAGTGACGAAAGTCAGCTGAGGTATTTATGAGATTTTTAGGTTATCTACCCAGTGACGAAAGTCAGCTGAGGTATTTATGGGACTTTTAGGCTATCTACCCAGTGACGAAAGTCAGCTGAGGTATTTATGGGACTTTTAGGCTATCTACCCAGTGACGAAAGTCAGCTGAGGTATTTATGGGATTTTTAGGCTATCTACCCAGTGACGAAAGTCAGCTGAGGTATTTATGGGATTTTTAGGTTACCTACCCAGTGACGAAAGTCAGCTGAGGTATTTATGGGATTTTTAGGGTATCTGTCCAGTGACGAACGTCAGCTGAGGTATTTATGGGATTTTTTAGGTTACCTACCCAGTGACGAAAGTCAGCTGAGGTATTTACGGGATTTTGAGGCTACCTGCCCGCCCTCCGACACCTACCAGGTACCTGCGGTATTTGTGTGCGATAATTAGGTTGCCTAGCGATTGCGTGACCTCGCCCGAGTTATCGACGACATTCATCTCATGTATTACGGTTACCTACCCGCCATCCGACACCCACCAAGTACCTGCGGTATTTATCCCCGTTATTTGAGTTACCTACCCGATTATCGACATAATTTGGGTTTCCTCCGGTATTTTCTCTCGGGTTAGGCTACCTCCTTGATTATCCGAACATCTCGAAATACCTGCGGTATTTATCCCCGTTATTTGCGTTACCTACCCGATTATCGACATAATTTGGGTTTCCTCCGGTATTTTCTCTCGGGTTAGGCTACCTCCTTGATTATCCGAACATCTCGAAATACCTGCGGTATTTATCCCCGTTATTTGAGTTACCTACCCGATTATCGACACAATTTGGGTTTCCTCCGGTATTTTCTCTCGGGTTAGGCTACCTCCTTGATTATCCGAACGTCTCGAAATACCTGCGGTATTTATCCCCGTTATTTGCGTTACCTACCCGATTATCGACATAATTTGGGTTTCCTCCGGTATTTTCTCTCGGGTTAGGCTACCTCCTTGATTATCCGAACCTCTCGAAATACCTGCGGTATTTATCCCCGTTATTTAAGTTACCTACCCGATTATCGACGTAATTCGGGTTTCCTCTGTTATTTTCTGTCGGGTTAGGCTGCCTACTGGATTATGAGGAACCCTCGGCTCACCAGTGATGTTTATCGTCACCCCATCGTTAGTCGATTAAGTACGGTCTGTTTCGGCGGCGGTCCGAGGTGTCGACCGCCGCACCGACCGTGGGTTGCACGAGCCAACCCCGCAGTCGCGGCAAACGAAATGTACGAGCCAAGTGGCCCCCCCGAATAAAACCTTGTCAATTACCAATCGACACAGTTTGTACCTTATTTCACGAACCCTGTTACGTGGTTCCCAAAGGGAACCTCCTTGGCACTCCAGTTCCGACCCTGCCCCTCTACCACCTTCGCCGACGAGCCGAGCTAGCCGGACCGCCTCGGCCGCGCCCGTCCGCCCCGGGTGTCCTACCATCAAGGACCCGTACGGAGTGGACACAATTTAAGTCGGCCGCTGGCCGGCGGTATCTCTATACCTGGCGCCCACGTCCACCCGGCGGGTCAGCGGACGCCCGGTGGGGGGTTGTGCGGAGCGCGGGCCGAGAAGTGTGCGGACCGGGGAAAAGCCGTTACAGTATATATATATATATATATATACATGTATAGATATACACTAAAGTTATTCCGAGGACTAATGCCTTCGAAGTATGCATATGAGTATACGAATGGTATATGAGGACTCTGAGGTCCTAGAGTATGTATATATATATATATATATTGTGACGTTGCGTCACAAGGAAATTAGAAGAAAAGCCCGCGTGACCACGCTCGGGCTCAGTCTCCGCCACGCACCTTGATCGGAAAAATTCATATGTTAATTTTAAGGTATTTTTAAGGTATTTTTATTGTATAGAAGCCGCGACACTATCCCTCTCGTCCTTCCCGCACCCTTTATCGCGATCGCGGCACGACCACGCGGATTGTCGACTGGAGCCACGTCGGCCCGGCCGTCGACTTCGAGATCCAGCAACGCCATCTCCCGACGACGCGGACAGAGGACTGGCCGCCCGAGGGCATCCCGCTGCCATCTTCCGAGTCTCCGGCCTACCGCGCGTCAGGAGAGACTGCAGCTCTCGCGCGGTATGGCTGGCGAGCGCCGTACCGACTGGGGCGCTCCGCGACTCGGGAGGAAAAGGATTCAGCAGCGCGATCGACCGAAAGGGCGAGCCACGAAGATCGAGACGAAAATCGATAGGAGGTCCGTCGTCTATGACGGGATTGGGCGAGACGAGGAAGCCGGCCGGCGTGGACCGGCACTTAGTCCCGGAGCGTGGTCAAGCGAAGAAGTCAAACGGCAAGCGCAAAAACCGAGCGAAAGGAGAAAGAGAGAGAGAGATAGAAAAGCCTTTGGAATCAAATCGAGTCTATTGGAAGGATCTTCCCAGCGAGAACGTAAGTCCTTCCTTTTTCTCTTTCGCAAGAGCGGCCAGCGTGCGCCGCTAAAGTCAGTTCGGGAAATTTGGTCGCACGGGCGACCGTTAATATTCGTTCCCCTCACCCCTCCCCCGTCATCCCTGATCGTCGTCCCGTTTCCGTGCGCGTCGCTTGAAGAAAGTGTAAAGTAGATTAAGGATTATAAAATCAGTGCGTGCGATTCGAGCCATGAGCCGAGAAATTGCGTTATAATTAGTGCGAGACCCGTGTAACAAGGTGTTCGTGGCGGATCATCGTCGTCCCTCGTGAAAATTCCCCTCGCGCGCGCATAGCCGCGGCCGCCTCGTGTAACACGACCGTCGGCCGAGTCGAGTGATATTGCCGCGAGAGTAAGTCGCGGCGCGGTAAAATAGCGCAATTAGTATTTTGAGATTTTTGGTTTTTGTGCGCTATTAATTTGAGTATTGTGAGATAAAAAATAATAGTCGTGGTCCAAGTGGCCATTGTGTTCGAGAACCCCGTCCGTCCCCAGATACCCTGAGACGTCCCCATTTTAATTTGTATAGAGTCTCTCGCTTGCCTGCCGAAGGCCGCGTGTGTTTTGGTTTTTTTCTAGTTTACATTTTCTTTTTCTTTCGAGTTTAAGAACTTTGCGTACGCGTTAAGCGCGTTGCCCGAGAAAGGCTGTCGCCCAATATAATTACGAAATTTATATAGTGGAGAATATTTAAACGGGTAGAAAAAATAGAGTTGGGACTTCGCCTGTCCGGTAACCCGTAAAATAATTAGAGTCAAAGTTATTATTATTGCGAAAGATTTTTATCATATTGATTTTTGTAAATTATCCCTTAACTTTTTTTTGTATCGAGCTTCTTTTCTTTATTCATGTAAAATAAATAATATTTGAATTTTATTTCAGTTGTCGACCCATCAAGTTTCCCCTTCCCCCTTCCTCCGAATACGTTAATACGCGATACCCGTCATAATATATATATATATATATTCGGTAAAGTTATTTCGAGGACTTATGTCACTAAAGTATGCATGGAAATAGACATGCGGAATTATTATAGGAGGTACTCCAGGGACTCTCGTATATGTCGCTGAAGCATGCAGGTACGTGTATATTTATGTATATATGAGACATAATGATATGGTACTCCGGGGACCCATGTGCGTGTCCCAGAAGTGTACAGGCAAACAGATATGTACGTGTATATGAAGCTAATTGTAAAGTTAATCCGAGCACCCATGCGCTCGTCCCTGAAGTTACACGAAAGCTTAGCGGTAAAGTTATTATGGGAACTGTTTGTCCCTAAAGTATCCGGGTAGATATACGCATGCTAAATTTAAAGATACATTTACGAATATTTTATATAACGGGGTTTCTAAGTAAAATCGACCATATATGGGTCGTTCTGATTAACATGTACCCCAAGAAAAACATAAATAAGCGCGTTTAGCGCGAGGAAAAAATCTTAATAATTATTACAATTCATACCAGATATGAATATTTGGAGGGCGAGAGTGCTAGGACGTAACAGTGGAATACTCCCTACAATCTGAGAATGCCGCGCCGACGATCGGATTCGGTCACGTTCATCGTCCACAGCAGCAGTAGTAGTCCTCAATGGCTATTGTCGTGCCGAGCGTGATCGATTTTTAAAAACCACCGACTGGGAACGAAACCAACCATTCTCGAGGTTATTTCGACAATGAAACACATTACAAAAATTGAATGGATCTTTTTTTTAATTTTGGATTCCTCTCGAACCGATAAAATAAACGGTAGAAAAAGACGTATTTATGAACGTCGAATCTCATGTGACTTTCTTTCCGAGTAGATGACTTATCGATCGGGAAACGTATCCGAGTCCGCATGCAAGTGTTTCTGTTGTGGAATAATCCCTACAAATTCAGTATGCCGCGCCGATCATCGGATTCGTTTAGGTTCATAGTCTACAGCAGCAGTAGTAGTCCTGAATGGCTATTGTCGTGCCGAGCGTGATCGATTTTTAAAAACCACCGACTGGGAACGAAACCGACCATTCTCGAGGTCATTTCGACAATGAAAAACAATACAGAAATTGAATGGATCGTTTTTTTATTTTGGATTCCACTCGAACCGATAAAAGAAACTGTTGAAACCGGCGTATTTATCAACGTCGTATCTCATGTGAATTTCTCTTCGAGTCGACGACTTTTAGATCGGGAAACGAACCCGAGTCCGCATGCAAGTGTTTCTGTTGTGGAATAATCCCTGCAAATTGAGAATGCCGCGCCGATCATCGGATTCGTTCACGTTCATAGTCCACAGCAGCACTAGTAGTCCTCACTAGCTATTTTCCTGCCGAGCGTGATGGATTTTAAAAAATCCTCCCCTGGGAACGAATTTGAATAATCTCGAGGTTATTTCGATAACGAAACCCAAAACAAAATTTAAATGGACCGTTTTTCATTTTCGATTCCTCTTGATCCGATAAAATACACTGTTGAAATAGGCGTATTTATCAACGTCAAATCTCATGTGAATTCCCTTTCGAGTCGACCACTTTTAGATCGGGAAACGAATCCGAGCCCGCATGCAAGTGTTTCTGTTGTGGAATAATCCCTACAATCTGAGAATGTTGCGCCGATCATCGGATTCGTTCACGTTCATCGTCCACAGCAGCAGTAGTAGTTCTCAATGGCTATTGTTGTCCCGAGGGAGACCGATTTTTAAAAATCACCTACTTGGAACGAAACCCACCCTTCTCGAGGGTATTTCGACAATGAAACACAATACAGAAATTGAATTTATAATTTTTTTATTTTGGATTCCTCTGGAACCGATAAAATAAACGGTTGAAACAGGCGTATTTATCAACGTCGAATCTCATGTGAATTTCTTTTCGAATCGACGACTTTTAGATCGGGAAACGAATCCGAGACCGCATGCAAGTGTTTCTGTTGTGGAATACTCCCTACAATCTGAGAATGCCCTGCCGACCATCGGATTCATTCACGTTCATCGTCCACAGCAGCAGTAGTCATTCTCAATGGCTATTTTCCTGCCGAGGGTGATAGATTTTTTAAAAATCATCACCTGGAAACGAATTCGAATAATCTCGAGGTTATTTCGACAATGAAACCCAAAACAAAATTTAAATGGACCGTTTTTCATTTTGG
Organism: Ophion slaviceki; assembly: GCA_944452715.1. NCBI lineage: Eukaryota > Metazoa > Arthropoda > Insecta > Hymenoptera > Ichneumonidae > Ophion > Ophion slaviceki. The sequence goes on along the minus strand of OX101795.1, from coordinate 10,460,163 downwards.
ATTCCTCTCGAACCGATAAAAGAAACGGTTGAAACAGGCGTATTTATCAACGTCGAATCTCATGTGAATTGCTTTTTCAATCGACGACTTTTAGATCGGGAAACGGAACCGAGTCTGCATGCAAGTGTTTCGGTTGTGGAATACTCCCTACTGTTACGTCGTGGGGCCCATTTTTAATCGATAATTAATCGTCTTTTAATTGACCTTTCAGGATTTGAATTTACAAATGGGAAGTGTGCCACGAACGTACGGTTTATAATGAATTAACTCATCTGACTTATATGACGGTAAGTTACCGTCGGAGAAGTAAAGCGCCACGTTTAAGCGGTAATGTGCCCACTTGGGATAGGCCCTTGGTAAAGTCGTTGGTGTATAATTTGACGCATGAGCTACAGGTAAGCAAATAAGAAAGTAGCGTGAAATTTTGCTTACCTTGGTGAGAAAGAGCGGCGGTGCGTAGCGGGTCAAAACTACTCCACCGTGTGACCGAATTTGTCCAGGAATCGCAAAGATGTTCCAGCTCGATCCGACCTGTCGTTGCCCAGACGGGTACCCGGCGCTTGTGCTAATGCGATGGCCCGGTGATGCCGATGTTTTTGGGAGCAATCGGAGACTACGAGGACTGGATTAATTTATGAGGGATACATTCGCTTCGAAATATGAATATACACGTATAGATTATATAATTATTTGAACCGCTGAGTGAGTGCAAGACGTGCCAGGTTACGGCACCGTCGACTCACTACGTCTGGCTCCACCTCCGCCCGGTTATGGCGATTGGCGGCCAGCCACGAGAACAAATGTTGAGAATGACGGAAGCCGACGCCCGAACACTAAGCACCGGTGTGACCGTGCCAGTCGCTGACCTATTGAATTACGGCGGGTCGGCGCGTGTGGCGTGTTCGTGCGGCAAACCTTCCGAATTCCCCGGAAAATACCCTGTATATACGTCTGATTTTGGACGGATGAGGGTGTTTTAGTTGTTGAGCGAATGTATCGGAAAACGTATTCGTCTAACGCATAGGTACAGATTAGTATCAAATAAAATTTCGTACGCTGAGCGAGTCTAGTGCGTGCCAGATTACGGCACCGCCGACTCGCTACGTCTGGCCCACCTCCGCCCGGTTACGGCGATTGGCGGCCAGCCGCGAATACAAATATGAAGGTCAAGGGAAATCGACGTCTGACCACTAAGCACCGGATTCACCGTGCCAGTCGCTAACCTGCCAGATTACGGCGAGTCAGCGGATGTAGCGTGTTCGTGCGTCAGCTTTCCCAAGCCTCATAAAAAGGGCACTTCGAGATTTGTCCAATTTTGGACAAGTATGATTTTATGAGTGAGACGAATACGTGTGTTAGGAAAAATGGCGTGAGCGAGAGGAAGAGAGAAAGAGAGAACGAAATGCACTACGAAGATTTGTTCGTTGCGTGTTTACACGCACGAACGAGAGACAAATATATTTTAATTATTTGCTCGGAAAATGTTACACTTTTTCGCGGTCGCCGTATTTTGCGTGGTTTTAATAGCGCGAAGAAATCGAATGTTATACAAACGATTGTGTATTTTACACGTAAATAAGCTTAGTTACATTCAATAAAGGCAATAATATATGTTTCGTGAATCTATCCGTTGCAGTGTTTGACGTGTTATGTTTCCTTTTATTTTTATTATGATTTAAACAATTAATACCGGTTTTACAGAGACTTATAGTTACACTGACGAAGAGACCGGGGTAAACTCGAAAATAATATAAAATGGAATAAAATAAGTGTACCGGTTTTCAGAGCGTCGACTCTGCGATGCGCGCTGTTGGAGAGACCGGACGGAACTGACTGGCCAGCTCCCGGAGCGCAATATGTATCCTCGCCTTCTTTGTCTCTGAGACAAAGGGCTTGGCGTCATTACCCTCGCTCTCGAGCTCGGGCCCCATGTAACCGAATATGAGCACTGATAACGTTATTTTTCTCGAGTTGTACATGAGCAATGAAATGAATATTTTTCGTTATCGGCAGGATGTGCTGACTACGTGGTGACCAAGCTACGAGGGGTCTGTGTGAAAACTCGCGATGAAGCTGACTGCTTGGGAACAGTTTCGCGAGTTATTCGAGGACTCTCGCGTCCCCAATATATACATAATATAGATATGACAATATTTCTTATTTCTAGGACCATTGTATTATGGTCAACACGAATATACATATACATGTTGGATACTAGTTCTCCTGAACTAGTTCTCCTGGGGACTCCTGAATGTCCCCGAAATATACATGTAAGTATAGGTATTAATATTATTATTTGTACTCCGGAGACTCTCTTGGATGTCCCGAGTATATATATATGTATATTGGTGTGTGTCACTTTGAGGACTTATGTCCCCGAAGTATGCATGAAAGGAGATATGTATTGAATATTGCCTCGGGACTCGGCTATATGTCCCTGAAGCATATGGAGTACGTATATGTATATATATATATATATATTGTGACGTTGCGTCACAAGGGAGATAATGGAAAAGCCCGCGTGACCACGCTCGGGCTCGGTCTCCGCCACGCACCTTGATCGGAAAAATTCACATGTTACTTTTAAGGTATTTTTATTATATAGAAGCCGCGACACTATCCCTCCCGTCCTTCCCGCACCCCTTATCGCGATCGTGGCACGACCACGCGGACTGTCGACTGGAGCCACGTCGGCCCGGCCGTCAACCTCGAGACCCACCAATGCCATCTCCCGACGACGCGGATAGTGGGCTGGCCGCCCGAGGACATCCCGCTGCCATCTCCCGAGTCTCCGGCCTACCGAGCGTCAGGAGAGACTGAGGCTCTCGCGCGGTATGGCTGGCGAGCGCCGTATCGACTGGGGCGCTCCGCGACTCGGGAGGGAAAAGATTCATCAGGGCGATCGACCGAAAGGGCGAGCCACGACAATCGAGACGAAAATCGATACGAGGTCCGTCGTCTATAACGGGATTGGGCGAGACGAGGAAGCCGGCCGGCGTGGACCGGCACTTCGTTCTGGAGCGTGGTCGAGCGAGGAAGAGCGAAAAAGCCCAGAACAAAAACCGAGCGAAAGGAGAAAGAGAGAGAAAGATAGACAAGACATCGAGAAAAATCGAGTCTATTGGAAGGATCTTCCCAGCGAGAACGTAAGTCCTTCCTTTTTCTCTTTCGCAAGAGCGGCCAGCGTGCGCCGCTAAAGTCAGTTCGGGAAATTTGGTCGCACGGGCGACCGTTAATATTCGTTCCCCTCACCCCTCCCCCGTCATCCCTGATCGTCGTCCCGTTTCCGTGCGCGTCGCTTGAACAAAGTGTAACGTAGATTAAGAATTATAAAATCAGTGCGTGCGATTCGAGTCATTAGCCGAGAAATTGCGTTATAATTAGCGCGAGACAAGTGTAACAAGGTGTTCGTGGCGGATCCTCGTCGTCCCTCGTGGAAATTCCCCTCGCGCGCGCGTAGCCGCGGCCAGCCTCGTGTAGCACGGCCGTCGGCCGAATCGAGTGATATTGCCGCGAGAGTAAATCGCGGCGCGGTAAAATAGCGCAATTAGTATTTTGAGATTTTTGGTTTTTGTGCGCTATTAATTTGAGTATTGTGAGATAAAATATGATAGTCGTGGTCCAAATTAAGTGGCCATCGTGTTCGAGAACCCCGTCCGTCCCCAGATACCCTGAGACGTCCCCATTTCCAGTTGTATCGAGTCTCGCTTGCCGGCCGAAGGCCGTGTTTGTTTTGGTTTTTTATTTCGAGATTGCGTACGCGTTAAGCGCGTTGCCCGAGAAAGGCTGGCGCCCAATATATCATTGCGAAATTCATATAGTAGAGAATATTTAAACGGGTAGAGAAAATAGAGTTGGGACTTCGCGTGTCCGGTAACCCGTAAAATAATTAGAGTCAAAATTATTATTATTATTGCGAAACCTTTTCATTATATCGAGCTTTAATTTCTTTATTTCCGTACAATAAATTATATTTGAATTTTTCTAGTATCGACCCTTCAGTTATTTTTCCATCTCCCCCCTCCTCCGCCTACGTTAACACGTGATACCCGTCATAATATACACACACACACACACACACACACACACACACACACACACACACACACGCGCGCACGCACGCACGCACGCACGCACGCACACACACACACACACACATGTATAGATATTCACTAAAGTTATATCGAGGACTTATGTCCCTAAAGTATGCAGGGAAATAGACATGCGGAATTATTATGGGAGGTACTCCAGCGACTCTCGTATATATCCCTGAAGCATGCAGGTACGTGTATATTTATGTATATATGAGGCATTATGATATGGTACTCCGGGGACCCATGTGCGTGTCCCAGAAGTGTACAGGCAAACAGCTATGGACGTGTATATGAGGCTAATTGTAAAGTTAATCTGAGCACCCATGTGCTCGTCCCTGAAGTTACAGGTAAGCTTAGCGGTAAAGTTATTATGGGAACTGTTTGTCCCTAAAGTATACGGGTAGATATACGCATGCTAAATTTAAAGATATATTTACGAATATTTTATATAACGGGATTTCTGAGTGAAGTCGACCATATATGGGTCGTTCTGATTAACATGTACCCCAAGAAAAACAAATGAGCGGGTTTAGCGCGAGGAAAAAATCTTAATAATTATTACAATTCGTACCAGATATGAATATTTGGAGGGCGAGATTGCTAGGACGTAACACTACCATCTGAGAATGCCGCGCCGATAATCGGATTCGTTCACGTTCATCGTCCACAACAGCAGTAGTAGTCCTCAATGGCTATGTTCGTGCCGAGGGTGACAGATTTTTTAAAATCACCTACTGGGACCGAAACCGAACAATCTCGAGGTTATCTCGACATAAAATACAAAGGAGAATTTGAATAGATCGTTTTTTTATTTTGGATTCCTCTCGAACCGATAAAATAAACGGTTGAAAAAGACGTATTTATCAACGTCGAATTTCATGTGACTTTCTTTTCGAGTCGATGACTATCGATCGGGAAACGTATCCGAGTCCGCATGCAAGTGTTTCTGTTGTGGAATAATCCCTACAAATTCAGCATGCCGAGCCGATCATCGGATTCGTTTACGTTCATAGTCCACAGCAGCAGAAGTAGTCCTCAATGGCTATTTTCGTGCCGAGGGTTATATATTTTAAAAAATCACCCCCTGGGAACGAATCTGAATAATCTCGAGGTTATTTCGACAATGAAATACGAAACAGAATTTGAATGGATCGTTTATTATTTTGAGTTCGTTTCGAACCGATAAAAGAACCTGTTGACCCGGCGTATTTATCGACGTCGAATCTCATGTGAATTTCTCTTCGAGTCGACGACTTTTAGATCGGGAAACGAATCCGAGTCCGCATGCAAGTGTTACTGTAGTGGAATAATCCCTACAAATTGAGAATGCCGCGCCGATCATCGGATTCGTTCACGTTCATAGTCCACAGCAGCACTAGTAGTCCTCACTGGCTATTTTCCTGCCGAGCGAGATAGATTTTAAAAAATCATCTCCTGGGAACGAATGTGAATAATCTCGAGGTTATTCCGATAATGAAACCCAAAACAGAATTGAAATGGACCGTTTTTCATTTTGGATTCCTCTTGATCCGATAAAAGACACTGTTGACACAGGCGTATTTATCAACGTCGAATCTCATGTGAATTTCTTTTCGAGTCGACGACTTTTAGATCTGGAAACGAATCCGAGTCCGCATGCAAGTGTTTCTCTTGTGGAATGATCCCTACAATCTGAGAATCCCGCGCCGATCATCGGATTCGTTCACGTTCATCGTCCACAGCAGCAGTAGTAGTCCTTAATGGCTATTGTCGTGCGGAGGGAGATCGGATTTTAAAAATCACCTACTGGGAAAGAAACCGACCATTCTCGAGGTTATTTCGACAATGAAACACAATACAGAAATTGAATGGATCGTTTAGTTATTTTGGATTCCTCTCGAAAGGATAAAATAAACGGTTGAAAAAGGCGTATTTATCAACGTCGAATCTCATATGACTTTCTTTTCGAGTCGATGACTTTTAGATCGGGAAACGAATTCGAGAACGCATACAAGTGTTTCTGTTGTGGAATACTCCCTACAATCTGAGAATGCCGCGCCGATCATCGGATTCGTTCACGTTCATCGTCCACAGCAGCAGTAGTAGTTCTCAATGGCTATTGTCGTGCCGAGGGAGATCGATTTTAAAAAAATCACCTACTGGGAATGAAACCGAACAATCTCGAGGATATTTCGACATTGAAACACAATACAGAATTTGAATGGATCGTTTTTTTATTTTGGATTCCTCTCGAGCCGATAAAAGAAATGGTTGAAACACGCGTATTAATCAACGTCGAATCTCATGTGACTTTCTTTTCGAGTCGATGACTTTTAGATCGGGACACGAATCCGAGTCCGCATGCAAGTGTTTCTGTTGCGGAATAATCCCTACAATCGGAGGATGCCCCGCCGATCATCGGATTCGTTCACGTTCATCGTCCACAGCAGCAGTAGTAGTCCTCAATGGCTATTTTCGTGCCGAGGTTGATAGGTTTTGAAAATCACCTACTAGGAACGAAACCGAAAGATCTCGAGCTTATTTCGACAATGAAACACAATACAGAATATGAATGGATCGGTTTTTTATTTTGGATTCCGCTCGAACCGATAAAATAAACGGTTGAAAAAGGCGTATTTATCAACGTCGAATCTCATGTGACTTTCTTTTCGAGTCGATGACTTTTAGATCGGGAAACGAATCCGAGTCCGCATGCAAGTGTTTCTGTTGTGGAATACTCCCTACAATCTGAGAATGCCGCGCCGTTCATCGGATTCGTTCACGTTCATCGTCCACAGCAGCAGTAGTAGTCCTCAATGGCTATGTTCGTGCCGAGGGTGATAGATTTTTTAAAATCACCTACTGGGACCGAAACCGAACAATCTCGAGGTTATCTCGACATAAAATACAAAGGAGAATTTGAATAGATCGTTTTCTTTATTTTGGATTCCTCTCGAACCGATAAAATAAACAGTTGAAAGAGACGTATTTATCAACGTCGAATTTCATGTGACTTTCCTTTCGAGTCGATGACTATCGATCGGGACACGTATGCGAGTCCGCATGCAAGTGTTTCTGTTGTGGAATAATCCCTACAAATTAAGCATGCCCAGCCGATCATCGGATTCGTTTACGTTCATAGTCCACAGCAGCAGTAGTAGTCCTCAATGGCTATTTTCGTGCCGAGGGTGATAGATTTAAAAAAATCACCCCCTGGGAACGAATCTGAATAATCTCGAGGTTATTTCGACAATGAAATGCGAAACAGAATTTGAATGGATCGTTTATTATTTTGAGTTCGTTTCGAACCGATAAAAGAAACTGTTGAAACCGGCGTATTTATCAACGTCGAATCTCATGTGAATTTCTCTTCGAGTCGACGACTTTTAGATCGGGAAACGAATCCGAGTCCGCATGCAAGTGTTTCTGTAGGGGAATAATCCCGACAAATTGAGAATGCCGCGCCGATCATCGGATTCGTTCACGTTCATAGTCCACAGCAGCACTAGTAGTCCTCACTGGCTATTTTCCTGCCGAGCGAGATAGATTTAAAAAAACCATCCCCTGGGAACGAATCTGAATAATCTCCAGGTTATTCCGATAATGAAACCCAAAATAGAATTTAAATGGACCGTTTTTCATTTTGGATTCCTCTTGATGCGATAAAAGACACTGTTGAAACAGGCGTATTTATCAACGTCGAATCTCATGTGAATTTCTTTTCGAGTCGACGACTTTTAGATCTGGAAACGAATCCGAGTCCGCATGCAAGTGTTTCTCTTGTGGAATAATCCCTACAATCTGAGAATGCCGCGCCGATCATCGGATTCGTTCACGTTCATCGTCCACAGCAGCAGTAGTAGTCCTTAATGGCTATTGTCGTGCCGAGGGAGATCGATTTTAAAAAATCACCTACCTGGAAAGAAACCGACCATTCTCGAGGTTATTTCGACAATGAAACACAATACAGAAATTGAATGAATCGTTTTGTTATTTTGGATTCCTCTCGAACCGATAAAATAAACGGTTGAAACAGGCGTATTTATCAACGTCGAATCTCATATGACTTTCTTTTCGAGTCGATGACTTTTAGATCGGGAAACGAATCCGAGTCCGCATGCAAGTGTTTCTGTTGTGGAATACTCCCTACAATCTGAGAATGCCGCGCCGATCATCCGATTCGTTCACGTTCATCGTCCACAGCAGCAGTAGTAGTTCTCAATGGCTATTGTCGTGCCGAGGGAGATCGATTTTAAAAAATCACCTACTGGGAATAAAACCGAACAATCTCGAGGTTACTTCGACATTGAAACACAATACAGAATTTGAATGGATCGTTTTTTTTTATTTTGGATTCCTCTCGAGCCGATAAAAGAAACGGTTGAAACACGCGTCTTAATCAACATCGAATCTCATGTGACTTTCTTTTCGAGTTGATGACTTTTAGATCGGGAAACGAATCCGAGTCCGCATGCAAGTGTTTCTGTTGCGGAATAATCCCTACAATCTGAGGATGCCCCGCCGATCATCGGATTCGTTCACGTTCATCGTCCACAGCAGCAGTAGTAGTCATCAATGGCTATTTTCGTGCCGAGGTTGATAGGTTTTGAAAAATCACCTACTGGGAACGAAACCGAAAGATATCGAGGTTATTTTGACAATGAAACACAAGACAGAATATGAATGGATCGTTTTTTTATTTTGGATTCCGCTCGAACCGACAAAATAAACGGTTGAAAAAGGCGTATTTATCAACGTCGAATCTCATGTGACTTTCTCTTCGAGTCGATGACTTTTAGATCGGGAAACGAATCCGAGTCCGCGAGCAAGTGTTTTTGTTGTGGAATACTCCCTACAATCTGAGAATGCCGCGCCGATCATCGGATTCGTTCACTTCATCGTCCACAGCAGCAGTAGTAGTCCTCAATGGCTATTTTCGTGGCGAGGTTGATAGATTTTGAAAAATCACCTACTGGGACCGAAACCGAACAATCTCGAGGTTTCATTCGACATCAAATACAAAACATAATTTGAATGGATCGTTTTTTATATTGGATTCTTCTCGAACCGATAAAAGATACGGTTGAAACAGGCGTATTTATCAACGTCGAATCTCATGTGAATTTCTTTTCGAGTCGACGACTTTTAGATCGGGAAACGAATCCGAGTCCGCATGCAAATGTTTATGTTGTGGAATACTCGCTACAATCTGAGAATGCCACACCGACCATCTGATTCGTTCACGTTCATCGTCCACAGCAGCAGTAGTAGTCCTCACGGGCTATTTTTCTGCCGAAGGTGATATATTTAGAAAAATCATCCCCTGGGAACGAATCTGAATAATCTCGAGGTTATTTCGATAATGAACCCCAACACAAAATTTAAATCGACCGTTTTTCGTTTTCGATTCCTCTTGATCCGATAAGATACACTGTTGAAATAGGCGTATTTATCAACGTCAAATCTCATGTGAATTTCCTTTCGAGTCGACGACTTTTAGATCCGGAAACGAATCCGAGTCCGCATGCAAGTGTTTCGGTTGTGGAATAATCTCTACAAATTAAGCATGCCGAGCCGATCATCGGATTCGTTTACGTTCATAGTCCACAGCAGCAGTAGTAGTCCTCAATGGCTATTTTCGTGCCGAGGGTGATAGATTTAAAAAAATCACCCCCTGGGAACGAATCTGAATAATCTCGAGGTTATTTCGACAATGAAATGCGAAACAGAATTTGAATGGATCGTTTATTATTTTGAGTTCGTTTCGAACCGATAAAAGAAACTGTTGAAACCGGCGTATTTATCAACGTCGAATCTCATGTGAATTTCTCTTCGAGTCGACGACTTTTAGATCGGGAAACGAATCCGAGTCCGCACGCAAGTGTTTCTGTAGGGGAATAATCCCTACAAATTGAGAATGCCGCGCCGATCATCGGATTCGTTCACGTTCATAGTCCACAGCAGCACTAGTAGTCCTCACTGGCTATTTTCCTGCCCAGCGAGATAGATTTTAAAAAACCATCCCCTGGGAACGAATCTGAATAATCTGCAGGTTATTCCGATAATGAAACCCAAAACAGAATTTAAATGGACCGTTTTTCATTTTGGATTCCTCTTGATCCGATAAAAGACACTGTTGAAACAGGCGTATTTATCAACGTCGATTCTCATGTGAATTTCTTTTCGAGTCGACGACTTTTAGATCTGGAAACGAATCCGAGTCCGCATGCAAGTGTTTCTCTTGTGGAATAATCCCTACAATCTGAGAATGCCGCGCCGATCATCGGATTCGTTCACGTTCATCGTCCACAGCAGCAGTAGTAGTACTTAATGGCTATTGTCGTGCCGAGGGAGATCGATTTTTAAAAATCACCTACCTGGAAAGAAACCGACCATTCTCGAGGTTATTTCGACAATGAAACACAATACAGAAATTGAATGGATCGTTTTGTTATTTTGGATTCCTCTCGAACCGATAAAATAAACGGTTGAAACCGGCGTATTTATCAACGTCGAATCTCATATGACTTTCTTTTCGAGTCGATGACTTTTAGATCGGGAAACGAATCCGAGTCCGCATGCAAGTGTTTCTGTTGTGGAATACTCCCTACAATCTGAGAATGCCGCGCCGATCATCCGATTCGTTCACGTTCATCGTCCACAGCAGCAGTAGTAGTTCTCAATGGCTATTGTCGTGCCGAGGGAGATCGATTTTAAAAAATCACCTACTGGGAATGAAACCGAACAATCTCGAGGTTATTTCGACATTGAAACACAATACAGAATTTGAATGGATCGTTTTTTTTTATTTTGGATTCCTCTCGAGCCGATAAAAGAAACGGTTGAAACACGCGTCTTAATCAACGTCGAATCTCATGTGACTTTCTTTTCGAGTTGATGACTTTTAGATCGGGAAACGAATCCGAGTCCGCATGCAAGTGTTTCTGTTGCGGAATAATCCCTACAATCTGAGGATGCCCCGCCGATCATCGGATTCGTTCACGTTCATCGTCCACAGCAGCAGTAGTAGTCCTCAATGGCTATTTTCGTGCCGAGGTTGATAGGTTTTGAAAAATCACCTACTGGGAACAAAACCGAAAGATCTCGAGGTTATTTCGACAATGAAACACAAGACAGAATATGAATGGATCGTTTTTTTATTTTGGATTCAGCTCGAACCGATAAAATAAACGGTTGAAAAAGGCGTATTTATCAACGTCGAATCTCATGTGACTTTCTTTTCGAGTCGATGACTTTTAGATCGGGAAACGAATCCGAGTCCGCGAGCAAGTGTTTTTGTTGTGGAATACTCCCTACAATCTGAGAATGCCACGCCGATCATCGGATTCGTTCACTTCATCGTCCACAGCAGCAGTAGTAGTCCTCAATGGCTATTTTCGTGGCGAGGTTGATAGATTTTGAAAAATCACCTACTGGGACCGAAACCGAACAATCTAGAGGTTTCATTCGACATCAAATACAAAACATAATTTGAATGGATCGTTTTTTATATTGGATTCTTCTCGAACCGATAAAAGATACGGTTGAAACAGGCGTATTTATCAACGTCGAATCTCATGTGAATTTCTTTTCGAGTCGACGACTTTTAGATCGGGAAACGAATCCGAGTCCGCATGCAAATGTTTCTGTTGTGGAATACTCGCTACAATCTGAGAATGCCACACCGACCATCGGATTCGTTCACGTTCATCGTCCACAGCAGCAGTAGTAGTCCTCACGGGCTATTTTTCTGCCGAAGGTGATATATTTAGAAAAATCATCCCTTGGGAACGAATCTGAATAATCTCGTGGTTATTTCGATAATGAACCCCAACACAAAATTTAAATCGACCGTTTTTCGTTTTCGATTCCTTTTGATCCGATAAGATACACTGTTGATATAGGCGTATTTATCAACGTCAAATCTCATGTGAATTTCCTTTCGAGTCGACGACTTTTAGATCCGGAAACGAATCCGAGTCCGCATGCAAGTGTTTCGGTTGTGGAATAATCCCTACAAATTAAGCATGCCGAGCCGATCATCGAATTCGTTTACGTTCATAGTCCACAGCAGCAGTAGTAGTCCTCAATGGCTATTTTCGTGCCAAGGGTGATAGATTTAAAAAAATCACCCCCTGGGAACAAATCTGAATAATCTGGAGGTTATTTCGACAATGAAATGCGAAACAGAATTTGAATGGATCGTTTATTATTTTGAGTTCGTTTCGAACCGATAAAAGAAACTGTTGAAACCGGCGTATTTATCAACGTCGAATCTCATGTGAATTTCTCTTCGAGTCGACGACTTTTAGATCGGGAAACGAATCCGAGTCCGCATGCAAGTGTTTCTGTAGGGGAATAATCCCTACAAATTGAGAATGCCGCGCCGATCATCGGATTCGTTCACGTTCATAGTCCACAGCAGCACTAGTAGTCCTCACTGGCTATTTTCCTGCCGAGCGAGATAGATTTAAAAAAACCATCCCCTGGGAACGAATCTGAATAATCTCCAGGTTATTCCGATAATGAAACCCAAAACAGAATTTAAATGGACCGTTTTTCATTTTGGATTTCTCTTGATCCGATAAAGGACACTGTTGAAACAGGCGTATTTATCAACGTCGAATCTCATGTGAATTTCTTTTCGAGTCGACGACTTTTAGATCTGGAAACGAATCCGAGTCCGCATGCAAGTGTTTCTCTTGTGGAATAATCCCTACAATCTGAGAATGCCGCGCCGATCATCGGATTCGTTCACGTTCATCGTCCACAGCAGCAGTAGTAGTCCTTAATGGCTATTGTCGTGCCGAGGGAGATCGATTTTTAAAAATCACCTACCTGGAAAGAAACCGACCATTCTCGAGGTTATTTCGACAATGAAACACAATACAGAAATTGAATGGATCGTTTTGTTATTTTGGATTCCTCTCGAACCGATAAAATAAACGGTTGAAACAGGCGTATTTTTCAACGTCGAATCTCATATGACTTTCTTTTCGAGTCGATGACTTTTAGATCGGGAAACGAATCCGAGTCCGCATGCATGTGTTTCTGTTGTGGAATACTCCCTACAATCTGAGAATGCCGCGCCGATCATCCGATTCGTTCACGTTCATCGTCCACAGCAGCAGTAGTAGTTCTCAATGGCTATTGTCGTGCCGAGGGAGATCGATTTAAAAAAATCACCTACTGGGAATGAAACCGAACAATCTCGAGGTTATTTCGACATTGAAACACAATACAGAATTTGAATGGATCGTTTTTTTTTATTTTGGATTCCTCTCGAGCCGATAAAAGAAACGGTTGAAACACGCGTCTTAATCAACGTCGAATCTCATGTGACTTTCTTTTCGAGTTGATGACTTTTAGATCGGGAAACGAATCCGAGTCCGCATGCAAGTGTTTCTGTTGCGGAATAATCCCTACAATCTGAGGATGCCCCGCCGATCATCGGATTCGTTCACGTTCATCGTCCACAGCAGCAGTAGTAGTCCTCAATGGCTATTTTCGTGCCGAGGTTGATAGGTTTTGAAAAATCACCTACTGGGAACGAAACCGAAAGATCTCGAGGTTATTTCGACAATGAAACACAAGACAGAATATGAATGGATCGTTTTTTTATTTTGGATTCCGCTCGAACCGATAAAATAAACGGTTGAAAAAGGCGTATTTATCAACGTCGAATCTCATGTGACTTTCTTTTCGAGTCGATGACTTTTAGATCGGGAAACGAATCCGAGTCCGCGAGCAAGTGTTTTTGTTGTGGAATACTCCCTACAATCTGAGAATGCCACGCCGATCATCGGATTCGTTCACTTCATCGTCCACAGCAGCAGTAGTAGTCCTCAATGGCTATTTTCGTGGCGAGGTTGATAGATTTTGAAAAATCACCTACTGGGACCGAAACCGAACAATCTAGAGGTTTCATTCGACATCAAATACAAAACATAATTTGAATGGATCGTTTTTTATATTGGATTCTTCTCGAACCGATAAAAGATACGGTTGAAACAGGCGTATTTATCAACGTCGAATCTCATGTGAATTTCTTTTCGAGTCGACGACTTTTAGATCGGGAAACGAATCCGAGTCCGCATGCAAATGTTTCTGTTGTGGAATACTCGCTACAATCTGAGAATGCCACACCGACCATCGGATTCGTTCACGTTCATCGTCCACAGCAGCAGTAGTAGTCCTCACGGGCTATTTTTCTGCCGAAGGTGATATATTTAGAAAAATCATCCCCTGGGAACGAATCTGAATAATCTCGTGGTTATTTCGATAATGAACCCCAACACAAAATTTAAATCGACCGTTTTTCGTTTTCGATTCCTTTTGATCCGATAAGATACACTGTTGATATAGGCGTATTTATCAACGTCAAATCTCATGTGAATTTCCTTTCGAGTCGACGACTTTTAGATCCGGAAACGAATCCGAGTCCGCATGCAAGTGTTTCGGTTGTGGAATAATCCCTACAAATTAAGCATGCCGAGCCGATCATCGGATTCGTTTACGTTCATAGTCCACAGCAGCAGTAGTAGTCCTCAATGGCTATTTTCGTGCCAAGGGTGATAGATTTAAAAAAATCACCCCCTGGGAACAAATCTGAATAATCTGGAGGTTATTTCGACAATGAAATGCGAAACAGAATTTGAATGGATCGTTTATTATTTTGAGTTCGTTTCGAACCGATAAAAGAAACTGTTGAAACCGGCGTATTTATCAACGTCGAATCTCATGTGAATTTCTCTTCGAGTCGACGACTTTTAGATCGGGAAACGAATCCGAGTCCGCATGCAAGTGTTTCTGTAGGGGAATAATCCCTACAAATTGAGAATGCCGCGCCGATCATCGGATTCGTTCACGTTCATAGTCCACAGCAGCACTAGTAGTCCTCACTGGCTATTTTCCTGCCGAGCGAGATAGATTTAAAAAAACCATCCCCTGGGAACGAATCTGAATAATCTCCAGGTTATTCCGATAATGAAACCCAAAACAGAATTTAAATGGACCGTTTTTCATTTTGGATTTCTCTTGATCCGATAAAGGACACTGTTGAAACAGGCGTATTTATCAACGTCGAATCTCATGTGAATTTCTTTTCGAGTCGACGACTTTTAGATCTGGAAACG
This sequence comes from Ophion slaviceki, assembly GCA_944452715.1. Lineage (NCBI taxonomy): Eukaryota > Metazoa > Arthropoda > Insecta > Hymenoptera > Ichneumonidae > Ophion > Ophion slaviceki. The sequence goes on along the minus strand of OX101795.1, from coordinate 10,444,955 downwards.
AATCCGAGTCCGCATGCAAGTGTTTCTCTTGTGGAATAATCCCTACAATCTGAGAATGCCGCGCCGATCATCGGATTCGTTCACGTTCATCGTCCACAGCAGCAGTAGTAGTCCTTAATGGCTATTGTCGTGCCGAGGGAGATCGATTTTTAAAAATCACCTACCTGGAAAGAAACCGACCATTCTCGAGGTTATTTCGACAATGAAACACAATACAGAAATTGAATGGATCGTTTTGTTATTTTGGATTCCTCTCGAACCGATAAAATAAACGGTTGAAACAGGCGTATTTTTCAACGTCGAATCTCATATGACTTTCTTTTCGAGTCGATGACTTTTAGATCGGGAAACGAATCCGAGTCCGCATGCATGTGTTTCTGTTGTGGAATACTCCCTACAATCTGAGAATGCCGCGCCGATCATCCGATTCGTTCACGTTCGTCGTCCACAGCAGCAGTAGTAGTTCTCAATGGCTATTGTCGTGCCGAGGGAGATCGATTTAAAAAATCACCTACTGGGAATGAAACCGAACAATCTCGAGGTTATTTCGACATTGAAACACAATACAGAATTTGAATGGATCGTTTTTTTTTATTTTGGATTCCTCTCGAGCCGATAAAAGAAACGGTTGAAACACGCGTCTTAATCAACGTCGAATCTCATGTGACTTTCTTTTCGAGTTGATGACTTTTAGATCGGGAAACGAATCCGAGTCCGCATGCAAGTGTTTCTGTTGCGGAATAATCCCTACAATCTGAGGATGCCCCGCCGATCATCGGATTCGTTCACGTTCATCGTCCACAGCAGCAGTAGTAGTCCTCAATGGCTATTTTCGTGCCGAGGTTGATAGGTTTTGAAAAATCACCTACTGGGAACGAAACCGAAAGATCTCGAGGTTATTTCGACAATGAAACACAAGACAGAATATGAATGGATCGTTTTTTTATTTTGGATTCCGCTCGAACCGATAAAATAAACGGTTGAAAAAGGCGTATTTATCAACGTCGAATCTCATGTGACTTTCTTTTCGAGTCGATGACTTTTAGATCGGGAAACGAATCCGAGTCCGCGAGCAAGTGTTTTTGTTGTGGAATACTCCCTACAATCTGAGAATGCCACGCCGATCATCGGATTCGTTCACTTCATCGTCCACAGCAGCAGTAGTAGTCCTCAATGGCTATTTTCGTGGCGAGGTTGATAGATTTTGAAAAATCACCTACTGGGACCGAAACCGAACAATCTAGAGGTTTCATTCGACATCAAATACAAAACATAATTTGAATGGATCGTTTTTTATATTGGATTCTTCTCGAACCGATAAAAGATACGGTTGAAACAGGCGTATTTATCAACGTCGAATCTCATGTGAATTTCTTTTCGAGTCGACGACTTTTAGATCGGGAAACGAATCCGAGTCCGCATGCAAATGTTTCTGTTGTGGAATACTCGCTACAATCTGAGAATGCCACACCGACCATCGGATTCGTTCACGTTCATCGTCCACAGCAGCAGTAGTAGTCCTCACGGGCTATTTTTCTGCCGAAGGTGATATATTTAGAAAAATCATCCCCTGGGAACGAATCTGAATAATCTCGTGGTTATTTCGATAATGAACCCCAACACAAAATTTAAATCGACCGTTTTTCGTTTTCGATTCCTTTTGATCCGATAAGATACACTGTTGATATAGGCGTATTTATCAACGTCAAATCTCATGTGAATTTCCTTTCGAGTCGACGACTTTTAGATCCGGAAACGAATCCGAGTCCGCATGCAAGTGTTTCGGTTGTGGAATAATCCCTACAAATTAAGCATGCCGAGCCGATCATCGGATTCGTTTACGTTCATAGTCCACAGCAGCAGTAGTAGTCCTCAATGGCTATTTTCGTGCCAAGGGTGATAGATTTAAAAAAATCACCCCCTGGGAACAAATCTGAATAATCTGGAGGTTATTTCGACAATGAAATGCGAAACAGAATTTGAATGGATCGTTTATTATTTTGAGTTCGTTTCGAACCGATAAAAGAAACTGTTGAAACCGGCGTATTTATCAACGTCGAATCTCATGTGAATTTCTCTTCGAGTCGACGACTTTTAGATCGGGAAACGAATCCGAGTCCGCATGCAAGTGTTTCTGTAGGGGAATAATCCCTACAAATTGAGAATGCCGCGCCGATCATCGGATTCGTTCACGTTCATAGTCCACAGCAGCACTAGTAGTCCTCACTGGCTATTTTCCTGCCGAGCGAGATAGATTTAAAAAAACCATCCCCTGGGAACGAATCTGAATAATCTCCAGGTTATTCCGATAATGAAACCCAAAACAGAATTTAAATGGACCGTTTTTCATTTTGGATTTCTCTTGATCCGATAAAGGACACTGTTGAAACAGGCGTATTTATCAACGTCGAATCTCATGTGAATTTCTTTTCGAGTCGACGACTTTTAGATCTGGAAACGAATCCGAGTCCGCATGCAAGTGTTTCTCTTGTGGAATAATCCCTACAATCTGAGAATGCCGCGCCGATCATCGGATTCGTTCACGTTCATCGTCCACAGCAGCAGTAGTAGTCCTTAATGGCTATTGTCGTGCCGAGGGATATCGATTTTTAAAAATCACCTACCTGGAAAGAAACCGACCATTCTCGAGGTTATTTCGACAATGAAACACAATACAGAAATTGAATGGATCGTTTTGTTATTTTGGATTCCTCTCGAACCGATAAAATAAACGGTTGAAACAGGCGTATTTTTCAACGTCGAATCTCATATGACTTTCTTTTCGAGTCAATGACTTTTAGATCGGGAAACGAATCCGAGTCCGCATGCATGTGTTTCTGTTGTGGAATACTCCCTACAATCTGAGAATGCCGCGCCGATCATCCGATTCGTTCACGTTCATCGTCCACAGCAGCAGTAGTAGTTCTCAATGGCTATTGTCGTGCCGAGGGAGATCGATTTAAAAAATCACCTACTGGGAATGAAACCGAACAATCTCGAGGTTATTTCGACATTGAAACACAATACAGAATTTGAATGGATCGTTTTTTTTTATTTTGGATTCCTCTCGAGCCGATAAAAGAAACGGTTGAAACACGCGTCTTAATCAACGTCGAATCTCATGTGACTTTCTTTTCGAGTTGATGACTTTTAGATCGGGAAACGAATCCGAGTCCGCATGCAAGTGTTTCTGTTGCGGAATAATCCCTACAATCTGAGGATGCCCCGCCGATCATCGGATTCGTTTACGTTCATCGTCCACAGCAGCAGTAGTAGTCCTCAATGGCTATTTTCGTGCCGAGGTTGATAGGTTTTGAAAAATCACCTACTGGGAACGAAACCGAAAGATCTCGAGGTTATTTCGACAATGAAACACAAGACAGAATATGAATGGATCGTTTTTTTATTTTGGGTTCCGCTCGAACCGATAAAATAAACGGTTGAAAAAGGCGTATTTATCAACGTCGAATCTCATGTGACTTTCTTTTCGAGTCGATGACTTTTAGATCGGGAAACGAATCCGAGTCCGCGAGCAAGTGTTTTTGTTGTGGAATACTCCCTACAATCTGAGAATGCCGCGCCGATCATCGGATTCGTTCACTTCATCGTCCACAGCAGCAGTAGTAGTCCTCAATGGCTATGTTCGTGGCGAGGTTGATAGATTTTGAAAAATCACCTACTGGGACCGAAACCGAACAATCTCGAGGTTTCATTCGACATCAAATACAAAACATAATTTGAATGGATCGTTTTTTATATTGGATTCTTCTCGAACCGATAAAAGATACGGTTGAAACAGGCGTATTTATCAACGTCGAATCTCATGTGAATTTCTTTTCGAGTCGACGACTTTTAGATCGGGAAACGAATCCGAGTCCGCATGCAAATGTTTCTGTTGTGGAATACTCGCTACAATCTGAGAATGCCACACAGACCATCGGATTCGTTCACGTTCATCGTCCACAGCAGCAGTAGTAGTCCTCACGGGCTATTTTTCTGCCGAAGGTGATATATTTAGAAAAATCATCCCCTGGGAACGAATCTGAATAATCTCGTGGTTATTTCGATAATGAACCCCAACACAAAATTTAAATCGACCGTTTTTCGTTTTCGATTCCTTTTGATCCGATAAGATACACTGTTGATATAGGCGTATTTATCAACGTCAAATCTCATGTGAATTTCCTTTCGAGTCGACGACTTTTAGATCCGGAAACGAATCCGAGTCCGCATGCAAGTGTTTCGGTTGTGGAATAATCCCTACAAATTAAGCATGCCGAGCCGATCATCGGATTCGTTTACGTTCATAGTCCACAGCAGCAGTAGTAGTCCTCAATGGCTTTTTTCGTGCCAAGGGTAATAGATTTAAAAAAATCACCCCCTGGGAACGAATCTGAATAATCTCGAGGTTATTTCGACAATGAAATGCGAAACAGAATTTGAATGGATCGTTTATTATTTTGAGTTCGTTTCGAACCGATAAAAGAAACTGTTGAAACCGGCGTATTTATCAACGTCGAATCTCATGTGAATTTCTCTTCGAGTCGACGACTTTTAGATCGGGAAACGAATCCGAGTCCGCATGCAAGTGTTTCTGTAGGGGAATAATCCCTACAAATTGAGAATGCCGCGCCGATCATTGCATTCGTTCACGTTCATAGTCCACAGCAGCACTAGTAGTCCTCACTGGCTATTTTCCTGCCGAGCGAGATAGATTTTAAAAAACCATCCCCTGGGAACGAATCTGAATAATCTCCAGGTTATTCCGATAATGAAACCCAAAACAGAATTTAAATGGACCGTTTTTCATTTTGGATTCCTCTTGATCCGATAAAGGACACTGTTGAAACAGGCGTATTTATCAACGTCGAATCTCATGTGAATTTCTTTTCGATTCGACGACTTTTAGATCTGGAAACGAATCCGAGTCCGCATGCAAGTGTTTCTCTTGTGGAATAATCCCTACAATCTGAGAATGCCGCGCCGATCATCGGATTCGTTCACGTTCATCGTCCACAGCAGCAGTAGTAGTCTTTAATGGCTATTGTCGTGCCGAGGGAGATCGATTTTTAAAAATCACCTACCTGGAAAGAAACCGACCATTCTCGAGGTTATTTCGACAATGAAACACAATACAAAAATTGAATGGATCGTTTTGTTATTTTGGATTCCTCTCGAACCGATAAAATAAACGGTTGAAACAGGCGTATTTATCAACGTCGAATCTCATATGACTTTCTTTTCGAGTCGATGACTTTTAGATCGGGAAACGAATCCGAGTCCGCATGCAAGTGTTTCTGTTGTGGAATACTCCCTACAATCTGAGAATGCCGCGCCGATCATCCGATTCGTTCACGTTCATCGTCCACTTCAGCAGTAGTAGTGCTCAATGGCTATTGTCGTGCCGAGGGAGATCGATTTTAAAAAATCACCTACTGGGATCGAAACCGAACAATCTCGAGGTTATTTCGACATTGAAACACAATACAGAATTTGAATGGATCGTTTTTTTTTATTTTGGATTCCTCTCGAGCCGATAAAAGAAACGTTTGAAACACGCGTCTTAATCAACGTCGAATCTCATGTGACTTTCTTTTCGAGTTGATGACTTTTAGATCGGGAAACGAATCCGAGTCCGCATGCAAGTGTTTCTGTTGTGGAATACTCCCTACAATCTGAGAATGCCGCGCCGATCATCGGATTCGTTCACTTCATCGTCCACAGCAGCAGTAGTAGTCCTCAATGGCTATTTTCGTGGCGAGGTTGATAGATTTTGAAAAATCACCTACTGGGACCGAAACCGAACAATCTCGAGGTTTCATTCGATATCAAATACAAAACATAATTTGAATGGATCGTTTTTTATATTGGATTCTTCTCGAACCGATAAAAGATACGGTTGAAACAGGCGTATTTATCAACGTCGAATCTCATGTGAATTTCTTTTCGAGTCGACGACTTTTAGATCGGGAAACGAATCCGAGTCCGCATGCAAATGTTTCTGTTGTGGAATACTCGCTACAATCTGAGAATGCCACACCGACCATCGGATTCGTTCACGTTCATCGTCCACAGCAGCAGTAGTAGTCCTCACGGGCTATTTTTCTGCCGAAGGTGACATATTTAGAAAAATCATCCCCTGGGAACGAATCTGAATAATCTCGAGGTTATTTCGATAATGAACCCCAACACAAAATTTAAATCGACCGTTTTTCGTTTTCGATTCCTCTTGATCCGATAAGATACACTCTTGATATAGGCGTATTTATCAACGTCAAATCTCATGTGAATTTCCTTTCGAGTCGACGACTTTTAGATCCGGAAACGAATCCGAGTCGGCATGCAAGTGTTTCGGTTGTGGAATAATCCCTACAATCTGAGAATGTAGCGCCGATCATCGGATTCGTTCACGTTCATCGTCCACAGCAGCAGTAGTAGTCCTGAATAGCTATTGTTGTCCCGAGGGAGATCGATTTTTAAAAATCACCTACTTGGAACGAAACCGACCATTCTCGAGGTTATTTCGACAATGAAACACAATACAGAAATTGAATTGATCATTTTTTATTTTGGATTCCTCTGGAACCGATAAAATAAACGGCTGAAACTGGCGTATTCATCAACGTGGAATCCCATGTGAATTTCTTTTTGAATCGATGACTTTTAGATCGGGAAACGAATCCGAGTCCGCATGCAAGTGTTTCTGTTGTGGAATACTCCTTACAATCTGAGGATGCCGCGCCGACCATCGGATTCATTCACGTTCATCGTCCACAGCAGCAGTCGTCGTCCTCAATGGCTATTTTCCTGCCGAGGGTGATAGATTTTTAAAAATCATCCCCTGGGAACGAATTCGAATAATCTTCAGGTTATTTCGACAATGAAACCCAAAACAAAATTTAAATGGACCGTTTTTCACTTTGGATTCCTCTCGAACTGATCAAATAAACGGTTGAAAAAGGCGTATTTATCAATGTCGAATCTCATGTGAGTTTCTTTTCGAGTCGATGACTTTAAGATCGGGAAACGAATCCGAGTTCGCATGCAAGTGTTTCTGTCGTGGAATACTCCCTACAATCTGAGAATGGAGCGCCGATCATCGGATTCGTTCACGTGCATCGTCCACAGCAGCAGCAGTAGTCCTCAATGGCTATTGTTATCCCGAGGGAGATCGATTTTTAAAAATCACCTACTTGGAACGAAACCGACCATTCTCGAGGTTATTTCGACAATGAAACAGAATACAGAAATTGAATTGATCATTTTTTATTTTGAAATGAATCAAAGAAATGTGCGGCCGTGTAGATGACAAGAGATTGTTAAGGACTCGGCTTCGGTCCGGCCAATGAAGGATTTTCCAAGGTTATCGATGGAAATAAGAAGATGTCTTTTACGTTTCGGCCCTCTGGTTTGGGTCCTCTTCAGAATATATATTTTATCTGTATAAATAATAATACACAGTTTTTAACAATCACGTTTGAGAAATTCATAATTGTGAGGGTTGTGTGTTATGGTTTACTTATCTAAACGTTACGTTATTTTTCTTCTATTTCTTTGTTTTCTTCTATTGCGTTTTTTATTGTTATGTATATGTATGTGTGTGTGAAATGTACGATGTGTGAGAGCGAGGCTTTTTATGTAATGGAGATATACAGAAATGAAAAATGATAGTTAACTAACCTCGAAGCAGTGCAGCCAGATGGCGCGTAAAAGTTACCCCCTCTCTAGGCTCTTACGCGCCCATCACACAACCATAGTAGCGCGTGTCCGTGAGCGAGCGACGCTCGGACATCTTCGGCAAGAGCCGAGCGGGGTCGAAGTTTCCCGACCGCGCCTTCGGCAGCTACACCAACACATGGACGCTGAGCACGTTCATGTGCGGCCAAGCCGAAACGAAGGCTGCGAGGGAAAAAGCAATCTGAGCACGACTTGCGCGTAACGTCACCCGACGACACGCGCGAGCCTTTTAGATGATTTCAATGCTTATTCAGCTCTTGATTCTCTGCGTTATTAATGTATACAGTAAAATGTATCGCGCACTCTGATCGCTTATTTTGTTAGTTTATACGTTAATTTAAATATAATAATTAATCTAAATTACAACTTATTCATCTTCTGAAAAATTGTTTACGCTTTACTCACACCCGTCCTTATGCCAAATAAATTATAATTCATAAAAGTAAGCGGAAATATATTTATATTCGTATTATTATATTAATTATTCTCATACTTTCATCAAGCGACAAAGCATTATCCCCAAAAACAAGCCAATCATCCATCCCGCCGCGAATCGTAAGTACCAGAAAGTGCACATATTCTATAAGCGATGAGATGGTCCCGTTGGTAGCGTTCCTGGCTTCGGTCCGCAGGGGCCCCTAGGGCAAATTTTTCTCTAAATTTTTCATAATTTCTCATATTTTAGTCATATTTAAGATTTTCGGAGAAAAAATGATTTAAAACAGATTCAAGTACTGGTCCATTTCCCAAAAACACATTTGATTTACTGAAAATTCATGACTTCTCATTTTTTTCTCCGGAAATTTCTCTTTTTCCTATGATCTGAGGCTGCGGAGATATTCGGAGAAAAGTTAAAGATGAATAGAAATGAGATTTTCTTAAAAAAACGTATTATTATTATTATTTTTTTTTTTCGGAAATTTCCCTTTTTCCTATTACCTGAGTGAACGGCTGCGGCGATATTCGGAGAAAATTTAAAGATGAAAAAAATGAGATTTTCTTTTTAAAAAACTTATTATTTTTTTTCCGGAAATTTTTCTTTTTCCTATTGAGTGAACGGCTGTGCAGATATTCGGAGAAAAGTTACAGATGAAAAAAATGAGATTTTCGTAAAAAAAACTTATTACATTTTTTGATCCCTCATAATTCTGAGAAACAATGAATTTCCGAAATTTTTGCAAACGTCATTTTCCTTAAGGTGTAACACCACTGTAACGGCCTGTCACGAAGCGTTTTAGACAAATAATACTTGGGGTAATTATTAAGCATATATTGAAGTACACTTCCAAAAAATGTCATGGGAAAATATTAGAAAGTGACGACACTGCAGCAATTTCTTCCGAGGCATGTTGAACTTAAGGTGCTCTGCGGCACGCAGTATAACTTGTCCCAATTTTAATCTGGACAAAATAATTTTTTTTTAATTAAATCTCGATGAGTGTAGCTAGTGAACCACATAGGGGATTTTAGAAATATTGATTTTTGAGTAATTGCCGAGTATGTGACTAAAAATGTTCAATTTTTTTTAAGACAGTTATTTGTTAAATAATATTGTTTAAATTAACTTATCGAAAATCCCCTACGTGGTTCAATAGCTACACTCATGTAGACTTAATAAAACGAAATTCTTTTTTTTTAGATTAAAATTGGCACAGTTATACTGCGTGCCGCAGAGGTTCGACATGCTTCGAAAGAATTGCTGCAGTGTCGCCATTTTGTAATATTTTCGGATAAAAATTGTTTATCACATTTTCTTCCGCCAAAAAAAAATATAAAATAATACGCTTCATGTAAGGCCGTTATAGTGGTGTTACCCCTTAAAGTCTTCATTTAATTTCCGAGATTTTCCCGTGATCATAATTAAAATGATGAAGTATTCGGAAAAATTCGGAAAAATTCGAAAAAATTCGGAGAAATTCGGAGAAACTCGGATGTTTGCGTAAAAGTAATTGTTCGCAAAACTCCGAATCCTTCATATTTGTTCCAAGTCATAGAAAAATTTGGAAAAATTTTGCGGAAAAAATCGGAGTTTCTGAGAAAAAAAATTGCACTACGGGCGCGGGATCGTTCCCTGCGCTCAGTGCTTTTTTTTAAATTATTATTATCATTAATTCTTATTTGATTAGTTATTTTTATTAGTTATCATTATTATTTTAATTAGTTATCTTTTAGTGTCGAAAAATTTAACCCAGTCATCCATCCGGCCGCGAATCGTAAGTACCAGAAAGTGCACAAATTCTACAAGCGATGAGATGGTCCCGATGGTAGCGTTCCTGGCTTCGGTCCGCAGGGGCCCCTAGGGCAAATTTTTCTTCAAATTTTTCATAATTTCTCATCTTTTAACCATATTTGAGATTTTCGGAGAAAAAAAGATTTAAAACACATTCAAGTACTGGTCTATTTCCCAAAAACACATTTTTTTTTACTGAAAATTCATGATTTCTCATTTATTTCTCCGGAAATTTCTCTTTTTCCTATGACCTGAGGCTGCGGAGATATTCGGAGAAAAGTTAAAGATGAAACGAAATGAGATATTCGTTAAAAAAAACGTGTTAATATTATTTTTTTTTTCGGAAATTTCCCTTTTCCCTATTATCTGAGTGAACGGCTGCGGAGACATTCGGAGAAAAGTTATAGATGAAAAAAATGAGATTTTCGTAAAAAAAATTTATTACATTTTTTGATCCCTCATAATTCTGAGAAATAATGAATTTCCGAAATTTTTGCAAACATCATTTTCCGTAAGGGGTAACACCACTGTAACGGCCTGCCACGAAGCGTTTTAGACAAATAATACATGGGGTAATAATTAAGCATATATTGAAGTATATTGCAAAAAAATGTTATGGGAAAATATTACAAAATGACGACACTGCAGCAGATTCTTCCGAGGCATGTTGAACTTAAGGTGCTCTGCAGCACGCAGTATAACTTGTGCCAATTTTAATCTGAACAAAATAATTTTTTTTCATTAAATCTAGATGAGTGTAGCTACTGAACCACGTAGGGGATTTTAGAAATATTGATTTTTGAGTAATTGCTGAATATGTGACTGAAAATGTTCAATTTTTTTTTAAGACAGTTATTTGTTAATAAATATTGTTTAAATTAACTTATCGAAAATTCCCTACGTGGTTCAGTAGCTACACTCATGTAGACTTGATAAAACGAAATTCTTTTTTTTAGATTAAAATGGGCACATTAATACTGCGTGCCGCAGAGGTTCGACATGCTTCGGAAGAATTGCTGCAGTGTCGCCATTTTGTAATATTTTCGGATAAAAATTGTTTATCACATTTTCTTCCGCCAAAAAAAAATATCAAAAAATACGCTTCATGTAAGGCCGTTATAGTGGTGTTACCCCTTAAAGTCTTCATTTAATTTCCGAGCTTTTCCCGTAATCATAATTAAAATGATGAAGTATTCGGAAAAATTCGGAAAAATTCGAAAAAATTCGGAGAAACTCGGATGTTTGCGTAAAAGTAATTGTCCGCAAAACTCCGAATCCTTCATATTTGTTCCAATTCATAGAAAAATTTGGAGAAATTTTGCGGAAAAAATCGGAGTTTTTGAGAAAAAGAAATTGCACTACGGGCGCGGGATCGTTCCCTGCGCTCAGTGCTTTTTTTTTAATTATTATTACTATTAATTCTTATTTGATTAGTTATTTTTATTAGTTATCATTATTATTTTAATTAGTTATCTTTTAGTGTCGAAAAATTTATCGCGCACTCTGACTGCTTATTTTATTAGTTTGTACGTTAATTTCAATATAATAATAAATCTAAATTACAACTTATTTATCTTCTAAAAAATTGTTTGCGCTTACCACACATGCCAAATAAATTGTAATTCATAAAAGTAAGCGGAAATGTATTTATATTCGTATTATTATATCCATTCTCAAATACTTTCATCGAGCGATAAAGCATTATGATAATTCTTTATCGCTTGATGAAAATATATGAGCGGAAATATATTTATATTCGTATTATTATATTTATTCTCATATACTTTCATCAAGCGATAAAGCATTATGATAATGCTTTATCGCTTGATGCATATGAGAATGAATATAATAATACGAATATAAATATATTTCCGCTTACTTTTTTGAATTACAATTTATTTGGCATAGGGCCGGGTGTAAGTAGAGCGCAAACAATTTTTTAGAAGATAAATAAGTTGTAATTTAGTTTTATTATTATATTTAAATTAACGTACACACTAATAAAATAAGCGGTCAGAGTGCGCGATACATTTTTCGACACTAAAAGATAACTAATTAAAATAATAATGATAACTAATAAAAATAACGAATCAAATAAGAATTAATAGTATTAATAATTAAAAAAAAAATCACTGAGCGCGGTGAACGATCCCGCGCCTCTGCGGACCGAAGCCAGAAACGCTACGAACGGGACCATCTCACCGCTTGGAGAAAATGTGCACCTTCTGGGACTTACGACTCGCGGCCGGATACATTATGATAATGCTTTATAGCTTGATGAAAGTATATGAGAATGAATATAATAATACGAATATAAATATATTTCCGCTTACTTTTATGAATTACAATCTATTAGGCATAGGGACGGGTGTGAGTAAAGGGCAAACAATTTTTAGAAGATAAATAAGTTGTAATTTAGATTTATTATTATATTTAAATTAACGTACAAAATAATAAAATAAGCGGTCAGAGTGCGCGATAAATTTTTCGGCACTATAAGATAACTAATTAAAATAATAATGATAACTAATAAAAATAATGCTGTGCGCAGGGAACGATCCCGCGGCCCTAGTGCAAATTTTTTTCTGAAAAACTCCGATTTTTTCCGGAAAATTTTTCCGAATTTTTCCGAATATTTCATCATTTTAATTATGATCACGGGAAAATCTCGGAAATTAAATAAAGACTTTAAGGGGTAACACCACTGTAACGGCCTTACAGGAAGCGTATTTTTTGAGATTTTTTTTTGGCGAAAGAAAATGTGATAAAGAAATAATACTTGCGGTCTTTATTGAGCATATCTTTAAGTATATTGCTATAAATTTTTGTCCGAAAATATTACAAACTGGCGACACTGTAGCAATTCTTCCGAAGCATGTCGAACCTCTGCGGCACGCAGTATAACTGTGCCCATTTTAATCTAAAAAAAAGAATTTCGTTTTATCAAGTCTACATGAGTGTAGCTACTGAACCACGTAGGGAATTTTCGATAAGTTAATTTAAACCATATTTATTAACAAATAACTGTCTTAAAAAAAAATTGAACATTTTCAGTCACATATTCGGCAGTTACTCAAAAATCAATATTTCTAAAATCCCCTACGTGGTTCAGTAGCTACACTCATCTAGATTTAATGAAAAAAATTATTTTGTCCAGATTAAAATTGGCACAAGTTATACTGCGTGCTGCAGAGCACCTTAAGTTTAACATGCCTCGAAAGAATTTGCTACAGTGTCGTCATTTTGTAATATTTTCCCATAACATTTTTTTGCAATATACTTCAATATATGCTTAATAATTACCCCATGTATTATTTGTCTAAAACGCTTCGTGGCAGGCCGTTACAGTGGTGTTACCCCTTAAGGAAAATGATGTTTGCAAAAATTTCGGAAATTCATTATTTCTCAGAATTATGAGGGATCAAAAAATGTAATAAATTTTTTTTACGAAATTCTCATTTTTTTCATCTATAACTTTTCTCCGAATATCTCCGCAGCCGTTCACTCAGATAATAGAGAAAACGGAAATTTCCGAAAAAAATAATATTAATACGTTTTTTTTAACGAATATCTCATTTCGTTTCATCTTTAACTTTTCTCCGAATATCTCCGCAGCCTCAGGTCATAGGAAAAACAGAAATTTCCGGAGAAATAAATGAGAAATCATGAATTTTCAGTAAAAAAAAATGTGTTTTTGAGAAATAGACCAGTACTTGAATGTGTTTTAAATCATTTTTTCTCCGAAAATCTCAAATATGGTTAAAATATGAGAAATTATGAAAAATCTGAAGAAAAATTTGCCCTAGGGGCCCCTGCGGACCGAAGCCAGGAACGCTACCATCGGGACCATCTCATCGCTTGTAGAATTTGTGCACTTTCTGGTACTTACGATTCGCGGCCGGATGGATGATTGGCTTGTTTTTGGGGATAATGCTTTATCGCTTGATGAAAGTATGAGAATTAATATAATAATACGAATATGAATATATTTTCGCTTACTTTTATGAATTATAATTTATTTGGCATAAGAACGGGTGTGAGTGAAGCGTAAACAATATTTTAGAAGATAAATAAGTTGTAATTTTAATTTATTATTATATTAAAATTAACGTATAAACTAAAAAAATAAGCGATTAGAGTGTGCGATACACTTTTTTGTATACATTAATAACGTAGAGAATCAAGAGCTAAATAAGCATTGAAATCATCTAAAAGCCTCGCGCGTGCCGTCGGGTGACGTCACGCGCGAGTCGTGCTCAGATTGCTTTTTCCCTCGAAGCCTTCGTTTCGGCTTGGCCGCACATGAACGTGCTCAGCGTCCATGTGTTGGTGTAGCGGCCGAAGGCACGGTCGGGAAACTTCGACCCCGCTCGGCTCTTGCCGAAGATGTCCGAGCGTCGGTCGCTCACGGACATGCGCTACTATGATTGTGTGATGGGCGCGTAAGAGACTAGAGAGGGGGTAACTTTTACGCGCGATCTGGCTGCACTGCCTCGAAGTTGTGGTATTTCAGGTTTTTTTTACTCATATTTGGAAATATGTTATGACCAAAAACATAATTTATGGAAATAAATGATGTTTTGTGGGAAGATGCTCTATAGATAGAGTTATTATCGTTTGTCAGCGATTTTTCGTTCTGTAAAAGATAGATAATTATAAGTAATTTTTATGTTTTATTATTGAAAATTGTAAGTAAAAAAAAAGGATTTTTTTTGTGGATCTGAGAAAAGTTTTAATGACGAATAGAAAGATTATAGTAATTACCTATTGAGTTAGTTCTTAAGAATTTGTTTTCTTTCCAAAATGAGCAAAAACTCGAAATTTATAATTTGGTACGTTACATGTTGAGATTGTGTAGCGGACGAAGGTTCGAGAAAAACTGAGTGATGTATAATTTCTTGTGACATATTCGAGTCTCTGTACTACGACACGGGGGAAAGATCATATCGGCAGTGACGTGTCAATAAAAATAAAATTAGGTGCGCCAAGTTAGGGGTATTTAAAATTAGTTTGCGATGTCCTTAAAATTAGCTTATCATGTCAATATATTAGTTAGTTTATAGTGTCAATAATTTAAAAATTGTTATGTGAGGTAAAATACATTAAATTGTGTCGATAGTTATATTATAGAATTATAGATTGAGCTAAGTTTTTGTATGTCTGTTCTAAAATTTATGGTGTTAGGGTGTGCTTTAATTTGTATCATTTCCAGGATAAGTCTTTTTTTGAGCCAACTTTCATTGTTTAGTATTTTTGCATTATCAAATTGGAAGTCATGTTTTTGTTCTATCGCATGTTGTGCTAAAGCTGTGTGTATTTCCGTAGTATGTTTTATGCTATTTTTGTGTTTTTTTAATCGGGTTTCGAGGTATATTCTAGTTTGGCCAATATATGTGGCGTTGCAATCTTTTATTTTGGATTCCTCTGGAACCGATAAAATAAACGGTTAAAACAGACGTATTTATCAACGTCGAATCTCATGTGAATTTCTTTTTGAATCGACGACTTTTAGATCGGGAAACGAAACCGAGTCCGCATGCAAGTGTTTCTGTTGTGGAATACTCCCTACAATCTGAAAATGCCGCGCCGATCATCGGATTCGTTCACGGTCATCGTCCACAGCAGCAGTAGTAGTCCGCAATGGCTATTGTCGTGCCGAGGGAGATCGATTTAAAAAAATCACTTACTGGGAACGAAACCGAACAATCTCGAGGTTATTTCGACAATGAAAGACAATACAGAATTTGAATGCATCGTTTTTTATTTTGGATTCCTCTCGAACCGATAAAAGAAACGGTTGAAACAGGCGTATTAATCAACGTTGAATCTCATGTGACTTTCTTTTCGAGTCGATGACTTTTAGATCGGGAATCGGATCCGAGTCCGCATGCAAGTGTTTCTCTTACGGAATAATCCCTACAATCTGAGGATGCCCCGCCGATCATCGGATTCGTTCACGTTCATCGTCCACAGCAGCAGTAGTAGTCCTCAATGGCGATTTTCGTGCCGAGGTTGATAGATTTTGAAAAATCACGTACTGGGACCGAAACCGAACAATCTCGAGGTTATTTCGACATACAATACAAAACATAATTTGAATGGATCGTTTTTTATATTGGATTCCTCTCGAACCGATAAAAGATACGGTTGAAACAGGCGTATTTATCAACGTAGAATCTCATGTGAATTTCTTTTCGAGTCGACGACTTTTAGATCGGGAAACGAATCCGAGTCCGCATGCAAATGTTTCTGTTGTGGAATACTCGCTACAATCGGAGAATGCCGCACCGGTCTTTGCATTCGTTCACGTTCATCGTGCACAGTAGCAGTAGTAGACCTCACGGGCTATTTTTCTGCCGAAGGTGATATATTTCAAAAAATCATCCCCTGGGAACGAATCTGAATAATCTCGAGGTTATTTCGATAATGAACCCCAAAACAAAATTTAAATGGACCGTTTTTCATTTTCGATTCCTCTTGATCCGATAAAATATACTGTTGAAATAGGCGGATTTATCAACGTCAAATCTCATGTGAATTTCCTTTCGAGTCGACGACTTTTAGATCGGGAAACGAATCCGAGTCCGCATGCAAGCGTTTCTGTTGTGGAATAATCCCTACAATCTGAGAATATAGCGCCGATCATCGGATTCGTTCACGTTCATCGTCCACAGCAGCAGTAGTAGTCCTCAATGGCTATTGTTGTCCCGAGGGAGATCGATTTTTAAAAATCACCGACTTGGAACGAAACCAACCATTCTCGAGGTTATTTCGACAATGAAACACAATACAAAAATTGAATTGATCATTTTTTATTTTGGATTCCTCTGGAACCGATAAAATAAACGGTTAAAACAGGCGTATTTATCAACGTCGAATCTCATGTGAATTTCTTTTTGACTCGACGACTTTTAGATCGGGAAACGAATCCGAGTCCGCATGCAAATGTTTCGGTTGTGGAATACTCCCTACAATCTGAGAATGCCGCGCCGACCATCGGATTCATTCACGTTCATCGTCCACAGCAGCAGTAGTCGTCCTCAATGGCTATTTTCCTGCCGAGGGTGATAGATTTTTAAAAATCATCCCCTGGGAACGAATTCGAATAATCTCGAGGTTATTTCGACAATGAAACCCAAAACAAAATTTAAATGGACCGTTTTTCATTTTGGATTCCTTTCGATCCGATTAAAGAAACGGTAGAACCAGGCGTATTTATCAACGTCGAATCTCATGTGAATATCTTTTTCAATCGACGACTTTTAGATCGGGAAACGGAACCGAGTCCGCATGCAAGTGTTTCGGTTGTGGAATACTCCCTACAATCCGAGAATGCCGCGCCGATCATCGGATTCGTTCTCGTTCATCGTCCACAACAGCAGTAGTAGTCCTCAATAGCTATTTACGTACCGAGGGTGATAGATTCTTTAAAATCACCTACTGGGACCGAAACCGAACAATCTCGAGGTTATCTCGACATAAAATACAAAGGAGAATTTGAATAGATCGTTTTTTATTTTGGATTCCTCTCGAACCGATAAAATAAACGGTTGAAAGAGGCGTATTTATCAACGTCGAATCTCATGTGACTTTCATTTCGAGTCGATGACTTTTAGATCGGGAAACGAATCCGAGTCCGCATGCACGTGTTTCTGTTGTGGAATACTCCCTACAATCTGAGAATGCCGCGCCGACCATCGGATTCGTTCACGTTCATAGTCCACAGCAGCAGTAGTAGTCCTCAATGTATATTTTCGTGCCGAGGGTGATAGATTTAAAAAAAATTATCCCCTGGGAACGAATCTGAATAATCTCGAGGTTATTTCGATAATGAAACCCCAAACAAAATTTCAATGGACCGTTTTTCATTTTGGATTCCTCTTGATCCGATAAAAGACACTGTCGAAACAGGCGTATTTATCAACGTCGAATCTCATGTCATTTTCTCTTCGAGTCGACGACTTTTAGATCGGGAAACGAATCTGAGTCCCCATGCAAGTGTTTCCGTTATGGAATACTCCCTACAATCTGAGAATGCCGCGCCGAGCATCGGATTCGTTCACGTTCATCGTCTACAGCGGCAAGAGTAGTCCTCAATGGCTATTGTCGTGCCGAGGGTGATCGATTTTTAAAAACCACCGACTGGGAACGAAACCGACCATTCTCGAGGTTATTTCGACAATGAAACACAATACAGAAATTCAATGGATCGTTTTTTTATTTTGGATTTCTCTCGAACCGATAAAATAAACGGTTGAAAAAGACGTATTTATCAACGTCGAATCTCATGTGACTTTCTTTTCGAGTCGATGACTTATAGATCGGGAAACGTATCCGAGTCCGCATGCAAGTGTTTCTATTGTGGAATAATCCCTACAAATTCAGCATGCCGCGCCGATCATCGGATTCGTGTACGTTCATAGTCCACAGCAGCAGTAGTAGTCCTCAATGGCTATTTTCGTGCCGAGGGTGATAGATTTAAAAAAAATCACCCCCTGGGAACGAACCTGAATAATCTCGAGGTTATTTCGACAATGAAATACGAAACAGAATTTGAATGGACCGTTCATTATTTTGAGTTCGTTTCCAACCGATAAAAGAAACTGTTGAAACCGGCGTATTTATCAACGTCGAATCTCATCTGAATTTCTCTTCGAGTTGACGACTTTTAGATCGGGAAACGAATCCGAGTCCGCATGCAAGTGTTTCTGTTGTGGAATAATCCCTACAATTTGAGAATGCCTCGACGATCATCGGATTCGTTCACGTTCATAGTCCACAGCAGCACTAGTAGTCCTCACTGGCTATTTTCCTGCCGAGCGTGATAGATTTTAAAAAATCATCCCCTGGGAACGAATCTGAATAATCTCGAGGTTATTTCGATAACGAAACCCAAACCAGAGTTTAAATGGACCGTTTTTCATTTTGGATTCCTCTTGATCCGATAAAAGACACTGTTGAAACAGGCGTATTTATCATCGTCGAATCTCATGTGAATTTCTTTTCGAGTCGACGACTTTTAGATCTGGAAACGAATCCGATTCCGCTTGCAAGTGTTTCTGTTGTGGAATAATCCCTACAATCTGAGAATGCCGCGCCGATCATCGGATTCGTTCACGTTCATCGTCCACAGCAGCAGTAGTAGTCCTTAATGGCTATTGTCGTGCCGACGGAGATCGATTTTTAAAATCACCTACTGGGAACGAAACCGACCATTCTCGAGGTTATTTCGACAATGAAACACAATACAGAAATTGAATGGATCGTTTTTTTATTTTGGATTCCTCTCGAACCGATACAATAAACGGTTGAAAAAAGCGTCTTTATGAACGTCGAATCTCATGTGACGTTCTTTTCGAGTCGATGACTTTAAGATCGAGAAACGAATCCGAGTCCGCATGCAAGTGTTTCTGTTGTGGAATACTCCCTACAATCTGAGAATGCCGCGCCGATCATCGGATTCGTTCACGTTCATCGTCCACAGCAGCAGTAGTAGTCCTTAATGGCTATTGTCGTGCCAACGGAGATCGATTTTTTAAAAATCACCTACTGGGAACGAAACCGACCATTCTCGAGGTTATTTCGACAATGAAACACAATACAGAAATTGAATGGATCGTTTTTTTATTTTGGATTCCTCTCGACCCGATACAATAAACGGTTGAAAAAGGCGTCTTTATGAACGTCGAATCTCATGTGACGTTCTTTTCGAGTCGATGACTTTAAGATCGAGAAACGAATCCGAGTCCACATGCAAGTGTTTCTGTTGTGGAATACTCCCTACAATCTGAGAATGCCGCGCCGATCATCGGATTCGTTCACGTTCATCGTCCACAGCAGCAGTAGTAGTCCTCAATGTCTATTGTCGTGCCGAGGGAGTTCGATTTTAAAAGATCACCTACTGGGAACGAAACCGAACAATCTCGAGGTTATTTCGACAATGAAACACAATACAGAATTTGAATGGATCGTTTTTTTATTTTGGATTCCTCTGGAACCGATAAAAGAAACGGTTGAAACAGGCGTATTAATCAACGTCGAATCTCATGTGACTTTCTTTTCGAGTCGACGACTTTTAGATCGGGAAACGAATCTGAGTCCGCATGCAAGTGTTTCTGTTGTGCAATAATCCCTACAATCTGAGAATGTAGCGCCGATCATCGGGTTCGTTCACGTTCATCGTCCACAGCAGCAGTAGTAGTCCTCAATGGCTATTGTTGTCCCGAGGGAAAGCGCTTTTTAAAAATCACCTACTTGGAACGAAACCGACCATCCTCGAGGTTATTTCGACAATGAAACACAATAGAGAAATTGAATTGATCATTTTTTATTTCGGATTCCTCTGGAACCGATAAAATAAACGGTTGAAACAGGCGTATTTATCAACGTCGAATCTCATGTGAATTTCTTTTTCAATCGACGACTTTTAGATCGGGAAACGGAACCGAGTCCGCATGCAAGTGTTTCGGTTGTGGAATACTCCCTACAATCTGAGAATGCCGCGCCGATCATCGGATTCGTTCACGTTCATCGTCAACTGTTACGTCCTAGCACTCTCGCTCTCCAAATATTCATATCTGGTACGAATTGTATTAGTTTTCTCGGGGTACATATTAATCAGAATGACCCATATATGGTCGATTTCACTCAGAAACCCCGTTATATAAAATATTCGTAAATATATCTTTAAATTTAGCATGCGTATATCTACCCGTATACTTTAGGGACAAACAGTTCCCATAATAACTTTACCGCTAAGCGTACACGTAACTTCAGGGACGAGCACATGGGTGCTCGGATTAACTCTACAAATAGCCTCATTTACACGTACATATCCATTTTCCTGTACACTTCTGGGACACGCACATGGGTCCCCGGAGTACCATATCGTAATGTCTCATATATACCTACATATCCACGTACGTGCATGCTTCAGGGACACATATGAGAGTCCCTGGAGTACCTCCTATAATAATTCCGCATGTCTATTTCCATTCATACTTTAGGGACATAAGTCCTCGAAATAACTTTAACGAATATACAGCGTGTCCCATTTTAATCTTACACCTGAATTTTCTCGAAAAATATTGTTCGGACGAACTATTGTGTGGAACAAAACTTCTAGGGATTGAAGGGCGACGTTTGAAAAAAATGTATTTGAGGAGCCAAAATTCAAAATCGCGGCGTTACAAAGGCTGACATGTTTTTTTCAAACGGAAACATAACTTTTTTTTTTCAAACGGAACCATAACTTTTTTTATTGCCAAAAAATTTGTCAGCTGAAAACTAAAAACTTTTGTTGAAAAAATGTTTTGATTAATTTCATAGTTTTCAAGTGAGAACATCATTTTCAATTATTTCAGATGTATCCAGGATTTGTGTGTGTGTGCGTGTGTGTGGGGTGTGTGTGTGCGTGTTTGACGTGGTTCGACGATGTTTTAGAGACTTTCAAAGACATTCACGAGAGTTTCGAACACGTTCAAGAGACTTTCGACGACTTTCATGATACGTTTAAAGACATTCATGAGGGGTTCGAAGACGTTCAAGATACTTTTGACAGCATTCATAATACGTTTGAAGACATTCATGAGGGGTTCAAAGACACTTGAGAGACTTTCAAAAACATTGACGAGGGGTTCGAAGACGTTTAAAAGACTTTCGACGACACTCATAATACGTTTGAAGACATTCATGAGGGGTTCGAAGACGCTTAAGAGACTTTTAGAGACATTCGCGAGAGGTGTGAAGACCTTCAGAGACCTTCGAAGACATTCAAGAGATCTTTGACAATATTCATAATACGTTCGAAGTCATCGATGAGGGGTTGGACGAAGTTTTAGAGACTTTCAAAGACATTCACGTTCGAAACCCACCGCCGTATAGTTAGCAGACAAAATTCATGAATCTTAATTTTTTTTCACCAATCATTTGGGAATGCTTTGGGCAAATTTAGGAAATAATTATTAAAGTTTAGGAATCAATCATTTATTCGCACTAAACAAATTAAATTTGACGTATAGTTAGCAGATGACATGCTCGAATGAAGCTTTATCGTACACCATTCGAATGCAAATAGTTTGGGCAAGACTGCTGTAACGATTTCCTGGTTTGGGAAATTAATTTTCATAATAAAAATCGATAATTACCTATCAACGATCTGCCTTATCGCGTAAGCGCACGCACCCGTCAGATCTACCTTACCTACATATATATTCACGGAAATAATGCGAACAAATGATTGGATCCCACATCTTTCTATGCCAACAATTTGGGAATGGTTTGGGCAAGTTTAGGAAATAATTATTAAAGTTTAGGAATCTATCATTTATTCGCAATAAACAAATTAAATTTGACGTATAGTTAGCAGATGACATGCTCGAATGAATGTTTATCGTACACCATTCGATTGCAAATACTTTGGGCAAGACTGCTGTAACGATTTTCTAGTTTGGGAAATTAATTTTTATAATAAAAATCGATAATTACCTATCAACGATTTGCTTTATCGCGTAAACGCACGCATCCGGCAGATCTACCTTACCTGTGTATATATTCATGGAAATGATGCGAAAAAATGATTGGATCTCACATCTTTCTATGTCACCAATTTGGAGATGGTTTAGGCAAGTTTAGGAAATAATTAATAAAGTTTAGGAATCAATAATTTATTCGCAACAAACAAATTCAATTTCACGTATAATTAGCAGATGACATGATCGAACGAAGGTACACCATTCGATTGCAAATAGTTTGGGCAAGACTGCCGTAAAGATTTCCTAGTTTGGAAAGTTCATTTTCATGATTAAAATCGATAATTATCTTTCGACAATCTGCCTTATCGCGTAAACGGACGCACCCGTCAGATCTACCTTACCAGTATATATATTCACGGAAGTAATGCGAAAAAAATAATTGTATCCCACATCTTTGTATGCCGACAATTTGGGAATGGTTTGGGCAACTTTAGAAAATAATTATTGAAGTTTAGGAATCAATCATTTATTCGCAATAAACAAATTAAATTTAACGCATAGTTAGCAGATGACATGATAGAAAGAAGGTTTTTCGTACACCATTCGATTGCAAATAGTTTGGGCAAGACTGCTGTAACGATTTCCTAGTTTGGAAAATTCATTTTCATAATTAATATCGATAATTACCTTTCGACGATCTGCCTTGTCGCGTAAACGGACGCACCCGTCAGATCTACCTTACCTGTATATATAATCACGGAAATAATGCGAAAAAATGATTGGATCCCACATCTTTCTATGCCAACAATTTGGGAATGGTGTGGGCAACTTTAGGAAGTAATTATTAAAGTTTAGGAACCAATAATTTATTCGCAATAAACAAATTAAATTCAACGTATAGTTAGCAGTGACATGAGGGAAAAGTTTTTCGTAGACCATTCGATTGAAAATAGTATGGGCAAGACTGCTGTAACGATTTCCTAGTTTGGGAAATTAATTTTCATAATTAAAATCGATAATTACCTTTCGACGATCTGCCTTATCGCGTAAACGGACGCACCCGTCAGATTTACCTTACCTGTATATATATTTACGGAAATAATGCGAAGAAATTATTGGATCCCACATCTTTCTATGCCAACAATTTGGGAATGTCTTGGGCAACTTTAGGAAATAATTATTAAAGTTTAGGACTCAATAGTTTATTCGCAATAAACAAATTCAATTTAACCTATAGTTAGCAGATGACATGACCGACCGAAAGTACACCATTCGATTGCAAATAGTTTGGGCAAGACTGACGTAACGATTTCCTGGTTTGGGAAATTAATTTTCATAATTAAAATCGATAATCTTTCAACGATCTGCCTTATCGTGTAAATGCACGCAACCGTCAGATTTACCTTACCTGTATATATATACACGGAAATAATGCGAAAAAATAATTGGACCCCACATCTTTCTTTGCCTACAATTTAGGAATGGTTTAGGAACGTTTCGGAAATTATAAAAGTTTGGGAATCTATTTATGCCCTGCTATAGCTTGGGCAAGACTGATCAAACGAATTCCAAGTTTGAAAAATAAATTTCTATAATCAAAATCGATAATTACCTTCCGACAATCCGCCTTATCACCGAAACGAACGCAACTATGCTATCTACCTTACCGAGATATACACGGAAATAATGTGAGAAATTGGTTTGATCTTATATCTTTCTATATCAACAGTTTGAGCAATTTCAGAGAATAATAATCAAAGTTTGGAAATCAATACTTTGTTTACAATTAGTAAATTCAATTGAGAGTATAGATAGTAGGTGAAATGTTCGAAACAAGGTTTTCTTTTACACTATTCTATTGAAAATCGTTCTGGACATGACTGAAATCGCAATTCTGTAGCTTGAGAAATAATTTTTCATATTTACAATCGATAAGTACCTTTTGACAATCTGCCTTATGGCGTAAACGTACGCAACTATGAGATCCACCTATCTTGTATATAAATTCATGGAAATAATGTGAAAAATTAATTGGATCTCACATCTTTCTATGCCAACAATTAGGGAATAGTTTGCGCAAATTATAGATGTTTATGCATACCAACGATTGGTGTAATAATTTGTTAAGTACATATTTCAACTTTATCATGTTACTCCATTCTCCAATTCTTATAGCGGTCAGTGCTTATAAAACGCTGATAACTTGTTGATAAGGAGCTACGTGAAAAATGGTTTATTATACTTCAGTCTTTATACAGTCTTACACTTCAGTTTTATAACCGTTATATCTTGTGGCGATAACGATTAGACTTTCAGTCTTTAATTTCATATATTAGCATTACTATCACAAGTTTTTAATACTTTTCTTACGTATAATATATCCTTATAATATTAAACATTCAAATTAACGTCTCATGGATGTACGGTAGACAGTATTCCAGCAACAATAAATATATTTCAATTTTTTAAAAACCACTGTAAATTTTTCACTGTTTCAATATTTTGAATTTGTTTCAATTTTGCAAAAACTTGAGTAGAACACTTTTATCGTTATAATTGAAAATTTTTGTTCGAAGTATCTTATACAGGTTGTCCCAGAAGGGTATGTAATTCTTGCAATGATAAATCGGAGATGATATATGCAATGATAATTCTGAGTCGATTGATATATGCATGTATGGGCCTCCGATCGACCCCGGATATATTTTTTTTTAATTGATTAATCACTTACGCGCGCTACGTCGGTGAGCAACGCGCGCGAGCAGTGGTGCCCCGAGCAGTGGTGCCGCGAGCCGCAAACCACCCACCATACGAGCGTACGCGCGGTAAGCCCGCGTTATCAGTCTGAGGCTACACAGCTTACCGTGCGTGTGCTCGCGGTGGAGGGCTAGCCCCTCGCGACACCACTTCCCGCGTGCGTTGCTCACGGATGTGGCGCGCGTATGTGATTGGTCAATTTAAAAAATTAGAAATGAATCAGTGGTCCATTGGAGACCCATACACGCATATATCAATCGACTCAGAAATACATCCCCGATCTACCATTGCAAGGATGACATACCCTTCTGGGACACCCTGTATAAGATATTTAGTACAGTAATTTTCAATTATAACAATATTATAAAATAACAGACTAAAAAAATATAAAAATATTCGAAAAATTTATTTTCCTTTCAAATTAATTTGATTATTGAATTATTTGTTTTGAATTTGAATTGAGCTTTTCCAAAAATAAGTTTTCTACTCAAGTTTTTCCGAAATTGGAGAAAATTCAAAACACTGAAACATCGATAAATTTACAGTGGTTTTAAAAAATGAAAGAATTGATCTGACACGGAAGAAAAAAACTTCTTTGAACATTTTCATAATTTTTCTCCATTCAACAATGAATTAGTAACCTTTTAACGTTATTATTATTCGTAATTACTGGGCTCAGTATCTTACATGTAATTGATTTTTTCACGTTGATATACAGGGTGCGCCAGAGAAACTTACTTATTTGAAAGGTCAATAAAAACAAAAGTACTTCAATTATTGTTTTAAAATTTTTTAAATTTGAGAATACAATATCCCAATTTTTTTTCATGCAGTCTTGAAAATGACATCGGATAAATGGCGACCCCCATTGCGCATACACTGATGAAGTCGATTTTTGAAATTCGTATCCACTCTTTGCAGCATATCAATCGGTATGTTGGCAATGGCGTCGCGAATGTTGTTCTTGAGGTGTGCTATGGTCCGTGGTCGATCGACATAAACCAGAGATTTCAAATAACCCCATTTTTATGGGGTTATTTGAAATCTCTGGTTTATGTCGATCGACCACGGACTTATTTTATAATATTTATAATATTTCGCGACCCCATTTTTATGGGGTTATTTGAAATCTCTGGTTTATGTCGATCGACCACGGACCATAGCACACCTCAAGAACAACATTCGCGACGCCATTGCCAACATACCGATTGATATGCTGCAAAGAGTGGATACGAATTTCAAAAATCGACTTCATCAGTGTATGCGCAATGGGGGTCGCCATTTATCCGATGTCATTTTCAAGACTGCATGAAAAAAAAATTGGGATATTGTATTCTCAAATAAAAAAAAATGTGATTTCTTTTTAGAAATCGCATGGAGTCAAATCTGGAGAGCGTGCCGGCCATTGGAGATCGCCTCTGAGAGAGATGAGGCGGTCGGGGAAATGTTGTCGCACTTAATTCTTGCATAACAGCCAATTTATAGGGATGAAATTGAAGGTCTTCATGGAGAATTCGTCGAACAGTGGTGTCAGAAATTCCCATAGCAGCTGCGTGTTTGCGAGCCGAACGCCGGGGAGAACGCACAACTGACTGCCTCACTCTTTCGACATTTTCCGGAGTTCTGATGGTCCGTTGAAGTCCATTTCTGGGTTTAGCGACACTTCCACACTCCCGAAATGAGTTAACCCATGACAGAATCGAATTACGGCCAGGAACGAGTCTGTGAGGAGGAATTTCAAAGCGAGCGCGGAAGGCACGTTGCGTAGCAACAAGTGAGCGACCGTTAGGAAAGAAGCTCTCGACTGCGAAGGCCCGCTGCTCTCTAGACCAGAGCATGATGGCAACTGACTGGAGGGAGAAACAAACTTGGGAACTTCCCCCTCCAGATGCGCCCCCTCTCGCCCCTCTACCCGCCCAACTTACCGCGCGGGAATTTTTTCAAATAAGTAAGTTTCTCTGGCGCACCCTGTAGTATTAGTACTACTTAAAATTTTCATGCTATTTATGTTGCAGGACTAATTTCTGCAATACATCCTTGATTAATGTATTTGTTTTTATGTATATAATTATGTATATAATATAATTTATGTTTATCATGAATATTTTCATTGCAGTGTTTTTGTAATTTTAGTTTTCAGGCTTTTGCGGCCGTTGACGATATTATTTAAATTGAAGTTTGCTATTTAATGTTTTTTTTTTATAATTTGATTTATTTTCAACTTTGAATAAAATCTACCGAATGAACTAATTGCGAAATTTTTGTAATGTAATTTCTGCATAGAAAGAAAAGCTTTGAGAATGAAAAAATTCAATGAAAACATACGTCTGCTGTTTTTTGTTCAACTCTTTCCTTTTAATTGTTGAAGCAGACAAAAATTCTTCAAAAATGAAGAAACAAAATAACGACACACGTGTGCATGTGTGAACAACATTCATGTTGTCTATCAGCGGGTCGATTCTGGATGGGAAATTTAACCCATTAACGCCGAACAGAACACTTTTTTTGGTTGATGTTGAAGTTCTTAACGCAATGAGAAAATTGAAGTGGATTTATAAGGCAGCCATGTACTTTACTGTTTTCGGGTGTGCTCTTTCGATTTTCGGCGTAAAAATCTCATTTTGATGGCTCCAAAACACAACATGGCGGATTTTATGAGAAAAAGTACCGAAAAATCGAATTTAAATTTGAATTCGGACTATGATCATTGGTGATCTGAATAGTTTAAATTGAAGGAAAATATATTTTTTCAAACATCAAGTCATTATAACTTTTGCCAAATCGCGGAAATAACCTGAAATTTTGTAGAACTCTGATTTTCTTGTATATTTTTTTGAAAATAATGTTTTCCCGAGCATCTTTTCGTTCAAATGTAATTTTATGTTGAATAGAACATTACTTTATACGTTTTAGTTAATTTTACGTTTTCGATTCAACATAGCAGTAAAAAAATGGAAAATATATTACTTTTTTTGCAATCTCAAGTACCAGAATTTGTCGTCTTGTCAGTTCCAAAGGATTTTTCTTATTTTGGTAACCTTTGAATCCACATGTGGTAACAAATTTCAAAAATTCAAGATGACGGATGCTAATTTAAAAAATCGTAATTTCCAAATGTAGAAAATACTTTCGTTATCTGCATAACATTTGTAAGCGAAAGTACTCTTGACAAGTGTGATGCTGGCTGTGTTGTTTTTTCAGAAAAAACTCATGAAATCTCGAAATCCTGTGGGGTGCAATATTATCATGATACATTTTTTTCTCAAAAACAACACATCCAGCGTCGAATTTCAGTTACTCTACCGAAATTTCCGTAACAGAATCGAAATTCCTATAATTCCTATAAATAGGTTTTTGAAACGTTTTTTTTTTAATTGAGCAGAAAAATAAAACGTTCATTTTATACAGCAATATATATACCAGCAATTGGTGCTATTATGGTACAGTCAGCGCATCCTTGTATGTTTGGTTGCATATCATCGCACTTCAACCAACGGCCTGATGGTTTCCGACAATACGCCACGAAGTGGCCCGGAAGATGTTGAATGACCCCCATCAATCTGTAATTAGAAAACAGTATACATGTTTTTAATTATCATAATTTATAGGATATATTCCTTTCTTCAAAAATCCGTGTGAACAATATCGATCAATCGATATATTTATTGTTATCGAATTGTTTGTTTTGTGATTGGCTGTTGAATGAGCCGAAGCGACGGCTGTCAAATGAGCAAAATGACAAGTCGTATGAATATGTCAAACTGTACTCTGCCATAACCAACGCATATAGTTGCCCATTTGAAAAAGTTTTGTTCGTATTTTTGTTATAAAAAGGAGTGTTAAATATATTGATTTTAAAATTGGAGAAACGCTGAAATTAGCACGACTGACCAAGAAGAAAATGTAGAAAGTTTTGTTGATAGAAGTGAGTGAAGTTAAAATACAAACGTCAAAGAAATTCCACCACGAGAGGAACGTATCAGTAAGAAAAGAAATTCGTATTCAATTTTTGTTCCAGTCTGACTAAAAATGATCTTATCACTTCGTTTCAGGTTTTTAATTATACTATCAGTACTGCAATGACAATTATAGTAAGTAAAAAGTTTTAAGTACATTAATTGAGTTGATTTTTCATTGATGATTTACGGATGGAAAATAAGCTGGAGCGCGCGAAGCGCGCGTCTGAGCTAGTAATACAAATATCTTTTATGTTCACAATAACTCACCGATATTGTTTTCCTAAATCCAATGAAAATGGTACATCGGCTAATCGGCATCGAAGATACTGTATTTTTCGCAAGTGGGTTCTCGTATCCAAGTCAATCATCATATGAAAATGGGGCCGAACAGTTTGTGTGACTAAACGGGGACAGTCTTTTTGGCGACATTTCACGTTAAAGTAATTTTTATGAAATTTAATTGCATCTTGCAAAGATTCGATGCCTTTGCTATTAATGGTTGTACCATTCACATCCAAGTCCGCAACGTCGGTTGGTAATGCCGAGATGCAGTGCGGGTTATCGCACGTAGAATCAATCGTTGCACTTGGCTCGGTTGGCTCGGAATAAGCGAATAGATATTTCCATATCGATGTTATAGAGTCTTCAACAATTAGCTTATGAGGTTTAATCGTCGGAGCATTAGTCTTTTACAAGCGGATAAAACTCGTTAAGAAGAAGGATGCGCTCTCGGAGTACTTCCGCTGATGGACCAACATTAATGAGTTTACAGATGAATTTCAAAGTGCGATTGCTCGACGATTGTAGAAATGTTAGGTATTTTGCATCGTAAATAGCACCGAATTGTTCAATATGAACGATCGCATCAAATCCACAAGTTTGTTGAAGATCGACAGAAATGTTATTTATTTTCATGATTCCTGTTTTCGAGCCTCTCGTTGACGAATTTAATTTGCGGATATGGCTGGAAATAAAATCCTTCTTTGGAAGTTTTGTTTTTTATTTTTGGGTCCAATTTTTTTTACTCTCAGTAGGCATATGTTCCTCTATTGATTTAGAATAATTATGGTCGCTGATTAACGGCGAGCCCAAGAAAATAGGTTTTGCTAAATTGATGTCAGACGGTTCAGTATCCGTGTTGGAATCAACGCTTTCGCTCAAGATGTTCTGATCAATCTTTGTAATCAATACGTGGTCAACATTGTGATCTTCGAGGTACGTTTCATTTGCGTTGGTGAATGAGGTTTTTTCGTTAATCAATCCTTTCCAGGCTTCGCCACTTGCTAAGTCGGAATCGTTTAGTGTTCGAGGTCTATCAATTAAGCGGCCAATTAATTCGGAATTAACATCGAAATCGAGTGGTTCAGATACGGTGTTTGCTGATCCTCGTGCTGAATGCCGCCCAGGAGCGAGTTCCGAACTTGGCTCGATAAACGTAGATACTGGAGTTGATGTATTTTGTTTTGAAATAAATTTCGGCTTTTCCGAGAGAATCGCTCGAGAAGTCGGAGTCGAATCGTGAATGAAATTTTCATGATGCTGAGATTTCTTGATATTTTGCTTCAAAATAAATTTTGGCTTTTCAGTCAGAATAGTTCGAATAGTGGGAGCCGAAGCGTGAGCGAAGTTTTCTTGATGGTGGGTAGAATCGGAATTGCCATCGGTTTTGGAGGAAGACAATATCGGCATTCTATGATTGTGATTGAAGTGTTTTAATTTTGTCGCGACCTCGTTGGTTCCCGAATGAAGATCGTCAATATGCTCTTTCAAAAATCGATTGGCAGAACATGATAAATTAATTCCTTCGAAAATCCTATTCCTCATTTCCGCGAAATATCCCTCTTGCGAAGCTGTTGTTGCATGAGATTGTATACCAGGGAGCGCTGCAGCTGTCCATATAGGGAATTCTTTAGCTATCCGTTCCAACGATTGAATAAATTCTGGAAAATAAAAACTGTTTACAGCGTCGCCGCCCACAGTTGATTGATCGAGAGGTGTGCACGATCTAATTATGCTTTTGATCCATTGATGCGTCAAAGTTAAATTTTTTTCTGATTTATCTTCGGGTAAATTCAAAGCGCTCGTAGCTTCCTTTCGATGTTCTATATTGCTTATAGATGTCTCAAGCTTCTCGATGATTGTGCGGCGGTCAGCAATGGATTCTTCTAAGAGGCGCCTGGCTTCAAAAACGGAAACGGCTTTTTCTGATGCCATGCTTTGTTGATTCTGATCGAGATGGAGAGCAACGATACAAGTTAGACGGAAAATATTCTCGAACTCTCTGATCGTTTGGCAGTCAATAATCAACGCGACTGTACTAAGATAAAATCCCTTGACGATGGGGTGACGCAAATTTTGAATGCATTTCCATCTGGCAACCGCGGCCATCTGGTGTGCGACATCTGCTCTTATCACCGTGTTAAACGGACGTGACAGTTTGTGGCCTTCGTTGATTGCCCAACTAAAAAGACCGTCTACGTATTCTTTTAGAGTCATACGATTGAATGCCTCGCACATTGCTAGCAGCAGAGCACGACCCACATCTGCCATAGCTTCGTCTGGAATTGTTGCTCCACACTCTCGAATCCATTCACGGAGCTAAAACGATATAAAAGAAGCATCGTGCTTCTCAGATAGCATTTGATAAACCGGTAAAGTTTTGCCCTCGAAATTTATCGTAACTGTGTAGAGAGAAATGTGACCGGTTTGGTGTCCTGGAAAAATTTCGAATTTTTTGACTACTTTGCCCGTAGCCTCAAGACATATTTGCGAAGAACCCTTTTTTATTCTACAGTATTCTTTTTCGATAAAAACTTGTTCCGGACTGCAGTAAAACACGAAAAACTTCTTTGCACCGATTTCACGAATGCTGTGTGCATATCGAAAATTTTGCATCATGTTCTGGATGTTTGAAATCATATCCATCTTCTTTATCGATGTTATTCCGAGATCTTCTTTGTTTTGTTCCATTTTGGCTTGTCTGAGTATGTTATTTTTGCTGATCCGTGGTGGTTCGTTCTCACCAAATTCCATATTTTTTGAGAGAACATTTTGTCGATAACCCGCCACTCTTCGCCGTTTCAATTCTTTTGCTACTGATTTGCGTTGTGGTCCATTCAATGGTCGTTTCACTTCTTCGTGGTAATCCATACGAGTGTCGCGAGTTTTAATCAGCAATTTCAGTTTACCGTCGACGGGTTTTTCGATTGCGGTACCAACGATAACATTTGAACATTTTTTACTTTTACATACACGTTTAAATTTCAAAAAATATCCAGATATCAGATCGATGCAGTTATCATTATCATCGGTTTCTTCTGAACGTATGTGGGACCATTTTCCGATAAACGCACAAGAAAATTTGTATTTATTCCAAAATGCTTTCGTGATAACGTTTGGCCAAATTCGCGATTTCAATTTTGTTTTCTTTTGATTCGATGCAGCCTCAGGTTTTATCAACGCCCACTCGACAGATGACAGAGTCAAAGGGAAGACATCAGTTTCTGGATCTTCATTCTCGTCATCGCGGTACGACGACTCGGAAGATTCCGAATAATTAGATGACTGATCGACGAAATCCTCATCAAGGACGGAATAAGTTTTTAGGGGTGATTGAACAACGATACCCGAGTTACGACGAGCTGCGTCAAGATGACCGTTTTTGTTCTCTCTCACGTGTGTGTACACCGAATGTGGTTTCCAACGGCCATCAAGTTCATTACTCATGTCTTTCCAACATTGTGAGTTGCTCGGTGGAAAATCATTTGTTTTGAAGTTGTGGATGTATTTTTGAATCAGTTGAACAGCTTCGGTATCAGAAACGCTGCGTGGTCTGCCCATCTAGAAATACAAAAAAAATACAATCTGCTTTTGGAAGTTATAAAAAACTTTATTCATATTAACATCAATAGCGGTCAGATTTCACGAAAGGATTTCGATTTTTTTCACTCCAAATTTTAAGATCCTTGATTTTTACAGATACTTATTAATTGGTTTAGGCATACAAAAGAGACTTCCGAAAATTGACGATAATTTTTTTTAACCCTAACTTCGGCTGTGGTGGGAACCACTTTCAGGATCTTCCTTCCACTAAAAATGACAGTACAAAAATGAGGCCGAAATCGTTGGCTCCGTGTGTTCTCAAGACTGATAAATTTCAGATTCAATTAGTGGCTTGAATTTCACAAAAAATGCCGGATTCTCAATTCGGATTGAGGAGATCGAGGTCATGCTTAGACAATTAGCTCTATTGTACCCTGATGTATTGAAAGAGTTCGACTATCCAGTAGGCTCGCCTGTATTTAGATATAATTTGGTGTCCGCAAGGAAACTAACAGTTACATTTGTAAACTTAGAAAAAACGCTTTGAAGCTCTCGAGGACTACCACATCGAAGCGTGTTGAGCCCTGTTTTGTACACAATATATAGGACAAAATTAGAGTTAAATGTTGTTGACCGATGCAAAATTGCTCCATTTGCCGATGACGTTATTGTTGACAGGGAAAAACACAGTATACTCGCGGCTATTACGTTGATTGAAAGATCTGTTACTCGCTTCAATAGCTTCCTCGAAAACAGCGGACTTCAGATGGCACTGGAAAATGTAGCAACCCCGTTGTCTCTGAAGACGATTAGTTCAACTATTTTTTATTTGCTGTGTGTCTGAAGTATTTATTCGTTAGTAAAAGGATTTCATGAGTTCCCTCTAAATTCTTTTATTATTTATTTGGTACTGAACAGTATTATTCATGAATTGAATTCCAATTGAATCGTAGGTACATACTAAGATTCAACATTAGACAATGTAATTGAATAAAAATAAATAAATGTGGCAACAATGTAAAAAAATTGCGGCGATTCCTCGATAAACTTGTATTACTTATATTAAATATTGGATCGAATTGTTTGCCAAAGTGCGTACGCTAGATAAAAACTTGATAACATTGTACCAATGTAATTTTATTTTTTCGTAACGTGTAACATGGGCGATTTCAAGAAAAAGTGATGGCGAAAGATTGTCATTTAAGAAAATACGTAAGTAAAATTATAAACGTTTGAGTAGAATGATAATTGGATAAAGAACAACGTCACCAGTAACATTGAGGGAGACAAATATTACAAGTACCACGTGTTATTTTAGATAGAAGTAATGATATCTTGAAACATAAGGAAGATTTAAACGTGAGAAATACTGCGATGGACCAAATTAAAATAATATTACCGATTACTGATTTCACTATAATGTTCTCGTTGCCTTGATACTATATTGCAAAATAATAAAACGTACGCTTGCACAATGTCCACTCATACGTTAATCTTCATTCGTATTTTTTACACTGTTGAAAATGCAGTTTTTGGATCTCTTATAATTTTATATGCCAAAGTTGCATATCGCTGACGTTTGGTCTTTTTTTCAAATTCCTTTTTCCAATTTCATTTCCATTTTTATCGATTGAAAGAAAAAAATTCATTTCATTTTTGTATATTTTGAACTCTGATTCTTTTGTATGTTCAATCCAATCTAGCGACTGAATTTAATGAGATAGTTGAGAAAAAGAAAAAAAAGAGTAAGGAGAATCGAAAAGGTCGGTAGGGAATGTGATGTTTACTCAATGTTTTGGTTATGAATAGAAATTAAGAAACTGTCACAATTGCTGAAAGTTGATCGTGCTATTTTTTATTGTACATACTTTTATTAACATTTTTTCTTCGTCGATCGCATTAGTTAATGGTCACGTATTGGAACGTACTAAATGTGTAAGAAAAGAGAAATAGTTTACATCTGTACAAAGTTTAAGGTTTTCATTTATCATCAACGGAAAAAGACTACTGATTTAGAATTGTGCACGACTAATCGTATCATTTAAGGCCTTAGGCCACTCTAGAGACCGAAAAAATAGGCTTTTTGGGGATTTTTTTTCAGAAAAACTACAAAATAAATCGAGATTACAAAAAAGGGTGTCTATCATACTGTCCGTGACTGTATACAATAATTTATTTGAAGCGATTAATTTCAAAATAGCGGCTATGCAGCGTTTATCTCAAAACTGAATTTTTTAAGTTGGCCGGGAACATAACTCAGACAATTTTCAGTCGATTCACTTGAAATGTTAAATATATCTTGAAAAATACATTGTTTATCGCAGGACGTAGGATGTTTTTTATTTTGCATAGTTCATCTGTTATTAACAATTATCTGACGGTTTTTAGGCGAATTTTTGGAAAGTGAAAAAATTGCCTGAAAAATCGCCAGATGATTGTTAATAACAAGAAAACTATATAATATAAAAAAATCTTACGTACTTCCATAGACAATATATTTTTCAAGATATATTCAACATTTCAAGTAAATCGGTTGAAAATTGTCTGAGTTATGTTTCCGGCCAACTTAAAAAATACAGTTTTGAGATAAACGCTGCACAGCCGCCATTTTGAAATTAATCGCTTCAAAAAAATTATTGTATACAGTCACCGATATGTATGATCAACACCCTTTTTTGTAATCTCGATTGATTTTGTAGTTTTTCTGAAAAAAAATCCCCAAAAAGCCTATTTTTTCCGGCCTCTAGAGTGGCCTAACCCCTTGGTCGTCCTTTCGCCAGGCTTCAATCCATAGGATTTTCATTTCTTTTTTTTGAGCTCCACTAAATATCTTAAAAATCGTCTTTGTAAAATTTTAGGGTCGATTGCAGAGAAAAAAATATTAAAATTGCGTATTTTTGCGAAGGAATTTCGAGACGACATACAAAAATCCAATTTCCCGTTGCTACAAAAGTGTATATAACAGTGGGAATTCGTCAGACTCTCATAAATAATCAGATTTACATACCGGACACTTGAAGTAATCCAATGCTCTGAGAAAAAATGACGCGTATTGACCTAATTTTTATGTAATATCAAGTTTAATTCAAACTTTCGGTATTGGATTTATACCACTTGCTACGACATAGAGACGTGACAGCAAAGCAACAGTTGACTGCAGCCCTAACCTCATCTCACTCATTCGAATTCCTACACATGTATCATTTTCAACCGACATATTTCGCCGACACAATGTTTCCAGGCTTTCCAGTAGTAGTGGCCCGATTCCCGAGTCGAAATTTTCGAGCCGCGTTCAACCGACAAAATGAAGGCGAGCAGAAATCGGCGTGAGCGGATTATTGGGTATCTAAAGGAGGGTACAATGTTTGAAAGTACCATGCATTAGAGCCTCCGATGAACCTCCGGCATGGCAGAAAGTAGACTTTTTGACTCAAAGGAGGTCAGCGAGGATCACAATTGAACCTACGGAACCTACGGAACCTACGGAACTTCGAGCGCTCCCGCAGAACCTACTATACACTGCTAAACAAAAAAATTAATTTCTATAGAATCTATTTAAATAAAATAGGTTTTTTCCTTGTCTCACAGCCTACTACGATCATATTTCTTTCAAAGATATTTATATATATTAATAAAGATGAGATTCAAATTAATCTTTATTTGCTTACAATGTACACTGTAAAGCTAAGTGTACTATATGCATAAAATATTTCATAAATCGAAAATAAAATGAACTCCTTAATTGAGAAGTTTACCACAAGGATTTTTCATCGTAATTCGTCATTCCCTGGCCTTTAGAACTGATCTTTTTCGAAGAAAATATTTGCCCTATATGCGAATTGAACCTAGTCCTACCTACTCATAGCTACGCTCCGTTGCCCCTATGCTACCGAGTGCTTATAACATTTTGGTCGCTGATATGGCATAAGAGACCAAATGAATACCTCTAACTATTTGTTGTATCACATAAGCTATATGAATTAGTTAATATGATTGTGATAATTAGAGAGTTTCATCGAATAACATGTCTCTCGCATTAACCTGGAATGAGCCATAATGTTGGTTAACGCAACGGCGATCACTTTCAACATATTAAGTTTAGATCTGTTTAAATGTTTAAATGTTTAAATTTTAAAAGTAAAATAATTTTATAAGATTAAATTTGGGGGATTCAATTTTTAGACTAATTTTGTTTTATAATTTTGAGAAAAATAATTTTGTTTAAGAATTTGTGTGAAAGTTTTGTTCAAATTTTGAAACGTAAAATAATTTTATACAATTAAATTGGGGGGTTTAATTTTTTGGAATAATTTTGTTTTATAATTTTGAGAAAAATAATTTTGTTTAAGAATTTGTGGGAAAGTTTTGTTCAAATTTGGAAAGTAAAATAATTGTATAGAATTAAATTGGGGGGTTTAATTTTTTGGAATAATTTTGTTTTATAATTTTGAGAAAAATTATTTTCTTTAAGAATTTGTGTGAAAGTTTTGTTCAAATTTGGAAAGTAAAATAATTTTATAGAATTAAATTGGGGGGTTTAATTTTTTGAAATAATTTCGTTTTATAATTTGGAGAAAAATAATTTTGTTTGAGAATTTGTGTGAAAATTTTGTTCAAATTTGGAAAGTACAATAATTTTATAGAATTAAATTTGGGGGTTTAACTTTTTGGAATAATTTTGTTTTAGACTTACCGGTATTTCGTTGTTTTGATGTTCTGGATAAGCAGCTGTTGTTTCTCCCGTGGGGGGAGCCCATGGCAGGGTTGTGTCTCGCGCATTAACCTGGAATGAGCCATAATGTTGGTTGACGCAACGGCGATCACTTTCAACATATTAAGTTTACATCTGTTTAAATGTTTAAATGTTAAAATTTTAAAACTAAAATAATTTTATAAGATTAAATTTGGGGGATTCAATTTTTAGAATAAATTTGTTTTATAATTTTGAGAAAAATAATTTTGTTTAAGAATTTGTGTGAAAGTTTTGTTCAAATTTTGAAAGTAAAATAATTGTATAGAACTAAATTCAGGGGTTTAATTTTTTGGAATAATTTTGTTTTAGACTTACCGGTATTTCGTTTTTTTGTAGTTCCGGATAACCAGCTGTTATTAGCCTCGCGGGGGGAGCCCATGGCAGGCTTGGTTTTATTATCGCATTATCCTGGAATGAGCGATAATGTTGATTAACGCAACGGCGATCACTTTCAACATATTAAAAGTCTACATCTGTTTAAATGTTTAAATGTTTAAATTTTAAAAGTAAAATAATTTTATGAGATTAAATTTGGGGGATTCAATTTTTAGAATAATTTTGTTTTAGAATTCTGAAAAAAATAATTTTGTTTAACAATTTGTGTGTTTTGTTTAAATTTTGAAACGTAAAATAATTTTATAGAATTAAATTGGGGGGTTTCATTTTTTGGAATAATTTTGTTTTATAATTTTGAGAAAAATAATTTTGTTTAAGAATTTGTGTGAAAGTTTTGTTCAAATTTGGAAAGTAAAATAATTGTATAGAATTTAATTGGGGGGTTTAATTTTTTGGAATAATTTTGTTTTATAATTTCGAGAAAAATAATTTTGTTTAAGAATTTGTGTGAAAATTTTGTTCAAATTTGGAAAATAAAATAATTTTATAGAATTAAATTGGGGGGTTCAATTTTTTGGAATAATTTTGTTTTAGACTTACCGGTATTTCGTTTTTTTGTAGTTCCGGATAACCAGCTGTTATTACCCTCGCGGGGGGAGCCCATGGCAGGGTTGGTTTTGTTATCGCATTATCCTGGAATGAGCCATAATACATTTTTTTATTCTGACATTTTTTTGAAAATTATTTCGAACCAATTTGGGGGGTAAGACCATTAACATTCAATTTTGCCCTTCTTAAGGACAGGTCTAGTGTACATATATATATACTCGCACGAAGCAAATTGAATTGATGAAACATAAGCAAGGTAAGGTAAACAGAGTGAAAAGTTCGTCCGACATTTCAGATTCACACTGAACGTATGCACTTTTTTGTTTCCGCAATCGCAGATTATTTCAATTCTTTCGACGACAGCAAAAACGCTGACAGTGATTGTTAATTAGATGGCTAGATTGAAAGAAAAAGTTTGAAAACAAAAAATCATGTAACGTATTTCTTTTTTACCCTCCACCGTAATGACACTTTTTAACGTTTTTTTTTCTTTTCATATCAGGACTTCCCCCACCTTAATTCAACATGTAACATCGTTTTTTATCCTTAACAATACCCCAAAAAAAATTTGGACCGACTTTGGGCTGGAGTCGTGATTCTATAGTTTTACCAACATTTGAATAATATGCATGTCTTATAAATTTGATCAAAATCGATGATGGGGAATGCCCCCTTATCGGTGTACGTTTTTTTAGACTTACCAGTAATGCACTGCAGGTGTGCTGACCCTCGTCGCTGGTCTGTTGGAACGAAACAAATTAAGGGAGCACCGCGTATGTCCCAGTACATGAAGCGCACCTTGATGGACCATTGTTATACTAGCATGTCGAAGATGGACACGTCGGCCGTTCGGGGTAGGCCTCGTAATGTCGCCATTCCTGTGCAGCCGTAATTTGTTTGTAGAATACACGTTCGTGAAACGCGCAATCGTTAAAGATTCACGTTCGGGGCGGAATACATAATACAGGTTATAAAATACGTCTTCGAAAAATAATTAAAAAAAACTACGTATCTCCGCGCGATAAAAACTATATCATTAAGAAGAGAAAAAAAATCCTATCCAACACAATAACCATTCAAAACCCTGAAATCGTGCTACTTAATTGTAAAATCTTACCTTCCCGGGTACTTGCTGGCCGCACGCGCAGCAAACACATCGAACTCCAAAAGGCATCGCGTGTCGTTGCCTTATTGAAAAAATAATATATTATGCTTTCGTTTTTTAGTTCTTTTGGTTATCCGGAACTACAAAAAAACGAAATACCGGTAAGTCTAAAACAAAATTATTCCAAAAAATTACACCCCCCAATTTAATTCTATAAAATTATTTTACTTTCCAAATTTGAACAAAACTTTCACACAAATTCTTAAACAAAATCATTTTTCTCAAAATTATAAAACAAAATTATTCCAAAAAATTAAACCCACCAATTTAATTCTATGTAATGATCGAGCGGGTATTTAGGGATTTCGCGAAAACTATTAACTCGGACACGGACTTTCGACTTGGTCTTTTATTCTCTATTGGTCTTGGCGAGGGAGTGCACTTAGGTGTTCGAGGTTTTAGGATGGACTGCTGGCTCTCGGTCCAGCAGGAGGAAGCGTGGCTGAGTGGAGGAGCCTTAGGAAGGTGGAGGGGATGCCACGCGCGAGAAGCGCGTGGGCTCGGGAACAATGGGACCCAGATGAGAGAGGAGAGAGAGGATTGCTGATGAGGATTTCCAGGAAAGAAGATTTGGTTTATGCTGAGGGTTTCTAGGAAGGAGGATTAGGTTTAGGTGAGAGCTGTGGGAAACGGTTGATATGAGGGCGTGAGACTGAGTTTGGGAATAGGAGTCATGTGGGACCGTGACACTCCCCCTCTTACAAGAACGATGCTCCGCATCGTGGGTTACAAAGCTTTTTTTTCATTGATTCTATATAATAAAATAAAAGTGTGTGTGTGTGTGTGTGTGTGCGCGTGTGCGTGTGCGTGTGCGTGTGCGTGGGTGTGGGTGTGGGTGTGCGTGTGCGTGTGCGTGTGCGTGTGCGTGTGCGTGGGTGTGGGTGTGGGTGTGTGTGTGTGTGTGTGTTTTTTTTTTTTTTTTTTTTTAAGAGGTTTAGCGGGAAAATGCCTCCGCACCGTAGCAAATAATTGCCGTGTGTCGGGCTTGCACCGACTAAAAACCCCCATTCCTCTGTGGCCTTACAAATTCTCCCGCGGGACGACCGCTAGGTATTACATCGCGGGAGAGGCCTTAGCCGTAGCTCTTCCTGCAGTGTTGTCAGACGACCTTACATCCCCCGTTCCACTCTAGATGTTATGAGTGGTTTAGGGGTTCGTGTCGCTGATTTAATCTATGACTGCCTGGTTTTCCGGCGTCGTCTTCTTCCTCGCACGTTCTGCACGTCGCAACTCCTTCATCACTGCGGCAGCATAAGCCGATACCGCTGTCCATGCGTCTGCTGACTTCAGCATCAACTCAACCAGGTTGTCCGGGGTGATGCGTGTCTCCAGCTGATCCTCGACTATCGCGCGGGAGGCACTAAAACGTGGGCATTGGAACAATGCATGTTCAGCGTTCTCCTCGACTGCTACACATGCTGGGCAGTCCGGGGAATCTTCATAATTAAACTTATAGAGATAAGCCCGAAAACAGCCGTGTCCTGAGATCACTTGGGTGAGATAATAGTTGAGCTCCCCGTGTACCTTCGGGATTAGTCGATGTGTCCACCTTCCCTTGGAAGAAGCATCCCACATCGTCTGCCACTGGTTGAAACTGGTTGCTCTCGCTTCTGTCCTTGCATACCTGGGGTTTCTAGCTCCCTTCTGCTGGTACATCGATCTACGCTCCTCGGCAAGCACCTCAATGGGCAGCATTCCCGCGATAACGTTGATAGCGTCCTCGGAGACAGTGCGAAACGCACAGGCTACCCTCAAGGCGCTGACGCGATACGTTGCTGCAGCCTTCCTGCGGTACTCCTGGATTTTCAGTGCATCAGCCCATATGGGTATGCCATAGGTGAGCACTGAGGTCGTCACTGATGACAGCAGTTTCCTCCTCTTCTGCCTGGGGCCACCAACATTAGGCATGAGTCGCGCCAGTGTGGTAGCCACTCCAGCGGCCTTTCTGCTGATCTGCTCGGTTTGCTCTTTGAAGTTCAGCCTCGCATCGAGAATCACACCCAGGTACCGAATGAACGGTTGGGATGTGATTTCGGAGTTTCCAACCCTGAGCGTCACCGTTTCCATCACCTTCCTGCTGGATACGAGGAGTACTTCTGTTTTATGGGCTGCAAGATGCAGTCCAACAGAAGACATCCATTCCTTTATCTTGGCGAAAGCTTCGCCGAAGAGTGCGGTGATTTGCTCCAGGAATTTGGCGATGACAATCAGCGCCGCGTCATCTGCGAACGCTACGATGGACACTCCTTTCGGCAATTTTAATAGCAGCAGATCATTGTACATGATGATCCACAGAAGCGGTCCAAGTACAGAGCCCTGAGGAACTCCTCCAGTCACCCTATACGTCTTTGGTCCATCCTCTGTGTCGTACATGAGCCACCTATTACATAGGTAACTCGCCACTATTCTCCGTAGGTACCATGGTACACCTAATGTTTTTAGGGCATCCATGATACACTTCCATATCGCCGAGTTGAAAGCGTTTTGGACGTCGAGAGCGACAACTGCGCAGTACTTCTTGGACCCTCTTGCCCATCGTTTCCCCGCAGTCGACTCCTGCGCCTGCTTCACCACTGTGTTAATGGCATCCAGAGTAGAGCGCTCCTTTCTGAAGCCAAACTGGCCTTCCGCCAGTAGAGGGTCCACGACTTTCTCAATCCTGTTATGGATGATGCGCTCGAAGATCTTTCCGGCGGTATCCAGCATACAGAGTGGACGATAGAATGAAGGTTCGTCCGGTGGTTTCTTCCCTTTCGGGAGGAGCACTAGCTTCTGCCACTTCCACTTGTCCGGAAAGATTCCTTCCTTGAGACACGCATTGTACATGCCCAGGAATATTGCCGGTGCCAACTTGATCGCTGCCTTGAGTGCGATGTTGGGTATCCCATCCATGCCGGGGGCTTTATTGTTGCCCACCCTGGCAATCGCCGTAAGAAGCTCTTCTTCAGTAATGGCTGGGATGACCTCATCGACGTCCTCCTCGAGTTGGTAGTCCTCCTCGGGTTGCTCAGGGAACAGATATGAAACAATCTTTTCCAGCAGGGCTGCGTCCACAGGCGATGGCATTGGCTGGCTTTTCAGCCGAGTCATTACTACTTTGTACGGCCTGCCCCAGGGAGCATCTTCCACCTCGCTGAGCAGTTCGCCCCAGCTTTCAGCTTTACTCTGCTTGATAGCCTTTTTAAGCTTCAAGCGCGCCTTCCTGTGCTGTTCTTCCAAATCGGGGAACGAGCGTTTGCCTCGAGCTCTTTGCGCTAGGCGGCGAGTTCGATGACACTCCCTTCGGAGGCCGGCAATTTGTTCGCTCCACCAGTGTACCGCCGGTCGGAAGTCGACATTACGTTTCCGTGGCATTGTGGCATCGCATGCTTCGGTGACCCTCTGCATGACCACCTCGACCTTCTCGGTTGCACTTTCCGCTGCGAGGGGGCTGGTGTCAAAAGTTTCACGAAACAAGTCCGCGCCAAACATTTTCGCTTTCCAGCCCTTCCCGTTTGTCTTCGGTGCCTTCGCTGTTCCGCTGAAGTCACCGCGAATCTCCCAGAGAATCACTTGATGATCACTGTGAGTGTAGATATCACTGACTACCCAGTGGCACTGGTTTCCTCTTGCCAGGCTACTACTCACAAAAGTGAGGTCCAC
This sequence comes from Ophion slaviceki, assembly GCA_944452715.1. Lineage (NCBI taxonomy): Eukaryota > Metazoa > Arthropoda > Insecta > Hymenoptera > Ichneumonidae > Ophion > Ophion slaviceki. The sequence goes on along the minus strand of OX101795.1, from coordinate 10,401,472 downwards.
TATAGAGGAGGCTTCACCTTTAACAAAAGTGGGCTTTGTACCTGCATTAAGTAGTACTATATCCAATAAGGACATAGCCTCAAGCAGAGCTTGCCCCTTCCTGTTCGTCACTTTACTACGCCATTCCACAGCCCACGCGTTGTAATCTCCGGCTATGGCTACCGGGAAGCGCTGTTTAGCGTCTGCGACTAAGTTGTCGAGAAGATTCTCAAACTCATAAGTCGTCAGACTAGGCGGTGCGTAACAACTGTAGAAATGAACTCCTTTGGCTTTTATTCTCACAAAACCAGTTTCCATCCGACTCGCAAGATCCTGAAATGGAAGCTTTCCGCAGGACCAAATTGCGGCCTTCCCACTTGCGTCAGATTCCCAAGGTTGCGTGTCTAGATGTCTATATGGCTCCGAGAGTATCGCCAAGTCAGGCTTCAG